>JAPZDV010000024.1:11119888-11164004 GCA_029814665.1 Acanthurus lineatus | reverse complement strand
GTCACACATTCTATTATGATGTCACAAGTGATGTCACACATTCTATTGTGATATCACAAGTGATGTGGCTCATTCTATTGTGATGTCAGAGGTGATGTCAATAAAAATTTGATTTGGCAAGTGATGTCACATGCTCTATTATGATGTCACACATTTCTTTGGATGCCAGAAGTGATGTCATACACTCTATTGTGATGTCACAAATGAGGTCACAGGGTCAATGTTGTGATGGAACAAGGATATTTATGATGTCAGAAGTGATGCCACAAGATTATGATGTCACAAGTGATGTCACACATTCTATTGTGATGTCACATGTGATGTCACACATTCCATTATGATGTCAGAGGTGATGTCACTCATTTTATCATGATGTCACACATTCTATTATGATGTCACAAGTGATGTCACACATTCTATTGTGATATCACAAGTGATGTGGCTCATTCTACTGTGATGTCAGAGGTGATGTCAAAAAAAAATTGATGTGGCAAGTGATGTTACATGTTCTATTATGATGTTACACATTTCTTTGGATGCCAGAAGTGATGTCATACACTCTATTGTGGTGTCACAAATGAGGTCACAGGGTCAATGTTGTGATGTCACAAGGACATTTATGATGTCAAAAGTGATGTTGCATATTCCTTTGTGATGTCAAAAGTGATGTCACAAAATTATGATGTAGCATGCGATGTCACACATGCTTTTGTGATGTCAGAAGTTATGTCACAAAAATATGATGTAGCAAGTGATGTCACACATTCCATTATGACTTAACAAGTGATGTCACACATACTATTGTGATGTCACAATTGACTTCACATCCTATTATGATGTCAAAAGCAATGTCATAAAGCCAATGTTGTTATCACAAGCAGTCACCTATTTTAGTGTGATGTCACACTTGGAGCAGCAGAAGTATCCTGCTCTTCCCAGCCCAATGTGCCACTGGTGCACAGCAGATAGTCCTATCAGCTGTGTACAATCACCTCATTAATTCATGGGTGTTTCATGGGTGTCTTTTGGTTAAAAATGCAATAACCAATCAGAGAGTCTACTCTCATCACCTACAAAGACAGGTTGCGCTGTGTACCAGTGGAGATTGCAGATGATTAAAGCTAGAGAAAGACAACAAATAGAGCATGACTTCCTGCCGTCTTTCTGCAACACATTTCCTATTTTCATTGCTACACATGCAAAAACATACCAGCATGCACATACAGTACATACAAACACATCTGTTTTTTACGCAGTACTATATAGGAAAGGATTGTCCTGCTTACTTGTGGTCAAAACGATGAGCTTGGGGTCCTGGGAAGGAAACACACAACACAAAAAAGACCAAAATGTTTGTGAGTAATTTCCTATGTGTATTTTTGTAAGGACTAATTTGAGTTTCAGATCTCACAGCTGCAGGCAGCTATCCGAACTACAGAGAGATGATATTCTGCTGACCTTCATTCCAACCAATTACTTAAGCAGTTGATTTTTGCAAATTTCCTCCATTTACTTCAATGGACACCAATCTTTGTTGCACATGATTGACCAGCTGCTAATTCAAAGTAAGAGCATTTTTGAAACATTTGGAAACCTTCCTAACATATTCTTAAGGATGACTGAGGGTGAATAGTTTCAGGTTTCAAGATCCAGTAAGTGGGATTTAGGGGGATCTATGTGTAGAATATGTCAGATGTAGAATATTAAGCTCATATTTTTTTTAAGTTTCTAATCACCTAAAAATAAGAAACACTGTGTTTTTGATAAGTTAGAATGAGTCCAACATGTTGTACTGCCATGCTTCTACAGTACCCCAGAATGGACAAATCAAACACTCTTTAAGGGTTTCTTTTGCAGTTTTCATGAAACTGACAGCCACAACTAGATGTCACTAAATCCTGCACACTTGGCCTATAAGGTTGAGTTCATCAGGTTTAAGGCATTAGACTGCTTCAGACTAAATGCTCAGGGGTTAGGGTTTAGTCTTAACCACCCCAGACCCCCCACCCCCCCACACCCTTCTAGCATTAACATGAGGGATAATTTTTGTTTTCTGAAATAAAAAATCTGACAAACATGCCCTCCTTAAGCAGACTGGTCAGGTGTGCTGAGGTGAAGTGCAGGTTTCTTCATTCTTCAAACTACTTTCATGTCATGTGTCTTGTGTTTAACTGAGAGAAACACCATGAATGCCTTATATTTTCGGTTATAAGCATTTTTACAGCTAAATGCATCTCGCTTGACTTTTCACCCCAACATCAAGTGCTGTCATACAGAACATCGGTGAAGACAACTTCATCCAGATGCCATCAGACATGTTTCAAGCATACAGTTAAGGATAAGGTTTGGGTTTTGAAATGTCCTTGTGATGTTTGAGGTTACACATGATGTGATGCCAAGGAATGCATCACATCATGTGTCATGCATTTTTGTCTCACCTCTCCTCTGTAGCGGGCCAAATTGAGAGCAGGAAAGTCGTCTGAGTAGCTTACACTGAAGTTGACAACATTCACCAGGTGGGCAGACACGTGCACAACTACAGAGGAAGAGAAGAGGTTATGCAACACTAGTTTGTAACAAACCCCTGCAGAGACAGAGAACATCTCCTCTGCTTCAAACACACCCAAAAACTTAATTATAACGGTCGAAATGAACTGCTGGCAGCAGTGGCACAAACATCTCTTTGTCTATTCAGCAGAAATTCAGCAAAACATCTTCCTGACTCACTAGCACACACACACAAACACACGCTCACACACACATGCATACACATATACACTCCTTCTGACATCATAGACTAACCATGCAGCCGTTCGACAGCTGATGGAATTAGAGGGCGTAATCATGAGACACAAGGGTCCTTTTTTTCCTACTCACATCCTTTCTCACTCCCACTGCTTCCCACCCCAATCTCCCCCTCTCTCTCCCCTCTCTCTCTTTCTTCTCTCAGTCTATCTTCGACCCCTTCTGCCTCTATGTCTTCATTGTCATTTGTTGTCTAAGAACTTTGGAGCCCCACTATTAGAGCATGAGAGCTTTGCCTTAAGGGGAGAGATGCATGTGCCTTTGTGTGTATTTGTGTGTGTGTGTGTCTGTGTGTGTCTGTGTGTGTTTGTGAATGTGTGTTTGTGCATTGTGGGTTGATGAAAGGAGGCTTAACTTCACAAATGGTGCAATAATGGAAAACAGATGCCAGGTCTCCTATAAAATCTTTTATTTATTCCGCTCTATTGGCTTTATGAATGGAGAGCAATGCTGATTGGTCAGTTGACCCGACACTCCAGTCCAAACTGAATAATCTCAAAAACTCTTGGATAGACATGAAACTTTTTGAACAGACAGTCACGGTCCCCAGAGGATTAATCCTACTGTCTTGTAACTTCACCATCAGCTTGACATTTTTAGTTTTAAGTTAACTGTCTGCAACTATTAGATTGGTTGCTACTAAGTTTGACACAGATATCAGTGCTGCACAGAGGATAAATCTCAGTTTGCATAAAAGGAAAAACACACACACACTCACATACACACACATCCAATGTCATTCCCATAATCCTCAAATGTTAGCATGCAAAAACACTGTATTCAGGGAACATGCTAACATCAGCATGCCAAATATTGGCACGTCACTGTGAGCATGTTAGCATGCTGATGTTAGCATTCAGCCTACTCTGCTAAATACTGTACAGGTTCACAAAGCAGCTAGCATGGTTGTAGCAATAACATGCTTATTCTTTTTTATATCTGGTTTCACAAATCCAGTTCATCATTGTTTTTTGTTGGTTTGTCAACTGATTTTACAAGTTAAAGTTGAATATTTCTCAGACTATAGAAACAAAAAACTGGACAGATAGATTGTAAAGGAAACAGGCGTTTACACTTCAACAGCATCTAATGAAAGACACTTGAGAGATGCATTACAATAAATGTAGTGTTCAGTTTCATGTTGTGGAGGTTTAACTCGCATTAGGGTTTAAAGTCTGCCACTGTTTAATGTCTGGTCTGTGCTGTTTCATTTGTCTCTCTAGATTCCCAATATTTTATGCAAGTAAATACTAATTTTCTACACACTGTCTGGTGGAGATGATTTGCTTTAAGTTGCTTAGGATTTTGATTCAGCTACATCTGATAAAGAGTAAAATGGCAAAAAATCTGCTTGACATTGTAAGACAATAAATTTTGACATTGTTACCAGTCAACAGATCTTTACAACAGAGCAGGATCTCTATACAATGACTAGTAGATTGTATAGGAAGCAAACAGCATGTGGTGACATGTACATAGCTGGTTTGGACCAGGGTCATCTTTTCATGAGAAAAAGACAGTCACATGTCACTGGACTGATAGGCAGCCAGGCCTCTGAGACATGAATGAAAAAGTGGAAGAAGCGGACACACAGCTGCTAGTAGCTCCCATGATGTCATGAGAGCAGACTCACAACAGCAACAACACACACACACACACACACAAGTAGACACCACAAAATACAGACCTGCTGGACGGATAACACAGCTGGTACGCCAGGAATGCTGAGCCAGCCGCAATCCATTTATCTAAACTTGACACACACACACACTGACACACACAGCATGATACAAGAAGACATATGAGCTGTGGTGAGAAGAGACAGTCTTTACCAGAGAAGATGCAGATGGCAACACCACAGGCCACATGAAAAGTCTTGCTCTTGTCCAGCAGCCTGCGAGTCGTTCTACTCCATACCTGCATGAGTGTGTGTAGACAGAGAGGTTGAGGACTTTACAAAATATGCAAAGAAATTATAAATGATCTCTTGAAGTCTTCTATTAAATCTGACTAATAAGGGTAAGTTTACAGTTAAAATATAGACAGGTACACAATTACAGGTTTGTGAAACTTTACACCTGATAACAGCAAAAAAGTTTAGCAAGGCAGGGAGTTCATTTATTTAAAAAAATATAAAATGAATAACAGCTGGTGTTATTTCACTCCAGAGTTTCAAATTAAATAGTAAATTCAAAGCTTTATTTCTCTTGTATTATATTTCCCAGCAGCTGATCACCAGTGGGACCATGACATCATAATGGAAGTAACACTAACAAATCCAACCCAATTGATCACTCTGTTCTTCCTTCAATCCCTCTATCTTTCCTTCCCTCATCTATCTCCTTCTTACCGTGTGAGTTCCTCTGAAAAAGGTGAGCAGGGAGCGACACATGGGCAGCAAGACCAGGCTGCAGTTCAGGTTCAACACGGACGCAGACGCCCTGCTGATGCACAGCCCCAGCTGGAAAAGACACACAGACACATACACATTGTTAGGCAGGTTGTTAAAATGTGGACTGATTAAGCGAATATAAAGGCTCTGGAGGATTAAGATATACACTTTTGAACTGTTCCTATTTGGATTTGGACAATTCAGTGTGTGCAATGAGAGCTTAAGGCATGACTTCCCTGCTAGGCCAGTTGGAAAAAGCCACCTTTGTCCTTCTTAGTATTAAATGCTGTTTCTCTGCTATGGCTTTGTCTTTAAATAGGAAAATTTAACTTAGTTCATTAGGATGATCACACAATGACTTTTTTGTTGATTGTTTATAAAATCATAAAATTATCCTTTAAAAAAATCTATACTGATGTAGGTTAATCTTTGTTAAAGGTACAATGTGCTAACTGGCCGCCAGCAAGGCACAAATACTGTTGTACATTGATTATCCTTAGTCGGGTTTATGATCCTTCTGTATCATAGTCTATCTGTAATCTGCAAATGAACGATGATGGGTTATATCAACACTGCAAAGCAAAAAAACTGATTACTTGAAGACTTACTTGCTTACCTAGTTTACTCTTTCTATCTCTTGGTCGTTCTGCAGCTCCTTTCCTTAACACTTATTTGCTATTTCATGCACCAGCGAGCTTTGTGACACTTGTGTCAGGTGGAACATGAAACTGTGATTTAATATTAATTGCAGCTTCATCCTAACTACATGTCGTGTTTGACAAAACTGTCCAAATTATACATTTCTGCCGATCTCAGACCATCCAGCCTCTCTGATGCAGCACCAGATGCCGGGATGAAAAGAGTGCAGTTCACCTGAAGTGACATGGGAGGGATGTCTGCTATGTAATCTGACTTTTTAAGCATCTCAAGCTACAGCTCAATAATCAAAGCTGTTTTCATGTGGAAACACCACATGTACACTCAGCGCATTTATTCACTTTCTTGGCAGCCTCTGTGAACACGGCTGGTGCCGTCTCTTCTGATTATCCCCAAGAAACTGAAACAACTAGTGAGAGATGAAGGTGTGTGATTGTGTGGAGAGAGAGAGAGAGAGAGAGAAAGAGAGAGAGAGACAGGTCATGTGTGATTTGTGATTTTTAGATGAGATACTCCATCCCAAAAGCTTTTCAACATTTAGCTTGTTACTTCACAAAGAAAGGCAGCTAAAGTTAACAAATGTCTATGTATGTTTCTCCATTTAAAAGGAACATTCACTTTGCTATATAGAGCTAAAGTCCCACCCCTTTTTGGAGACCCCATAGGACCTCATTTAGAAAAAAATACATACAGTGGTGAGTATAGGGACACCCCCCTTTGAAGCCGTCAATTAAACCATCAATTAACCATATGATATTTTTCAATTTAAAAGATACTTTCATCAATAAAGTCACAGTTAGATTTAAAGATCGTAAAGTACCAAAAGCTTTATAAGAATTAAGGTGAAAATCTACATATAGCAAGTCAAGGTTAACACAAGGTTAGAGACTTTAAGTGAGATACCTTCACCATTCAAAACTTCCAACATATACTCACTCAGTGCAGCTTCCCACAGAACAGCAGCTGATGGCAAAACCACAAGAAGGATATCTGGTATCCTGCTTTTTGTAGGTCCACCAACAGCCCGAACAACCAACACACACACACAGACACACACACACACACACACGCACATACATATATGCAAATAAACATACGCACTGAACCATACAGGTGAATGAGATAAGATGATTTTTGAAGTCAAATCTAAATTCCCTTCAGCAGCCTTAAGCCTTTTTCATACATCTCCATCATGGACATGCACACACTCACACTCACACACACACTCACACTCACACTCACACTCAAGCACGTGCAGACACACACATAAACTTAAGCCCTCTGGTAAGAAATTCAGTCAAAGCCAGCGGCGTGCCCACACTTGCCCCTCACTCCCTTGTGCCTCCCACTGCACAGGCCGTGCATGAAAAGCTCACACATGCTGTTTGCTGCCACATCTTATTTTACCCCTTGTTTCCTACGACACACGTCCCTCTTTCAGTCGATTTCACTGATTCAATAGGTTTTAATTAGCTTTATTTTTAACATGTTCATGCTAACTTCTTATATAAGTTAGGTATGTATTTGTATGGGTATGTTGTAAGTAAACTACTTGATGTTTTTGCCTTAGCTGCTGTAATAAAAAACCTTCAGATAGTCTTTACAACAAAAATCCACCCACATGGTTTCTGCTGAGTGATTGCATGTATCTACTAAGACATAATGAGTCAGAAGTGTTATCATCATGCTGACAACCAATATTTTTTAAAGTAATAACATACATAAGATTAAAAATATAGATAAAACTGGGAGCGGTGCAAACAATGTCCTTGTCCTTGATTCCACCACATCTGGAGTAAATTTATGTTTGATCAAAAAGGCTGTTTAGCTTAAATAACCAAAGGCCTTAAAGTAACTGAAAAGCAGCCAACTACCTTAAATACAAACACAGATCCAGAACATGGGAGAGCAAATAGCTGTGGAGAGCAAAACACAGTGTCTCACCTCACAAAGGTCACTGAACATCAATGTCAGTGACATTTCACAGGCAAAAAATATCCATCTAACACACATACACACACACACACACACACACACACAAACACACACCCACACACAAGCACACACACCATCTTACACTCGTGACAACAATTAGACGAACACTCACATGAGTCAACAATCACTAAAATCAAATTACTGATTCTAAGTATGTGACCAGGTGCCTGGGCTCATGTCCCTGTTGGCCCAGAGCAGCCAATTTGTGAGCACTCACACACACACACACACACACACACGTGGCTAACTGCTGCGACACAGTTTAAAGTCACAACTCAGGCTCATTAAACCTGCACGTGACAGGCGACCATCCATCACAGAGCCCGTTCCTGTGATATGAACAGAAGTTTCTGAAGTGAAAAGCAGCAAGTTTCCTCAAAATATCCAACAGCCTGATTGGAGTCATGTGGACAGATGCTGGAACATGTCACATGACCAATTTTAAAGCAATTTCATATCACATATCAGGATACAGCCAGCAAAAATGTAGTGAACATAGAATATTTCTTCTCTGTGGATTAGTCCCTGATGAGAATTCAGTTATCATTCCTTATTATCAATCCAATTTTCTGCATTTTTTTACTCCTGAAATGTAGCTTTCAATAACATAACAGGCTTCTGGCCATTAATGTCCCTCCATCTGAACCACTATGTCATGAGTTTTATAACAGTTTTTGTCAACAATTAGATTTAATCTCTTTTTATACAATCAAAACTAAGAAGCATGGCTACACTCATGAGTATGTGCGCTCATAATTAGATGTAAGATCGAACAAAATGAAAGAAAACACGGTCACAGTTGTGCAGGAACTTTGAGAACACCAGGAAAATAAAACAACCATCACCTTTCACATAAGTCTGAGAGACATCTAGTGCTTTACTCAGTTGGTAGTTAAAAAAAAAGAAATTTCTGACACTAATGAGGATGATAATGACCATTTTATGTCATCACTGACAGGTTCAGCATCAAACCACTGTAAATTTTATATCTATAAAATATGGCATATTGCGCATTGTGTGATGGTTGTGGGAAGAAAAAGTCAATACAGCACAGTGTTGCAATATTACACCAAGTATTGACCTTTCATCCTCTAAATCATTGATACCACAAAAAAGAAATAAGCTTTTTGATATTAGAATAATTAAATCATTTGCTTTTTCAGTCTACTAGAGGGTGCTGTGTTGTCTTTGGTTTTTTGTGAGGTCAGCAAAGGTCGGGGCTAGCGGGATTGCTTGTTTTTTTTAAGGCTGTGCTGTTTAGTCTGTCTGCTTGACAATCACATTTTGCCACAGTAAAAACAGCTGAAGTGGCATGAACTGACCAAAAATTAACCTTTCTTATTAGATAAAACTGATGTTGACAAGATTTTCCTTTGGGACAGACTTTGCAGTTGAAAAAAGGGTAATAACTCACTATAGAGTGATGCAGGACTTATCTCAAAAACCCTGAAATGAGTTAGCACTGTTGCACTTCCAGTTTCCTTGTTTTTTTTTAAATGGGAGTTCGGTTAGATGCCCGATAATAAGGTCTATGGTTAGAAACTTGAGAAACTTAACAAGAGGCCAGATGAGACTACAGAGGCTACTGGGGACATTAAACTTCATCACCGAAAATGCTAACTGACGCTAACTAATACTAAAAAACTTTCTCTCTAGTCCACCTTTACAGCCCTGCTGTGTTTATACTCACACTCTTATAAACTGTATGTGTAGTATAGTGTATTAAGAGGCTTATTGGTGGTGATGTTGAAGTGAGCTCCTCTTGGCCACAATGTGACTATTGAACATCAAACACTACAAGCTTCTCTTATAAAGAGAAACTCCAAACAAAATCTCGTACAGGAACTCTTGTTTAGTTAATTTTGTTGTTTACGGTTTCATGTAAAGTTTAAGCAGAATCTTAACAAACAGCTGAGGAAGATACAAATAAAAATGTAACATTTTTTGTTTCTTCAGTGACTGAAAATTGAAAGCAGTCATGTTTCAGTCAGTTCAGTAATTGCTTAACTCTTGTTCATTTCATTTCTACAACATGAACTTTTCTTTACATTCAGTTTACAGTTTATAACCTTAAAGAATTCAGCCATGGGAGCAGAACAGTATGAACCACTGATTTCAAACTATTTATGAGCTCTGCTGGGAATTAAGCGTGACGACGTGGTAGGAAAATAATAAATACAGCGTGTAAATGTGTCAGGTCTCACCCCGAGCATCTTGTAGAGGTAGTGATACTGTTGTCCAGTGGAGTACAGCAGGAAGGTCTTCAGGAAGAGCCAGGTGTTCACTCCCAGCCAAAGCATCTGCACAAGCACAGGATGCACATTGTAGATCAATATGCAGCCTTGTGCTCATTATCAGACTAGCATCAACATATAAAAGAAATAAAACAAAATAAAAACAGTATTTTTAAAGTTTTTCCTGGGCTACTAGTAAATAACTGTCACTGTTCAGACACTGACACATTACATTTACATGTAATGTGTCAGGATTTACACTCGGTCTTAAATCAAAATGCAAATCCTTAGAGTCCTTAGTGTGGTTGCAGTAGCCTGTGTGGATGTAGCACAAACTTTCTATTGAATACTGACAAAGTGACTACAGTCTATTCATTCTGTGCCTGTGTTAGTGATGTTTCCTCAGGACAGAGGTGGGTAACGTTACAGAGAAAAATCTGTAAGTTGTCAGCTCATTTGCAGGTAAAACAAACAAATCCATTGACAGGCTCCGGTTTGCGTAGAGCCGAACAGTATTTAAAAAGTCTCTTGACAACAGTAAAGTTTTTTCCCACCAGGACCAAGTGCTTTCCTCCCTCGTTGGCGACCCAGCTCCGCACCGAAACGACCATGACGCCTTCACGGGCTCCGCAGCTGCCCAAACTTTTCAGCAAAGCGTCGGTGTGACAGAGAGGTGAAGGCTTGTCCTTCCTCTGACTGTCTGTCTGTCTGTCTGTCTATCTGCCTGTCTGCCTGTCTGTCTCTCCTCCTGTGTGCAGCGTCCGCAGACCGGCCGGTATCTGCTCCGTCCTCCCTGCACTCCTCCGTTACAACTGCTGTGAGCGCATTTTGACTTTTCATCCCCCCACCACTCTCCGTCTGAAACACGACCGCATCTCTCCCCGTCTGCCCATCTCATTTCACTTTTTACATTTTTTCAGATGCTCAGTGAGCAGCAGAAACATCTGGTGTCTTAATGACTCTGGAGTGAGTAAAGTTCAACAACAAACAGAGGAGAACAATAAAAATCGCTTCACACTACTTATCGCTGCCAATAGGGGGCGCCACAATTTCATATTTCCCAGTTAGGTACTGCTATTAACATAAGTTTTCTTTATCTCTTTCATCAGAAGTTAACACGTGCAAAAAGCCAGGATGACAGATGTGCAATTAACGGATTACATGATGGTTATTAAATCATTACTTATTTGGTGATAGCTTTTCATTTATTTAATAAGTCAGTTTAGATCATTACTCGGAACGACTTATCATTAAGATTTAAAATATCTTTGACCTCTTAAAGTCAGTGAAAGGAAACAAAGGACGGAGAGCATAATCTATTTATCAGCATTTTATTCCTACGTTCAATGCCAGATTTGATCATTTAGAAGGAAAAGACCTATTAAATGTGTAATGTTCATAAGAAAAATTTGTATAAGTGCTTCATCAACGAATTAAAAAGGTGAACACCTGCCATAGACATTTTGCAACCTGCAGATCCAAAATTATTTCAAAGCTGATCGACCATTTGTAAATGGTTCATTGAAAAAACAATAAACCCATTAGTTGCAACTAGTACACCCTTAAAAATAATGTCTTATTAGAATGTGACATTTAAAGGTAATAATTAATGTTTCAGAGGCAGTTGATATTTTAAGTGCTGCTATTTAAGACATCTCTCTTGGTTGTCAGCGCCACCCTGTGTGTTTGGTAAGAAATGCAGCTTAAATTGTGTTAGAGAAGTTGTGGGTTGGACCAGAGATTTACCTTGAAACAGAAGACATAACATATAATAATAATAAAAAAGATGTACTTTCAGGAGAAAAAGAAACACGAGGATGCAAATACAATAAAGCTATGCATATAAGAAACACAAGGATAATTTCAAATAATTCTAGATATCTGGTGCAAAAAGGCCTACCTGACCAAAAGTATGTGGACACCTGCATCCATAGATACATACGCACATACTCCAATCTCTGGGTTTTTTCATGGTGAAAACAAAGATAATTTTAATGAAACAGCATTCAGTTTTATTTTAGACGGTTGCATAGTGAGCTTAAAATTTAACCCTTGTCCTTAGAAACCACAACTAATAAAATGATCTCACTTTACAGTCAATCTAGTCATAGTCTCTTGGGTTGTTATTGAACTTATGATCAAAGGAATGAAGGTTGGATCTTTCAGGCATGTGATGTACAAAGACCACAAAGTACATAAAAAAAAAGGATCATCATCTGAGCTGTTGGTCTTCATTTGCGTCCTTTAAAGCTCATCAGGGTTTTCTTCAGGGGAATCTATGAATCATGAACATTCATGTTCTTCATCAGGGTGAATTTGTGGCCAAAATATTTAATGCTTTTTGATTTGTGAAGATGCAAAGTGCACTTGGAGAGCAGCATGTGTTTTTTTCACTGGTAATACTTGTTATTATCCACCAGAGAGCAGACTCAGATCAAGACTGTCCCGGTTCTGCAGATATTTTTTTGTTTTAGATATTTGAAACTTTATCGTAATTTTGTTTTTTAGAGCAGTGAATGTAAGAGGATCTGTCACAAGATATTGTTTAAAACAAATATACATGTTTTTGGGGGGCAAAAGTTCTGTGAACTTCAAAATTATTACTGATATTTCAGAAATTCATTTAGAATTTAATCGAGTCAGAGACTGATTAGGATTTTACATATATGACAAAATAGATTAATACTTTTTCATTCATGTACAGAACATTAATTAGTTGTCATGTTTTGTAATATAGTCATAGTATAGTATAGCCCCAAGTCATTGTCATTAGACTGTGTAAAAAAAAACATAACAGTTCAAATCTAATTAAACTTTAATCAAATTAACGAGCTCCCATACCGACTGACGGCTGCTGGTTTAATTAAAGTCGTCTCTCCAGATAAACAGTGAGTTGAGGATGAAGCAGAGCTGTGGTCTGTGTCCTCCCCACATTCCTGAGGGGCAGGGAGCCGCCTCCCCACTTCACGGTCCAGCCCACGGCATGAAAGAGCCGCCCTCCATCCTGCACAGCTGTTCGCAGAACCATGAGGGGTCAAACACGACCAGGTCCTATAGTGTGGGAAAGTATGTCCAACTATTTATAGCAATATATAGCAGCATTGTGACTTGAATTTCTGAACTTAAAGCAAAGTGAAGCAGACTTTAATAAACTCAAACACTGTGTACAAACATGCCTTCACCTGTAGGATGTAGAATGTAAACACTGTTTTGTTGGTCTATAGAGGCTGGGATAACTGAATTACTGTATGCAGCTTTATGGATTTCGATCTTTTCAGTCTAAATTTTGACGTAGCCAATTTTACTCAATATGATCTGCCATGTCAAAAGGTAGACTGAATTTTTACTAGTCACAGATAAGTTCAAATATTATAACTGAATGAGTCCAAATAGTGGCATACTGCAAGTTTTTTTTCATTACACACATCTTTTTTCATGCATGTCTTCATTTCTTGGCAGTAATGGGCCTCCATGCATGTTAAATAAGTCTAAAATGTATAAATATTTAATATATAGGTATGATACATATGATTTTAGTAATCAGGTTTTTTTTATTTTTATATTTTGTCTTGTAAATGGATTTTTAATAACTATCCTCCTTTTTTGTTTGTTTGTTTGTTTGTTTGCTTGGTTAGTTGTTTTCTTGTCTGTTTGGTTAATTTAGTATCTAATTACTGTAAACTTCTCTCCATTTTCTAAAACTCCTGGCTCTGCCTTGTCATCGATCTGAAGCTTAATGAAATGTACATCATGTTTTCAGGATGACACATTCATTTTTTATTTTAAGCAGATAACAACAAGACCCTTATTCCAGATAAGCTCCGTTCAGGCCCAGCTTCAGCTATTAAATACACTTTTTGAGAAGTTGTCCTCAGAGTCTTTTATAGGCAAAGTATGACCTCAAGTCTGAGGTCGGGCAACACTGAGTCAGCACTGGAAGGACCAAGGTGCACAGTGCACAGTCATCAGTCTATTGGCCAAGCATAGCACTAATGACCAGCTCCTTCATTGTGTTCCCCTCTAACTGCCTCTTTCTTTGCCATTGCAGCGTCACCTCCCCTCCTCCTCTCTCTTTCTCTGTCTCTCTGTCTTGCTCTCTCTCTCTATCTCCCTCTGCCATGCCCCAACAGTGCACTACTTAAACAAATTACTCTCTATCTCTGCGATCGTGCTCTGCAGCGTCGGACGTCTCAGTGTGTGGAAGCCTCTGAGACCTACTGCTTGAAAATGAGAGAGGAGAGCAGGTTGATTCGGTGGATCTGGTGGATTGTGGTTATCACAGCTTTGTTCTTTCTGGGCTTCGTCATAGGTAAGAAAAAAACAACAGAAACTTACACTGGATAGAAATTCAAAAGAGCAATCCACAAGTGGTGTTAACTTTAGTGTTATGACCATGAAAAAATGGGATTGGTAACTATTAAAAGTGTTTCAGTGGAAGTAAAGGAAAGTACTGAAAATATATAAATAGATGCACAACATAAGGAGGAAAAAAAATGTTTTTGTGTTCATTTTCTTCAGAATTGCTCTCATAAACTATCAAATCTACTCTGTGCTATTTAAGGTGAATCTTACCAGTGAGCTGCTGTGTGTGTGAGCTTCAGTTTGTCGCTACTGTGACACATTTCACGTCTGTCTGTTCACAGAAGGTTAACACGTGCTGTGCATGATACAACTTCATTTAAAATATTAATTCTAACTAAAGCGAAGCTTTTGTTAAGATCCAACACAACTGGGCAGCAAGAGACAGATAATATGTATTTCCCCCTGTTTTGTCTGACTTTATCACTGTAATTTGTTCTTGAAAGAGGTGATTTTAATCACGTCATAAAATCATATGGTGCTTACAATGTTGTTGAACTGACTACATAACTGTCCTCTGTGCATATGTGTGTGTGTGTGTGTGTGTGTGTGTGTGTTTGTGTGTGTGTGTGCGTGCGTGTGTGTGTGTGTGCGTATGCTGTAGGCTGGTTTGCCAAACCTACACATCTAAATATTGCAAACAACAGTGCTTCCAGCAAGTATCTGAGGGAGTTTCTGGATGAAATGCAGCCAGAACAGATCAGGGAACATCTCAGGTAAAAGTCACTGCCAACACACTAAATCTTTCCGAAATCAGTTCAAGTAATCCAAAAGCAATGGCTGTTTAGTATTCAGTGTTTTTCTTTTCCTAGAAGTTTCGTCAGAAAAGAAAAACAACTTTTATTTTCATGGGAAAATGAGAAAGTTGGAGGGGACTGCCCAGAGGCATCCCACAAACAGGCCAAACTTTTCACTTGCAAAGCAAATATTGGCATCGTGCCTCTGAAAGACCAGCGACTCTCACAACCCCCATTAACTTTAACCTCATAAATCCCGCTAGTCTGAAAGTTGAGTTATTAAAAAAATGTTGCACAGCCAGATGCTGTTTGAATCCACGGACATTTGTTTTGAACTCATATGTGGTTCCCAAAGTGCTCAGAGAATTTAAAAACATACCTCAGTGTAGTGCAAACATCCTACAGCTTCAACAAAGAAGTTAAATATGCTGAAACACAAGTATGATGCTGTCAGACCAGCTTGTTTCACCTGGTATCTACTCAAAGTGGTAAAAAAAAAAAAGGCCTGCAGCTAAAATGTGTCAGTGTCACGTTTTGCTTTACCTGGTGATAAAAACATATTTTCATTTCACTGTCCAGCCAGCATCAATGTCTGGTCAGACTTTCAGAATAAAAGCACCCAAAAGTGCTTGGTTTCATCTAGGAAAAGATGACTGTTTGGCTTGAAAAAAAAAACAGTTTTATTAACTGGCTTTACAGTAATCAGAAAATTGGTCCCCCATGAGAGTCCTGTGAATGACTTCATCGCCCATTATGCTACGCTTGCCAATTGCTGCTGTCATTATCAACCCCTGCTGCTTCTGCAACTTCATAGAGGCAAGCAGTGTGACTCTGAAGGGCCATCCATTAGTGGATCAGAGGGTCTTTTGCACAACTTAACTTGAGACTGAGAGGGTCAGACACCAAGGAAAAAGACAACAAATACAAAAGCTTCAAATGCGGAGATAAAGTAAAAAACTGGGTGTTAAGCTGTTAACTGTACATGATTCCACAGTACACTGCTAAACCAAATATCATAGAAATAAAGTACAAGTAAGTCTGTGATATCACAAAGTCAATATGCTAAAAATTACATATTTAGAAGCTCACATGTTAAATGTTACATATTGAATGCTACAGGCTTAATGTAAATATTTTTCATTCATCAAACAATTTGAACAGGGAAATATAAAAATGTACTCAGCATTAAACTCTCACGGGACAACTAGTGCAAATGTAGACTTATGGGACTTTTTTCACAGAAGACAATTCACAGTAGAAAAAGCATAGTTGGACAAATGGATCAACCTTTGTTTAAGTGAAGCTAGACATCAAAAACAGCAGCTTTGCAAGCATTTAAGCAGCTTTTATCCCCTTTTCACTAACAGTTGAGGTGCTCTCCACAGGAAATTTACCCGACTGCCCCACCTGGCTGGCACAGAGCAGAACCTGAGATATGCAGAGCAGATCAAGGATGAGTGGCTTGAGTTCGGTCTGGACTCAGTGGAGATGGTCCCCTATGACGTCCTGTTGTCCTATCCTAATGCATCAAAGCCAAATTACATCTCAATAGTTGATCAGCTTGGTAATGAGGTATGGTACATGCACACTAAAGTCAAATTGTGCTTGAAATGTAGTCACACACACATTCAGTCAAATACTGAAAAGGATAAGGAGTTAAAGCTGAATGTATCTTGTGCACCTAATCTCTGATGCAAAACTTCCATTATTGTTTGTTGCCACCAATTGTAATTTCAGTGTTGCAGTTATACTCTGTGGAGACCCAGTTTCTACACAGCGGTATTAATTAAAATGACTATTAGCAAGCCCTGAGTTCTCAGTGAGAAACCAACTTTCAAGCTTTTGTTTTATTATTGCAAACTTTTTTTGTGTTACTGGCCAATTTTACCACTTCAAGCACCGTCCATTCTCCACACTCAACTCTCCGGTGATTAAAATTTCAAAGGACAGTAGTTTTCTCACGGACATGAACAATAACACCGACTCAGCCCGGACCCCCGAGATAACAAAGAGATCACACAGACACATTTAAAACGCTGTCACCAGTTCTGCACTTTTCTACTGTCAGTCTTTCCCACAACACTGCAAGACAGCTCATTCAAGTCCAAGGTCCTTTTACAGCCTTGCTGTGTGATAAACCTCTGTGTGTCTCATGAGTAGAGATAATGCTACAGCCCTTGGGGGAACAAGAGAAAACAGACCAGGGTTGAGTGCACAACCATATTGCTGTATGTTAGTGTGATGCATTCAGGGACTTTAACACGATAAGAATTTAAATTCAAGCTTTCTGTGTAATACATTTTGCCTTTTACTGAACAGCACACGGATACTGAGAAAATGGCCTCACATATGGGATGATTAGGCCAGACTACATGCATAGTATAGTATACTGTAAATCCATTTTACAACTCCCAGCTCAGCTGCTATCCAATAATTCACAGAATTTGTTTTGGCACATGGAACCAGATATGTGAACATTTAAGCATATACAGTGTTATCCCTTATTTACCGTGTAGGAGGATGGATTCAAATCCACTACAGTGTGAAATAAACTCTTAGCAAGTAAAAATGTCCTGTACTGCAAACATTACCAACTTAGTTGAGTAAAACTATGTAAGCATAACCAGGAAAATGTATCAAAAGTAAAAGTACTCAATGCAGAAAAAGGACACTGGTGACTGTAGAAGCATTAAACTATTACAGTTGTTTGAAGTGCATGTTCACCGTTTTAAATTGTGCTTTTCATATGCTTTTTATTATTAACTCAGTGGTTTCAAAAGTTTTCTTGCCAAGGCAACCCAAAATGACTTTATATTATAGTCTAAGTCTCTGTATTTGCAAACCAATCGACAATACAACAGTAAGCATTAAAAAACAGTGCGAGACGGTAAATTCATACCTGTATAAAGCTGCATACTGAGTGTGTATACCGTGTCAGACTTTTGACCACTTGACTCTTACTCAGGTACCTTAAATTAGTATGTAACTGAGTACATGTAATTACATTCCACTGTTGCTCATTTCCAAGAGAGATGAGAGTGGTTGTATTACAAATTTTCAAAGTTATTACTATTGAAACTGAAAGTTTGTCTGAGGATTATTTTGTTAAATTAAGTCTGACTTCCTCACATCGTCTTTCACAGGTTTTTAACACATCCTTGGCTGAGCCAGTTCTCGAGGGTTATGAAGATGTTTCTAACATTGTTCCTCCATACAGTGCCTTTTCTGCCCAAGGACAACCTGAGGTAAACACACACACATGCACACACAGACACACACAATAACAACAAGGCAGTGATAATTAAACACTTTTTCACTGCAGCAGTTAAAGTTGGTAACATGGGTATCTCTTTCCGTCCCTGTCTCCAGGGAGATTTGGTGTACGTGAACTACGGTCGCACAGAAGATTTTTTCCAGCTGGAGAGGGAGATGGGCATCAATGTTACGGGGAAGATTGTCATTGTCAGATATGGGAGAATATTCAGAGGCAATAAGGTAGGAAGAGCCACGGTCATAACTCAAAGTTAACTCTTAACACCAAACATTAAACGATTTCAGTCACTTAATATTGTAATCAGAGGATTTACACTTGTGGCTTTTGTACTGGAAGGTCAGTTTTCTGCTGCTCGTTTAGTCCTAAAGAAGTGGTGTGTGATTATTAGTTAATTAAACTGTGAAATATTATATAATGTCATATTTTGCACCATCAAAAAGAGCCTTTCACACTCTATCTCTACCAGGTAAAGAATGCCATCCTAGCTGGAGCAAAGGGGATTATCATGTTCTCGGACCCAGCAGATTACTGGGCTGAAGGAGTCCAGGTAGATTATCCTAGTGTTCATGTGAACTCTGAAACTCTGTGTTTGTGTGTGTGTGTGTGTGTGTGTGTGTGTGTGTGTGTGTGTGTGTGGGCGCGCGAGAGGGTGTGTGTTTGTATCTAACCATCAATGGGCAAAGGTTTAATAAGTTTTAGATCTTATGAACACTATGATTGGCAGAAGGCAATCTATAGAATGAATTTCAGTATTTCTTACTCTGTGTGTGTGTGTGTGTGTGTGTGTGTGTGTGCGCGCGCGCAGCCCTACCCTGATGGCTGGAACCTACCTGGCGGAGGAGCTCAAAGAGGAAATGTTCTCAGCCTGAATGGAGCAGGAGATCCACTCACACCAGGATATCCCGCTAAAGGTGTGTAAGTCTGTGTGTTTGTACCTGTGTTAGTGTCTGTACGAGTGTGTACATGTGTGTGAGTCTACATAGCACTGTGCTGTCGACTCTCTTACAGAATATACCTACAGATTCAGCCTCGAGGATGGAGTTGGACTTCCCAACATTCCTGTGCATCCAATTGGCTTCCATGATGCAATTCACCTGTTGAAGTAAAACACTTTCCGTCTCTTTGTTTCACATGTTTTTCTTTTCTTTTCTGATTTTTATCAGGAGCAGTGCATTTTTAATAGTTCTGCAGCCACATTTGAATTTAAAAAGTACACAATAAAATCATTAACATGCTAAAAATTAGGCAGCTTTAACCTTAGTTTAGCATGTTAGCATGCTAACATTTTGTAATAAAAACAGAGCACAAAGTACAGCTAAAGATGAAGGTGGTGTCATAAGGTCAAATATTTGGCACATTAACAAACTGACCTGATGATGGCGCCAGATGAAAAAAGAAAGGGGAGTCACTACATTCAACATGTGGAAAAATGAATCCATTTGCAACTTTATTTTTAATTCTATCCTATAGTTGTTTAGACATCTCGGCCTGGAATAAAGCGGTGGACTGACTGACAGACTGACACTGACATCCAAAGAGCCACTGAAAACAACAAAGTCTGAATCTTGAATTAAGAGCAACTAGGGTGTCTGAATGAAACGAGCAGCTGATTTGTAGTTGTAGCAGAATGTGTGAATTATTTCCCATTACACAGGAACATGGGGGGAGAAATTCCACCCAACAATTGGAAAGGAGCTCTGAATGTGTCCTACAGGATTGGTCCGGGCTTTACGGATGACTTCAAGAGCCAGTAAGTGCCTTGTTGAGCTCTTTCCACTCCAGTTGATGGTCTCTCCTTTCCTGCTGTCTTCGCTCTGCATTTAGTGTTTGAATTGTCCTCTTTTGTTGCTCTTTTTTCCTCTTGCTCAGCTTTAATGACCTTGTGGCAAGTAGCCAACTGGAGCACAATGGAGGCCCTTGTACCTCCTGTGTGTGACAAATACACATCCACACACATACAAGCTGCACAAATTAAGCATGTAGTTTGTATCAGTTTACAGCAAAAGTAATTGGGCCCTTTTGAGCAGTGGTAAAGGTTTTTGAGATTTCTGGAGCAACAAAGCCAACAACAGCAAATATAGATTTATTATTCTCTTACATTGTTGTAAATGACTTCTACTGACATTTCAGAGGGTTCGATCTTTGTCCTCTACACTCCTTTACTCTTTTCTCTTTCTGTTTCAATGCATGAAATACCAACTATGTGTTTCTGAGGCTGCTGTGCATTATGAAAACAGCAGGAAAACATTATCAATGTGAATCTTATAACTTTTTACTTGCTTTCTATACCCAAATTCTCCTTATTAATAATTCCCTGTAATAAGTGACAAAATTTTTGTTTTTCTCCACTGTTACTTCCCTTGTCTCTGTATTTCTTTCTTTAACTTGTGTTTCCTCTCATCCACACTTTGTCTGTTTCAGGAAGGTGCGTATGAACATCCACACTAACAACCAGGTAACCAGGATCTACAACGTCATTGGCAGGATCAGAGGAGCTCAGGAGCCAGGTACATCCGCACATGCTCTAATCCTTCATTAAAGCCTTTTAGCAACATTTATACACAACCAACTCGTGCATGTAATACTAAAAATGCTGACATGATATTAGGTGTAAAGGTTCTGAGATAGAATTAGTGATATTTTATTTTTTCAAATGTTATCTTTATGTTAAAAAAATATTCAACTGTAAAATTGGGAAGGATGTTTGTAAAAGTTGTCTATCTTTCTCTAATTCCTCCAACATGTCTGGTTAACTCTGTGTGTGTGTGTTTGGTGTGTGTGTTTAGACAGGTATGTAATTCTCGGTGGGCATCGGGACGCCTGGGTGTTTGGAGGAATTGATCCCATATCTGGGGCTGCAGTGGTCCATGAAACTGTCCGGAGTACTGGCGGGCTGCTCAGTAAAGGTACAACCCTGCAGGTGTTTGAATGGGTGAATAACGAGGTCAATGCAATAGTCAGTATTCAGTGTGTGCGCTTTGTGTATATTTGTGTGCGAGTGCAGGCTGGAGGCCCAGGAGGACTATAATATTTGCCAGCTGGGATGCAGAGGAGTTCGGACTGCTGGGATCAACTGAATGGGCTGAGGTACACATACACTAATGCACATGCACATGCACACACATGCACACACTCTGAGCATACTTCACCCCTCTCAACAGGAAAATTCCAAGCTGCTGCAGGAGAGAGCTGTGGCCTACATCAATGCAGACTCTGCCATTGAGGGTGAGTGTGTTTCTGTGAAGCTTAATGGCCTCAATTACAGACCACAATGAGACTGAATAAGTTTTGAGATGGCTCATGTGTAAATGTACCTGTTTGGATTCCAGGCATGTACACACTGAGGGTTGACTGCACTCCATCTCTGCACACTTTGGTCTATGACCTCACCAAGCAGGTGAGCTGAATTATGCAAATTAAGTCAATGCTTCTTTTGAAATTGATTATGATAAATTAACTTTGTCTCACATGCTAATTCCAATGTTTTGTTTCTGTCTTTCCCTCCTGGTTTTTCTCTCCTTTATTCTATGATTGCATGTAGATAACCAGTCCAGAAGAAGGAGAGGAGGGAGTTTCTTTGTATGAGAGTTGGCATAAGAGGGACAACTGGACTAATGACCGTGATGCACCGAGGTACAAAGCCTTATAATCAGTGTTTGCTTTGGTCAGATCCAGGTGTACACATGTTAGCTACAAAACCTCAACAACAAAGACAAAATCCAAAAGGTTTAAACCAATCAAAACTTCAGCAACCACAATAGCAATGCTTAATTTCAAGACAGGGAGGACAAAATACCAAGATCTTTGCATGAGAGATAAGACAACAAGGTCAAAGCTCAGGATCTTCCTGATATTTCAGTAATGTGGTGCATCTGTTTAAAAATGTTGCAGCTCGAACACGCCATGAATAGATGAGAACAGACTCTGTGGCTCTGTGTTTTATCTGTGTTTCACTCTTGTGTGCTGCAGGATCAGTAAACTCGGCTCAGGCAGTGATTTCGAGGCCTATTTCATCCGTCTGGGGATTGCTGCAGGGAGAGCCAGATACACCAAGAACAAGGCGAGATGAGCTGCATGCACACACCCTTCTACATTCAATTTTTTTAATGTTATTATTGTTACAAGGTTCGTTATTGTATGTGCTTTCATTTCTACGTGTGCATCAGAAAACAGAGCGGTACAGCAGTTATCCAGTCTACCACAGCGTGTACGACACCTACGAGATAGTGGAGAAGTTTTACGATCCTTCCTTCAGAAGGCTTCATGCGGTGGCCCAGGTGAGAGGCGGGCTCATCTTCCTATTGGCTGACTCTGAGCTTCTGCCTCTCGATGTCAACCAATATGCAGATTCACTGAGGAAGTATGCAAAGAGCATCACACAGCTGGCAGAGAAGCACCCAGAGGAGATGGAGACATATGAGGTGTCATTTGGTGAGTTGTTTTATTTCCCTGTGCTGTTAGCCTTCCTTGCCAAGAATGTCTCTGCTTTTTACATTTTATCCCCTTTTTTTTTTTTCAGATTCCTTGTTTTCTGCTGTGGAGAATTTTACCATTGCAGCCAGAGATTTCCATGAGCGCCTGCAGACTCTCAACAGAGCAGAGTAAGAATGTGTTAAACATGTCATATACATTTCATATGTCAAAACAACTGTTGAAATAAGATTGAGTACATGCTATAATTTATATGCTTTAAAACTTACACTCAGTGGCCACTTTATTGGGTGCACCTGTAAAATCCATTGCAATCCAACACAAGTTTTGCCATAAAAGCTGGCTTTACAGAGAGGATAATGTTCCATTTTTGTTGACACTGCAGAAATGTGTAAATCCAATTTTATTTTTATCACTACAGGAAGTGTAGCTTTGGGCTACATTATATTAGAGTGTTTCCAATTTTTGTCCTCAATATGTAAATAGACAAGGGGTAAAGAACACAACAAAGTTCTCTAAATACAATACAGGCCAGTCTTTTATTTTGTTTACTTGTTGGTTATTTTACAGGAAGAGTGTGAACTAATAAAATGTACCAGAGTTGACCAAAGGTCTATTTTTTAACCTTGGACAGATGTTACACAGTCATTCTAAAAATAAAGAAAGAAAGATATAAGATTAATTTGCAGGAAAGTGGCCACTATGTGGTATGTTCAGCCTAGTCAAGTGTGTGTAAAAGGTAATTTGTGTGTGTGTGTGTGTGTGTGCATCAGCCCTCTGCAGTTGCGCATCGTGAACGATCAGCTCATGTATCTGGAGAGAGCCTTCATAGATCCTCTTGGCTTACCTGGCAGACCCTTCTACAGGTTAGTCCCTTTAACACACACACACACACACACTCTATACAACTTACATTGGTTTACATTATTTTAAGGGAATCTTATAAACCAGTTAAGCACTTGAGCAACATCATCACAATATGGCAGTGTGATCTGTATTTGAATGGTCGGTGATATTTAAGTCAGTCTCACTGGATTCAAAACAGTTAAGTGGGAAAATATTTTCTACTTTCACATCTTTACACCTTTACAACTGAAGTAGTTCATATTCACACATTTAACACTTGGAAGAACTGGCTCATGTCTGCATGATACCTCAGAACAGCTGCTGTCAATATTTTGGATCTGTGATCTCTTAAAATAAAGCAGCTTGCAATAACTCAACACCAGCTGAATGTCTCTATTGTTTTCGACTACTCTGACTACTTTCGACTACTAGTCTTTTCTTAATTTTACTTTTAGAGGCAACAAGATGTAAGTTTATTCAATAATTAACTATGACAATTGCAAAGATGAGAAAGGTCTGAAAATAACTTATTAGCCTTTTCACATCAGGCCTTTTAGCAAATCATAGGAAGAAACACTCAGGTGTTAGTCTGTGAGCCATCATGAACAATACCAGGACCCTGCCACTGAGGAAAATACACAACATTCATCCATTATTACTATTATTATTTACACTTTTGACAGAGAGTGTTTAATTGAGTTGCTTAAATTGCTTATTTGTTCATTTATTCATTATTATGAAAAGAATTTACTTATTGATTGAATTTTTTGGTTCAATCAAAATTGGTTGAATGTCCATTATTCTGATTATTCTTCAACACAGCCTGTTATATCAGCAGATCTTGTTCTTGACAAAGACCTTTATTCTCCATCTAAACCCTGTTGTCATGGGGTTGAGTTCACAGGATGACATACAAGTGACTGTATAACTCTTATTAGTTGTATTGGCTGCAGATAAACATCAAAGCTAATTTTTATGGTTTTGATTCAAACAGCTTTGGATAGATTAACACCATCCTGCATAACCGATACCTGTCAAAAGAAAATCCAGACACGCTAGATGCCTGTGGAAAACATGTTTTTCTCTTTACTCTCAACCCCATTTGAGCATAATTCAAGCATACCATACAAAAATATTGTATCTGAAGTACCCTCACTACATTTCTGAACATAACACTCCCACTCCTCTGTGTTTCAGGCATGTGATCTTTGCTCCCAGCAGTCATAATAAATATGCAGGGGAGTCTTTCCCTGGGATCTATGATGCCTTATTTGACATCGAGAACTCCGCAGCCCCGCAGAAAGCCTGGGGGGAAGTCAAGCGTCAAATCAGCATTGCAGCATTCACTGTTCATGCTGCTGCTATGACCCTAACACCACCTGCATGAAGTTAATGATATTTATGTTGTTACACCAGAATATGAAGAGAGGGAATATACTACAGAATATACTATACAGAATGCACAGAAATGCACAATGCCTGGTTTTTGAACCAGACATTCACATCCAGAGGGCTTTTTTTTTTTTTTTTTTTGCTCTTCTGTGTTTTTAGGATTTTTGTTTCATTAAGTTGTGACAATAAAGAAATGATTTATATTTTTAATGTTTTCTTAACTATGTTTTTAATTAATTGTCATTGGCCACAAAGGGGCCTAATGAAATCACCCAACCCTTTCAATATGAGAAAAAAATAGCTTTTTAAAATTTTATTAACATTCATGTTAATATTTTCAAAACTTCCTTTATTTCTCTAAAAGCACAAGGTTCTTTTCCACAAACCAAAAATTCAACCAAGTTTGTCCTCGTGATACATCTGAATTAAACCAGCTCTCTGTTTGTGGTAAACCTGAATTATTCAAATGATTGAGTTGTTTATACCAATTGTGCTAAAGACTCCACTACCAAATAAAAAACCCACAGATGATGACAAATCACACATAAAAAACAACAAACACAAAAGAACCAAAGACAGCACCAATTACAAACACTTGTTTGTAGGAGTGCAGGGCTATACTGTGCAATAGACAAGAAATAAACTGATAATTCTTCAAAAAACCTAATCATATATCATCCATTTCCACCTTATCTGATATATATTTTTGGCAGTACAATTAAAACACAAAGACACACATAAACAAATGCTTTACATATTCAGAGAAGACAGTTCACATCATTTCTGTGGAGAAAAACACGACTTTACCCTTAGGTTCGTCAGTTAGTTACATGAAAATCTAAAATCAAAGACGTAAACAAAAATGTAAGGAAATGCTTACAGACCCAGCGGCACAATGTAAATTTAGAAGAGCCTCTTTTGAAATTCAGCAAGTACAAAAGCATTTATATTCCCCAAGACACGAAAACAGATGTGCAAAAACAGAAAAAGATTTTCCAATAAATTGCAATGTGACCGCTCCACTTTGTGGTTCTGCAGGTCATTTCTTCCCACAGCCCGAGAGGAAGTGCACTGACACTAACAATGCCTTACATGGTTTCACTTGCATATGTAAAGGAAGGCACATATAGTTCATACGGCGATATAGTATGACACATACTATTAGTAAACTATAGCAGCTTAATTTCTCCTATTGTTTCTCCGGTGTGTGGAAAAATAAATCCAAATAGCTCCAGAAAAAACTTACAGGGAATGAGGACAATGCATTTTCATTAGTGCTTACTTTCATGGGTGATTTACCTTAGTATTACAAAAACCCTACTTGAAATGCATATAACATTTTTTTGATCTGGCACAACAGTAAAATTGAAACATTTTCTTCAATGCCTTGATCAAGGGGGGGGGGGGGTTCTTTCCACTTCAATTATTTATGAATTCTATGGTTTGATACAACAGAGCTTATGGACACCTTCCTTTTATCAAAGTACCATGAATATAAGCTGACATTCATGATGCTTGCTGACTCCAAATCACTCGTCCTCCTGGGTCATTTCTCTAAGGCACTCCTTTAAGTTTTCCACTCGGTCTCTATTGTTTTGTTGAGCAGTCTGTATCTTCTGCTCCAGCAGCCGCTGCACCCCATCCAGTCCACTCACCTTCGGTAAATTATGGCGGTAGAGATACCCGCTCAGCTGGTTGTTGTGGCAGTCAGAGGAAAGCATGCCACACAGGAAGCGCAGGAACATGTCGTAGTGGCCCAGTGGGGAGTTGAAGGTTCGCTCAAGGGCGCAGTGGACGAGACCTGCTGCTGATTTGGTCTGTTCCTTGGATGGAAAGATCTTGGACATCTTGGGCAACCATGCCTCCAGAACGTTCTTAGACTCTAAGCGTAACATCGTGAAGACGTACAGAGCCGCCATGAACTCCTGAAGGAGAGGAAACATGAAAAATTTGTTTGGGGTATGCTGGTGTCGAGAGTTTTTCTTTACTTTGTTTTTGTTTTTTTTTAACTGTTATGTTAGGCCATGTAAAGATAACTCTTTTTCCCCCTTTGATTCAAGGTTAAATAAATCATTCATCTTGGAGTATACATGAATGTATCAAATCAAATCAGTTTTTTGAAATTATGCTCATACCTTCACTAAATCACTTCAGCAGACAAATAGGAAAACAGCCTTCTGTTGCTAATCTCTGTGAGATGGAGAGACTTTTACCTGAAAGGTGAAGTGTATAAAGCAGAACGTCCTCCTCCCATCTGAGGCTGTAGTGGGGAGCTCAGTGCACATCCCAGAAAACACAGTCACCTCTGTCAACTTCAGACCATGCTCCTTCACGTCCTCTTCAAAGAATACATTCCTATTCTTCTCCAGCATCTTAAAGGCCATCTTCCCCATCTTTGTCACGAGGTTCTTCTCATCATCAGACCATTTCTGAGCGGATGGAGGATGTTAAAATGAAGTTTAGCCTTTACAGAAAAAATGTTTCTTTGTCCTTTTGAATATTTAAATGAGTTAAGTTACTTTTTTGGTTTGTTGATACTCTGTCATGCAGGTGTTCAGAGCTAGTGTTCATTTTTAAGGCAGCATTTTGGATCAATAAACAGATATCTGAATATAAGTCTGTATAAAAGGGACAAGGTTTTTGTTTTCAGAAGGGCTCTTCTTTTCATTTGTAATAAGAGTAAACTTGACCAATCACATTTACGCAGGCTTGGGTTGCATACAGGTACAAAGTCCTTGTGAAGAGCAAAAGTATTACGCAAAGGCTAAAGTGCAATCAGAGAACCAATCAGCCCCTCTGATGGTTGTTTATTACCGTCATTAGATCTTTTTTATTTACAGGCACTAACACAGATATCTGCTTCTGGAAATTAAACAAAATGTCAAAGTTGTTGCTAATCAGGCTGTAATCAATGACCAGAGCTTTAGTCCTTTTTTAAAGGTAAGTGAATGGGGATTGTGAATTAAGTCACTAAGAACTGTAACATAAAAAAACATTTAAAACATTAAAAAGCCACAAACATTACCAGCTCGTTTTCTCCCTTTCCGTAGTAGAACTGCAGCCTGCGATTGATCTGGACAATCAAAATGCTGACGTAGAATGGTGTCAGCCTCGGCGGGTGCTCTCCATAACCTCGGTATCGGTAGCAGCGCTCGAACACTGTGGCCACCATCCAGCAGACAAAAGGGTGGCCAGCAAGCATGCTGAGTGTCGGGAGGCGCTTGTAATGCGTCACAATCTTCGCTGCTAGCTCTGCATCGCTGAAGCGTTTGATTAGGTAGTTGTCTTTCATCTCATCACTGGAGAAAAATGAGAAAATGAAAGGGAAGGACTGAATTAAGTTTAATTAATTTTGCTGCTTAACCTTTATTATTACTTTATTACAGTATTACTGTGCATGATCAGCCACAAATGCAGGATGGCATACATTCAAATTAGACACAGAAAGCTAAAAGGAGCAGCGAGTACAATACAATATAAACCAAACAGAGACTGATAAACACACGATCAGACAAGACACACGGTGCATCCATACAGACGTACGCACCTAAAGCCCTGTATTTCTGTCACAACGTCAATGAATTGCGATGGTATTTGCGACACAGCTGCCCGTCTCCCGAGGATCCAAACTCGGGCTCCATGAAGCACAGTCCCTCGAATGACATTCACAATCAGCACATCAGGATGTGCTTGGGTGCAATTGTCATTTATCACTGGAGCATTCTGGAGAGATAAAATATAAACAAACATATATCAGTTTCTTCTAATTGTTAATAATTCAAAATTGAGAGGATTTTAAACTTCTGATCATTGGTTAGTATATTTTATAACTCAGAGATTGAGCTGTTTTGCACATGCAAACATGAATGGGACTCAGATGTATGTGTGCAGATGGAATACCTTCCAGTCCAGAGGAGCTTGGTAGCAGTCAAACGAGTCCATTATAATAAGATATTTACAGCCCTCTTCCTCCAGGTATTTCATGCCTTTGCACTCAGGATGATAATATTCTATCACTTCCATGATTGACATTTTCTGTGCAGAACCAGTTTTGTTTCGCAGAAGCCAGAAAGCTCGGAATGAAAGTTTGATGACAAACTGCAGATCCTGAGCAAAGATGGACAAAAACATGACTTTAGCCACAGAATATTAAAAAAAAAAAACCTGCTAACTTCTATAGTGAGAATTATTGAGAAAATACAATTTGCTTTGCTTTTTTGCTTTGATGTGGTGCAATTTTTACATACATTTTTAATGAAAAATTTTTCTACATAGGAGAAATAAAGCTCTATCTTAACTTTATAATAAGATTTACTGTATCCACAATGTTGTTTTTTAACAAATCACCTTATTGGCACGCAGTTCTGCCCAGTCAAGGCAGAACTTTCCCACAGAGACAGACATGCCAATTCCTGGAAGTCCAGTGGTCACCACTGTCCTCACCGGCTGGCCATCAGCCTTCTGTAGTCGGAAAAGATCGTTCAGGCCAACAAAGGTGTCAGCACTGGGGACCTGGAGAGGTGAAGGAAGGCTGGGACGAAACTCATGGGAGGGGTCAACTCCTCCATAACCACAAGTGGAAATCTGGGGCTCAACGTAGACTGTATCCAGAAGATTTTGCCTTCCGGCTCGGACGACCCCCTCTCGGATGACTTGGTGTTTTCTAATTAAATATTGCTTCAGCTTAAATCGGATCAATGCTGTTGGTAGAGAACGATAAAGAGAAAAATCAGAAATCTACAGCCCATTTATGACAGTACCGTGCTGCTGCACACACAAGACCAACAGCCACTAAATGTTTTCAGAACACTAATGAACTTGAATCCTTCTTTCTCTTACTCTTTAAAAATCATACTTAATCCACAAAAATGGTTTAACAAGCTTTTTTTAGTAACTTCAGTGGAAAAAAGTACAGATAACATAGTGAAGTGCCAGGTCCAATCGAAAAGGTACTGATTCCAATCTGCTTCATCATGCTAAATTTTTTGAGTAAGCGGTCTATGTTTGGATTAGGAATTTTTTTTAAACTAATGTGTATGTAAGTAACACAGCCACAACATTTATACTTCATTAACAAATCACAGAACAATCTTTAACAGCTTGTGCGTTGGCCTAAAACCAGTGTACACTCACCCCTGTTGCACTGATTTCGTAGTTGGTCTGCCTCTGCCTTCTTGTTGATACTTTCTAGGGTGCTTATTGTGTGCATCAGTGAACGATCCTGGCCTACAGAACAGAAATTTTAACAAAAAATAAAAAACAGTAAGAAATCAGTGTAGACAGTAGATCAGTCCCTGTACACTCCACATGGCTGGATTCTTGTTTTCATAAAAATGTATATTTGTTGCAATGACAAAGTTACCTAAAAATTTCATATTTATGATTGCCATACAGTTAAATTCCTCACACTAAATGTCCTACAGTGATGTTTTCTTACCAAGGATCTCTAGGATCTTGTCCACAAAATCAAGAACGTCTCCATCCATCACCTGTTGTAGGGTAATCTCAGGTTCCCATTGGTAAAACCACGTCTTAAATTTTAAAAGCTCTTCCCTGGTGAGGCCTGACACGATATTCTGAATACTCTGCAGTCAGAGGAAAGGTATAAGTTAACATGTTTTAAGCTACAATGATACTTTTTATCATTACATTATTTAATTAACTTTAGAAAATGAGAAAAATTAGCCATTCGAGTAACTATTTAGTTCAATTTATATACAGTATAATCATGTAACTTTAGCAGAAAATATATATATAATATATTTTACGGGGAATGTTGATTTTTTTTTGGACACAGTTAGACATACGCTAGAAAACGGACTATTATTAGGATGTATAACCATTAAATTATTAATACACAGGTCAAAATGAATTATCGGGCCAAACAAAATCCTGGGACCAAAACAACAACTTCTGCAAACAAAAGAGACCAACTGTGATACACAAACCTTGAATATATGAGGCAGGTCCTGCTCGGGGTGCATTCTGCCTGGCTGGCTGTTCTCATCAGTCTGCATGAACTCCTCTAGTTCAACAGGTTCAGGTGGTATTGGGGAAGTATTTACAAGATATTCATCCAAATCGTCCTCCTCCTCTTCTGAAAAATCTCCAATATCAGATGACCTGAAATACAACCGGACCCCCAGGACAAAGGTAAGAGATTGCACTGCTGATAATGTCCAAGGTTCATCATGATGTTCAGTCACATTTTTATCAAATCAAAAGTGCACGTATCACATTGACTAAACCGTATATTTCATCCGCTTTAGTAAATACCAGTTTAGACATACCTTTTCAAAGCAATATATTGTATAGATTTAGTATGATAATAAAAACAACACTGGTAAAATACACTTTACTTTACTCCACATTGTCCAGATTTGTGAGAGACAACTGTGTGTGTGTGTGTGTGTGTTTGACTGAGTGTGTGTATCCTCAACCTGGTATCGATAACAACAGCCTCAGGTGGTTTGGTCTGCTCTGTGGTCACGGTGTAGAGGGTCTCCTGATACTCTGAGCGATTCATCTGAAACCTGGCAAAGAATAAGGGAGAATATTCAACTTGTACAACCTGGTAAACATCCTTTCTACCCGTTTCTAAGTCAAAGAAACTTGAACTTCAAAAATATAAAACAGTGGACCATTCCATTCATTGCATTTTCATTAGCAGACTGTAATGCTCTGTCACTCAAAAAGCTATGCAACTATATGCTATACTGTGATTAAGTGGAAGTGTTTGCAGTTGTTCAGTCATGGGTTTAATGATGGGATTAGAAGTTCTTATACAATCTTAAAACTTTTAAATAGGGAAAAATTTCCTTATTTATTTTGCCTGGAATTGGAAAATGAATTTGTGAGGCACCAATTTTTATCTTGCTCTGGGTATATTTGAATCTCAGATTTTAAGGAAGAGCACAGAAATCTCAGTACAGGAGTATAAAAACATCTCTCAAGTGACAAATTTTGCACAGATAGAAGTCAGTATCATTAAGGTTTGACATTTTAGGAACCATAAATATGACTGTCAATAAGACACAGTACCCTGTTCCCCCATGAGCAGTCGATACAAGCGGTAAAATTGGAACTGGGGGAGGACGGGGCACAGTAAACTCTTTTTTATCCCCCTGCTCCTCCTCCACCTCCTCCTCCTCCATCCCATCACTGTCACTCCTCATTGAACCATAACTGGAGGCAGGTCTTCTCTGCTTCGTCCTCTCCCTCTCTTTATTTTCCTCAATCTCCTGTCTCAGGATGCTGAAATGTGTTGAAAATAAAGTGTCAGTGACTGGTTTTAAAACAGTCCATTCAGTAATTTCTGAGCAGTGTTATTTAACTGGAAAGATGTTAGAGACCACAGACAGATAATCATATAAACCAGGCAGCTTATCAAGGAACAACATTAACCAAGCGTTTGGCAAGATGTTTGGCCCCCAAGTGTCAGCTGGATGAGTGTATGTGGGTATCATAAACAAGTATAGAGTTAAATACTTGATTATAACAACATAAGTCGTTTTTGCACAGTAGAGTTAACTTGTGTTAAGTAAGATTGACCAAGTTTACACATAACGCTATATTAGCCATTTAGCCATTTAGCTTGTGTGAGTCAACGTTAGCCTACGGAAACTCAGTGGCGTCAACTTTGCCTCGTCGAATATTTGACAGAATATTGAAGAAGAACAGCGCTAAAAAGCTGCAGCTCTCACCTTTCAACTTCATTGTCCGAGTCCATGTCTGTGGATAAAAAGTAACCTAATTAAACACAGCTATTACTTGTTGTTATAACCTTACGTGAAGAATACGATCAACGGTGCTAACGTAACGTTAAACTTAAACTTTCAGGCTCTCGCCCTCAGCCGTTACTTCGACAATGACATTATTATTATTAGAGATGACATAAATAAATAATCAAAACGTAGAAAATAAACTATAAAATGCTATATGATGCCACCGCGAATCCATTTTTAACGTCTCTCCTCGGCGTTTAACTCTCTTAACTTTCAGTTTCGTGATTGTTTACGTCATGCCCTACACAGACATGCCTTTCAAAATAAAACTTTTTGGGTGTAAATCCAAGGGTAATATTCAAAAATGCTGACAGTCATAACCAGTCGACGAAAAAATGTACAACTTAAGTAAAATACTCTCCTTGACGTGAACATTACCCTCACATCATAATTTAAGTAAATGCCCCATTTAGCCCAAACACCATCCCCGTGGTGTCATCTCTCAGTCATCTTTAAAATTGCCCCATTCTAAACGTAAATATACAAATATACAAAACTAAATGACAACGAGGAATTACTTTAGGTCAGATCTTTTTAAGAGTGTTTGTTTATTGTACAAACTAAATTATGCTTCTGATTTTTGGCTCGTCAGTCACTTAGCCACACCAAGATATAAAAAAATATCCTTACTGTTAATACCAATCTTTTGTCGGTGTTTTAACTTACACGGTATGAATGAAAAAGACTAACTGCAAATACACGTTGAATAAATCTGCTTTTATTCTGAAGGTTTGAAGCATACCAAATATAGTTGCATTTGAATCAGGAAGTCAGGAAGTTTTTTTAGGAAGTCGGGAAGTTAGGACACACAAAGGTTCACGGACAGACAAAAATATCCCCATATAAAAAGGTTCAGGGTTTGACTGTGCCAACACTCATCTAAACAACCGAAAACAATTACTCCAGGTTGGCTTTAATTGGAAAAGAAATAAAAAGGCACGTCATTTCAAGTTTTTCTATTTCTTCTTTTTCTTACTCTTCATCACAGACAGAAACAGTACGTGCCGTGCGTGCTATGATATAGCCACAGAATTGTTACGTTTTGGCTCTAGAGTTACTGTGATGGTTCAATTTAGGGAAAAGATCAGGGCGTGTTTGTGTAGTGTGGGAGTCTATAGCTTTACTTTTCTCTATTAAATTGCTAAAGAAGCATTTAGGTGTAATGTGTCAGTTCTATTTATTGAGGGAAATAACTTAGGGAAAGAGAAATATATATGTTTCTGCTTTTTTTCACTGGTTTGAAATTGACAGGTCTCAGTGGCAAAAGGACTTTCAGTTATTTTGTTGTACCAATCAGGAATATACTTAAGATTTGGCAAATTTTCTAACAATGAAATGTACATATATATACTTTGTCATACAAGGAATGACATGACTACTGCATGGAAATGAGTAACTAATGTGTGGGAACACATTTATTAATGACCTGTGGGATAGAGCACTTTGTGGTCAGTGTCAGAAGTGTTTTCTGAATGTTCAGAGTGATTTGTCTTCAGACTTAAACCTGTCCTTAACAATGTAGTGAAGCTCATCCATGCACTTGACTCTAAAAACAAGTTAAGAACTCAACCAGGCGTCTTTCTCACAGTGTTTCATTTAAAATATTTTATTGACAAACAAGTAAATATGATACAAGAAGATTAATGAAATAAAGACAAGATTAAAAAAAAGTCCTGAAGGACAAGACTGAATTTGATTCAAATTGTAAAAAAGTGGGAATTGAAAAAAAAGAGGATTAAATCCAAAGACTTAAATGTACAGTTCCATGTTTGGAAAAGGTCTTCAAAACTTCATCTTGTTAATCTGTGGGATAAAGAAAAAAGCATGATTTAACCAAAGCTCACAGAGAAACACATTTTAACTCAAATTTGCTCTAACATTTGATAAAAAGCTTTTGAAAGCTGAAATCAATGCTGCCAGTGTCTAGTGTTGTGTTTCAAAGACAAGTAGACCCGTGCTGATTCCACTCTGCCATTATTTGTCATGTTAAAATGTGATGGATGTTATAATGAAGTATTTTATTGGGCAGCCCCATACAAATGGGAAAGAGAAAGATTATTTAAGGGTGTTCTGTACAGCCCTTAAAGAATTTGTGTGCACTACCTTGCGAGCACTGGCCGTCAGTCCAGGAGACTTTGCAGTCCTGCTGCTGGCTCGTGGAGACTGCTTTTGTCCTTTTGTCCCCCCCTGTGACGACTTTAAGCTACCAAGTCTGCCTGTGCGTCCCACTCCAGTGCGAGAGTTTTCTGAGGGTGTGTTTTCCTGGTACTTGTGTGCAGGTGTCTGTGCAGGTGACTTCCTTAAACTTTTGCCAGGAGATTTGCGAGTGGAGTTTCGTAGTTTGTTCAGCCCTTTCTTTAGGTAGCTGCTTTTCTTAGGGGTGTTATCAATAGTGAACATCATAGACTGCCTCCGTTCAGCCTGACAGAACAATACAAATAAAACTGTCAATAAAGCGTGCATGCACAATACATAGAATGGTGTTTCATGACAACATAAATAAAATATTTTTTATCAGTTTTCAAACAACCATTAAGTCTTGTGGGAATTGTGTCTGTGTCGATATATTACACTCACTGGACTGAGGGCAGGTTGAAAGTGAGAGCTTGAGGATCCACTCATCACGTTCCTGTTTTTGGGAGTGAGGGGACGAGGGAAGCAGCTGGCCTTCACCTTTTTCTATCAAATGGAGACCGGGAAATAAAAATTAGGAGAAAGGCAAATAGAGGGTTTCAGGAAGTTACATTTGTGTTTAACTGTTATTTAAAAAAAAGAAAAACCATCACATTTTTGTACATAGACTATTTAATGACCATTACTAAAGAGTGAGCTTTTAAATTACCAGTGTAATAAGTAACCACTTGAAAAGCCTGAGCACTTGTAGTTTTGAGTGATACTCAAAAATTTGATACATCAGCTGACATACATAAACTTGACTGTCAAAAGTAAGTGACAATAAGAGTCAGAAAACTTTATTTTGAACACTAAAATTCTCAAGAAATTATTCTGCAAACCAAAGCAAAACGCATTAAGGAAAATAAAGGTCAAAAAGGGTCAAATATTCACAAAACTGTTGTATGTAAAGCACTTATATTCTGGCAAGATGCAACTTATTTTCCTTTGTATGATAATGCAAACCAACCTCAGGTGAGGTCTGATGAACGGACAGTGTAGATGAAGAACGCTTTGCGCCTTTTGGGCTTCTAAGCTGAGAGGAGCTGCCAGTTCTTGATGGCAGCATGCCTGGCATCAAGGACAGACGATGAGAACGAGTGGCTGCTGCTGCTCCTGAGTGTCCCATTAGAGAAAGCCGATGGGAGGCAAGAGAGTCTTGCAGCTGGCCGGGCATCATGGACGCACGACGGATTGTGTCAGATGGGTCACCCATTCGTAGTTCATCGTCTGTGAAAACAAATGCACTGCCACGTCCAGTCTAAAGGAGCAGACAGAGAGGGATTTTAAGAAAAAAAAACAAAGAAACGAACAGGTGCAAAAACTTCAACATAAATCTAAAATCACTGTTTATACCTGCAACCATTAAAATTTTAGCATTTGGGATAAAAAATGCCTTGAACAAGGATCCCTAGAGCATCAAATTTCCTTAATTGTTACTATTTTGACTAGCTATTTCAGAGATCTTTATGTGTGTGTGCAACTTCATGCATGTTGTGTTCAGTTTGTGTGCAAGTTTCCCTCTCTACTAACATCAGACTCCACAGGGTAGCTGCTCTTCAGATGAGGAAGACAGGCCTTGTTCCTGTTCTGGAGCTCAACAACTCTCATCCAGTCCTCAGGTGCATCATCTGGCTCGTTCTCGGCCTCAATGCAGAACACACTTGAGGCTGCAGAGAAACAGATGCAGATACAAAAAGACTTACATACAAACCTTTGAAAAATCTTTATGGTTTCCTAATATGATGGAAAGATGGGTAAGATAGTGCTGTAGTGTCAGCAGTAAAAGAAACTTGCATCCATGTTTTTCTGATTGTTTCACAATCAGAGCTGTGATGCATAAACAACCCTGTGAGTTTGTTCCCCCCTGTGGGTCCCAGTCATGCTCTGTAAAACCCTTCAGTACAACAAGATGTCTACTTACGCTGTGAATGGATTGTGCTCCGTCTGTAACCGAGAAAACCAGTGAGCTGGTCAGTGCCAGTCGCTTTGGCAGGTGTGTCAAACAGCTCCTTAGACACAGGATGTGCAGCGTGGGCACTGGAGAGGTTTGGATGGGAGCGAGTTGAGGCCAAACTGTAGAAAGTCTCATCATTTTCACCACCACCTGGGGTTTTCTACAGATCAGAGTTCAACAATCAATTGACTGTACTGGGAAAAGGGGTATGTTTTAGAGAGGAAGTTAAAACAGTTTCATTCATCCATTTGAATGGATTTTTTTACACTGCTAGAGTGCACTGAGGGCATTGCTCCTAACAACTGAAATGAAATAAATTCTAAATTCATATAATGAACCAGCTGAACCTTCAAGGTGAGTAAAAAATTCAAAGTAAATCATCATCTTGTTTATATTAGAGAGAGTGAGCCAGAAACCACAGTGATAATTAAACTAAATAGTGAGTGATTTTTCTACAGTGTTTCGTGAACATGCAAAACATGCAAACAGTGTGTCTGTGAGTTGTCCTCCACCTTGGTCATGGTGATGTTTATAACCTGTGTGGTCCTGCGTCGTTTGATGGATGAAGTAGGATTTTTCAGGGCTGAATCCAGTTCCATTTTGTGCTCTTTACTGGTCCTAGGAGATGAAAAAAAAGTCTTAATTACAGAACAGAGATAAAAAATGATTTTGGCTGCACTTAAGTCAGGAAATTGTGTGAACATGGAAGGGAAAAATGCCCTGCCGAAATTAACCCAACTGAATTTTCTTAACCTGGTGTGAGAATAAAACATGTATAAATATACTCATTCTTTTGCTCTTGACCACAGCAAACAAGATGATGAAGAGGTAACTATTTTTTTAAATAGCAAATTCATCAATTGTTTGACATACTTGTTTATAGGTGTAAAATAAAGGGTTTCCAGTGACTCTGCATGTGGACCCCGGCGTTTGGCTGCCAAGCGCTCTGAACTGCGAACAACAGGGGTGCTTGACTCATCAGGAGCTGAAAGTTTCCTGCAAGGTTAAGAGACATAGTATTGTGCACAGCCCAATCACTTTGATTTTTTGCCTTTTGCACTTCTCAAGTTTTTTTTTCCATCTTTTGTTAACTGTGTTGGAGCAGAGAAAAACAGGCAATTTTCAGGGGTGTACTGTAAACAGTTGAGATCCCCTAGTGAGAAAACAAAGTCAAGTTCAACTTAATTTTTATAGTTTAAAAGCATAAACCCAGTGAATAAGAAGTAGTAGTTGGTTTGGTAGAGAATTGTAACATAAATTACAACTAGATGCTAATATTTTGTGCATTTTGAGGCTCACCAGTTTCACTCACTTTTGAAGTGTACAGCATCTTTTGAATGATGGCATATCCAAAGAAAGAGCATGAAATGGCTACATGAAATAAAATAACCTAATTTCATTAAGCCAATACAATGAATTAACTAACCAGCATCCACCATCTTAGTTTTTATTCAAATAATAAAAATAAAAAAAAATAAAAATGTGAGGATTTTATTACATTGTAGACAATTTTCTAGTCCTCGTAATCACACAATGACATATCTACAGCCTTTATATTTCCTGCAACTTATCCAAAATAAGGTGTATTACCTTGTTGCATTCAGGGAGTCTTCCAGAGAGCTCTGGTCTAGGCTGTCAGAGCTCATGGCCCTCCTCACTTGCGCTCTAGTGTAAACTCCTGAGTGTGCGTTGGGAACATCCAAAACACACAACTCTGTTGCACTCGCACTCCCATGAATCTTATTCTGTGCCCGCAGGTTACGGTCAGCAAAGGCAAGCTAAAGGTAAACAAATTTAATGACAAATATTAGGATGAAATGCAGCAAAAATGGGCTATCAAAGACACTGAACGCCCAAAGTTTCCTCATTTTTTTTTTTTTTTTTACAATAACTATTAAGACCCTGTTTAAGTCTCATCTCAGTGAGCATGTGTTGAGGCTCATTGTATTCAGTTCTCATGTTTCAAAATATGATACCAACCTGCGCCTCCAAACTGGCCACTGTGTTCATAAGTTTCTTCTCATTGGTTTGGGCCTTGTCCAAATCCAGTTGAAGCCTCTTGTTCTCCATGGTCATGGTCTTCACTTCATGCTCCTTGACCTCCAAGGAATGCTTAAGTTTAGCAACCTCCTCTTGACTTTCCTGGAGGAGCTGCTTTTTGCCATTGTAATGACTCACTGCCTTCTCCATCTGTGGCATTGTGGTAAGAAAAAAAATATCAGAGTATTTATTTCTCAGTCCATACTCATCACATTAGATTAAATAACCAAGTATGCATAGGAAGTTGTAGTAGTGGGACAAGACCAGTTAATGACACTAGTCAGTAAGCAACAGGCAGAAAGGTAAATATCTAAATCAATGATTTTTGACTAAAAACAAGTTAAGTACTGAGATGGTAGTTAAAACTGAATTGTGTTATGTTCTTGGACGGTTGTTTGTGGTCACACTAACCTGTGCCTTGTAGTGTTCTGAAGCCTCCGATTTAGCAGAGAGCTGTTCCTGCAGGTCTCCCTTTAGAAGTTCAATTTCTCTTCTCTCTTTTAAGAGTTTCTCCTTCTCCATTTTCAAGAGCTCCAACTCCTGCTGTAGCACACATTCTAGTTTGTGGGAAGCTATATTCTCTTTTTCTATTGCCTGTTTGGCTTGAACAAGTCTCTCCTTCTCAGACATCATGGTTTCAAGTTGATTTTCCAGAGTTTTCTGATCCTTTTCCACCTGGACCATCCTGGTCATCAGAAGTTCCTTCTCCTGAACAAGAGCCTCCTTTTCCCTGAAAGTAGCAACCTGCAGCTCCTGTGCAGCTTTTTTCTTTACATTTACAGAAACAAGCTGCTGCTGGAGGAGGTCTATCTGCTGAGCGGACTCCCGCTGAGTTTCAAGTAACATCTTCTCTTTAGCCAAGAGATTTTCCACCTCCCCTTTCAGATCCTGGATCTCGTGTTGAAGAACATCTCTCTGTTTGGAGTTCTCCTCTTTTATGTCAGCCAACATTTTCTCCTTTGCTTCAGCTTCCTCTTTTGCTTTTTGAACCAAGTTAGCTTGGGCAGCGATCTCTTCTTTGAGGGCCTTCAGACTATGGTCTTTATCAGCCAAGAGTGTGTTGACAGCAGATAACTCGGTCTGGAATTGTTGTACCCTCTCTTCAGCCTTGAGAAGGAGGCACTCTTTCTCACTCTGAGATTCTTTAAGCTTTTGAGACTCCTCCTCATGTAAATTAATCTGTTTCTGCAGAACGTCCACTTGTTTGACTCTTTCCTGTAGGCTTTGCAGTTCCTCCCTCTGTTGAGTATTTTCTTGTCCTTGCTGAGCCAACAGATCTTCCTTGGATTGCATTTCCTCTTTAGTGCTCTTTAGTGAGGAGCCAAGAGTCTCCACCTCTCTCTTTAAAGATTCAATCTCTTGATTTAGCAATTCTAACTGTTTTGAGCTGTCAGTCTTCAGCAGTATCATCTGCTCTTCTTTAACTTGGATCTCCTTTTTCATCTTCCTCAACTCTTCTTCGGAAACTGACAATTGCTGCTGCAGGAGCTCCTTCTGATGAGCGCTCTCCTGCTCATGGTTGGAAAGCATAGCAAGCTGTGCCTGAACCTTCTCCTCAGCCTTTGAGAGAGAGTCGCCCATATCAGCTAACTGGTTTTTAAGACTTTTAATATCTTGCTGTAACATGTCAGAATGCATGGAGCTCTCTTCTTTTAGTGTGACCAGCTGTTCCTCTTTGGTCCGGATCTGCTCCCTTAGCTGTCCCATCTCCCCTTCGGAGGATGTCATCAAGTTGTTGAATTTATCTTTTTCCTGACTAATCTCCACCTCCTTCTCATTCAGCAGGTTTTCTTTAGCCTGAACCTGTTCTGTTGTAGCCTTTAGGGAATCATTCAAACTTTGTACTTGGTTCCTTAGAGTTTGGATCTCTTTCTGTAGCACTTCAGACTCCTTACAGTTCTTAGCCTTTAACAAATTTACCTCATCCTCCTTTTTTTGGATCTCCTTTCTCAGATTATTAACATCCTCCTCAAGAACTGCACTGTGCTTTTTTAGTTCCCCAATCTGTAACACACTCTCCTGTTCCTGCTTTGCCATCAAATCTTCTTTAGCTTGGACTTGGTTTTTGGCCAAATCAAGAGAATTGTTTATATTTGTGATTTGTTTATTTAAATTTTCAATCTCCTGCTGTAGTGATTCAGAGTGGGTAGAGGTCTCCGTCTTTAGCAGGTTTAGCTGCTCCTCCTTGGCATGAATCTCAGTGTTTAGTCTTGTCACCTTGTCTTGAGATGCTACCAGCTGCGCCTGAAGTGCCTCTTTATCCTGAGTGTGCTGTAGCTGATGTTCAGCAAACAGATTCTCCTTGGATTGCAAATTCTCCTCAGAATTTTTCAGAGAGGAGCCAAGAGTCTCCACCTGTGTCTTCAGACATTGGATCTCTTGATGTAGGAGTTCTGACTGCTCTGAACTTTGGTTTTTCAACATGTGCATCTGTTCCTCCTTAGTCTGGATCTCCTCCTTCATGCTCCTAAGCTTCTCCTCAGAAGCAGACAGTTGTTGCTGCAAGAGTTCTGTCTGATGGGCACTTTCCTGCTCCTGCTTTGCAAGCATATCTTCCTGAGCATGAACTTGTTCTTCAGCCTTCCTGAGAGAGTCACTCAGACTTTTCAGTTGTCCTTCAAGGGATTTAATCTCTTGCTCCAGCAATTCAGACTGTTGAGCACTGTCAGTCTTTAAAGTAACAAGCTGCTCGTTTTTCTCCTGTAGCTCTTTGTTTAACTTCTGAACCTCCTCTTCACAGGTCTCAATCTGTTGTTGTAATACCTCCCTTTGTTGGACATTTTCTTGTTGGGTTTTATCTAGCAGGTCTTGCTTTAGTTGAATTTCTTGCTCAGCCTGTTTGAGAGATGAGCTTAAGTCTTCCACTTGGGCTGTTAAGGTCTGGACTTTATTATGGAACATTTCTTGCTCATTAGTCTTCTCCAGTAGTAATTTTGAAAGCATTTCCTCTTTAGCTTTAATTTCATTTTTGTTGTTATGGGTTTCATCTGTCAGAATGTCAACTTCCTCTCTGAGACTGTTGATTTGTTGATCTTTATCAGCTAAGAGAGAACTGGCTGCAGATAACTCTGTCTCAAGATCTCTCACCCTTTCCTCAGTTTGACAGAGAAGGTCTTCCTTTTCTTTCTTGATTTCCTTTAGTTTTTCAACTTCTTGTTCACAAGCAACAATATGCTTTTGCAGTCGGTCCAGCTGCTCAGTTTTCTGCTGCTCAGCTTGCTCAAGTTGAAGTTTGAGATCCTGGATCTCCTGCTGAAGGGCTGCTCTCTGCTCAGTGATCTCCCTTTGCAACTTGTCTAAAATGTCATCCTTGGCTTGAATCATTTCTTCAGTTTGGGATTTCTGTTGCTTCATGACCTCCTTCTGCTGAGCAATTTCTTCCTGATACTCTGTCAGCTGCTGTGTTTTGGCCTGAATCTCAACCTCGGCCTTTCTAAGGGAACAGGTTGTGTTTTCCAGCTCATCCTTCAAACCGTTGATTTCATTAGTGTACATTTCCCTCTGACAATTGAAGAAGAGTGGACATTAAGTAACCATCTAATCCAAACAAGGTTTAAAATGTTTAGAAAAAACATACTTTATATTTGATCGTCAAACATTATTGAATTCATGATACAATTGCCAGCTTTTTAAATAGAATTATGAACCCCACCTCTATCACAGGTCCCATATTCTCTCCCATTTCTTCCTTTGTGGCCTTGCTTATTTCATCCTCTAAACAGGAAATCTTTCCCTGAAGGATCTGAATTTGTTCCATCAGTAGTTCCTGAAAGAAATAGAGATAATAGTTCATTCTGGAGGATACAACCTAGTAATTCCGCTTTAACAAACCAAAAGCAGTTGCTAGCACAACATCTGTGGTGAGGATATATCTACCTTTTGAGCAGTAGCTTGGTTGAGTTCAGACTCTAAGTGGCCACTTTTGCTTTCCCACTCTTCATGAGCAGATGCCAGTGTTTCTTTCAGTCTGCCAGCTTCTGATTCAAAAATGGCCAGCTGTGAGGAGACTGATCTTACCTGTGTAAATATGAAAAAGAAAGCCTTTACAATCTGTATCAGTGAAAGTTTTGATTTCAACATTAACATGTGACTGTATAACATGACAGGGTTGTAAATAGTGAACTGGGATGTGACACCTCCAGCATATACGCACGTCAGCTTCAGTGTAAGTCTGCTCATTTTGAAACTTCAAGATAAATTTGCATGACTGCAATATAAATATAATCATTTTTATGTTCCCTATCATTGACAAAACAAAGTGACTCATTTAAACAGGAAAAGTATTTATGTTTGTCATTACCTGGGATGAGAGTACACCATTTTCCTCTGACAGCTCGTCCATTTTGCGTTCCATAAGTGAGGAGGTACTTTTGATGTCTTTATTTTGCGTCAATATCTCATTAAGACGTACTTTCAACCTAGGACAGAATAAAAGAAAAAAATGTGAGCAAAGCAGTTCCTTTACTCACTTTTACAACAAATTCTTAATATTTTGAATATCCTAGGTAAGATTTTTTTTTCTTGTACATCTTCCTGTGCACATAACTTTAAGGCTACCATTTCAGTCTGTTTAGTTTGAATTTAAAATGACCAAAGGTCATACTGTTCACAAACACTGCATCCATTTTTTATTGATCTTTACCACACACCACTGCATGTAGTAAATAATATTTGCTAGCTCTAGTTGAACATTTTTTGATGTGTACAGTGTTATGTATTGTGTTTGTTATTATCTCTTATATACATTAATAAATTTGAAGGTCTTATTTGGAGTAAACAAAAACATAATTCTGTGGATTTAGCTCAGTTCTCAGATACTTACGTGTCATGGCTTTTCTCAAGCTCACTGATTTGTTCCCTGGCAACCTGCTCCTGATAACCCTGCTCTTCTTTCATCTTGTCCAGGCGATACTGTAACTGGTTAATATGGGTCTCTTAAAAAGATAAAAAAAAGAAAGAAAGAAGAAAAAAGTATAGAACACAATTTGATTTGAAAATGATAAACACAAAAACATAGATGAAAAGCTAGACAATATTATCA
>JAPZDV010000024.1:11101199-11119469 GCA_029814665.1 Acanthurus lineatus | reverse complement strand
CTCTTAAAAAGATAAAAAAAGAAAGAAAGAAGAAAAAAGCATAGAACACAGTTTGATTTGAAAATGATAAACACAAAAACATAAATGAAAAGCTAGACAATATTATCATGTACGATATATTCAGTTAACTCTTAACTTTCAGTAGCCAACTTTAACCCAACTTTAACAGAACACTACAAGTTTGTTTACTGTTGCTCTTAAAAGAAAAAGCAAAAACAAAGCACAGAGAAGTTTTGCCCATTTCACTCATCCACCCCCAGACAATGTTCTTATTCACACATCAACACCTAAATGTGTTACCTCTCTGTGCAATGAGTGCAATCTTGCTGGTCAGCTCCCTCTCTAAACCATCTCTGTAGTCTCTCTCCTTGATCATCTGTCGTTGCAGCTTTCTCATCTGAAACTTTGGGGTGTTCATGATGTCCTGCAGAGGGGACTTACTGCTTCAAATAAAGCAGATCAGACAAGATAAAGAATCATATTCAAAACAATAAAATCTGCTGGACTTACATACATAAATGGATATGGAGTGCTTAACGTAGTGAGTACGATACCTGACAGAGGACGAAGCTACAGTTTGCAGATCCACAAATGTGATTTTCTGCGTGCGGCGGAAGACAGGGGACTCATCATCTGAGAGTGAGGAGATTGTCGACGCATTGGAGGTGGAGGTGGTTGGTGATCGCTCAAATACCTCTCGGGAGACAGGCAAGCCTAAAATATATGTTGAGATATATTTAACAAATTTTAAAGCTTGCATGTTAAACTCAAACCAGAAAGCTACTGCAACACACACACTTATGTCTGATGATGTAGCATATCATGAAGAAATGGAAAAATTAAAATAACATGACTTACTTCTCTTTGCCAAATAACGATCCAGTCCATTTTTCAGATAAACACAACCCTCACTCTCCATGACATAGGAGGTAGTTAGGTTTGCTATCTCTCGCTAATAAAGAATAATATATAAATTGGCACAAAATTAGAAATGGTCACACAACTCAACACATGATGAATGAAATGGGATGCATCAGTCATTGTTACAGGATATTTAGCAGCAAATCAGAAAAAAAATCTCTCTGCTTACCTCTACATCACAATCCAATGTGTTCAGAGTGCAGCGATCATTCATCATGTCATGGTACACAAGCAACAAAAGCACCTGGTGATATCAAAAGGAATGAGTCAGAATATATCTATATCTAAATTGGCCTTCTTTTTAATTTTTCTCTGTATCATACCTTTGCAATTTCTACTGTTAGATTAATGCCATCTTTTATATTGTCCCAAGACAATGAAGAGCCTTTAGCTTCAGTGAATCTGCAATCCCCTAAAGAACAAAATAGACAGAGGTTAATTACAAAAAGATGGCAAAATTCAACACATGCCTGCCTCAAGAGACTTTGTGAGTAACTTTACTTTGGGTGGTTCTTAGGGTGAGTTGTTTGCAGGCTCACATCACTGTTTCACATGTGTACAGTGCAGACTCCAGACCCAACCCAGAAGTGATCCAGTGTGTGGTTAAAGGTAAAGATATTTGAAATTTTCAACCAGATGTCAGTGAAAATGGTGTCTTTGATCTATGAATTTACTTCTAGTGACATTTTTTTTTGGAAAAATACATGCTTTTTGCAGACTTAGAATTACTATAATCTACATGCAGTCAGTAGTGAAGGTCTGTGACAGAAGGGGGAAGAGTCCTACTTAAACCTACGGACTGTATCACACCTTTGTACAAAACACACAGCTTGGACTGAAATCACATGCATTGAAAGAATATGTAAATAAAAGATATTAGAGATCCTAAAATAAAGAAACTCACTTTCCAAAAAGTTTGCAATGACCTTGAACCGATCCCCGATGGAATCACTGAGACAGGAGTTGGGTTCGTTTTTCCTGTGATGAGACAATGGTGAGATGAGATTAAGAATGGAGGTTTACACTAAAGCATGAATATCTCTATGCTACTCTTCAAGTACTAATCCGTAGAAAAAGCGATGAGAATTATTTGTTCTTCCAACGTTTACAATTACACAAGCAAAACAAAACATGCTCCTACTTACAGCTTATAAACAACTTTCAATAAGATCGCCCCATCTTGCAAACTGTCGATTGTTATTTCGTGGTCGGACAGTTTTATACTGTTAATCTGTAAGAAGATAATTTGAGAAGTTGGTTAAATGATACAGCGACTCAGCTAATAACCTTAAGCCTTGCTGAAATCAATGTATTTGCAGTTTTACAACTGAGATAACGTTACACTCATCAACTCACCCAGCTAAGAAGAGCTTTAACACCAAAGTTAATGTCCATCTTGGCTGACCCTTTATTACAAAGGGATGTCGACCTGGAAGCTAAGAAACAGTAACCGTAACAGTTAGCTAACTGTGACGCTAACTTTAATTTAGCGACTGTAATTTAATTCTTAAAGAACAACGGTAATAAAAGTCGCTCCCAAGCGGTAACTCACCTTACAAGCCAAACACTTCTCTTTCTGTGTCGTATCTATTGCTAAGCTATCTAAGAAGATGTGCAACCTTTTCAGCTGACTACATAGAATTACTGGTGTGATACAAACAGTCCCACGCGAAACACGGATAGAATTCAAAAAGGGCTGCTGAGGATTAAACCAGCCAATCCGCTTCGACAAAACGACGCATCTGAGAATAGGCGACGTTGATTGGTCAACAACGCAGGAAACAGCAATGTTTTGGAGGAGGCGTGGGTAGTTGTTCATGTACCCGGTGCTCACAATTGCGCAACAGTGAATGTTGTTTTGTATTTTTCCCCAACAGTGCTAGTCCAGTTACAGCTGGTTATTCCCGTTTTTACACTGGTGCAGATTTTACATAGATAGTATGGACAGACTACTCACCGACTAAGAAATGATCCGTGTCGCAAACCCGGAAGACAGTTTTAGGCGTACATGCCCACCTAAGTTTGTGAAATAGTTGTGGAGTTCTTGAAAGCTTTTACCAATGCTGTGCGATATAATTTCGACGACATATATAACTTATTGCGTATTTATATTGTGCTAGAAAAGTAACAATTCAGCGCAATTTAAATGTAATCCAGGTGGATATTGTCGTAACTACATATCCCATAATGTACCTCTACGTTTCCTTGGAAACGGGTTGTTGTCTCTTTGACAGGTAAATGTTGGCTAACATCGAAACAGGGGTTTCTCAGTAATGTTTAAGTTGGTTCATGAAGGTTACCTAAATTTTTCGGTAAGTGTATTGATAACTAATTAATAGTTGATGTGAAAATAGTCAAAGACAAAAATGGCTAATTTTGGACTTGTTTTGATGTAAGGCTATATCACAAATGTAAAATTGTTTTGCTGCATAAGAAACGAAAACATGATAGGTTGGACTTAAAGTTGCCTGAAAATAACTTATACGCATTCTAAGAGCATCTCCTCTAATTGATTTTTTTGTATTGTTTTGAAATTAATAAATAAATGTCCAGTGTTTGCAAACCAAACCAAACCATGACGACACTGTCTGCCCTACAGGTGAGTTAATCTGTTATAGGTGCGAATATGTATGGAGCTCCAGTGGATTTATCTTTTAAACTTATCAGCAGTTTGGGAGGTAGTATACTGTTTCTATTACGTTTCACTATTATATCATAATTAGTGACTAACTGCACCTTTTTCTATAATTTTTGCACATTATTGCGTGCTACAATATATTAAAACTTAAAATGATCACAAAAAATGATCAACTGATATATCTGAAAAAGAAATTAGTACTGTTGCTTTGTATACAGTTTGTAATTAACTTGTTCATGTAGGCTGTATAAAACCTCTGTTTAATGCTGTTTTAAGCATTTGATGTACTGAATGAACATAAAACCAAAAGAACTTAAAATATTTCCTCATATTTCTGTGATGTGAATTTCATGTCAGATGGATGTTATGCATCAGCTTTAATAAGCTGATCCAAAAATGTAGATATATTTAAAATAGTGAGCACCATGAGGACACATATTAAAAATCAGCAAGGCAATACATAATATACGCTGTACTTAATTTTTATTTGTGGTCTCAGAGGCATGGACAGAGGAACCAAGGAGCAGCCTGCGACCTTTAAAAAGAAATTCAGAGATGAAGTACCTGAGTCGCTCCCTGCGTCTCAATAACAACAACATCACTGACCTTCATGACCTTCACAAGCCTGTTTGCCACTTCCTGGCTGAGCCATCACAACTCGCCTGGCTGGATCTCTCTTTCAACAAAATCTCACACATAGACAAGGTAAGCTTTCTCTCTCCATGTGCATGCCTGGATGTTTGCTTGTACAGTGGCTTAGCTGTCTTTGCTCTTTCTGATAACGTGAACCTTCAATATTTGTGTTCTTGTGTTCCAGGTTTTGTGTCAGCTTCCTGAGCTGCGTGTGCTGTATCTTCACGGCAACAGCATTTATATTCTAGCAGAGGTGGACAGGCTGAGAGCTCTACCGCATCTACACACAATCACTTTGCACGGAAATGCCATAGAAACCAACAAGGCTTATAGGTGGAACAAATTTACCGCATGCATATTCTAACTAAATGTAAAATGTTTGAATATATGATCACATTTACTTCTCAGCCATCGTTATGCAATTCTTTTAAAAAAAAATGAACATGAGTATGCGTAGTGACCATAAGCACCCAGCACTTATCCATTACAGCTGTTACTTTGCTGAGTAAAGAAACAAATAGAAACAAAGTCTGGGTAGAGTGGGGTTTACTCTTGGACTACAAGAGTGCAGTTACATTGTGACTGTGTGTTCCCGTGTGGGACATGCTTGGCAAACATGTAGGTGCATAACATTGTAACAGGTGCTTAAATGGAGCGCAAGCTCATATTACACATCCTAGTCTGCGTAGCAACACTGGTTACACACATTAGGAGGAGGTGCTTGTTGAAGTCTGTTCCAATGAATCACTAAAACATTTTGATCAATTTTAATTGCTAAAGTATCTCAATTTTATGGTAAATGTGTAATACCACTAAAGTAGAGATGAGGCTAGCTTTTCAGTTTGTGTAGCTGCAGGCCTCTTCAACATGCTGTAGACATTGGATCTGCAGACACATACAAACTGTATATAGAGGATTTGTTGCAAGTGCATTAAAATGTGTTTTTGCTTTCAGGAGTCGTGTGATCTCTGCTCTGCCTCAGTTAAAGACAATGGACTTCAGTGCTGTGACACGCCAGGAGCGAGTCATGGCAAAGATTTGGCATCAGAGCAACAGCAGAAGCAGAAGCATGAAGGAGACGCTTCAGTGACTCTTAGGCTTGTTCATCCTTGTGCATAGAAGTCATGGTTTAACCCAAACGATCTGTGCTCCACATCCAGTGCAGGAAGACCTGGGTTTGGTTATCTGTGGTAGAATCCACATTGTTTTCAATGTGTATGTTTCATCCATTTTTATCTGCCTAATTGTACAGTTAATTACTGGATAGTCTGAAAAGAAGTAACACAGACCTTAGTGATCCAAATCTGTCATTTTCAATAAATTTGCTGTACGATCCTGAGATATCGCTGCTAACACAATGCACAGTATGATTAATGCTGTTGTGGCTTAAGATGTTATAACAAAATGCATACCAGTCATTTATGTCACTGTATCTGTTCCATTATTGAACCAATTACTTCCCTGACATAGGCACTTGAATGTTAACATTTATTTAATGATTTACATGAATACTTATGTTGAAAGTTTTTTAATGAGTTAATAAAACCAAAAAACAAACAAAACAAAACAAAACAAAAAATTTTTTGGTACTAGCCTAAGATTTTACAAACATATTTCAGGTAGTATAACACATTTGAGTAACAAACAAAACAGTGAAGAATGCCAAGAACCCATTGCAAAAAGCTCAAATCAATGACGTGGTTGAAATAATCACAGCCTTAAAGATCATCCCTTTAAAGACTCAAGAGCCGCTCTCCGTGCTCCCTGCCCACGCATACAAACTTGTGCTCTTGTCTGAAGAGCAGATACACATTTAAAACAAATAAATAATCACAAAGAGGTCTCGGATCATTTTATCTGCGGTGGTACATAGATTGTTAACGCTCTCCCACACTGCTACAAGGTTAGTTTCTGATTAATATGAAATACTCAATCATATTACAATCTGCAGCAAAAAGCTTTTTTTTAAAAGCTAACAAACGCAAGCCTCAAAAGTTCTTGCATTTCATAAAAATGTTTGTTTTCACCACAATATCTTAGCCAGTCCTGACCCACGAACTCTACTAAAAGAGGAACTTCATACAGTCCATCATCTTGTTTTTATACTCAATCAGAAAATTCTGTAAAAAGAAGGCATGGATACACAATATCTGTCCCTTCATCCTCCACACACCAACCCCTCTCATCTCTGCATGTCTACACTGCCATTAAATATATGAAGTTCCGGCATTTGAGTCTGACAGTTCATTTTGTCAGTACTAGAAAACAGGCAAGGACACATCACTGTCTGTAAACTCGAGAACATTTGCCTCAAGAAAAATCCATCTTTTCCAGCCACCCAGCACCCTCCCTCTCCCACCCCCTAGTTTTTGCATCCTCACCCACCAGAAAACACCAGCCATGGATATGTCACTCATGATTTGGCCTGGACTGTAATAAGATTTTAAACACCCGACAACAAATAACCAACCACACCTGTTTTACTGTAAGTCTCTACATGTAATTGCAGTGAAATGTCAGTAATATTTGATCAAGTCAGGTTGGTTTTACTGGTTTACATTTAAGTCGGAGTGAGACATGGTTTTCTGTGAAGGGTGACACCAGATTGTCATGGGATGTTTGATTTAATGCTTAAATCTAGCCAGCTTACATCAGAACTTTAGTATTACAATGTTCTTAATTATGGTGACATTTTAACAAACATTTTCTTTTCTTTTTTTTGCTGTACAAGGAGAAAGACAGAGAAATGGGCAGTGTCACGACAAGATGACAGGAGAGTTACAGTCAATGAAGTGCAAATTTTAAACAATTTTGCAAGTTTTTATCCCTGTAAATGGCTGCAATACTCAACCACTAAACTTGCACATATGGTACTGTATTATTTCCCATCCTCTCCTACCACAGATCTCTCATTTCTCCTTTTTCAGTGGAGATAGTTTCAAGTTTATTTACCAACAGCAAGTGCTTGTGCCAAATATCCTGTGACTCAGTCCCAGGTGACTGTTGTTCTTCGCTTTTGGAGTACAATCTTGTGTGTGGAACAAGTTTTCCTTGCCTAACTATACAAGCTAGGGAAAAAAGGTACTGAGAGTACCATTAAAAATAAATAAGAGATCACCAAAAAGGATGAGTGATGATTTTCCAAAGCTGGTGATGACAAAGCCTGTGTTCCAGACATACAGAGAAGGCCTTGTTGTAAATATGAGATCACACCCCATCTACAATAAACCATGTTGAATAACCTTTTTTGACCATTATTCAAGGACTTAAAATTAAGTATACTAAATGACAATCATAGGGTGTAAACCTACACCATTCTCTGTTATTGTAGCAGTTGGAGCAAAAGCTAAGAAGCACAAAGACCAAAATGCTTTAATAAATGGCAGGCTGGAGGGTGAGAATACAGAAGTGACAAATTGAGAGCAACGTGGGAGGAACGATATGTGGGCGACAGCTGGAGAATCAGGGAATGGCAAACTGGACTACCAACTCTTCTTTAGCATCCACTTTGATTTGAGAGATTGCACTGTAAGCATAAGCTGCTATCTTGGACACCTGCAAAAGAGAAAGGAAGACAGTATAGAATTCTCAATACGACTGAGTAAAACAAAATTTGTCCAAAAACAATAACAACACAAAAGCACAAAAGCAAGAGATATCTTTAATATCTATTTTAAGCCAAGCATTTAGACCACCACCCCCCCCACAAACACACATTACATTCTGTTTGTAGAAGAGTGTCTCACTGATGTTAAATGTAGCCAACCAGGAAACAACACATGCCAACATATCTTCTGTGAGTGCCAGTGTATGATTACCTGCTGAACATCTGAGTATGGCACCAGGTCACTTGCAAGCACTTGGTGGGGCTGGCTGGTGAGGGAGGGTAGAGCAAGGGCTTTCTTCTGGGGGAGACTGTTGCTCAACACAGCCAGCTTTGTGCTAAAACAAAAAACATAAGCTCACTGGTACTGTTGCCCTGTCATTATTAAGTTTAAAACACAGTTCATACACAACACATCACCTTGCATCTTGTGTATTTAAACTCCAACAGAAAACAGGTCAACTCCAGATTCACTCTGGTTATAAAACAACTTTAATCTGCATTTCGCATCATTTTTTCTATGCTTCTTCGCTGCCATTCCTGCTATTATCTTCCACTATGTAGCTGCTCAAAGCTGATTCGGGGCTGCACCACTCTACTCTACTAAATGTTGCTACCCAAAAAATGTCCCAAACATTGCAAAACAACGAGAAAATGAGAAATACAGGCAAAAGGCAGTGTATCTGCAGAAAAATCACTCTACCATGAATTTCTAGAGGGTCATTCAATTTGATTGAGAGAGATTACTTTTTATACACTGTTTTTAAATAAAATCTTACATAATATACCTTCAATGCAGAGTTTGAGAAAAAAAAGGCCAATGCTGTTGCAATTATTTTCGTTAAACCACTTCCCCTATTCACCTTCTTGAGTTGTTGGACTGGTGTAGAAATCTCATCCATTATCTAAAAATGTTTCTACCTTATTTTAGTCAGCATCAACCACAGGTATCTCCTACCAACTAGTGCATGCCTTTAAAAACACAGCTGGCTTATTTTTTCAATAGTACTTTAGTCACCTAAAATTTTTGAGATACAACAATCACACAACACTGGATCATGAAGTACCATACAGTAAATACAGCACAAAGTTTAGCTCAAAATCTTACCAACTTAGAATGTTGTCTCTGTGTAGCTCTAGCACCTCTAATACCTTCACTATCTTTATAGTTAAAAGGCAACCAACATATATCATTCAGCCAGTTAATGAAGACCATCTTCAGAAAAGTGTGATACAAACTGATATGTCTAATTTAAAAGCTAACACATATCCAAACAGACACCCAAATCCTTCCCATACCCATGAAAAAAGAAAAAAGAAAACTGCAGAAGAGCCACAACCATCCACAACAAGTTTACACACCTGTATTGCCGAGCTTTGTCCATGTATTCATGCTGCTCCATCATGACAGATTCAGCTGCTGTGACATCAATGATGTTCCTGACAGAGCAGAAACAATGGCATCCTTGTTATAACGACCACATAAATTACTGTTTGATTAACCGGAAAGGTCAGCTCGATTTAGACTGTCTTTGGTTGCATGATGTAATGTCTTACTGTGCTGTCTTTGCAAGGATGGATGTAAGGAGGGCCTGTTCATCTCCCCGCGGTGAGGGAACAGGGGCAGGGATCCAGTCCATCCCATTTGGAGGTTTGCTGTCAGGGTTTGGGTGGGGGATCAGCGGTTTACGTTCATCAGGGTCCTAGAATAGGTCCACCAGAGTAAAAACAGATGATTGTGGCACTTTAACAAGTCTTGTTGCAATTCAATATAACAGACATAATTGCAAAAGAATGTGCCTCGATTATTAATTAAATAAGTGAGCATATGAGATGAAACATCAGAGTACTGTGTGAACTGTTTACAATGTTTCTCTATTACATTTAAAAATTTGAGTGCTTTGTTACACTATAAAAATTGGAGATGTATTAAAATTTATATATCAGCTTAACAACTAAAGCAAATTGTTTTTTAGCAACACAACACTTTAAAAAACACATACTGTACACTTGTAACTGCTCCAAAATCCATTTTTCTGTTCTTCTACTTACAGTTATATTTTAAGAAAGTGTCATATTTGTTCCAACTACCCACCCTTGCTAAATTTTATACTAGGATAACAGCTCACATCAACATTCATTTCTGGTCCTACTCTAGTTTCTCTGATACCAGTTTAATTATCTTCTAACTAGTTAAATCATTAGGTAAATACAAATATGAACCAAATGGACTAAACTTGATTTGGTTTATCTGAGAACTTTCTTAAAATTAAAACAAAATGTAATGATACAGATTTTTAGTAGACTACACGGAGAGAGCTGTTAAGTGTGCATTTATCTTGTACTCATGTAGCCTCTGATAAAATCGGATCTACGGTCAAGCAAGGAAATATTCAGCGTTAAGGAAGAACTGCTTTGTTTCCGTAAACTAAAAATACATGGGCATCTTGAAGGTCATATGACTTGAAATACATCAAAAACCATGGACCGGAATGTATACTGCTCCCATTGCTGAACGGCTTATTTATATCACAGTTATTTTTTTTAATGTAGTTAATTAGAAATTATTTAAGACTGGCTTCAAAGTAGAGGGGAACCAACGTAAAGCTAGTGATTTATACTTCCCTGATACTCTTTTTTGTAGCAGTAAATAAGCTGTCATATGTAACGTTATACTTTTCTTCTTGACCATTTTTTCTTTTACATTTAAACCTGTGCAACTCTCTTTAATTGTGATCGCTTTTCATCTCGGCACTTTCATTACAAGTGCCAACTTCCCAGCCTGGCTCGGACCAGGCCTTTTCGGACAGCTAGCAAGCTAAAGCTGCTTTTCGAGTGCCTCTCTTATCTTAAATACTAAAAAAAAGATCGCTTTCAAGCGTTGTCACAAATTATTAAACTGCATCTTGTAAATATAACATACTTTCCATTAACAAATTAGTATAATGTACAATGTTTGTTATTCAAATAGCGCATTGTTTTTGTCGGGACAGTTTTAGCCAGCTAGCAGCTAACTACCTGCTCTGTGGTCTCGTTCTCGCTGCTGTAACAGCAACCCATGACCGCGTCCGAGGGGCGACTTTACACAACCCCAGCCTCCCTGTTTTCCTTCAGAAACGAGCCGTGTTTATCTTCTCCAAAAACATAAAACCTCTCTCCTGAGTGGTTTTACTTTTGCCTCATCAAAAGGTAGGAAGCTACTGTCAACAGCAGCTCTTCGGACGAACTATCACATGACAGAAGCTCTGGTGCAACAACACAACCACTACTTCCGGTATTAAGGGAAGCAGCTGGAGCCTTCGTCATGTGACGTAGGAATTTTCAAATGCGAAAAAAAGATCATTTAAAAAGTTAAATTAATAACGCATGAGCAGCAATGTGATGTGACAAAAACATAAAGTCTGGGAATTTGAAAGGTTTATATTGTGCTTGTGCTGTGCATATTTCTAAGCTGAGTTATGTCAAACCAAACTATCACAAATCACCCAAAACACTGTATCAACAGAACCAAAAACACTCTGAACATGAGATTACTAGTTTGCCTTTTGCTCTACGTATTCCATGATGCATATCATGATGTTGGGATGAGTAATCAGCTGTGCACACTATACTCAGAGGGAGTTGGATATTACAGGATAAGTAGGCCCTCTGGGCCAGAGGATGAGTGGCCCAAGCAGGTATGTTTTTGATCTGGGGCCTTCTATCACTTCAGTTCAGCCATTATTGTATTGTGTTGAATTGTTTATGTGTTTTGATATCGACCGTAGGAAGTATAGTTATTTAACCTCCATACTGCTTTATGATCTTAAGTTAAAAGTAATCTAAAAAATAACCTGCTATGGTACAGGGCAAATTCATATTTATTCAGTGCAAACATTGCAATACTGTATTTAATCAAGTAGGAACTTTTCAAAGAGGCATTACTGAAGGAATTAAATACACAGCAGCAGGAGAAGGGAGCAGGACGAGGCATGTTTCTCCCTGGAGAAAGATGAAAGGGTCTGCAACACCCTCTGGCTGGTATGATGACAGAGAACCACACACACACTTCTCTGGCACACTACATTTTATTTTCAGTACCTAATCTAAAAATACAGACAGGTAAAGCTTTTCAAAGTTCATCCTGTTCTCATGTCTTTTACAAAACATGTATGTAATCACTGAAAAGATTCTGTATGAGTTTCTTGCAAACAGAAACAAACTTTTAAAAGCAACTGTGCCAATCTATTTTATGTGTTACAATTTGAAAACAACTGGTTTAGATTATTTTTGATTGAAGTACTTGAGTTTTTATCACATTTCTTTTAATCTGTGTCCTTAAAAAATTGTAGAAGATAATGGCTCATAGGCATATGTATAATTTTGATGCAGAATGATGATGATCATTCCCCTGCATTAATTTACGTTTTCTGCTCTGGGTGCACCTTAAAGTTTTCATGAATGCCAATCTGAACATAGCAGACCTGCTGGCACTGTGAACTGGGGAGGCAGACACCAGCCTGATAGGCTGGGATGATGACTGGAAGGCGCCTGCCCTCTCATTAACCCCCTGTTTCCTCCACACCTCTTTGTTTACACTTACAAGCCGGTCAAGTCCAGGCAGAAGAGGAAGGCAGAGCCTTTGTAAACTTCAGTCTGTTCTCGTTGGAACAAAAACAGCAATGATTGTTTCTGTGCTCAGCTTTGTTTTGTTGTTGGAAGTTTCTCATGCTTCTGACGCAGCGCCTCCTGTCCAGCTCGGGCCGCCGTCGCTCGGGTTCAGTTCCTCGGTTCGTTCCGTGTGTAAACCCATCCCGAGCACCCTGAGTCTGTGCCACGGGATCGGCTACAGGCAAATGCGGGTTCCCAACTTGCTCGGCCATGATACACTGAAGGAGGCCCAGCAGCAGTCGGCGGCCTGGCTGCCCCTCATCTCCAAGCTGTGCCATCGGGACACCAAGAAGTTCCTGTGCTCGCTGTTCGCCCCGGTGTGTCTGCCGGAGCTCAGCGGGCCGGTCAGCCCCTGCAGGAGCCTGTGCGAGGCCGTGCGGGACGGCTGCGTGCCGGTGATGAGCGCGTTCGGGTTCCCATGGCCGGAGATGTTTAACTGCACCCGGTTCCCGCGCGCAACCGAACTCTGTATCCCGGCAACCGGAGAGCACGAGGGGCGGACGGCGGAGGAGATCAAGCACGAGGAGGCTTTGAAAGGTCAGAAGTTTTTTTTGTTTGTTTGTTTGTTTGTTTTTTAATTTTTACTTCTTACACCTTTTGAGTGAAGAAATGTGTTTTTAATCAACAGTAAATAGTATTTTTTTTGTTTTAAAAGTGACGTAGCACATTTCATAAAGACTTTATTTAATATTTTTTTTTTGTATTTGGGATTGTTGTCTGTCGAAATAAGTTTACATACACTATCTACTGCACTATCTAATAAAAAGTCTTAGTTCTACCCTAATCAAGTTCTCTAAGTGCACTACACACTAGGCTTTTCCTTCATGCATATTTTTGTATTGTACCAGCATGCCGATAGTATTGGCCAATACTGGCGAATGCCGTCTTGACAATGCCAGCACTTATTTCTGCTGATAAGTAACAAGAATTGTAAATATACTTAAGATATGAGTTCATTTGCCTTGTCTCCAGAGTTCATCCAGCACAGCATAGGCACACAGTTTTGGTTGTAGCTCTGGAGTTTCTGTCAAAGAGTTTCTCTGTATGATTTCTTTTGGTACATTCCCATTTCAGTCAATATCTAATCCCTTCTCTTCACTTTTCCATCCCTCAGGAAGTGTTATCTGTGATGCCTGTAGTCTGGCTGCTGAAGGAGAGACTGACATCCAGGAAGACTTCTGCCAAAGTCCATATGGTGAGAAAAAAATGTTGGGTCACAAAAAGCATCCTTTTTTCTTTTGACAAAAGAGCAGAGCAGGACAAACCTCTATATTGATGTAAATCAGGCCACAGACATGTTGTCTAATCATGCATATAAAGCGGTTGTTCTGCAATGTGTCTGAACTGGCACCTGTATTCTCTCTGTTTCTGTTGCAGCATTTAAAATGCGTCTGGGCAGTGTGTCGACGGTGGGAGGGGACCGTCAGCTGGTGCCTACGGCCCGCAGCCGCATCCTGAGGTGGGCAGGGGGAGGTGCAGAGAGGGCAGAAGGGGTTGGAGGCGCAATGGCCCACAGTGCTTTGTGGCTGCAAGAGGGAGGAACCTGTACTTGTCCTGGCTTGGACCCTGCAGAGACAAACGAAGACAGAGGTTTTGAAGAGAAGCAGATGAATAAGAGACAAGCAAAAGAGGGAGGAAAGGAGGGTAATGGGGCACAGGGTGGATGGTACCTTGCCCTTGCTCAGGCTGAAGAAGGAAGACTAGTGCTGACTCGACTGGTGAGGTGGACCAGAGGGGACAAAGAGCTGAAGAAGTTCATCCGAGCTCTCCTTAGACAGTCTTGTCCAGAGATGTAGACAGGAAGTTATCATCCTTTGCAGTGTGTAACAGTGTGCTGCTACCAGCAACACTTTCCAGTAATGTGCACAAAATTAAAATAATGTGTAAAGAACACATTTTCAGCTAAATTAGCTTCCACTTAACAGCGGATAAATCACTCAAGCACAGATTGTTTGATACTATGTAAATGAACCAGTGTTCAAGATTAGTTCATGTGTAAATCTGCATACTGGCCACTGTCTTGATTAATTGTTCCTGATTAACCCTATAAAGTGATATATCCAACACACCCATTAACCAGTGATGTTATCCTTACAAGTACAGTCTCATTTGGTGCCCAGTAGTATTAATCCATTGAAAGAAAAAAGAAAGAGAGATGGAGTTTGTCCTTTTTTGTCCTTTTTTAATAACAAATTACACTATAATTCTGAAAATCTGGTGATAGTTGCATTATTGCAAAAGTTACTGTTACCTATGGCCTGCAAATGTTAATGTAGTTACAACTGGGGCTTTATTGTGCATGTGTGTGTGGTGTGTGGGGGGGGTTATGTATTTTTGTGTACATTTGTGTGTTTATAGAAGTATCCTTTTAATCAAATCCAAAGTGTCGAGTAGTTTTAGTAATGACTGCAGGGATGTTGGCTGATTTGATCACATATTTGAGTTGAAGCATTGTAATAGCTGTTATTCCTGTAATGATAACATGTTTTCTTATCTGTCTTGTCACAACAGTGTAATACATCATTGTGTGTTAGCTGCAAAACCAAACATATTACATGTTACATATAATAATATGTTACATGTAAAGACTCTGTAATCTCAAGTCACATAAAAAGAGAAGCACTGAAAAGAAAGACAATGTGATGTGAGCAGCGAGCCATTTACATTTGGTTTTGGGCTTATTTTTGCATTACATGACATTTGTGCCTAAAATGATTCTACTTTACTGCTTTTTAAATATATGGTTGTTGTTTTTTTATTAAATAAGACTTAATCAACATTTGGTGTTATATTGTATTGAGTTGTATTGGAATATATCTTAGATAAGTTAGCTTTAATTCCATCATGACTCAGTAAAGACAGAAATTTGATTCTAGACAGACACACATGTTGATGTTAACTGGACATATCAAATGTCTGTTTCACACTGCCTCCTTGTCTCGCCATCTCTGCTATTGTCCACAGTGTCTGTCCTGTTTTAAATATCTGGACTAGAAGCTTTCAGTGTGCCTGATCAAAAAGGACGTAAGCAGATGCTGATGCTAAAAGCATTAGAGTTAGTTATATGATAGTTAATGTCTGTTAATTAGAAATAATTATAGGATAGATACTGTCATGCACGTGACACATAAATAATTCATGTCCCCAGATCTCTTATCTTCTCTTACACACACTTACCTGCACTCCTTTTCACCCGAAGTGCCACTTCGATCTTTGCTTTCATCAGCTCTGCTGCTCTGCCTTTGCTAAACTTCACAGAAAACAGGTGAGTGTCATTGTTTCCAGTGTGACTGTAAGGCACTATTTATTTTGATGCCGATATTTTGTTACAGGATCTGCTCTGTGCGTGATGAAGAGTGCCTGCGGGGTCTACAGTTACCTGAGGCAGTAGAAATATCTAGAGAGGCGAAGAACCACAGAACTAAAGCATGAAAGAACGCTCCTGTCTTGATCTCATCTTGCATGATTCAAAACAAGAAGAGTTTTGCTTGAAAGCTGTTTAATTTGTTTGATGTATTATAATTTAAAGTAAAAATTTGTCCAATAATATAATGAATGCTATTGCTTGCAGTCGCACAATGACCTTAAATTAACCTTATTATATACACTTTTTTGTTTGCATTCATTGGACATTTTTGGTCCATCTTTCTTTAGTTATTTCAAGGCTTTAAGCATTTAAAAAAATAATTCATTTATGCTTATGATATTAAGCATGAATGAAACATCATTTTATTGCAGTGGACATTATTTGCACAAACATTTTGAACCTTCACTACAGAGTGACAGCATTTGCCCCTGATAATTTACTAACCTTCCTGAGTACGAGGAAGAATTGGCTGAAAGATCTTACAGCAGTAATGTGAGGTTGAAGCAAGATTTGAGACTACATAAAGATATCACTGCACCTGAATGTCAGCAGACAAAAGGAAACCCTGACCCCAATCTTGACTACTAATACAAAATATAAATACATCCTATAAGGAACATTCCACACCCTTTTAAAACATGACCTATAAATCTACTCCTGTGTGTTTTTCTTCATACGATCTACATAGGATGGTGTCTCCTGCTATTGCTCTAGCCTTCGTTCCCCTCCTGCTGACACTGATTATCAGGTACAGGTACTACTTTGTATTATTCTATCGGGCGGTCCTGGTCAGGGCATGGAAGGACTGTGTCACCGGTCTGAGCCGAGAAGAGCGCGCCTACCAGTATGTGCTTACTCATGCCACCCCTGGTGACCCTGACAGCATCCTGGATGCCTTTGATGTCTGGTGCAGCAAGGTGGAGTTCATCAGCAACATTGGACCTAAAAAAGGTAAAAAGAGGATAATTTAATAACCAAACAATGGATCAGTTTTTGAATATATTTTTTACATTTAGTTCCTCTGTGTGTAGGGAAGATCCTGGACCGGCTGCTGATGGAGCAGAGCCCTCTGACAGTGCTGGAGCTGGGTGCTCACTGCGGGTACAGCACCATACGCATCGCCCGGGCTCTGCCTCTGGGAGCCAGGCTCTACAGCGTTGAGATGGACCAGAGAAATGCTGCCATCGCAGAGAAAATCATCCGCTTGGCAGGTTTCGATGATGACACTGTGAGAGAACCTATTTACAACATTTTATTATATATCTAAAAGCACTACATGCACAGTAGATCTCTTGATAAAGGCCTCAAATAAGCTACCCACAGGCCATCGACACCATTTTTTTGTTTTTAAATAAATCTGTGACATTTCTAGTAAACATGTTGCATTAAGCATTTTGAAACCTTTAACACATTCCTGCTGTGCATTGTTCAGGTGGAGCTCATTGTGAATCCATCAGATGAGGTGATCCCTAAACTTCGGTCTGACTTTGGTTTGGAAAGGCTGGATTTCGTCTTCATGGACCATTGGAAGAAATGCTACGTCACTGATCTGCAGGTGACTGTAATAGATCAATAGAAAAGGAAGTGTACATAAGAATTTAAATCCTTTTTTATAGTTTACTGTCCTGACTGTCAGATAGCTGTTTGGAAGCAAAATGACCTTGATGAGTACTAATAAATTTGTGTATATTTACCTTATATTACAAAAGTTAAAGGGTCCAGTGTTTTGAATTTAGTGTTATCTGTGTGAGGCTGCGGATTGCAGCAAACTAAATACCCCCTTTATTGAGACACTTTAGAAGTGTACAGACACTGAAAATTGACTTAAAAGTTCAACATTTGCTAACTTTGCCACTACTTTACAGCTGCTGGAGGGCTCTGGTCTGCTGGGAAAAGGGTCTATGATCGTAGCTGACAATGTGCTGTTCCCTGGGGCTCCAAAGTTCCTCCGACACATCCGTAAAAGTGGCCTGTATGAGTGGAAGGTTCACCGGGCCACACTGGAGTACAGCAAAGGCATCAGGGACGGCATGGCTGAGCTGGTGTACCAGGGGATCAAGTAGATCATGCGGACAGTGATATCACACACAGGTGGAAAAGAATGGAGTGGCAATGATAAAACTAATTTTAAGAAAGTTGTGATGGAAATGATAATCATAAATTCCCCTCAAAAGGTCACATTGACCTGAAAACTGTAGCATCTCTGTGATGAATTTCTAAAAGATGCCTTGTATCTCAGCTCAAGGAACTACATGAACAAGGAAGACACTGCCAGCGCCCTCTTCTGTAAAAAAAGAGAACTATCAGGAAAAGAAGCTGTCATATACCAGATTAGTAACCATGTTAGCACAATACCAGCCTTTACACAGAAAATTCATCCACTTTTTCCTGCTGCATGGGATCTTTGTCACTTATCACCACCTGTCGGTTGTAAAAGCTAATAAATGCAAAAGTCCT
>JAPZDV010000024.1:11036755-11087843 GCA_029814665.1 Acanthurus lineatus | reverse complement strand
AGTGAGTGAGTGAGTGAGTGAGTGAGTGAGTGAGTGAGTGAGTGAGTGAGTGAGTGAGTGAGTGAGTGAGTGAGAGGGGTTTAGAAAAAAGAAAGGGTTGCATAACTGGTTTGAAGCTTGTATTGAGAAATTACTTCAGCCTGGCCTCCACAGTAGCTGCAGGTCACACTCATATCCAAAAAGGAAAGCCCTCTGGCATTGAAAAGTCTCTGACCATGTGGGCCAATAAAAGGTATTTCTTATGTTTTGTACATTTTAAATTGAGAGGGGTGAACTGTCATTAGGCCTATCTTCAGCAACTTCTGACCCTAGCCTTAGCTTTTATCCACTTCAATGAAAACATGTAAAATGTGTTAGAAAATCTCTAGTTTGTCATAAATGGTTTACACCTACTTAAAGCTAAATCACAATAATAAAATCACAATAACTTGAACCCATGCCAGTTACCTAAAGAGACTGATTGGTACTTCTACAAAGTGAAAAAAATAAACTCTATTAATCCTCTTAGTGGTAGAAGACATATTTATATAATTTACCTCTACACATATATAAAAGTCCAACATTTAAGAACAACTAATGATGATAAATGTTTCTTTTCTGAGCATTGTGCTACTGCATATCATAATATTAGATTATTATTCAAGATTCATGGAAGTGTATGGAGCTTTTTATTGTTGCTTTTGGTTCTGATCCCCATTTGACACATTTTAGGGTAGTGAAATCAATGAAAACACGTTTTGCATGCAGTGAACATGCAAAGTAAGCAGCAAAAGAAGCTGTTAAAAAGTGGGATGTTTTGTTTTGTTTTTTTGGGGAAAGCAGAATATAAAGTTGTTAAAAATGGCAATAATTGATACCTGTTGCCTTGAGCAAGTAAAATGGTTGCTTTTCAATACTAGTCCACTTCTCCGTTCGCCTATTGCTCGATTTCTATTACTCTCCATGACTTCTTATCTCCTCTCTCTCTTTCTATCTACCCAGTATCTCTTTTCCCCTCCATCCCCTCTTCCCAGACTTCTGTCAAGCTAGCTTGAGGTAGGCAAAACAGGAAACAAACAATATGCGACTTTGCTCCTGAATTAAAGCGTCTCAATAAAATTAACTTCGTAATATGTTTTATTTTGAAAATTCGAACAGGAAGTGTGTCATATTGACACTATGTTGGATTTGATGAGTCCCCTCTGTTGCTCCCCGGTCTCCAGTGTGGATTTACATACCCTGATTTCCGTGGGACTGGGAAGCGAAAGAGGAGGGCGTTGAGCCTTTCAGGAACTGAGGAAACAGCCACAAACAGCGCAATTTAGCAAATGTACAAGTTTAAACCCAGCCGTCGGTGCTCTCGCGCCTCCTAATCGTCGGAAGAACCGTTTACGTTACTTTTCTACGCTTTGTTTGGCTCTCAAGCGCTCTCTCACTGGATATTTCTCTGGTCTGGAGGAGTGTTGGGAGGTTTTCTGAGAAGTCTGGAAGCAAGTTCAGTTGAACCCGGTTTGAAGGGCTGTGGCCATGGCCGGGGGTGGCGGTGGTGGGGTTTCTCCGTTGGGGCCCGCACCGCCGATGTGGTATCACCGGGACCTGAGTCGAGCCGCGGCCGAGGAGCTGCTGGCTCGGGCCGGGAGAGACGGCAGCTTCCTGGTGCGGGACAGTGAGAGTGTCAACGGGGCTTACGCTTTATGTGTACTGTAAGTAACTTATCTTTATCGCAGAAAAGAGTAGCTTACATATATATATAATGTATGTATAAACTCCTAACCTATGTGTGAGCGGCCTTGCTATGCTTCGTCTACTGGATAAAAGTTTTGGCTTTGCCAGTTTTTACATTTAAGGGGTATTTGAACAGCTAGCATACCTGCAGGGAATCTTGGGTTTTGTGTTGAAGTCATTGAATAGTCGTATGTTAACTCTGCCATGCTCTACAGGCTCTTATAAGTTATGTGTTGAACTTTCTTGCAGCAACAAACTGGCATCTTTTGCAGTCATATGAGATCAGATTGTAGTTGAAGCCCACGTAAGCCAGAGTTAAACATGGTTTCAGCCATACGCATTTGTTTACTTTCTCCTGGAAGTTACTGAGTGGGAGAGAGACTGTCTGTCTGCCCAGCAGTGAAACTCCAGCATGGCACACAACTTTAGGGCTGTCCCTGTCTGTCTTGTGTCTGATGTGGTTGCCTGCAGCGCCGTTTTTACAAGGCACTGAAACTGGATGGTGGAGGAGGTAAATACTGCATAAGCATCTATGGGTTGGTGATGCCTCGCTGATGTTTTAATTTGAAGGCTCGTTTAGGATCAGTGCAGTGGAGAGGCAGCTGGCTTTGCTGAGCAGTTACACATACTATCCTGTTTGCTTAAAGAAGTGATGTAACGCCCACCCTCGTTTACACAAGGGATATTTTGCCACCAACCAACTTCCATGTCCACCTGACTACCAGACTGGCTTCAGTACTCAGACCGTACCGCCAGTGTTTTGTTAACTTGACAATGACTAAGACAAGTCAAATGAGACGTAGAAAAGGGATGTTAAGCTTACAAATGACCAAAATGACTCACACGACCCTCGAGCGTTCACACAGAGTTGGAAAGATGCAGACTACTGATTGTGCAGATGCAGGAAATAAAAGGCCTATGCCATGTGACACGCTACTGTGACATTGACTCGACCTACATCCCCTATCTGATAGTTTACCCCATGCTAAGTTCACTATGTGTGGGTGTGTGCGTGTGTGAGTGTGTGCATGTAGACAGGCTCACTCTCATGTAAACACATTTCTGATCTTGTCATGCAGCTTAACAGCCCAGGAATACAAATATAGATATATAAAATAGGTCAGCAGCTCCTTTTTGCTCCTTGTTTATTAAAGACATATTGATTAACACTCTGACAGCAGCCATTTTTATCCTTTGTTGGTGCATTAGTAATTCAGTAGGTGGCTCTTTGACCACCAACATTCCTCACATCCATGCATCATCCGTTTCCGGATTTATTCCCTGCCTCCACCTCTCCCTTCCTTTCCCCTTTCACCTTTCTCATCATGGACTTTGTTTAATCTCTGAAAGTTTCCTTCATGGTTTCTAAAGGTTTTTACAGTCAGGCTTAAGTCAAACTGTGCTTTACCAAGTAAAACACTGCTCTTACCCAGAAGCTTTGCCTCCACACATAAAGAGGTGTTAAGACATGACCACTTTTACTGTTATTGTTACTCTTAAACAGATGGCCAAGCCTGCCAGAGTACTCTAATTTTTCTGAATATTAGCTGGTGCTGTATTTTTTAATACTGTGTGTTTGTGGTCATGGAGAAAGAAACTGCTATAATCCTTAGAGTTCAAACATTTCCTCATTCCTCTCAATGCACCAATCATATCAAGTGATAATAGATGGTGATAGTCGTGGTTGTAGGAGGTGTAATATATTTGATTAACTAATTTTTTTTAATTTTTCACTTTGAAAAGATGTTTAAACCTGCAGTACTTAAACAAGGAATGAAAATAAATTTCAGCGTTGTTTTCAGATTTTAGATATTTGCAATTTGTATTGTTTATTGCAATAAAGAAGTCAACAGAGACACAAACTCGTTCAATAGTGTTATTTGCTCTAGACAAAGTTATCATTATTTAATACTCTGGACAAGTCAGGCTAAAATCAGTGATCTTAGGGATAACAAATATGCACGCCGATTACCCTAAAAAACAGAGACATATCTGTGAATAGGTGAGGTAAATTCCATTTCAAGCATTAAAAATTTTTATCAGGAAAAAGGCACATGTCAAGTTGCCAAGTTGATGTAGATTATCTTTTCACAGTTGACAGTATAAAACATTTCACAGCTCAAATATAAGCAGTATGTGTCAAAATATTGCTCCATCAGCCAGTCACATGACATGTCAACAAGTGTGGTTATTTCTGTATGACACATCTGTTTTAATGTATAGTATCTTTAAGTTTTTCAGTATTCCCCACCAACTCTTGAGGCTGTAGAGGAAAAGATGTTATGGTCAAGTGATCCCATCCTTGTGAACTTGGCCTGATATTGCTGTGTGAAACACATGCATTTCCAGGAAGTAGAATCTGAATCACCAGAAGCATGAAAAGATTCCAGACTGCTGAATGGCACACTGTTTTTAGTCATGGCCATAGTGTGGCATACTGGAGGCTCGTGGCTGATGTCTATACCAGATCTTCTTGATATTGAGTGTGATCTCCTTTTTCTATTATGCCACAGCTTTCCAAACTGTCTACCAAAGCAAAAAGTGTTTTTGAAAAACTGGTGTATTTCTGAATAATTAAGTTCTATGAAATACAACATCTTGAAGCGGAAATAATCATTGTGTTGTAACTTTTAAGTTTGTAGATGCGTTTCTCTGTGACACATCAAAGCAGAGTGCTTTTTTCCCCACAGTGTAAGGTAAAACATTTCGGTTTACTGTATAATACTGAATCACTTGGTGAATACAATCAGATTGTCTTTGCCCACAGGAATACAAGAGCGTAAGGTGGAGGCCTGAGTAACAATTTTGTGACTGGTGTTAAAATGAGCTAGAAACTATCTAAAAGATAAAATTAGACAGACACTACCTTATCACTGCTTAAACCAGAACTCATTTTTAGGTCCATACCAAACACATACGTGCTGTAATGTTTTTTTTTTAGTTAAACATGGCTACTAGACATGACTTTTTGTTCAGCTTGCCTAATTAACTTATGTACTTCCTTTTTGAGGGCTTTTGAGGCAGCAGTGCCTTTTGAACATGTTTCCACTCTGCTGTTGTCTGAGAATAGACTGGTGGGAAAAGTGTTTGTGCTGGTAACTTAACAGAAGCTCTGATAGTCAGGACTGTCTCCAGGGTCAGTCTGTCTTTAAGCCTTTGCCTTTCACTTCCTCCATGGGTAAATTTCTGGCTTTGGAGTTTTGGTTTGTGTGTCTACTTTCAAGTGTTAAGATAATACTCTGTTTTTTGTTTAGGAAGTAAACACATTTGGCAATGAGAAGATCAGTTAAAGACAGCCAAACTGATCAGCTTCTGTTTAGTTTATTTAGCATTTGTGTGCAACAGATGGTGCAGAAAAGTATCTTAAAATATGTATTGTGCTAAAGCCTGTGGGATTGATATTGTATGGTATGGAGAAACAGCTTGCTGTTTGCACTAGCTTACTATAGTGGTTTTGTGAGAATATTTCTCTTATTTTGTCTATCTATGGTGAAACACTTTTAAAGTAAGGATGCACAGTGTGGCTTTTCTCCAGCTGATACTGATTAACAATAATTACCTGCTTCTCAGGGGTCACACCAATAAGATCACCAACAGTTCACATTTTTTTTAAATTAGATACACAACTTATCCTTTTTCCTCCTCTTCTTCTCCATGCATCTCTATATTAATGCTGTGCCTGTGAAATCAGTTAAATTAATGTGACTTCATATTATTGCCTCTATTCATTTATATTGATTTCTTTATTTTAACAATACAAGTAACATAAAATTTCCTGTCAGTGGCCCCAATGATTAACTTTCATTCTTGAATGCAAACAAGAGAGTCCAACAATTAGATGAGGTGATATATTTAAAGGCTTGTGTGTGTGTGTATTATTTAACACCTACAAAGATATTGAATTGTTTATGACAGAAAGATGTTCTGTAGTATCAGTGGAGCGTGTCCAAACATGTTTGGGTTCAGACATGGCCCTCTGCATCTGTGTGAGTTTGAAACCCAGAAGTGTCTTTGAAAACATTCCTTATCAGTTTTTTAAGCTATATTTATAGCTACAGTCTCTTTCTTGCATTTTTTTGTTGCAGTATTAAATATACAGAGCATTTGCAAATGAGTAGAACTTTAATGTAGAAATTCTGAAGCCCCTTTTGAAGATCCTTTTATTAATAGTTGTAAAGCTAAAAATCCCTCTGAAACTCTTTCTACCTTTTCCTTACCTTTATAAGGGGTTATGTCATCCATGCTCATGCAACTCAATTCTTTGAGTGATTTTGCAGAAATCCTTAATATCTTCTGTGGTATTCCTGTTTTGGGTAATTAAACACTGCTTGTTAGAACTGTCTGAGAAAATAGACAACATTGGCTTTTGTGTAGTCATCGCTCTGCCACGTATGAATTCAACATCCCACTTCTACACCATGCTGTAAGAAAAGACACTCTCCCCTGGTGTTGCCTATATGTCCTCCTGATACTTCCTATTTTCTCAGATAGTACTGACTTGCAAAATTTAATTTCATGAAACAGAAATTACAACAAAAGTCTACTACTTCAAACTTTCTACATAATTACTCAAAGAGCTGAAGATGTACATGTAACGAGAGCTGTATTAGTAATAGCCTTCTAATTTAAGCCACAAATTTTTTCAGTCATCCTTTGTACCTTCTCCTGATTGGCAGAGATTAAGTATAAAAAAGGTAGAGCAATAGGGAATAGTGACTTTTACCTGGATTCATCAGTGTACCCTTTGAAACAAGGTAAATTTCCATAATTGTGCTCTAAATATGTTATATAGTTTGTCCTGTATTAGTATGATGATGAATGGCTACAACAGTGAAGCCGGGTGACACTTTGATTATCCAGTGGCTTAAGAACTTTGTAGTTAAGCAGCAGAACTGTGGGGACTAAACTGACCTGCTGTACTTTGACACAATGGAGACTGGACGAGGCTGGAGGAGGTGGCGCTCAAAGCCAACCGGACAGAGGGAGTCAGTGGGACAGTCATTACCCTCAACACAGGCTATTGTTGACAACACATACACACTGTATGCTTTGGGTCTATGTCTATCCCATAATAAACCTCTCTGTCTCCCTCCCCCTGTTATAACTTTGCTGCTACTGAAACAATAGTATTTACACCACAGACTCGCAGAGAATCTCTTCAGCTGCCAACAGGAAGACAGACAACCACGCACACACGCGTGCACACACACCCACACAAACCACACACACACACACACACACTATGCAGTAGCTCTATACACTGTGTTTCTAAATTACCTGATAAATATTGATATAATTGCGGCAGCAAAAGGAACAGTTCATCTTGCTTACTGTATTTAGTGTTACACTTTTAAAAGCAGGATAGATTATTTATCAAGTTTATCCTTATGCATGGAACCTTATATAGGCAACTATTATTGACAACAATTTGATAAAATTGCAGTATATGAGTCAATGCAAAATGGGAACTTGAGTTCTGTGTCCTAGTGGTTTATCTAATCACATGCCTCTTAACTCTGACACTAAGGATTGACAACTGTTCCATGACATTTGTTGCATATCTTTCCCTTTCTCCTCTGTGTGCTGTCAGATAAAGGCGAGAATACCTAAAAAAAAAGACATCCTTTATATTTTTGGAACCACTAAACTGATAAATAAATAAACCACTAAAATAAACCACATAAATTGCTGAAAACCTGCTTGCAAATACATAACAGCCTTCAATAAGGAAATAGTCCAAAGGTTGAAATGATACAATTCCAGCTCCCTGGAAACAGCTGTATATATTTACTATCAGTGATATGCCACTGGTGATATTCAGAACTTATCTAATCACCAAACACTTCAAGCTGCATCAGACCCATGTTGAGCCCTGGTCATGATCAAGGTCATTAAGCCAGTTTTGATGACTTGGGTTGACCCAGGCAGACACACATTAAATGCAGGTTTATTTCATGTCATTTTGCTGGTTTGAGAAGAGTATGAGAAAATAAACAATAAAAAAAATCAATTAAATAAATAGAAATACACATAAAACTAGTATATTGTCTTTTTAAAGTGAGTGTTTGGTTCCTGTTGGACACTGACCTGGAAAGACAAAACAAGACATTGACTGGAAAGGGCAAGATAAATTCCTGACATGGATTTATCCATTTCTTAGTTAATGCAGTGCACACACGCACACACACAAACACAAACAGTACATGCTGTAAATAAGCACAGTACAAGCAGAAGCAAAAGCATTAATTAGGTGTTTTGAGCAGGCTGCCATCCTAACACCAGGCACTACCATGACACATAAATACAGCACACAGACCAACAGAAGAACACCACAACATTTGTCTGGCAAATTGAACATTTTGTGTCCAGTCCAGTGAGCAGACATGCAGAGCAGACATGAAAATCATTAAACTCCAGCTTGTGGCTGCAGGCGTGTAGTCATGCCTGTGCAATCACAATGTCAGAGCATTGATCTGTGGTTGAATTAAAAAAAATGTTTGTGGTTCAATCAGAAATGCAGCTCTGACTCTGAAGGAGAGATCCTAAAAGGGGACTAGATAAGTTTTTTTTTATATCATCCACAAAAAATGATGGTCTTGTTTTTCTCTGTTCCATTCTACTGTATCATGCTACTGTAAGAATAAAGCCCTCTCACAACTGTGACTGACAGCAGCAGGTTTAGGCTCTCAACAGCATCTAAACCCCCCTCGCTCTCATACATGCACACACACACTACTATCCACTGAGGTCAAGCACAAGAGTGTATGTGTCAGATTCATAATTATGTTTTTTTGTTTGTTTGTTTAATCAAAAAGTAGTCTAAAAGTTGTCTCCTCTTCTTTCATTTTTCTCTGCCTCTGTTTTTAACTTCATTTCCTCCAACTCTGTGATCATCCCTTCTCTTTGGCGCTATTCCTTTTCTGCACTCTCTCTGTCTTTTCATACCTCTCCGTTTCTTTCTTCTTCTGCAGGTTTCAGAAGCATGTCCACACTTACAGAATCCTCCCAGATGACGAAGGATTTCTGGCTGTACAGGTACAGAGAAGAGACACACACTCGCCCATGCACACACAGACACACACGCCAACAGCGGCGAAAACTGTATTTGCTCCAGTAGCAGCTGGCAGGCAGAGATGCTTTTGTTGGCTCTGAGCTCTCTCACTCTCTCACACATACAAACACACGCAAACACACACACACACACACATACACCAACAGCAGCCTCTTTGTGCGTTGTGCCCAACAGCTGTGAAGTCCCCACCACACACATACTCTCTCTCACACACACACACCCAACAACATGGTGCTCCAGACTATCGCGTGGCCACATCACAGACATCTGTGTCCCTGCTGTATGATTTTTGGGGTCCTAGCTGTGACATTGAAGAGAGTCTGATAGTCTGATTTTGCTTTCAGGAGCTAAATATGTCTGAAGCATGTTTACCAAATCAGTTCTTCCTGTTTTGCATTATATTTAGACCACTGGGTCATATTTGCTTACACAACATTAAATGTGGAACAATAGAGGTCATCAGAGATTTCAGTAACATGACTACTTGTAGCCAAGAAATTGCTATGTCAGTGCCATGTAGACAATAATTTTCTTCTTTTCCTGTCTCTTCTCTCCCTCGTTATCTTCCTTCCTCTTTCTCTCAGACATCTCAGGGTGTTCAGCCCAAGCGGTTTAAGACGTTACCAGAGTTGGTGTCATTGTACCTGCAGCCCAGCCAGGGCCTAGTCACCACCCTCCTGTACGCTGTGGACAGAGAGGAAACAGCTGTCAGCGATGACAGGGACTATTCGGGTATCTCTAGAGCCCATACAGACACAATGACATACTCAGTGTTTGTGTCCCTTTTTGTCACATGTAAACTCTCCTTTTCTCTGGTTGGTAGATGGTGAGGATGAGAAACCACCCCTCCCCCCTCGCTCTGCCTCCAACTCCACTCCCCCCGGACCAGAAACACCAACCGACAGGTACAAAGTCTACACTGGGATTCATTTTGATTGTTTCCAGTTCACAAAGATAATATGTAAGCTCTGAAAATCGAATTAAAATGAAAATCAAATCTCAACTTATCTGCAGAGCCTCACAACCAACCTTTTTTTTTTGAAAGAAAAAGCAAACAGCCACAGTACACACAACAACGGTGTTGTCTCACACTGAAAGGCCTTGGGTCACACATAAGCTCTGCTCACAAAAATAGCAATCAGAGGACACCTTTACACTTTCACTGTTTCTGTTGCATGAGACACGCATTTATGGAGTAAACATTGTTACACATAAATATCATATTATGTGCTAATTTCATTAACATGCACACATATTAATAAATGCAGCTCTTCCTGTGAGTCCCTTCTGTCTGCACACTGAAGAAAAACCACATCCTGTTGTGAACCACATGTGAACCAGATGATGCAAGGCTAAAATAAGTACTTTTATTTGTATGTTTGAGTGAATGTGTGTGTGTGTGTGTGTGTGTGTGTGTGTGTCTGTTCCTCATATCTTAGCACATCAAGTAACAAAAGTCATTTCCTTCTTTTAGACTGTACTGAAGTGATTTAGGTGGCTGCATTTATATTTTTAAAGATGTAACTCGCTTTCCCAGAGATAAAAGATGTAACAAAAGTTAGTGCGTCACAGTATCAGTCTCTGTGTTAGCTATGAGTGGCATTAATAAAGCACATCTTCCTTTTAGGTTAAGTGGCATAATATCATAAAATCTGCACATCATCTCTAACACTGTGCATAGGATTCATTAAATTCACAAGAGATTACATTCCTTTTACACGTGACACTTATGCAGAATTATCTGTCTGTGGTGTTTTTATTAATTAAAAGACCTCCAAAAGAATCATTGTACAGTGTCTATATACACTGAATTTAAAAAAAAGCTCTTTACAAGTTGTAGAAATACTTGTAGTTTTTCCAGTGTGCAGGGGACTGTGGGGCATCCTGCTGGCTCACTTTTGTAAGTGAGTGTGTGTGTGCATGTGTTTTTGTCTGTGGGTAGCAGGGTAGACATAAGTCAGCTCTCTGTTTTAGAGGAAGTGTGTAATTCTAAAAATCCTGGCTGTACAGATGCATTGCTCACAGGGTCACACACGTGCTTTAGTTTGTAGATATGGCCACTATGAAGTCAATGACAGTTCTGTTTCCTGATACAAGTGATATGATTTATAATCTAATAAAAATTACAATAAAGCAAATGCAAAAACAGTTTTTACATGAAATTTAGTGCAAAAAAATCTTGTGACATTTCACAGTACTACAACATATATATCTCTATGTAGTGCTGTTGTACAATCTGCTTTCTTTTGTCGTGGAATAAAATGCATGTAGTGAAGAGAGTTGTAGATACTCATTTGACTTTTTAATTTTTTTTTTTCAGTGCTCCAGCAGCTAATGGCTTGAGCACCATCTCCCATGAGTACCTGAAGGGCAGCTATGCTCTGGACCTTGAGGCAGTCAAACAGGGAGCCTGCTCCCTGCCTCACCTCAACAAGACACTAGTGGCTTCCTGCAAACGCCTTAATGGGTACGGTGGACACAGCAGCTCATCTGTATAAACACATATTCAACAGACACACACTCTCTTGGCCACGCATGTTCTATACAAAGCTGCTCTTTATACATGTGCTCATAACTCTATCTAAAAACCATCTGTGTAAGGATTTATAGCCTTTGTATACTCATTCCCTTTTATGGTCACAGTTGTACATGTTGCAAAGTGAACCATTATGATATTAAATTAACATGAATTAAAATGAAGTTTTGGACCTCTCTCTATTTGTCTGAATAGGGAGGTGGACAAGGTTCTGTCTGGTCTGGAGATTCTTTCCAAAGTCTTTGATCAGCAGAGTGCTTTCATGGTCTCCAAGATGATCCAACAGGTATGCATCTTTGCCGCTTTAAGTGTGTGTATGCTTATTTATAATTAAAGCAAAAAATGCATTCCTGTGTTTCCATTATCCTGCTTCCCTGACAACAGACAGTAAGTTCTTACTTAAACTTTTTAAGTATCTTTGTTGTCAAGTTAGACAGCTCATCAGGTCCGGTATTGCTCACTTTGAAGATGATGTGTGTCACACAATGATGTTAAATTGACTTAGAAGTTGATGGAATATCTGACATAATGTCTTTATATAACCGGTCAGCAGTTCTGTTTCAGAGCAGCCAATTTGAGTGAGTGACAGAGATTCAGTAACAAGTTCATGAAAAAAAAACAGGAAGAGAGACTATCTTAAAGAGGGGAAGTCTTACTGGCTTGAACACACTGTTGGATCTGTACATGCATGGCTGCATTAGTAGCATACGGCAGTCACCCTCACACAGACAGGAGTGGGTGTCATGCAAAGCTGCATTTATTTTTCTCCAGGGTCTTCTCAGGACATCCCCAGAAGTAGAGTGAGTCACACTTAAGTCATACATGCTGTTCTTGAAATAATGCATCACAAGGAAACACTCCCACAGAGTTTTCTGTCTGCGTAGTTTATGTGCAAGTTGGGATGTCTTACTAGTAATGCTCTTTCAAAAGCTTTGCTATTGTGTTGCATACTTGTTAATGTTTGCATGAGATTTTTATGAGTCAGGCAGAATGTCTCATTTTAATGTGGATTACCTCTTTTAAATTGTGAAATATCTGTCATCACTGAAGAAATTCTGGATTGACCACTATTTTTAGTATCTGTTTAAAAGTCACTCATGTCACTCAAATTACTCATGCAGTAGTGTATTGCTTTTAAACTTTGTTTATTGAGTTTTGCTAAACATACATTTGTGTCATGAGAACATTTATAAAAAGTGAAATGTGTTTATAGCCTTTTATATTACTAAATCTTAATCATTGTCCATGAAGAAACATTGACGATGCGCTCATACAGTTGTAGCAGATCATGACATCTCATCTTTTCTGTCCTCTGTACTTTTAGTTTTTTTTTCCAAACAATCTATGTTAGTACATGAGTTGTAAATATTGAATTTTTTTCTCCACTAGTCGGTTAATCAAGGTGGAGACCAGGAGCTGGAGAACCTTGTGACCAAGCTGGCAATTCTCAAAGACCTGCTCTCCTCCATAGAGAAGAAGGTACACACACGCGCACACACACACACACACACACCGCATATTTAGTCATGTGGAGGCATGTACCCACACACATGATCGCCTCTGCTCCCACTCAGTCACACACACACGCACACACAGAGACAGCTGCTAGTTGGAGGTGGTTAGTTTAGATAACCCTCCCTATATGATGGATCATCTGTCCTGCTGGCTGCATGTGTAGCCCAGCATGAAAACTCACGGCTGCTGTGTTTGTGTGTGTGTGCTTATGTCTGTGTGGGTTTCTGTCTGTCGGTCTGTCTGTCGGTCTGTCTGTCTGTTGGTCTGTGTGTGCACATGTCCGTGTGTGTGTGTGTGTGTGTGTGTGTGTGTGTTGGAGGGGTTATGACATTTTAACACAAGGTAGCCATTTGTCCAGGTGTTGAAACAACCAGTTAAGTATTTGCATAAGGTGTAATATTAAGATAGCCAGATGGACAGGACGTGCTGTGTTGGTCACAACAGGCAAGTATTGAAAGCTGTTCTGTTTTTGTGCCATGCCTGACATGGCCTGATGCCCGATGTTTCTAGTGCAGTGCCCTTAAGCTTCACAAATTGCGCATGTTGACCAGACAATGGTCAGACAATTTCTATTTGGACTTCATTTTCTTTGTAAGGGCTTCAGCTGCCTGGGAAGGAAATGGCCTCAGGGCAATCAAGTGTGATGTCACTGGCTCCGCCTTCTGTGCTTCTGTTGGATCACATCCAGGAAATAGGGAACCGTTTCCTTGTTGACACTGACAGTGAAACTGAAAACAATACAGTTATCTGTTTGTGTGTGTGTGTGTGTGTGTGTGTGTGTGTGTGTGTGTTTGTGTCTGTGTCCTGTTTCTCTTCACCTCTTCCTTGTTCTTTCTTTTAATTGTTCTCTCTTTTTTTGACCCCACAGGCTCTGAAAGCTCTTCAGGACATGAGTTTGTCCTCTCCGTGCTCCCCTCCTCCTCTCTCTATGCGTCACAGCAAAGCCATCCCCATTCAGGCCTTTGAAGTATGCATGTGCATTCACACACAGACACCACCCACAAAGTCCAAACACAGGAATGCATTTTATCAGTGGTTGTCTCTATGCAGGGTTATGTGAGGTCAGTAATAAGGCCGTAGTAATGATGTTGTCCATTGCGAGGTGTGGACTTTCCTGGAAGGACATGAAATTAAAACTGAAAATATCCTTGCTTTAGCTTTTAATGTAAATGGGAAAATGGGGTTTTGAGAAACATTTACATATTAGTAACTATCAAGGGGAAGCAATACTTTTCATGACGCTCATTAACTGTAAGCCAAGTTTCCTCTTTTGAAATTTAAACGACATTATTATTACTGATGTTTATTTGCAAATTAAATGCAAAAATCTTAAAGATCTTTTGTACTTGGTGCTACAACAGGAACAGAAATCTATAAAGTGATAATTTAATTGTGTTTAAGCCTGGAGGCAAACTTAACAGCTATGGCAGATTATTCAGATATAGTTCATTGAATACTTATATCAGGAAATGCAGCTTTTGTCTCACAGAGAACTGACTGAATCTAATTAAAGTAAGAACAGGCTGAGAAGTCTTATATATTCTATGTCTTACTGCATGATGTTTGTCAGCTGAGCTGATGTGAGACCAAAGGAATGTTTGTAATGCACTTCCTGTTGTGTCAGCAGTGGCTTTGTCATACATGGTATATGGTGTATATCAATTTTGATATCATACTCCAACCTATGATGAGTATGTATAGCATGTGTGCCTAACTGAAATTTTCTATATTAATTATAAAATTGAAGTTTGTTTGTCTTAAAAGCTTATCAACAACATAGCATGTAGACACAGGAAGAAACCGATGTTTAGGAGTGGGTGAGTAAAGAGTGAAATATCAGATGATGTAAAGGTAAAAGATTGGCTGGGGGGGTAAGAGGAGGTAGAGTTGTGGGAACTCATGGGGTGACAAAAACAGAACAAGAGATAAACCATTTGAAATATTAAAATAGCTGTCAGCCAACTCTGCATCCTCTGTGGTGACCTCCTTTCAGCAGCTTCCTGTTGCACAGATACAAAAAATGTTGTTAAAGTCAGGAGATCTGTTTAAGATGTGGCACTGAGTTTGCTGGCTTACAGACCCTGCTGGTTTTGCATGATGTGACTCAAAGTCAGAATACATTTCTGTCCTCTGGTCCACATTTTTTCTTTGAGAAATAGTAAGATTTGTAGTCTTAAAACAAGCCCTATTGATTCTAACACAATAATGTTACTTTTACACAGAAATGTTATAATATTTCTCAAGTATGCAATAAACAGAACTTTGTGAACTGTCTGCAATTCACTAAATTAGGCTTAACTCTCTGTTAATGCAGTAAATGAAGCAAGGTTGTTTCATGTGGTAACAGTGTAGGGAGATGAGGTCACCACTGTCACTCTAGAGACCCCTGGTGGTGAAGATTTGATAAGACTTGAAAGCGCTAAGTTCACCCTGTGTATCTCTGTATATGTGTGTAATGTAACTTCTTTGCTCCACTTCAGGTGAAGCTGGATGTTTACCTGGCAGAGCTGACAAAGATAGGAAAGAGTCAGAAGTACACCCTGTCTGTGGACGTGGAGGGAGGAAGACTGGTGGTGATGAAGAAGGTGAAGGACAGCCAAGAGGACTGGACCACCTTTACACATGACAAAAGTGAGATTTACACAAACACTCCATACACAATAAAGTCAGTATTATGTGAACAGTGTGATGTGTAATCACTATTCCCCCTCGGGAAATCAGTGGGCAGAAGTCTGCTCAGCAGTGATGATGAGCCACCCAAACAGTGACGCATCTCATCTTGTGATCCATTTAGTTTGAAGATGGAAGTCTAAACAATAGCCACTTTCATTAGATGTATGCCATTTTCGGTGTTATATAGCACCTGTAATCTTGCATGTGAGGAGTAGCCTTTTATGAAAGTGTAGGATTTCTTATTATGCTAAGGGAGATGGTCTGCATTAAATACATTTAAAACCCAAGCTTTTAACTAGCTAATGTTTTGAATGGTTTCTGAGACACAGTAATGGCAAATATATTCAATAAACTGTAAGAGGCCTTAATGGAAACTTTTAAAATAGTTTTCCTAAAATTTTGTCCATATTTCATTTTTTTATGCCTTTTCTTTGTTCTTCTTCTTAACATTAACCCTCTTAATCTTCTCTTGACCTTGCTTTCCCTCTCTGCCTCTCTCTCCCCCTCTCCCTTCCTATCTCTGACCTTCTGTCTCCTGTCTGTCGGCTGATTTGTCTGTCTCAGTCCGTCAGCTGATCAAGTCTCAGCGGGTGCAGAATAAACTGGGCATTGTTTTTGAGAAGGAGAAGGACAAGAGCCAGAGGAAAGACTTCATCTTTGCTAGTGCCAAGGTCTCCTCACACACACACTCACACACACTCACACACACATACACATTGCCTTGAACATAAAGTGGGTGTTAGAAAAGCACAGTCTTAAAGTTACTCAATCATTTAAACATGCAAACAAATGTTCTTTAAACCTTCAAACATTACAAGTGTAAAGTCAGCTCTTTTCCCTTCTGTTTGAATATCCATTATTAGACTCAGGATCAGGATTTGTGGCACAAACAAATTCTCTCCATGAAATTAGTTTGATTTTTTTTATTCTGAAAAACAAGATGGCCTTTTGTGGAAACCTCCACTCACTAGTGTGTGTCTGTGTGTGTTTTCATGTCTCAGAAGCGGGAGGCATTTTGCCAGCTGCTGCAGCTGATGAAGAACAAACATTCCAACCAAGACGAGCCAGACATGATCTCCATCTTCATAGGCACCTGGAATATGGGTGAGACACACTGAACACTCACTCACTCACACACACACACACACACACACACACACTATTTTTGGTGTATGTTTTTTTTTCAGTAGAACCTACGTTAATAGCAGTGGGTATGACAGTTTTTGAATGTGAATGTGTCGGTCTTTGCAGGCTCAGTGCCTTCGCCTAAGTCTGTGGCCTCATGGGTGTTGTGCCGCGGCCTCGGGAAGACTCTGGACGAGATGACGGTCACCATCCCTCATGACCTTTATGTGTTTGGAAGCCAAGAAAACTCTGTGTGTGATCGGGAGTGGGTAGAGTCACTCCGTGCCATATTAAAAGAGCAGACAGAACTGGATTATAAACCGGTGAGGAGGCAGCCAGAGACATAGATTTTAGGGAACAGATGTTTTATGTGTAGAACCATCATGTGAAGTAACAAATGCTTTGATTCTATCAGTCTTTGTTTAAAAAAAAAAAATATATTTCTGTACAGTGTGAGGGCAAAAACAAAGATGAATTCTGGTCTAATCATTATCTTTTGTTGTTATTGGTTGTAGATCGCAGTGCAAACTCTGTGGAACATAAAAATTGCTGTGTTGGTGAAACCTGAACACGAGAACCGGATCAGCCACGTGGTGATGTCCAGTGTCAAAACGGGCATCGCTAACACACTGGGTAATAACTGTTCACAGTATTCATTCTTTTTTTTCCTTCAGATTTAGAGGGCAATGTGACCCGTGGAATAAAAGCACAATTAAAGTGACAAATAAATGGGTTGTTGATTTCATCGCTTCAACTTCAACTTCTTCTTCTTCTTTTTCCTTATTTATAATTGCTTGTCTATACTGGGATACTTTCAATAAATTTAATTTGAATGTTTATTTTGATGGTTTTCTAGGTAACAAAGGAGCTGTGGGCGTGTCCTTCATGTTTAATGGAACATCTTTTGGATTTGTGAATTGTCACTTGACATCAGGGAATGAGAAAATTGCCAGGTACCCAACCCAGTCCTACACACATTATACATCACACAGACACACACACTAAACACACACAGCCATTTCACCTCTTATAACCTGATACGTGTGACCTTTGACTCCTAGGAGGAACCAGAACTACCTAGACATCCTACGCCTGCTGTCCTTAGGAGACAAACAGCTGAGCTCCTTTGACATTTCGCTGCGCTTCACACACCTCTTCTGGCTTGGAGACCTCAACTACAGGCTGGATATGGACATACAGGTAAAGCAGAACACACACACACACGCACACAGTAATGAAGTGCAGCAGATTTGGATGACACCTCATTCTGTGGTCTTGTCTCATTTGTATCATTTTGCAGGAGATTTTAAACTACATCAACAGGAAAGAGTTTGACCCTTTACTGAAGGTGGACCAGCTCAACCTGGAGAGGGAGAAGAACAAAGTCTTTTTACGCTTCTGTTAGTACACCTGCAATTCTACCAGACTGGGATGGATCCTCCTGAGATTGTCATTGTAACAAGAGCATTTTAGATTTTGTGTGATAGTTAAAATATCTATGTATGAAAGTTAAGGTTACCTTATTTAAAACACACCTTGATACCTGCACAGCAAAATAATGACACACTTCCCAGGAGCACCTGCTCACCACTGCTGTTGTGCTAGCGGGACTGTTTTTTTTTTTGGTAGATTACATCCAGGTTTCATCAGGAAAAGTCATCATGTAAACATGAAGATTTTGTTGAGATGAGGGCAATGTGAAACAGGTTCAGGGATTGACTTCTACAATGTGTGTCCCTACTCTTGCTACAGATTCTTACAAATGAATATGTGTCTGCTTGCTTGCAGCGGAGGAAGAGATCTCTTTCCCACCCACCTACCGGTATGAACGGGGCTCAAGGGACACGTACGTTTGGCAGAAGCAGAAGGCAACCGGGGTGAGTTAATCTAACTTGGCCAACAGCACAGGCAGAATTACTCCCAGATAGTTTTTACAAATACTCACACACTTCATTATTCTCTTTTTGTGAGTTGTCCTGATATTTCTTCTCCTTTTCTCTCCATCCTAGATGAGGACTAATGTTCCGTCTTGGTGTGACAGGATTCTGTGGAAGTCATATCCAGAAACACACATCGTCTGCAACTCCTATGGTGAGACATTTGTTTCAGTTTTGCCATTTCACTTAAATGTCATATAACCTCTACACAGTATAGGCCTATAGGACAATTAATATATCAGTAAGGAGGCTTCCATACACATACATGCTCTTTTGTTTTTCAGGCTGTACAGATGACATAGTGACCAGTGATCATTCCCCTGTGTTTGCAACCTTTGAGGTTGGGGTGACCTCCCAGTTTGTCTCCAAGAAAGGTACAAGACTTAAAGCTCCACAAAGTACTTTTTTTTGTTCCCTTTGTTTGTTTCCTTTGTTTGTTTCCTCTTCCCATTTCTAAAATAGAGCTGACTGTGTGTACCAACTTGAACAAATGATAATTTGTTTGTTTTCCAGTTCAATTATGGACAGTTATTGATACATGCTTGTAGTCTAGTCAGCAACTCATGGTTAAACAGAGACCAAAAACTGACTTTGGGATGAGCTGAACAAAATGGAAAAATCAAGCAACCTGTTGCTCATCAGATGTGCTCATGCATAATTTGCAAAGTGTCACATTTACAAGTTAATTCTGTTTCTTTTGTCCAACTGTTTTGCAGCATCTACTCAGATCTTTTTCTCTGTTTCTCTCTTTGTCTACACCCCCTCTTCCCTCCTGTCCACATGTTTCTTCGTAGGTCTGCCAAAGTCTTCAGAACAAGCCTACATTGAGTTTGAGAGCATAGAGGCCATAGTAAAGACAGCAAGCAGAACCAAGTTCTTCATCGAATTTTACTCCACTTGTCTGGAAGGTGAGATGAACAGCCACCAAAAACCACCAGGAATTTCTGCATCAGACAGGGTGGATGTAATGGATGCAGTGGATGTAATAAAATTCTATCTGTTTCTTCTTTTCGTATCTTTCTCCCTCCCTCCCAATCTCAGGCAGTCAGTATACCTTTAAGCTAGAATCCATTGTTGAACTGTGCTGCATCCCCACCTCCTGTCCACCGTGTTCGTGTTCTTTTGAATGAAATGCAATAGAAACATCTCCCTCCTCTTCTTCCCTCCTCTCCTTCCCCCTCGTTCCCTTTGTCCTCTCTCCCGTCCACCCAACCCCCACCCTCCCTGCATTTCTCTCTCTGTCTCTCAACTGTAGAGTTTAAGAAGAGTTATGAGAACGACAGTCAGAGCAGCGACAACGTCAACTTCCTGCGTGTAGGCTGGTCCAACAAGCAGCTAACGACACTCAAACCTCTTCTCTCTGAGATCGAGTACCTGCAGGACCAACATCTGCTGCTAACAGTGAAGTCACTGGATGGATATGAGTCATATGGTATGAACAGAGTATTAATGTTTGTACTGTTGCTATACAGTTCATTGGAGTAAAAAACCTTTGTTTTATTCTGACAAATAACCACATTTGTGTTTTCATCCTGCTAGGAGAATGTGTGTTGGCTCTGAAGTCTATGATTGGCAGCACAGCACAGCAGTTCCACACCTACCTGTCCCACCGTGGCGAGGAAACAGGAAATATCAGGGGGTCCATGAGGGTCAGAGTCCCCTCTGAAAGGATGGGAACCAGGGAGAGACTCTATGGTAATGCACTGCATATAAAAGTGACTGCATATAAAACTTTGAGTTGATAGTCTGGTGTACTGTGAAAACAGACAGACAGACAAGCAGACAGGGATGCCATTTTTCTTTTAGAGAGGCAGCAGTACTATCCAGAGAAGAGGGGAGATGAACATGTAGTTGAAAGAGTAGCTGGTGTGCTGATTTGAATGGTCTCAATGATTCACTTTGACTTGTGTCTTGTGTTTAATTTTGTAACTATTTTCGTTGTCATGTTGCAGAGTGGATCAGTGTGGACAAGGATGAGACGGGAGGACCTAAAGGGAAATCCACTATGGTATCCAGAGTGGGACATGAATACGTCAAGTTAGTGAACTCAATATTTCATTAAAATTTCCCTATATTTATCTCCTCTGTAAACAGATTATCATAGTTGACTTGAACTAAAAAAACTAAAACTAGTAACTGAAATAAAAATAAAAACAAAATAAAAATAAATAAAAAAAATAAAATAAATAAAATAAAATAAAAATAAAAAGCCAGAGTTTGGAAAAATGTACCAGGTATTCTGTATTTTGTAACTGTACAAATAGAAAGTGTGAAAGCTCCCAAAAATGGTCTGGAAAAAAGTCTAAAAAGAAACTTTTTGCGGTTCAATTTTTAGTCAATTAAGTTTAAGGAGCTTAAATACAGTATGCAGGTACTCTCACAGACAACTTTCTGTGTTCTCTGTTTTGTCCCTCTTGTAACCTGTTACAATGTGTGCTTGTCGCAGGCCATCTGTGGTTCGTAAACAGCTTGGAGAGCTCGGAAAGGTCAGCGAGGAGGGAGAAAGGAGCGGCAAGGAGGAAACTGCTGCAAGGTACAGACACTTTTTCACACACTAACAAGCAAAAGAACACAGCACAGAAAATGCACACAGGTCAACATAGTTCTTTGATGTGGAGAGCATGTTTTTCATAATAAAACATCAGCCTTCTGTTGTGTCCTTGTGTGTACTGTAAAGGCCTAAACAGGATGCACCAGACAGTGATCCATCCATCAGCAAGAACAGCTACAACAACCCCGCCTATTACATCCTGGAGGGCGTTCCCAACCAGTCAGCAGCTGCTCTCTCTCCTGAGCTTCTTCAGTCTCCTACATCTCCAAACCCCCAGGTAACTAAAGCCCCACCCCCCTCAGCAGGAGCCCGGACCAAACCCCCCTTTATGGGCTCAGGGCTCTCTCACTCACGCAGACCTGTGACGGGCCATCCGGTCCGCGCAATTAGCGAGGAGGGCTCCTCAGAGGATGATGGAGGAGCCTGTGTAGCAGGAGCACAGGGGGGTGGTGTCGGGACAATAGTTAGTAGCACGCTAAATCGACCCCCTCCCGACTTCCCCCCTCCTCCCCTCCCAAAGGGAGCCCTGGAGATGGCAGCAGAGGTACCCTTCCCCAAACCTCGCCCCCTTTACCCAGACTTAGCTGAGGTCAGGATCCCAGCAGCCAGTCCGGCTGCCCCGCTGGCCCTCGGAGAGGGTTTTAGACGAGGAGGAGGAGGAGGTGGAGGTGGAGGAGGAGGAGCTGGACCAGGAGCTTTAGATGACCAGTCGTGTTCTGTGCTCCAGATGGCAAAGACACTGAGCGAGAGTGAGTTTCCTGGGCAGCCTCCTCGAGCTCCTTCTGCGCCACCTCTGAGAGGGCAGCCGATGGGTTTAGGTCTGGACCCCTGCCGCACCTTTCCACCCAGAAACCCCATCACAGAGAGTATCGCAGAGGACATGCCTGAAGAGGTGAGCGGTTCAGTTTAATTCAAGGGTTTTTTAAATGATTATTGATGCCTTGGCAGCTAGAAGGAGGGAAGCTGTTACTTCTTTGGATCCCTGTTTTTGTGTTACATTTTCTCAACAATAATCTTCAACAAGGACATGACCCAGCTTCTGTTTACATAACAGTAACAGTAAACTGTTCAACTGTAAGATTTTCAACAGGATTAGACAAAGTTAAAGCATCTTTTTCTCCGGGCAAAGAAAGACAGAGACTGTACCAAACCAGCATGTGTTATCTTTCACTGTCTTATGACATTGTTTCTGTTTTATTCCCCCTGTTCAGGCGCTTTGGGGCAGCAGTAGCTCATCTTTGTCTGTTGGGGAGTCATCGGTGGGTGAGTGGCTGCAGAGGCTGGGACTAGAGAGATATGAGCAGGGTCTCCTACACAACGGCTGGGATGACTTGGAGTTCCTCAGGTAAGGATGTATATTAGAAGCTGATAATAACAGAGCTGCTGAAGTCATGATATATTGTAAAATTGACTTTGTTTCTGGCATCTTGCTTTGTTTTTCCAGTGACATCACAGAGGAGGACCTGGAGGAGGCGGGGGTGCTTGACCCCGCCCACAAGCAAATCCTGCTGGAGAGCCTTAGGCAGCAGCAACAGCAGCAACAGAAATAAACTGTATGAACCTGGTTTATGATTGGTCCGAACAGGGCTGCCTCCACACCAGGTCGCAAGAGGCCAAATCTCAGCTGAACTAAACTGAACTGAGCTGGAATGTGCCAACTGATGCCAGACTGTGCCTTCTAAGAGAAATTGCACTCCATACTTTTTCAAAAAACACTTGTTGAACCACCATCCTTTTTCACATGTACTGTATGCGTGTTGTCGTTGTCGTAAAGGTAACCTTATTTAATGAGAACCATTTCAATCCTTCAGGCATCACTACATAATCTTTGGCCTTAACCCTTGTGAGAAGAGGCAGGATGAGAAAATGTTGGGCTTTTTTGGCCTGACAGAGAGATAATATTTACTCCTGAAGCGGCTGATGCCTCAGCGTTGTGTGTTTGACCCAACAGTTCTGACCTGCAGTTTCAAGCCAGCGTTTAAGCCTGTTTTCATTGTCCTGAGAAACCCTGGATTGTGACAGAGTTTCAAGAAGAGGGCTTTTTGTGAGAAACAGAGCCTTGAAAACACGCTGCCCCTGTTAAGAACAGCTTGATCCTCTCTGAGTCTCAGGTTTTTCCCCATGAATGGTCACATTCGGGAAACTATGTGGAATTTTTTTTCAGAGGGCTCCAAAGGGTAACGTCAGCACACAGCTTGGGCAGAATATCCGTCGCTTCTGTGATGCAGGCAGACAGGAAGTGATGACACGAGAGGAGCTATTCTGACTCATGTCAGACTCAACACATATTTCTTAAATTTTATACTTTTGTGTTGATGTTTGGGCCGGCATTGTTTAAATGGTGGTTTTTGTTGTCTTAGTGCCCCCGCATGTATTTATGGTTTTATGTTTGTTTGTCTTGTTTTCTAATGATAAAGGGAATATGGAGCAAACCAACCAAACCAGTCCTGCTAGAGCTAAAAATGCACATTTCACCTTGGTACAATATTTTAAGTGAGAGTTTTTTACCCTGTCACTTCCTTTAAAGTTGACCAGTGACACTTGCAGCACACAGATTCTTCAAGCAGTCATTACGTAGTTGACTGTTCAGAAAATGAAGTAGAAAAGGTGTAGATAAGGTGAAAAACACTGCACCGGAGTGAAATATCACTTAAGATTTTACCAGAACATTTCACATGCACACACTTGAATGGTCTGAATACAAAATTTCAATCCAAAACCCTGATTCCTGAAAGTAGGGATGCTGTCTAAATCATAAATTAAACAGAATGTAATCATATGTTTGTTGTGACAGGAGCATCAAAAGAGGGGAAAGTTGTTAAACTCTGTCTTTTTTGACACTGGCCCTGGAATATTTTCTAAAAACTGGTGTCGGTTATCTAATTTTTTGGAAATGATTGCATTCTGTTTTTAATTATGTTTTGCATGACGTCCAGCCTTTTTGTAAACAGGGTTTTTTAACACACAAAGACAAATTTTAATGTAGCTTGACATGACCCAGGTTTGATGGGTCATATCTTTTGGTCATTTCATCTTAAACTGTGTAAATGGAGTAATATGCAGGGAATAAGTTAACATAGCCAAACAGATTAACTAACGGTTATTCTGCTGACAGTTACTCAGCCACCGTAATGTCGTTGTCTGGGTGAAACCATCTGCCCCCAAAACTGTTTTCCTGTAATGTTGTTGTCTTATTTTTGTTGATTTTGTTTGACTTTTTTGTTCCATCAGTAGTGACATGGCCTAATGGGAGAAGATGTCTCCTCTCATAATAAATTAAAAACAGAAAGAGTCGGTTTCTGCAGATCACAGATACTCTGAGGGCTGTTGTTGTACCGTGATTTAACCAGCAGGTGGTGCTGCTACCCTACAAACCTCATCAGTGGCTGCTGACTGTGGAAACTTTGGGGAAAATAAGACATAACAAAGTCGTGTTCAGTGAAAGGATTTAACTTTATAGTTGTATTCAAGAGTTTGTTTATATGTTTTTCTTTAGCGGTTAGAAATATGAGAATTAACTCACCTGCTAGTGTTCAGTCTGCCTTTATTTGTTCTTAATTTAAATCCTGCCTCCTTCTTTGCCTGTGAGACCAGTTCATGGTCATTGTAAGAGGTGCTGTGTATTCATCTCAATATACTTGACTCCCTTTCTCTACTAAGATGGATCACAACAACTACTACTCCAGTTAAGCACACAACTTCCTTTTGCTACTAAAATATGTTGTATAATATTTTTCCATGTCCACGGCTTATCATGAGAAAGACTCGAAAGTAGAACTCTAACCTCCAAATGAATGTGCTGCTGCAGAATTGGGACTAAATATAATGAAATCTTCTGGGCTGTGATTGTAGCAGATTCATATGTCATGTCTGGAAAAGATCTCTCTTTTCTTCTCCTTTAATTTTTCTCGAGACCCATTATGTTGCTCCCAAATCTTTAGATTCTGCTACTTGCCCGTGTTATTTGTTGAACGATGTGTCTAACCTTTTCACAGCCAAACAACCATAATGCAGCAAATGTGGATCTGCCATTCAGACACGTTTCATCTAATGTTTGTTTTAAGCTTTTTTGGCCTTTCAGTGTTTTAGTTATATGTGTGAGTGTGTGTGTGTGTGAGTGTGTGTGTGTGTGTGTATTTGTGTGCGTGTGCATGAGCAAAAAGGAGACTTTGCCATAGTTGTATTCTCTGACACACTCCATTTTATCTTGTTCTTTCATGTAGTCTCTTTTTGGTAATGTTAAGTTAATGTATGTTGTTCACCCATGTCAATGTTTTGTTTTTTTTTTCAATTAAAATCTAATATCTTTCCTTATTTTTGAGATTCCCTCATTTTCTTGTTTTTGTCATCTAAAAGGAAAAACTGACAGGAAGAAAGAGAAATGATGAGCTGTAGACCCGCCTCATTTCAGGAAAGGGAAAAAGTGTACAGTAAAATTAAAATGTGACAGTCGTTTAGGTTTTTATTTAACCAGAATTTCTGGAGCTTATATCTGAGGGTTCATTAAAACAGCTTTCTGAAGTCTGACTCTTCACATAAAATGCAAAACACTCTCATCACTCTGTAACACACAAGGAACCAGATCATTGAACACATCACTTAGTGCTTCCATAATGTAGATTTATTAGAATATTCAGAGTAGTGCTATAACTTCTCATTCACTGGAGCTTCTGTCAGTTCAGTTTTCATAGACATGTCGGTCTGTGAGACAGATGCTCTGCCTTGAAATAAATCTGTAAAGCAACATGAAATTAAAAAAGCTACCTAATATTTATATTACTAATTACCGAATTTACAGTCACAAAATTTTTTGGAGCAGTTCAAAGAACCATGTGGGTTTCTCACTGACATAATAAAGAATATTAATAAATACATGTTTTTTTTCACCTTTTTGAGTAGATGTCAGGAGTAAACCCTCCTCAAAAAAAAACAGCTCTGAAATCAGTCTTTTTTTTTTTCAATGATTTTGCAACAAAATAAGACATACAAGCAGGGTGGAATAGAGTACAAACAGCTGCAATTTTTTGGCTGTTTTGCTAAAAGATGGGCGTCATCGGGAACAAAATCATAGCATTAAAGGACACACAGTAGAAAATTCCAGCAACTGTCTGCATCTCTCTTTTATATTGCCAACATTTTGACCAGCTCGCGTTGTGTTTAATGACCATTTCTGACAAATATCACCCCGTATATGTTGACCGTGGAACAGTTACTGTAAGTGGTTAAAGAGTCACAGTGGGAGCGATGAGTTTAAGGTCTTGCTGGAGTTAAAACTGCAGACCCATCATTTCAGCAGAAGAAGTCATCCAAAACCTTTCTAGGTGACAAAAGTGGTCAACCACTTTCATACCAACATTTGACAGATTTGAAGTTTACGCTCTGCTCTGTGTATCTCTTAAACTCTCTTCACCCCAAGGAGCAGGGCAGAAAACCACAGCGTGTGAACTCTGAATGTCTCCAGCTCTTCATCTCTTTCCATTGCTGAATTTTAACAAAGTGCCCACTGTTTGATGGAGAAAGGCATGTTGGGACTGAGAAAGTTAAGGGGTAGGACCATAAAGCCTGGAGGGGTGGTGCTGAGGGTGAGGGGGTCACATCAAGGATGAGAGAGGGGGAGTCAGGACTTGATACAGTAAAAGCAGGAGTGAGGGGATGAACTGGGGAGGTGTCTGGTCTGGACCCGGCTGCCCTAATTGGATTTCGGGGTGCTCTGCTCTGCTCGGCAAAGAGATTTAAGGGGACCCTGTTCCCTTCTGGTGGGAGTCTGTGTGTCAAAGGGCTTAGAGGAAGTTATGTTGGAGGGTAAAAGTTTATTTGTCTCATTTCCCCAGAAGAGACTGGAGCATGATGTTTAGATTTCTGCTTTAAACTCGTACCTGACCGCCATGCTCATCAGAGCCGCCGCTGTGGCCGTCCAAGTGCACCACAGGCTTTGTTTCAGTGCAGCGAGTGTGGGAACGTGAGTTTGACAGAGAAAGGACGAGGAGATGTTTGGGAATCACTGTGAAGTTTAAGGGCCTGCACATGAGGGTAAAACTTTATGTTTTATCTTGTAAAAGTTTATCAACAGCTCTGATCTGAGGGTGAAAATGAAGAATTTGAGTCAATATAGCAATGAATCTGACCATGTGCAGGTAGAGTTTTGCAGGTTGAATGTGCAGTTGCATAATCTTTTAGGATGACAGAAGGTTGGCTTTATTATCTGAATTGGAGTTTGAGAGAATAGGTTTATGGAGATGTACCGAGGGCCATGCTGCAGCTCAGCAGACTCCACCAGATTCTGTGTTATAATGGACAAGTCCTGACTCTCAAAACAAAGGCTGGAAACTCCTCGCTGTTCCTGTTGATCACATAATGTCTGTTTCTCATGTACTCTTCCTGTGTGCTTCAGAACAGGTTCGTCTTGATGGTGGGGTTGGGTTTTCTGTGGAAGGAGGACAGGACTCCGGCAAAGGGCCCGGTCATACTGTCCGCCGGCTGCCAGGCCTTCAGAATCTCTTGAGTCTGGACGGCAGGCTGGGCCACGGCGGGGTTGGATGGCCCTAGGCTGGACCAGCTGGGCGGCTTCAGTCCCTGAAGAACCGGAGAGCTGGAAGTGTTAGCGTAGCCGGTGTTGGCAGGAGCCGGGCTGGGACTCAGGCTGGCGGGGCTGCCCAAGTTTCCGCTGGCCGAGCCCGGCAGAGAGGCCGTGCTGTCAGGTGTGGGGCTGCAGGTGGATTCTTTGGACTCATCATCATCTGATGAAGACCTTGGCTCTCCGCCCTTCTTCCCTCCAGAGCTGCTGCTGTTGGTGCTGCCTGAGGTGCCACCAGAGCTGTTGGCTTTGGCGTTGGCTGCACGCTCCTGCTTACGAAACTTGGCACGCCTGTTCTGAAACCACACCTGTTCAACAGAACAAGGTACAATAAATATATTGCATAGATAGAGATACATAGATACATAAATACATACATTTATCTCATACATTTAAATGGCAGATAAAATGATGTCAGACACATTGGACCAAAGTCAAATAAAAAAAGAAAATGTAAGGGTTTTTAGCTGCTGTAAGAAAGCAGAAGACAAAAACCTGCTCCTCTCACCTGAACCCGGGCCTCGGTCAGGTCTATCTTCAGCGCGAGCTCCTCTCGGGTGTAGATGTCCGGGTAGTGCGTCTCGGCAAAGACCCGCTCCAGCTCTTTAAGCTGGGAGCTGGTGAAGGTGGTCCTGATGCGCCGCTGCTTCCTCTTCTCGTTCAGGCCGGAAGGGTCCGAGAAAAACTTGTAAGGGACTGTGAGAGAGAAATAACATCCGTTTAGTCGAAAATTCAAAGAAGATGACAAATTAGAAAATTAAATGATGGACGCTTTAATACAGCAAAGGCGATGTAAAACGCGGAGAGAACTTGCGTAAATTTACGTCGAAGCGCTTTCAAATTAAAACAACTTTTGAACGAAGTTATCGGGAAATCGTTTACAGTTAAATTATATTATATTAAATTATATTATAATTATAATAATTTAACCCTATCCATTTAGTGTAAGCGACATGGCACTTTTTTTTATACGTGTACAGTTTGTGGAAGGCGGATTAGTTGATTGATATAGGCCTATAATTGTATTGTGTTCAAAGCCAATCAAAACTGACGGCGTAGCTTTGTAAGGAAATATGATGAAAATAAACCTTTGAATTGTGAGATTGAAGGCCAACAATATGCTGAAGGCCACAACAGGCCACGCACTGTTAAAAAGGCAAAAGTCAGACAATTTTGGCTAATTTACAGAGCTGGTTGTTTTGAATTTTTTAAAGCCTAAAATTATTCTTCTGTTGTATAGTAATAACAGAGAGCTTAAGGCTCTGGTAAAATATTGAAGATAATCACGTCTGAAATTACTGAAATAGTAATAGGCTTCAAATTAATATTATGTGACTATTTTTTGAAAGAATTTGTATTGTGTAAGTTAATGAAATTAAAATTTAATCAGTTTAAGGAGAATTTGATTTATCTAAGCTAAAATGTATCTGAATTTAAATTATTTAAATCATGTACAAGTGGTATTAGATTAATGGTTACAGCCCCATGCACAAAGTATTTTAAATTTTAAAATAAACAGCAATTCTCAGGAAAAAACAAAATTTCCCTGCCAATAGAAAAAAACAGTGCGTAAAATGTTGAAATGTTCAGTTTAGTACTAATATTGTTGCAGGCCATTGCAGAATAAATACACACCCAAAGGTCTGAATATTAAGTGAGCATTTCTGGCCAACAGCTAGATGTTTGCGCTTTTCTTGCTTGTGATTCCTCAAAATCGACATCGGCGAACTCTGAGACCTTTCATTTTTTGAAAGACGAGTCATCATAATTCTATGTTGTTATTATTATTATTATTATTATTATTATTATTATTATTAGCATATGACTTAAACAAAAACAACCTGACAATGTTTTACACTGATGCACGTCTCACATTATTTGGCCTGTAGAATTATAGAAATTCTGTTTCTAATATGTTTTGCTTTTTAACGACAATATTAATTTATATTAATAACAGTAAAATGTTAATTAGGCCTATTATAGTGCAAAAGCATGCATATGCTTCTCTGAGAAGTACACATATTTTTACAGTTATCTAAATATAAATCGGTAATTGTTAATCAAGAGGTTAAAAAAATTAGGGCTGTAAAATAATTTCATTTCAAAATGCATAGACTTTAAGATCATTTGAAACGAAAAATAGAATTAACACTTAAATATTTTCTTTTTCTAACGTTTTTTATATCAATTGAGGCGGTGTTAAGACCAGACGAAGTGAATGAGACTACAAAATGTACGTCTAGCCATTATAACTTTTTCTATCTCTCTATAAAAGCAATTACCTCTATACATGCTTACAGACCATCTGAAAAAAAGGAGGCTGATGTACCTGAGGAGTAAGGTGTTGGCTGGTGCTCTCGCAGGGCTCCTAGGGTGCAGCTGGCCGTGCTGAGGGGAGTGCAGCCCGGGTTGGTGAAGGGTCCGCTCCGGATCGGGTTGTACTGGAAGGAGCTGGCCTGGCTGCATGAGCTGAAGTCCGCGTAGGCTGACGCTTCCATGGCCGCCATGCAGGAGTCATAGGAGTTCAGGTAGGAGTAATCCATCTTGTACATGGGATCAACCGGTGCAAACACCGGTCTGCAAAACAAACGACCGGGGGAACTCCGAGCAGAGAGGCCTCGGGTGTGTTTTCACTGCCGCCTTTTATTTTTTTGGAGATAAAAATATTGTTGAAACCAGTCACAGTCGGCCTGTCTCGTCAGTATCTCCAAGGACTGTCGGGTCGTCTCTCCAAAACTCCCTTCAGCTTTGCGGTGTGTATCTCACTGTCACGCGGCACTTTTTCGTTCTTGATAAACAATCCAAGTGTTTTCTTTTATCTCTACAGCTTCACTCTCTTTCTCTCTTTCCTCTTGCTCCTGGCTCCCTCTCTCTCTCTTTCTCCTTCTCTCTCTCTTTCCGTCTCTTCAGTGCTCCACGCGGGACTGCAGTTCGCTCTGCTCTCGCGCTCCGTTTGACAGCGCGCTGCGGCTTGCGCGGTGTTTATAATAAACTTGGCAGAGCGCGAGACAATAGCGAGGCGGTGGTCTAGTTTCCATGACAATGCCACCAGTGAGTGAGCGTGGACACGGACGGCCCCCCTCTTCCACTGGCTCACTGCACCGCCCACGCGCTCCGGAGCATCGCGAGCTCGCAGGTGTCAACAGAGTTAAACCATGAGTTATAAAAACCGGCAGTTTTTTTTCATTTAAGACTGTAAGACTTTAATATCTTCTGTAATGTTTCCTTTTTATTAATATGTATAATGAGAGGTCGAGTCTTTTCCAAATCTGACTAAAATCAAATGTCAATGTTTCATACAGGCCACCACATCTCCTTTAGAATCAGACCAGAAACTTTTAAACCATTTTCAGCCAAAAATCCTGAAATGAGCGCTCGTTAGGCCTCCTTCATTACTCATCTTATTCCACTTTATCGAAGAAATGCTTCAGCTATGACTCAAAACAATAAGCCAAGAAAGTTACTCGAGCTAAGAGCATTTGAAACTAAACCATGCCAGGTTATGGTTCATGCATTAATTTATTTTAAATAGCTTGTTTTTGCATCCAGACAGAAGACTGCAAATAATTGAAACTCTTTGGGTTTGAACTCGAGAACTGAATGTTGCAGTGAGTAAAATATGTAAAGATTAGTCTTATGAAAAAAAATAAAAAGTGAATATTAAGAAACAAAACTTAAAGGAGATGCGAATTTAAATATATCCTGTATCGGACGCATCTATATTGTAAAAACAAACAGATAATAATGTCTGATCATTTCACGATATTGTATGTGATAACATTACGCCACAACGTCATAATTAATATATTATCATGTGACTAAAACGCATTTTATGAGCAGGTGCGCGTTAAACCTCACATATCGCACCATAGCCAGTCAATATTGTTTCATTCAGACAGCTCGTGGAAACAACTGCATCCCAGCCACAGAAGTCTTTATGTGGGGGGAAACGTCCAGATGTGACGGTGATTGCCGGGATTAAAAGCTTTGATTTGATTCCGATCACTTTTACAGAGATGTCACCAGAGTGAGCGTCAGTTTGATGTATAGGACGAGAGAGGGAATTGGCTGCGGAGACAACTGAGCAACCACGACAGGCTAACCATAAACGCATTGACGCTTCATAAATTGGTTTAAGTTTATTGTTCGGTGTCATACAATGTGATAAGTCATATCCCACACGGTCCCCATCTCTCTATCGCACACACACGAACACACAAACGCACATACACACACAAAAGAGCGAGAGGGCTTGAAACCTGCAGGCTGGCGCGCGCTCCATGTAGTTTCCAAATCGGTGCTTTTTAAAAACCGCATTGCAGACTTTGTTCATTGGATTATTAGATGTTTTATTAGTTGATAATTTCACCAAATAACATAACCCACAGACCAATTATTTCGTGTGCGTGTACGAGAAATTAATTGAGTTTGGCTTGTGTGCGTGCGCGTGCCCAAGTGCGCGCTCTTATCTCTGCTTGACCAAGGGCCGGCTGCATGATGATGCTTGTTAATGTCATTAACCCGCACGACACACGCGCGCATGCGTGCATTCTCTACGCTGTACTCACTTAAACTACAAATAAGTATTAATAATAAGATTTGTTTGAAGCGTTTATTGTGCGGTTGGTGAGAGCTGGTGGGTGTATGGGGCGGGGCGGCACGCGGAGCTCCTGTTGATACAGTTGTTCGTCTCGTGCTGATGTTGGATGTCGCAGTTCTGGTTGATCATCACTCACGTCTGTGGCTTCTTCTGTCACCGGCACTGCGTCTGAGAGCGAGGCTCTGCAAAGCCAGAAAGAGGAGCATCTAGTTTAACGACAGAGTCCAATGAACAAAACTAAAATCAGCATTTAAACTGCGTGCGTCATCACACCCAACATGTCTGAGCAGCAACAATATACACGCACCCATAATGCTTTACAGCACCTTGACTCCAGATAGAGGTTTAGTCGCAACTTAAATGTCGCAGACTTCTCGTTTTTATACCGAAGTTAGTCGATTTGAATAGTGCTCTGATGTGTAGGCTTAGTTTTTTATTATCTGAGCTATTTCTAATTATAACAAGCCTCTTGTTTTAAAAATGTTGACCCATATTTTATCCTCCGTTTGTAAATATGGGTTTTATGCATCTCGCCCTAAAATATTGTGTGATTTCACCTGTAAAGACAGTTAAAGGCCTATCAGAGTCTTAATGCTTTAGGCCCAAAGGAGTTTATAGAAGCAACGTGGCGTATAATATTCTAAAGCGAGACTCATTATTTGAGTTTTTAGAGTCTAACCTGCATGGATAAACAGTATAACACATTAAAATGCAGTTAAAGGGGTAAATAATTCGTCACTGATTCAACTCTTTTGACATTGCAAACAAACATGCGTCCAGCTCTTCGAATAAAATCGCTTCTAAGAAGTTTCCCTTAACACATAAATCTATAAGGATAAAGGCTTCTGCAGTTTAGCTGTGAGGCCTGAGTGATCCCCGTGAACGCACCATATTCTCTAAGCCATTTAAAAATGAATATAACTCCGTCTGTTGTGTGTCTTGGTCCCGTCTGGCGGGTTCAGAGGTGAGTTTACCGAGAAACTTAAACAGTTTCAAAGTTAAACTCTCCGGGCCGTTTCTGCTTCCCCAAAAAAAGAGCAGCTAGGAGCGACCCTAGCTCTCCCGCTTTTTAAAGCATTTAAACTTTAATCCCTTCAAAGAGGGGAGCGGTCTCTTCCAGGCCACTAATCCGCCCTATAGTGCTCCAGCGCAGGGGGAGACTTCTCCTCTGCAGAGGCTTTAACTTTGGACTTTTACATTCATGGGACGATTTGACGGAAACAGTAACGGGGATCTTTGGCATTCATGACGTCTGAGTCAACAGAGGGGGACACAATGGTCCCCTAGAGGCTCCTGAGGGCCCCTGAGAGAGGAGCCCCGACTATAGGGATTATAGGCCCATGGAGGAGTGGGTTATTAGGGGAAATCTTACGGACACACTTAGCATATGCGGACCAGACCGTTTCAGAGTTTTGATTAAGATGACATTAAAGGATCATTTCAACCTTTTAGTGATTTTATTTGTTTCTTTATGATGATGATTGTTTCTTTGATTTTAAAAAACTGAAACACACATAAAAAAACAGGAATGTGATTACTAACATTAAGCAATTAACCACAAGTTCAAATACATATAAAGATTTTAAAAAAGATAATTAAATCTGAGTATGTTCTTTTTTTAAAACTAGCCCATATATTTTTCTTCATGTTGTCACATTTTGTCGTCACATTACTCTTGTTAAATTAATTTAGGCCATAACGTCGATCTCTTAAATGAATTTGGCGCATCATAATTAACTGCACCTATTAACAAATACCGCTTACATTAATGATTTTTGATGCACTGTGATTGTATCTTGTTTTTTTAAATTAGTTTTGTTTATTTTGTTTATTTTTTTCCCAGTGGGAAACTGCACGGCATTGGGCCTTCTCTCCAGACCCGTTAATTGTCCTGTCCGAGCTTCTTTCACGCACAAGAGGGAAATGACCTGCAGAGGAACAGCGATTAAATTTCACACAGTTGTTCCGCGTCTGCTTCCAGCTTTTCTTGCTGCTCCACTCTACAGACACAGACTGGAGATCTGCAGGTCTGCGTGCAGACTGGAACTTAACGAAAGTAGACAGATAACTTGCGCGTGTCAGGGGTGGTGGTGGTGCAGAGGTGATGTGGGTGGGACATTATAGTGGCCTCTATGATGGATGGCTGGATGGTCTTGATGGAGAGATGGAGAGGTGTATGAATAAAGACGGGGGATGAGGGATGAGTGAAGGATGGGGCAGCAGCGACACAGGCTTGAAGAAAAGCCACGCGGGAGGCCCCAGTCCGGTATCTGTCCCGCAACACGCGGTGGTGGTCTGAAAACCAAGTGAAGCTGTCAGTCAGAGCGGGGGCCTGCCAGCTCCATCCATCATGAAAGCTCAAAGAGGAGCATGTCCCGTGCGCCGAAAGCCGTTTTCCTGTTTTAGACTGAGGCCGCTATTGATCCTCAGATCTGGAAAGTGTCTTCATCTTTGTAAAACGTGCTGTTAATACGCACCGAAATGCGTTGATTAGATCCTGACTGTTGTTTTTTAAATTTAATTAAGCTTAAGCCTAATTAAAGACTGGTATTGTCTGATCTGCTCATCTGGTTCCTGTGCAGTTGCTGCAATGAAAAGCAACCACAAGGGTTAGGGTTAGATGTTTTGAGTGTTTAGTCCTTAAGTGAGACTGTAGTTTTTAGTTTTTTTAGTTTAAAAAAAATTATCTATGGTTGCTTGATTCCTCCTAAAATTACATTTTTTTGACGATCCTCTAAAAACAAATAAGCCTTTAGACATTTCTGCATTTCTCAGAGCTTATCCTAATAAATCCAACTTCTTGAAAATAAAACATTTTTTATGTAGATTATGTTGTTTGGCAGCCTAATTTAGGTTTTATGGTATTAATTTCTTAATTATTAAGGTCAGTCTATAAATTATTAGCCAGGTGAAACTGGCCATAAATTAAAATTATGTAGTGTGTATCTTGAATAAATTAATTACAAATGTTGATTTTCAAATGTGCATGTTTTCATGCGCAAAATACGCACGTCTCTCAACAGCATACATGGTCCTTGGATGTGGCTTACTTTTTAACCTCCTACTGACAGTCATCTGCTATTTTGACATTTTTTTAAGACTGAAAATCCGTACACACTAATTTAGGATTATAAGGAAATTATTACATATTTCTTTCTCCTTCGCTACACAACTTCATCCTTAACTGCTGACTGTGTTAAACCCTCTGTTGTGCAGAGCAGCTGGCCCTCTTCCTGCAGTGTCACTAAAATGTGTCGTGTCATCGCCCCTCTGACGGTCCTCGCCCCTCGGATGTGGATTTGATGGCGCATAAAATAGAATCAAAAATCACAGATCCTGCCGTTAACATCGGCCTGCGTCTTTACAGCAGCAGCAGAGGCTGCCGGTGCATTTGATTTGCCCGGTGATGGATGAGAGACGGTGCAGGGAGGGAGTGTGTGTGTGTGTGTGTGTGTGTGTGTGTGTGTGTGTGTGTGTGTGTGTCGGGCAGGGGTAGGGATGGGGGGGGGGTATCCAGTCGGAGCGCCTGTCCCCGCATATCAATCCCCAATTACCGGAATGTACCCTGACGCTCCGGCTCGAGACAACGGCGCTCATCTAACCGAGCAACAGCACGCGGTGTGTACAGGACTCTCAGTCAACTCCTCACAAAGGTTTTTAGTTAGTGCATTTAATCATCATCCGCTCAGAGCTTCACTCTACAGGCGGAATATAAACCACTGACAAAAATATATATATTTTAATGCTATAATCGATTTCATTAAATAAGTTGTAATGCATAATTAGTGTAAACAGCTTGATAAAACAGCACAGGGGCAAACATCCCCAATATCATTAAGATACTGAGAAAGCATTAAATGAAATTCCTCTTTTTTGCCTTATTAAACATGTAAAATCTCATCATATTGCACCAATTTTTCAAGACCGGTGTTATTAGCTTTAAAGTGTGCACAAAATGCGCACAATTCAAAGTATCATCACTGGGACCGATAAAAACGTCCTCGGAGAAACTGTCATCACTAAAGACACCATGTTTGCTTAAATACTGTAACGAGTTTGTGTAAATTTGGTCACATATTCTCAAATCAGGCTTGTAATCAAATTTTATCAAACATGCAACAAAACCAGAGCGCAACACAAGCAAAATGTTTGTCCAGCACAAAGGCTCATCAGGCCGAGGTTTTTGTCAAGGCTGCCTCAAAATGTAGTCATTAATTTTGACCTATTAAATTACTCTCATCCTAATTGAAGTCCACTCTTACATCAATTCAACATGCGTTCACCTGCCAGAATATGACGCAGAGCGACTGCGGTTATTCTCATGCTGCGTACATATCTCCACTGAGGCACCAGACCTGTATTATCCTAATGGATAACGGCATGTTACTTAAAAAAGAAGCTTTTTAGGATAAAAACCAGGTCCCCGGAGACCACAGTACACACACATACACACACACGCACACACCACAGCTGGAGCAGCGAGGGATGGCCGCGCGCAGGAGAGCTTCTCCAAACACGCTAATTAGATCTCGAGCTCTGGCCCCGCGCTCTGAAAGCAGCCCAGCGGCGGGGCGCGCGGAGCTGTGGAAAGTTAATTGAATTAAATTCCCTCTAAACTAATTAGGCTGCAATCTGCCACGCGAGCTGTCCCTGAGCAAGGTTCGAATTAGGCGGAATGGATTTGTTCCTTTTCTTTAAAAGAAAGAAGGACAGACTGGTGTGTTTTTGGTGGGGTCCTTTATTTGTCTTTTATGCTAATTCTCCCAGGGGACTGTCACGTGATTGCCTTGCGGTAACCGGATGGTATCCGGTGTTCTTACGTCGGTCCATCCCCGAACCACAACAAAGCCACCGTGAGTTTGCAGAGGGCCAAAAGTCTCATTTGAGCAGATATGTAAAGCCCAAATAAAAGCGCGCTGCAGGCTGTGATAACCGCGCTGCTTCACAGCTGCATGAATGAGGAGCGTCTTCCCACTGAGAGCAGGGAGGACCGAGGTAATGGAGGTGAAATCGATCGCCTTCCTGGGGGAGCACAATGAGAAAGAGAGGGAGGGAGAGATGAGAGGAGTGCAGAGGGACACGGATGAAAATCCCCCGTTAAGAGCAGGGACAGATATGATAATGGGAGAGCCTCTAGTAGTCGTTCATCATTCACCACCTCCACCTGGCTGCTGCACCTCCCTGAGCTGCTGTTGCTGCTGCTGCTGCTGTCTGGGCTGAACACAACTGCACAGCAACTGCACTGACATCAAACACACCCAGACATGGAGAACAGAGATAAGCAGTCAGAGGAAATGAGCCAGATCTCACACATAACTCACTCATAAGCTCTGTCCATTTGTGCAGGAAGACAAACTGCAGACTCGCTCTCAAAGTTGAGACATGTCCATGGAAATGCATGCAAGTTGAGGGTTACATATTTTACTTGGTGTTTGATTTACCCATGGTTCTGCTACAGAATAAGAATTACTGACAAAAAATTAGCTATTTTAACGTGCAAACTTATCTAGATTACCTGATAAATACTCTGATTCCCCGATATCAAGGTGACCAACTATTCTGCAGCCCCCAGCGGTGCTGCATGTAAAATATTTTAATGATTTTTATAGGTGCATTGTATACAAGAAGACAGTATAAAAATAAAAGGAAATGAGGGGAAATGCAAGAACTGGGGTTTTTGTAATTTGGTTAACTGCAGTTTGTTTAGAGAATTCACACCACGCAAGAGCAAATGTCAACTTATTATCACATTATTACTTAAATGTGTAAAGGAACCTCACTTGCCTTTATAGAGTAAATTGATAGTACTCTCTTTTATTTACTGAAATACAGATGTTTTTTCCTCCACCTCCCATGTTTGACCCGTTACCTTCTTGCTTATTTTTCTATTTTGCCTCCTGTTTGCAACAGCAGCAGAAGGTGGAGGAGACTCACAGGCCAGAGAGGGACAGACGGATGGACAGCAAAGGAAGAGGTGGAGTGAGAGGATAGAGAGCAAGAGAGAGAGAACGTAAAGCAGGAGAAGGATGGGAGGGGAGTGAGTGAGTGAAATGCAGCGAGATAGAGTGAGAGGGAGGTTAGGACGATGGAGGCCAGGTTTATGTTTCTCCATAATCTAATCAGAGAAATGGCAGCAGTCAGAAATAGCCTGACGGACAGACTAAGAGCCTCTTCTCTTTCTCCTCCTCTTATTCTTGTCTTCCTCCTCGGGGAGGGTAAATGGATACACACACACACTCACACACAGATACACACACTCAAACTCACATATCACTACGACTTCCTAAAACCATAAAGTGTAGATGTGTTTGAGGCTTATAAGAGATGGGAAGAGCCTTGAGGTATCATAGCAAAACCTGATCTGCTGCCCAGATGCAGCCGCTTTTAAAAACCTCTGCTGGTCTGTTGCTCCCTTTCTCGGTGGGCGTCAGGAGTCAACAACTTGCAGATGACATTTCAAGCATTTGAAAATTTGGTTACATTGCAAACTGCAAGTAATAAAAGCACTGAGCATGCTTGGATTCACATGTAGTGAGCTGACAAACGTCTCAGTCTCTTGACTGATGAGTAGCAGAAAAATGGACACTAAACAAGAGGAACAGTGGAAGAAATCTTGACTTTTCCTTCTCTTTTAGTCTTCAGTTTTTGAGTCTTGAGACCATCAAGATGTAGCTGTAAAGTATGATTGGACAAAAAAACTCAAAAAATACAACCAGCTATCATTTTATTATTGATCTGTCTTTTCTTTTTTAATTATCTGTAATGATTTAAACACTAAAATGTGAGAAAATATAAAAAGTGTCCATTGCGTGTTGCCAGAGTCCCCAAATTACGTCTTAAGGCAACTATTTTTTCAGACAATCAACAAAACAAAGATATTTTCTTTATAGTCATAGAAAACAGTAAACCAGCAGGATTTGCATCTCTGCTTGAAAATTGGCAATTGATCGATTAATTTTCTGTCTACTAATCAACTGACTAATCCTTTCAGTTTTGCAGAACATTACTAGAATATTATATTGTAAACTGCAACAATGAATGATTTAAAAAAACAATTTAGAGACAGTTTTCCCCTGAGACAGCTGTAATGCTTTACATGTGGGGTAAAAAGGCTAAATGTGTGTTTGGTGGTGGGGGTCCAGGCAGAGCACAGTGAGAGAATATGTCCCTTTTTTCTGCATGCTAATTCCTCCCCATAGGGAAGACATTCCTGCAGTGCGTGTGTGTGTGTGATGCCCTCAGCATTCCCCCCCAGCGTTTGACACAGACCCCCACACAGAGCAGAATTCCAAGGAAATTCCTCTGTCATGTTGTTTCACTAGGTGGACAAGCGTTATTGTGTCAGAATTCCCACCCAGGCACTGTTCTCTCTGTCGCTGTCCCTGTCTCACACACACACACACACACACACACACACACACACACACACACACACCCATCCATCCGTCCGTCCATCTGTCCATCCATCAGGAGTGTCAGTCCAATACAAACAGAACAAAAAACAGAGGAATTCCCTTTTTGTCATGATGACTTTATTTACACAGAGGAGGTTGGGATACAAGAATGAAAAATCTTGCTGGAGAACATTTGGCGTCTTGTCGACATGCTTTTAAAACATTTATGAAACAACACATTGAATATTATTTCTTTATGACTCTAAATTTCTCTTTTTGTCAGACAGACACACACTGTACAGCACCGGAGTGTGCTGCCGTGACAGACGAGACTTCTTCACATTAACATGCATCAACAGACACAATTCACAAGGCAGTTATATTACCCATCATTCAAATGGGCTGCGAGACATTTCTGCTTGCTGTTTTCTACACTAACACATTCTTTACTCAAATGAAATAAATAAGCAGACTGTGTTAACAAACATTGATCAGCTCTGCTGGTGAGAATTTCTCCAGTGAACAAAAACAGGCAACAATCTGAGGCAACGTTCAAAACTCTCTTTGGTCATTAATCCCTCCTCTTCCTTCGTAGCAAATGGACTAAGTGGCTATTTTTCATCTGACTTTGGCAAAACACGTCATTTTAAATCAGGTTAGTTGGTTTTTAAGAGATGAAAGTTTTGCTACTAGTTAATGTCCTCCGATCAATATCCATTTAGATCTTTGTTCCATTTGACAGTCAGTCTCTGCCAAATCGTGCAGCTGCTTAATCGACCCCCACACTGCCATTCATTCATTTAATATACCTCTATTCATTGCCATTAGCTTAACTTACATAGATATTTAATAAATAATAAATATTTTGGCTGTTTACAGTGTTCTACACTACAGAGTGGACATTAACTTATCACATTGTCACAGCTAAGTTGCTGCTACCATTTTTAAGCTAATAAAATGGCTTTAATTGACTGATGATGAGATGTTTGATGTTAATGATCATGTTGAAGTTGCACAGGCACACTGAAGCCTCCATATTAATGTAACACATTAACTCCTAATCCTGTTGATATCAGTGCTAACTGCTGTGAGAGTCTGTTGAGAGATGAACTCTAGTGATCTGATAGTTACTGTTTAAAGATATTTTACTGCATATCATGGAAAAGTTGGCATGTGTTTGCTGCATGTGTGTACTGAAACAGAGAGGCAGTGGTGTGTTTATCAGAGGTACTTTTATTGGTAACAACCATCAAGAACCATCAATCCTCCTGAAGCTGTCTAATGATGATGATAATGATGTTAATGATAATGATGATGAGGCAGGTGTACATGTGCGCATATTTATCTGTACATTTCCTCTGTTAGTGTTCGGGGCTCAGCGGCGGACGGATGTCCAGCGTTCTCGATGAGCTGTCCTCTCCTACCACCTCAAGGCGCAGACTCGGCGTGCTCCACTCCTCCTGGTCTCCTGATTGGACAGACAGACGCAGGGTGCAGCCTTTGGGCAGCAGCTCCTGCTCGTACGCTGCGGCTAACTGGTTGACGACCCGCCGCTCAACCTGATGGTGATTGGTGCAAAGTATGTGGTGAGGCAGAGAGTAGAAAACGATTTCAAGTACACTGGTTTGCCTGCTGTGATATCTAAGTTGTTTGAAACATGATGCAGATAATTTTTTAGTTGTTTATTTTAAATGAAATGGTTACTTTTAACATTTTTATTACCAATTTGATGGCTAAAAGATAACAACCCAAACTATTTCTTAAAGACTTGCTGTGTCACCATATTTCGGTTAAAACTGTTTAGCTAATGCAGAGTAAAATGCATGCCAAAATTCAGAATTCAAAGGACACTACCGGGAAATAGCAGGTCCCTGTTTCTAGTAAATGAAATAACATTGTATCACACTGGTGCATAGATCTGTGTACTTGCTGATTCCAGTTAACAGCATTTCAGACACTGGTATCACAACAAGCCTCATCTCAGTAATGTAACTGATGAGTAAAACCTTAAAATAACTGATATGAATGATGTCTAAGATTTAAAAAAAAGGCCCCCAGATTTTGGGAAAATGACATTTAGTACCTTAAAAATCTTGAGCATAGAAAATATTACTTCAAGCTTTTAAGGCTTTGAAGACAACCTGGTGTGACAGTCTGGGTGTTACCTCATGTTTGATGGAGCGTGCTCCGTAATGCATGTTATACCCGCCCGCCAGCAGGTCCAGAACTGGGCGATCCCACTGTAGAGTGATGTCATGACGCTGCTTGGCCTAATGACAGGGACAAGGGAGAAAAAAGAAAAGATGAGTAGATGTTTATTGGGTGTGATGGTGACAAGAGCGTCATAAACAGCCAAATCAGAAAGAGAGAGCATGGTGACAAAGTCAGATCAAGATGAGTAAAAAGTAATGAGATTGTGGCAGAGAGACAAATGCTGAGGCAGAGAGGAGATACTGTCACACAGCATGTCTGCCAGTGCTAATCAACAGGCCCTTAATGCGCTTTAATCAAACACCAGTCAATAATAGCAATCAAAGCTCCTCATTTAGCTACTGATAGTAATGCTCCATTCAATAAATACAATGCCATGTTTTACTCCAGAGATATAAACACTAGTATTACAACATTACAAACACCATGATAATGCAGTAATGATCACACTCAACATTTAATTTATTCAATATAAGTGAGTGACAAACAAATGACTCTTGATGTTTCTGTAATAATGAGATTTCTGCTGGAAGCATCGCTGCAACATACGCAAAGAGATGGGCTATTACACAGATAGATAACACACACACACACACACAACAACAACGCACACATGCTGAACATAACAGCATTCAAAAGGGTGACAGTCGTGAGTCAGGTCCCTATCAGTTGCCTGCAGGGCCCACGCTGGCTGTAGGGACACCAGCTGTAATATTAATAATTAAATATTGATGAAGGCTCCACATGTTAAACACTGTAATCACATTATAGTGAGTAGTAGTGGCACATAATATTGATCTGTGTGTGTTCTTGCACAGCTCAGCGGCTGCAGGACGGAGTGGGTAGGACCTTCCAGCCTCACCGGAGGACACCCATGTTATAAATGTGGGATGCTAAAGGGTGACTAGGGATTGTTTCTCTCAGAGAGGCTTTGTTGAGCCTGCTGTTGTGTTGTACAAACAGTACAGAATGACACAACAACGTGACTCACAAGACATGTTAGCTCAATTATTACACATTATAAAGTGAGGTCAGGGGTTGGTTTTACTTATAAAAGAGTATGAAGGCTAATAGGTGACAGTTATTTGATAAAAATGACAACTGGTGCTCAGGATCTGTTGCTAAAAAACAAACATGTATGTAGCGATGGGGCTTACAGACAGTGTCACGTACCTTCTTGGCCCAGAAGTTGAGCTCCTTGCTGACCAGTTGTAGCAGCTCTGAGTGACAGAATGGTAGGAAGTATACAATTTCATTGATCCGACCGAGAAACTCGTCCCTCCGGAAATGAGCCTGGGGAGGAACCAAAGAATTAACAAACAAAGCCTCTCAGGCCAATTACAGTAAACTGCTTTGGAGGAGTAAACAGTTCAACTGCATCATTTGTCTGTATACCAAAACAAAGGCAGGGTTTATCTGTGTGCGTGTGTGTGTGTGTGTGTTTGTTTGCTCCTGTGTTACCTTCAGGATTGGTCGGATCACAGATTCTTTAAACTGTCGGGATATTGTGATGTCACTGCCTTTCTGTACATCCTCTAAAAAAAAAAAAGGCATATCAACATTAATATCACTTTTGGTTTCATTCATCTGACCTTTGGCCTACTGACAGCTCCATATGTTTCTATGTGTTGTATCAAATGACTGCAGTTTGTGTTTGAAGAGTAATGCGTCCAAACAGTATGAGAGCTGATAAAAATACACAATGCAGTTCAGTTTGCAGCTGCAGTCTATCGTGCGTGACGAATGCAAGTCAGTGTTACGCTCTTAAAAGCAGAGAACTTAAGATTGTGCATCATCTTGTTTGTGTTTGCATTTTTTAAGTATGTATATGTTGGCATGTTTCTCTCACCGAGGTTGTCGGCCAGCTTTCTGCGGCTGACCTGCTCAGCTTCCTGTCGGAGCTGCAGTGCATGCTGGGCAATTTCATCACTTGCAACATTAGATGTCATGATGAAGATTGCATCTTTACATTCAATGGTCTTCCCTTTGCCGTCTGTGAGGCGACCCTGAGATAAAAGTCACATTCGCAAAAGTTTTGTTAAACAGCAACAGAGGACGAGTGTGATTCATGTCTGTTGAGGGTTTCTGTTTGTATCCACACCTCATCAAACAGCTGCAGCATGATAGTTAGAACATCTGGATGGGCCTTGTCCACCTCGTCAAACAGGACAACGGCGTTGGGACATGCTTTCAACAGCTTGGTCAACTGACCCCCCTCCTCATGCCCCACATATCCTGGAGGGGAGCCAATGAACTTCGCCACCTAAGAGACAAGGGAGAGAGATGCATGATGGGTCGAAATAACTTAAACAATAAAGCAAATTTTAAAAATCCTCAAAGTTTTACATTAAACAAATATGATCAGATGTGGTCCTTGAATGCTGTAACATTGTGCAGCTCTGATTCACTGATTAAATGCATTTATCACGAAGGCTTCACAAAGAAGAGCAGAACAGGGCAAAAACAACATTAATTTTGGTTTATGTATCCATTATGAGTACATAAACAGAATTAATCCAATGCCTCATTGCAGCAGAGTGATGCTGCTGCAACAGTTACTCTCCCTCGAATGAATGAACATGTTCAACACAGTGCGCTCGATTCAGGTGAAACATTTCAACACTTTGGCTGCTTCCTAAATCTACATTCATATGCTTGTAACAAAAAAAAGTTTCTTACCTCGTGTTTTTCCTGGAACTCAGACATGTCCATACGGATGAAACCCTGCAATTACACAACAGATTTATCCAAAGAGGCTTGACATGCAAAAGCGAATCTTTTCTTTTTTTTTTTACCAATTCTGTGGTACCAAAAACCAACACAAATATAATTCTTTATCAGTGCTTTTTTATATCTTTGAGAAGGCCTGCAAATGTGTGCATGTGTGTGTGTGTGAGTGTGTGTAAGATGCTCGATGACAAACCTTTTTGATGTCCTTGTGCATGTAGCGAGCCACCTGTTTGGCCAACTCTGTCTTTCCTGTGACAACCGCCATCAACCGGTCAGACAAAACAGAGACATCATTTCATTATTCTGTTTCAACTGGTAATGCTTTTATTTAATTAGTCGCCTTTTTCTTTGAAATGCATCCGTATGCAAATATTTCAGGAACTCAGGGAAACAAACATTACGCACAGAAAGCCAATCTCTCTCCTTCTCTAAGTGCTGGTCTAAATCCCAGTGCCTTTCTCTCTGCAAAGCTTTCAATCATCTCCTGCTCTCCAGAAGCACACATTATCTTTGCCTGTAAAATATTCTGCATATAAATGCTCATATATGATATTGATGTCTTGTGTTTGGTATGCATATGGGTGCAGTTTGTGTGTGTGTGTGTGTCTGTGCCTGTGTCTTGTTGCTGTGTTTAATATTGATGTCTCATGGCCACTGTTTGTCGCTGAAGGCAACAGAGAATATGAACACCGTCTCCCCTTCATCTATCTCTCTGGCCTGTCATTTCACCATCTCCCTCTTTTTTAGCCATCTATCTGGCCCTTAATATCCCTCCGTCTCCCTCTTTCCTTCTCTCTAACTCACATGCACTCACGCTTCTTCATCTTGCTGCTGCTGGAGAACATTTAGGCGCATTGCTAAACTCAAGATGCCCTTAAAAACCTTCTGATATTGAGCTGATCTACAATTTCAAAGTACACACTTAAAGGCTGGCTTTAAAACAACAAAAAACAATATCTTGTTTTCATATTTTACTGAAAATACACCAAGTATCACAGCTCTCCTATAAATTTTTTAAGATCATTTTTAGATTTTTTCCCCCTTTATTCTGACTTGTTGTACCATCTCCTGAATTAAAATTCATGGATAGAGGCGTGTTGATCTTTCTCTGTTGTAGTGCAAAGGTCCAGACTGAATTGAGAAAGTCTCAATTCATCCCCACCGTCCCCAGTGGATCTCACTGATTGAAAGTGCTGGCTGTTGTTGTTTTGTTAGTGTTGCTCTGAGATTTGTTCCCTCTCAGTGCTGTGGGTCAGAATGAGGTTCCAGTGTTTTAAAGTGCAATCAGTTGTTTTTGACAGCTGGTGTACTTGGAGCTTAATGGGCTGCAATAAAACCAAATATAAGAATTGGATGGAGCTTTATAAAAACAATACTGATCAATTACAAAAATGCCCTCATCTGTGAGGAAATAAGTCCTCCTGATTATACACACCCTAATTTTTTCTGCTTTTATAAATGTGTTTGCTCTTTTTTGACTTTGTGTTGTCTTCAGTTAATTTAACATGCTGTGAACTCACTTTTCTGGTTGGAAATTTATTGACTATTTATTGACAATTTATTTTCCCCTCAGAAAAAGTTAATTAAGACACAAGCAGTGGGCTGTGACATCTAAAATGTTTACAGTCTCTAATCTTTATAACTGCTTTTGAAATAAAGAATTTCATTAAAAATTTTTAATAATTTCACCATAATAACCTCATTTATTTCAAACCAAACCCCAACTATTTTTACTCTCGTAAAACGCCTGTTTATTGTAATGGCACTGGAAATTTGCTAGTTTATGAAGACACTCCAATCAAATACATCACCTCTTTTTATCTTTGATGAAATCATGATTCCAGCAATCCTAGCAGGCGTAAGACACAGTCCAACATGCTGGCTGAAAATCTTTTTTTTTTCTTTTAAACTTCACACAGTAAATAATGACACCTCGGGGACAAACACACAATGAGAAATGTGCTTTTGTTGTCTTGTGTTTTCCCTGTTTCTTTTGTAATCAGCAGGCTCGCAGGTAGATAATAAACGCCATTCAACAAACTTCAGTTACTTCACTTTACACAAGTGGTCTGTCTGTTTTGGTAACGAGTTTTAGGATTGTTTTCTTTTTTTTATAGCAATAGGTCAAACTAGAGGGTAAGTGTTGGGTGTGAAAGCTGAAAGGCATTTACCGATTCCTGATGAGCCGAGGAAGAGGAACACAAGAGGATGCTCTTCATCGTACCAACCATTCTCCTTCCTTCTGATGGCTACAGAGTGCAAAGAGAGAGAGAGAGAAAAAAGGATTACTTTTATTTCACTCATTTGCATTTGTTGACTTTGCTTTTGCACTGAATATTCTAAGTTTCACCCGGCTGAACTGAGCTGACCTGAGGGCGGCGGGTATCCCAGAAACTATGATAGAAGAGTGAGAGAGCAGGGATGAGAAAAGGGTCAGAGACATTTGGTGGAAAAAAAAGGAGAAAGAAGAGAGAAAACAGAGCCAGAGAGCAAGATGAGAGACCTCCAGAAAAGCTACCCACGATGCCTCTCTTCCCCCCTCAGTCAGTGGGGCCATTAGCCAGCAGTAATTGTGTTAGCCTCCCTGGCGCGGCCATGGCGAAATCAGTTTAGCATGGATCGCAGCCTCACACACACACACACACACACAAACACACACGCTTGCTTAAAGAGGAGTGCCTACCCAACCCTGCCATCACCCCAGCAACCACACACACACTCACACACACACTCACACACAAAGACAAGATGATGAGGTGGGTCGGAGGGGAGTAAAGAGTGTATTTGGCCGAGGTTTCAGCCACTCAACGAAGAAGCAGACACAAGCTCAAACTCAACCGAATCTGAAGCTGCTGTGAGATCGAGGCCAAAACCAGAAGCAAAGATGAGCAGATTATTGTCACCAGGATCATAACAAGTCAGTGGCTTATTGGTCAGCACTGCCTGTTGTTTCCTCCAGCTGTTTTTCCAGTTTCCTCCCACAGTCCAATGACAAACCATCTAGATTATTTGGAAACTCTAAATTACTCATCGGGGATGATCTCAGTCTCATGGTTAGCCTTGACAAAGACTAGAAACCTGTTTTGGCTCTGTTTGGCAGTGATGACTGTGTCACTGATGCCACCATGGGCCAACTTTTTTTTTTTAACTTAGCAGGGCCATAAAACATGCAACCCTAACCTGGGCCTCCTCTCAACCACACAAAGTCTGTCTTCTGCTTTAGCTTAACAACTTTTAAGTTGTTAAGTTTCAAAGACTTAGAACAAAGGAATAGATCCTGCATGTCCTTTGTACAATAAAATCCAGTTTGTTTGAACTGAACAAGTGAAAATAGAGCTTAGAAATGCTGGGGAGGGTTCAGCAGCCTGGGATGTTTTTGGCACATTGATCCTTCTTTTTGCAACCAGCTATCATACACCTGACATGTAATCATCTCAACCAGCCACTGCCTTTACAATTTTTGGCCAGTTGTTCCTAAAGGAACATCAGTTCTTAGTAGTTATTCACACAGTTCGAGTAAATGAGCTTAAACAATGCCACACAGAGGTGGTAATCCCTTGGCAGGTTATCAAGAGCAGCCAGAACAAGGTAATGCTGAGGAATCAAAACTTCAAATCAACTTTATTCCATAGACTGCGACAACCACAAGGTATCTTTATCAAGAGAGGACCTCTCCTGCTCACTCACTGTAATCTGCTGCAGCTGAGAGGCTCTGTGTGTGACGCAGTGAAGCTAAAATACATCACGACTGACACGAGATCTGAGCGCCAAACTAGCTACTAATAGCTGATAATCATAAAGAACAGATACTTGGCAGAAGCAGGAGAGGCTGAATGAGGGAGGCAGGGAGATGGCAGGATGACATGGTACAGTAGAGAGGGAGGAGCGAAGATAAGGAGAGGAAAGAGGAGTAAGGATGTGGAGGGAGATAAAGAGGGGGAAAGATAGAGGAGTGATGGAGATAAGGAGGCAGAGAACGAGGTAGAGAAACAAACAAGTGTGTCAGAGATGGACGCAGAGATGAACAGTGACAAGAGGGGCTCCAAAGCTCCGTCTGCTTCATCAACGGCTGTGTGAATGACAGCGTAACCTTCTGTGTGTTTGTGTGTGTATTAGCTGATTGGGACCGACTTTGACAGAAGGACACATTGACATTTCTCAGAGGACCCTGACAACAACAAGGAAGGAGGCACAAAACAAATGAAAGCTAGCTCCTTCTCCCTCACACACATGCATGCATACACACACACACACACACTCTCACTCAGAGCAGTGTGTATTGGGCAGGTCTGGTTGGCTCTAACATGATTACAGAGGGATGATTCTCTTCAATAACTCTTAGCCCTGAGAGCTAAACCTGGATCAATTCAACCTCCTTCCTGTGTGTGTGTGTGTGTGTGTGTGTGTGTGTGTGTGTGTGTGTCTTGCTTCAGGCCAGCTGTTCATCACGAGGAGTTCAGGTGAAAACAGCCATGGAGACATGACAACAAACCACATGCAAAATATGAAAATCTAAAAACAAACAAATAACAAACAAACAAACAAACAAACACATAAAACTTTTAAAAATCTTTCTCTTAACCTCTGGTCTGCATGATGTTTTCTAAGGTATCAAGAACAAATTCCAGAATTTTCATCATCTACTTCTAAAACATAAGGATTTTTTCCCCCTCTGATTTATAACATTGTGAACGAAAAACTATTAGTTGAAACAGGAAACCAACAATTTCAAGATATAAGCCTTATTTGCAGGCAGGAATCAGGCAGAGGAAAGGGCTGAGGACATGTGACAAAGCTTCCTGGCTGGAATTAAACTGGAAGCATCACAGTTATGTCTTATTTTTTTAACCATTAAACCACCAGGATGCACTACTCATGGACTTTTTTCACTATTCTCCGACATTTTACAGATTGAGTGATTATTAGAAAGAAACAACAAATGACGAATTATGAAGTAAATGTGAAGTTGCACTCATATAAACTGCAACACTGTGGGACTCTATAATAGCGAAAAAAAATGTTGTCATATGTGCTGCCTCTGCAGTGACATAATCCCGTCATGTGCAGCTCCCTCTTCTCTCTTTATCTCCACATCCCTTCCTCATTTGTTGTCTCCTTATCTGCAGTATATCCCTTCCTCTCTCTCTGGGTCCATCTCCTCATCTCTAAATCTCTGCTTCCCCTTTCTGTCTCTTTGCCTGATTCCTGCTCTACTTACCAATGATTAAAAATGCATAAAAAAAAAAAAAAAAAAAAAGAAAAAAGCAGACAGCGAGCATGACCATACAATAGATAATTTGTTTTTTTGTAAATATATTTTCTGATGGGTCTTTTGTCTGCCTCCACAGGTTCTCATGCTTGCTTTCAGTGTGTGTGTGTGTGATATATTCACTGTAATACTTCTCAGAGATCAATAAGCTTTTCCTTTATCACTGTAGTGATGTCTTCTATGGCTTTCAGGACAATTTGCCATGATAACAACAATCATTCATCACCTTGCCAAAGACTACAAGTCCCACGATTCTCTCTTTCTTCATTGACTCCCAGCTAAAGCTACACTGAATCTAGCAACTATGGCTCAAGTAGCACACTCTTTGCATTTTGATGTACAAAAATATTTATAGAAATTTAGTCATGTACTTATTTTTTCATGTCTTGGGGCAGAAATCCAAGTTATTCTCCTGTTGGTTTTAAACTCCGTAGTATTTGCTCTCATGAAAAACATTACAGATTATAATATCTGCTTCAAGCTTTGGGAGTGAGTTGATTATTTTCACAAATCTGTCAAAGATCATAAAAATAACACACAGCCTCTTTCTTTACTGGCGAAAACCTTTCTGAACACAAACACAAACACACACACACACACACACACACACACACACACACACACACACACACACACACACTCACACATACACTCACTCTCCCATTCTCTCTCTCTCTCTCTCTGAAATGCGGATCAATACATGGCCTCCATGGATGCCTGGTGTAATATCAGCTCTTTACTGTCTGCTGTGTTATTGTGCTCTAACTCATCCTCCATCCTCTTCTCTATGCATTACTCTCGCTCTCTTTGTCTTTCTGTCAGTGTTCCCAGCTTTCTGCTGCTCAGCTACTTCTCTGCTATCTTGTCCATCAGTGTTCGTATCTCTTTTTTGTCCTAAAATCCTCAATTTGTTCAAACTTATCTTATTTCTTTTTCTTTTTTCCCAGTCTCAGTCACTTTGTTTTTGCCTGCCTGATCTTAACTCTGTGCATTTTACGAGGGGAGATGGACAGCGCAGCATGGAGGAAAGGTGATAGAAAGATGCAGAAGGTGGAGGCCATGATGTGAGAATAGGAAAGTACATAAGGGTGAAGGGTAGGTGTGAAGGAGAAGAGCTTTTAAAGGGGGAGAGAAACTAAGGAAAGGAAAGGGAAGAGAAACAGAGAGGTGGGGGGCGGAAAGAGGGACAGCAAATAG
>JAPZDV010000024.1:11011913-11032311 GCA_029814665.1 Acanthurus lineatus | reverse complement strand
CACTCACACACACACACACACACACACACTCACACACACACACGTACACAGAGGACATAATAAATAGCATCATTTTGGGAGTTAATATCAGGCCAACCCTCTGGGCCATAGCACTTTATAACAGGATCAACACTAACAACACTCACAAACACCAGCTGAACTATCACACTCACACTCACACACACACACACACACACACACACATATGCTTGCATACACAGGATCCCTTCATTAGGAGTGCTTTAGTTATGCCTATTAGGAGTCCCCTCCTCTTTCCTATTTCCTCCTCCCTCTCTTTCACTGCAGCTGGTGGGAGTGAGCCCCTGCTGCTCTTTGTGCATGTGTGTGTCCTTGTATCTGTATTGTGTGCGTCTGTGAGCATGTGTGTCTCCTCTGGCCTCCCGCCACCTACTGAGGCGTCCATTACCGAGTGCCCCTGGCTACTGGCCTGATGTGGAGCCTGGGGAGGAGCTAGAGAGCCTCCGCAGGTAGTGTGAGGGACTGTGGACGGAGGAGAGGCCCGAGGGTGGGCCTGGAGACTGTGATGGATGAAGATGTGAGTCGAGGGCCGGCTAAGGCCAAGAGAGCAAACCCACGGCTTGAAGAGCAACATGGACGCACACAAACACAGGGGAAATAACAAGGCAGAGGATACAATGTGCACATATGTGAAGGGAAGATGACGCACAATCAGAGGACACACACACACACACACACACACACACACACACACACACACACACAGATGTCCTGAAGCTGTGGCAGGTTATATTTTGTGATGATGTAAAAAAGATGGATAGGAGGCTACAAGGAGGATATGTATTGAAGAAAAAGACAAATGACACAAGGTCTGTCAAAAATAATTAAATATGCAGCAATAACTTGTACAAAAGTCTTTAATTTAGCAGCAGTTCACACAGATCTCACGAGCTCATGGACAGTAATGTATCTGTGATTGGAGGTCTGCGCTGTCATGATTGTTATTGGCTGTGATGGTGGCGCCAAACCGCCACAGCCCAGTCGGGCGAAGAATTACTCACCCTGTCTTTAATATGATTGTCTTAAAACGAATGTCTCTGCTTTGTGAAATTTCTTACCTTTTTAATTCAAAAATGCGTCTGCAGAACATTTGATTGAGTTAGATGAAGTGATTTGTTTAAGCAAACGCAGCGCTTACAGACGCTGGGGTGAGACAGGTGAGATAGGCAGACAGAGCTTTGGATGCATCATCCATCATAAACATAAACAAGACATTAATACTAGCTTATGTTTGTGTGTCTGTGAGTGTATGTGTGTGTAAAGAGATCGTTGTTGGGGTGTTTGATCCAAAAAAGTGCTTTTAGATTAAAGAGAGATCAACCTGAAAAGCAAAAACAACAAATGTCTCCTAAGTGAAGCCTCATAAAGGAATAGAAAAGAATAAAAGCATACATGAATACATGAATATTTCAATAAAAGAAATGGTGGCTTGAGTGCACAAACACACACATGCTCTCACTGACTTACACACTCACAAAGACACACACATCCTGTGTTTGTGGAGTTACCCCAAGGGCATGTTCTGTGTGGGGGTCACAGTTCAACTAGGCCTGGCTTGTTTAAGAGCTGCTCGCCTAGAAACCAAGGGGGATATTCTGCCTCCAGGGTGTGTGTGTGTGTGTGTGTGTGTGTGTGGGTTAAGCTGAGTCAACGACAGGTGCGAGTGTAATGGGGGTGAATGGACAGGGGGTATGAACAAGTGATCAGTTTCAAATGAGCTTTGTAATACTGTTTATATTTCTCGGGGGTGGAAGCGTTAAGACGATGATACATGGAAAGCTTTTAAAAGCTGATGGAGACAATTCTGCCTCCAGCTCTGAGGGACGAATGAGAACCACCTCGTTTAGATTGCAAAGATTAGGCAAGGAGCCTGGCAGTTTTTTGCTAGACATGCAAAGAAAAACAATTACATGTTCTTCCCTTGCCTATGGCCAAACCTTACAGCAAATATCTGCTCAGTATCAAAGAAGTAAACATACAAGATTTACCAAGCGCTCTAAGTAGCTGTGAAGCACAAAAAACTGAGCATTACGACACCTAAAATCAGATAAAAATTTTGTGTCAAAATACTGAGACTTTGGGACTCTTTCTCTTATAATTGTGTCAGAGGGTGGAAGAAGCTCATTAAAAACAAAATAAATGGAGGGATTTTGATGAAGCCTTACTGAATTCAAGAACATTTACTAGTCAAAGAAATTTTCCTACTTTCACTTCTCTAAGACTTTAACTATACACAGAGTTTTTAATGCAAAATGTGCACTGAAACAATTTATAATTACAATCTAGACCCACAGGTCCTTCGTGGACCCTAAAGTGGAGTCAGGAATGAGGGTGGAGGTGTGACATACCAGCCTCCAGCAGCATGCGGACGGTGCATGGGTCATCAGCCAGTGTGGCATAGTGAAGCGCTGTGCAGCCACGGAAACCAGCCCTGCTGCTGAGCCTGCTGCTGAACTCATCCTCTCTGGACACGAGGACTGCAGGGAAAGACAAAGAGAAACACATTGAGAGAAAAGACCAGTTACAAAAAAAGAGAGCATCTTCTATCACGACACATGCATTGATTGACAGAAAAAATAACAAAACAGGCATGTTCTTTTGATGAGCTTGAAAGCAAAATAGAACAGAAAAAAAATTCTCATAGATGAAACAAAGACAAGCACGGCTCCAAACTAAAACACAATGAGAAGTATTTTGTGGAGCTGAACAGATAAATATGATGCATTAATGGACAACTTCACTTGGACATATTTGAGCCTCTAAATCTTGAAGAACTTTCTTTTATCTATTCACAGTCAATGTTTGGGCTCAAGGAGGTGTGACAATAACATTGCAGACTATAAAATTGTCTCTCCTGTTTCCAGCTTTATAAGAGTTGTTCATTTTCATGGATTTAAGCTCAACTGTCCAACATGATAGGAATAATGTTAGTTGTGTTTTAGGGTCTCTTTGACTGCACTCTTCACCAATAATAGAGACAGTCTATCATTCTCTCCTTACTTCCGTTTTTCATAAGAGCACTCATCTTGTGCTACTCCTCCATCATCCATTTTTATTTTTCCGCCTCCTTCCTCTTCTCCTTGGTATCCATCAATTCCCTTCATCACTTGCACCGTCTTCCTCCCTCCCCACTCCCTCTATCCCAATAACTTTGTCTCATCCATTTCCTGACTTCCCTTCCCTCCCTCATCATCCCACCCATTTCCTTCAATCCCTTCCTCCATCACCCCTCTAAACATCCACATCTTCCTTTCTCTCATCCTTCTTTAACCTCTCCCTTACTGCGCCCATCGCTGCTCTATCCCTCCCCTCTTCCATTCCCCTCACTTTCTTTCACTGACTTGCTCCTTTCATTTTTCCAACCTTCATCAGTCTTAACTTCCCTCCATCCATCCCACCCTTCTTCTCTTTCTCTCCAGCAGTCTTTCTCTACAGCTTGTGTGTGTGTGTGTGTGTGTGTGTGTGAGAGAGAGAGAGACAGGGCGGGATAATCATAGCTAACCCAATAAAGCGTCGCACAGGCCCCCTTAGCCCATCCATCAGTGTGCGTCTGGGAAACGCTTCCCCATGCTACGCCGGCCCCACGTGGACCCAAACCTGACAGCCATATGAATGTCTGCAATATACATATCCCATATAAATATGTCTGCAGAAACCCAACACAGACTGGGGGGCGTAAAGTGTGCGTGTGTGTGTGTGTGTGTGTGTGCCTGCGCCATCTCATCTGCGTTTTTGTGTGTGAGCTAGGCAGAAAAACAAATAAAACACACACTACTTGTCACAGAACATATAAAATAAATATTACAGAAGAAATGAAACATGTACATATATGCAAATCTTTATGCAAATCATAATGTCTCATAATATCCAGCTTAGCACTTAGGATTCATATGCGTAATATAGCGAACACGCACAAACAAGTGTGCAACGAATGCATGCGCAGTAGCAAAGAGTGTTTTTTTTCTGTGTCACCTTCCAGCGAGTGGATGCCTTTCTCCCGTGAGGTGTCGTACACGTTGTTGAAATGATCTCCAGCGTTTGGGTCAGCACCAGCTTCCAGCAGAACCTTCACCACACTGTATAAAAAAGACACAGACACACATTTAACTACTTGTAATAATCCTGCCTAGAACTGCGCACAGAAAAATCTTCTCCAAGTTTTGATCCATAATTTGCAGCCAACACTGCTGTAAGATTGAATCATTCAATCAAGATTTTATCACGTCAATAGGATGGGGAAAAAAATCTGTCATGTTTATCTGTTTCCACAATAAAAATAAATAAATAAAAATAGACATGAAAATATATGTGGAGTTATTCTGTTATTTCAATGTTTATCCGGATAAGCAAATTTTCTGTGATTTAATTAAGAGTCTACCCATAAATTACAGTAAATATCCAAGAGCCTCCTGTTTTTGATGAATTCAGTCAATTCATTACAAATTAAAGGTTCTTCACATTTATATAAAAATATAGCAAATCCGATATTGGCCATAAAGCAGCCTTCTCATTTACAGCTGTATCCACAATGGACTAATACTGGAGCTGAACAGAATTTTTATTATTTTACATTTAAAGCTCCTATTGAGGATTTTTGGATGAAATTTTGAATGCCTGTCATCATATTTTATGACTTCATTAACTTCAACCCCCAACACATACACACACAAATTTTCACTGCTGAAGACAGGTTGGAGTAAAGATAAATCTACTTTTTAATCTCAAAATTAAATAATAAAATAAAAACTGAGCTCTTCACACTTCACTCTGTCTGGTCCAACCTAAAAACACTCCAAACCCTCGTGCTATGTGCTACATGCATTCAAATGTTGTTTTAGTGATCAAAGGTCACTTAATGAGCCAAGCTTTGAGCCATTTGGTACAACTCCATCTAAAATAACCAGAGAAAATACAGGGATAGCTAGTAGATAGTACTGAAAAGGCTTTACTACAATGACTACTTACTGTTTCCCAAAGACACAGATGGCATTATGTGCCACACCACCTAAATGTGTAGTCAGGAAACAGGAAGTAGGATGCAGTCTTCCTTCGCAACATCAAACATGGCCTTGACCTTTAAAGTTCCTTGCTTCCTGTTTCATCTGACAGCTTGACATAAACATGCTGTACACAGACACAAATGCAAATAGCCTAATTTCTAAATCAACTATTATCCTTTCACCTGATTTACTTCCATTTCATGTCTGTCCGTTGTGATGGATACACTTCAATGGCTGCTCCCCTCCTTGTGTCCTCCACTGAACACTTGTCTGCCTCGTAACATGTACATATGTGCACACTGGAGGGGGCAAGGGTCGGGCCTGTTTCCGGCACAGTTGGGAGGGGGTTTGTGTGTCGGAGTGGGTGTTTGTGTGTAGCCCTTCATTGGAGCGTACCGCCTTATAGAACAAACACGAGAACCTCGGCAACACCACTCACTGTGACCCAACGGACATTCCAGGTACTGTCTCTCTGTCTACAGAACACACTCACACACACTTTACATTGACCACCATGAACATGAGCAATGGCTTTGACATTGAGACACAGACATGCACAAGAATACACAGAGAAACCAGCCAACTAGTCCGTGCAGGATGAGAGCAGGAACGGGGGCGATGGCCGAAACATGAACCCTGCCAGTACGCTGCTGGCTGTCATTAAACCTGTGACTATGTAATGCAGCCTGGGCGGGAGTGATGGATCATGTTCAGCTAAATGCTCATGGCATCGGGCCTAAAGGGCTTAAATGAAGTAAAATGATTATTCATTGGTGGATGACATGGAATCATCATGGGTGAGCAACTACACTAGACTACGTAACAGGGGAAACTATTGCCTTGAAAATGAGTACATGAAGGAGATACGACGTCAAAAATGGCAGAGCGACGGAAGTCCACTCTGATATTACACAACAGAGTCAATTTGAAGGTGAAATTAAACAATCTGTTCACCTGCTACAGCAACATGAAACTACTGGCTTAAGAAGAAAAAACAGATATTTTAACAGGAAAAAAAAATATTAAAAATACAAAAAATCATGCCATTGACAGCAGACTGAAGCTGCAAAATAACTGAAGCATGTGCCAATATATGGAATTAGGGATGTGAGACAAATCTGTGACATATATAAATTGCCTTTTTTACCCCCACCAGCAGTCAAAATAGGTGATATGATAAAGATAAGGATCATATCTACACATCTGAGAGCCTGGAGCCAGCAAATTTAATATTCTCCTTTTGAACACTACACAAACAGTCAAAGAAATGTCAAAATAGTTGATGACTGACTTTATTTTTTTTTTAATAATTCTTTTAACACTCAAAGGAATCTGTTGGCAATGTGTATTTGGGATACCAGACTCAGATATGATATTACAGTAGGCTATAATGTCTAAACAAATTAAATTTAGATGAGACAGATTCTTCCTTCATGTTCAGAAAATTAATAAAAATCTGACCCGACTTTGGTAGTGTGGGTCGTCCCTACAGAACATGTGTGTTTCTGTGGGAGAGCGAGGCTGAAAAACAGCCCGGCCAGGTCTTTGTGTCTGACCTTGCTGAGGGGTATAAAGGACTATTGGGGGGGTCCTCTTTTGTTACTGTATCACTGTGGCTGGGGGCAGCAGGGGGGCCATGACCCACAGAGGGCTCTCCTCTCACCCTTGCAAGCACTTTTACAAACACATCCATGCATCCTCTGAGACACATACAGGCACACACAAACTCAAACTATGGTTGGTCACACGAGGCTGGGCAGGACTGTGTGAAGCAATGAGACGACCTGAAAAGGGTTAATGGCATCAGGAAAGTAAACAAGAAGGGATAAAGATAGGAAAACTGCAGAGAGGAGGTGGGGAAGAAGGAGGAGGAGTGGATGAAAGGAGGAGAGTGCAGCCAAAAAGATGAAAGAGAAGGAGATTTAATTATACGGGACGATGCTAAAACTAATGAGCTTTTTAAAACACTTTTTAGTTTTACTAATCAACTGATGATCAAGTGTCTAACTTTATTTGGAACATTAAGGAGGAGAGTCGCAGCACTAATTTGTGGCTGAACTGAAGGCATGCAGAGGTTAATTGAGTTAAACTCTGATTTTTAAAAGGACTGGGCCAAAAGTTAAAATTATAGCTGTCCTTACACATAGCACTGTTATCTGAACATTACAAGATAATTATTTTATTTTTGTAGCTAAAACAAAACATGCAACAACTATCCACCTCTTGTATCAAAAGCTTACAATAGAGCAACAGATTAAGCTTTTCAGCTTGAGCTGAGGTTTGCCGGCAGGTGACTGGTATTAGTTTCTCATTCTTGCCCTGGAGGGAAGACAGGAAACAGACACTTCCGTCTCTCCTGGGCTATAATGGACACCCGAGCCGAACTGACCATCCATGTCTCTGACCACCTGGTCCAGACGCTGGACCTCACTTGACCTTATCTCTCATGGTGCACACCTGAGGTCAGATAAATGTCAAGAAGAGGGGTTCACTGCAGTTTTGTTTTTTGTAAATAATGACTTACACATTCAGGAGATTATTAGAAATATCATAATTTTTACTGCAGTATTTTACTTTTTAAACAAACACCTTGTGACTAACCATGAAATAAACTAACTGAAAAAAATTAATAATCATTTTGCAACTACAGGTTTGAATGTCTGTAAGATCCCAACAATTTTGACTAACCATGATACACATGGTACTAATAGTCAGCAGGCCAGTTTAATATCTTTAGAAGGAATGAGCTAATCACATTAACAGATGAGGTTAGAGACTCTTCACTGCAGTTTGAGCAAATCTGCACACTTACACTCCGTCATGCAAGTAAACAGCCCATTTAACCTTGCTTACACATTTGTGTCATAATAATTTGAAATGTTTTTTTTTCCAATTTTTTTAAAAAACAAAAGATTGATGTACTTTATATGGGTGCTCATCATTGGTGTATGCTCATCAGAGAATAACTACATCCATATACAAGTGCATTTCTTTGACTACAGTTTCAATATCTGCAGAACAATAACTGCTAGCTAAAATAAATCAAGAATTTTTCAACAACTGGCCTCCTTTAAAGCACTTTAAGAAGCCCAAAAATGAAATTTAGGCTATTAACAACCTTTCCTCTTTTAAATTGGCTGCAAGTGGTGAAGTTCACATCCAACTTCAACAGTTATTACTCTCCAATCATTGCACGTTGATATGCAGTTCTAAAAGGAGATATTAGTCATTCACTTTCCCATGATTCATATGATATTTGAAACTCTGTAAAAAAAAATCTTTACACATGTTAAAAAGGGTAGAATAACACCCCTGACGTTGTTGTGTACTGGAAAGAAAAATTATACCCCACATATAGTAACTGGTTCTGGTATAGTAACTGATTAAAAGTGTTGTATCATGACATATACTGATAATATTCACTTGCAGCTCACTGATTTTTTTTTCAAATCCAGCTAATCCCGCTCCCAAACCCATAATCCCACTCCACATCTACACTAGTCTCTCCAATCTTTCCCGACGAGCTGTTCATCCTCTCGTACCATCATCCCTTCGCTTTCCCTCGTTTTGTCGCCCCCCTCCACCTCCTATCGAGTCACTCGGCTGACAGGTCGGAACGGTCAACAGGCGTTACACTCGGCTGAACGCTCATTGTGCACGTGAATGCAGCAAGGGAGGGATGGAGGGAGAGAAAGAGAGATGGAGATGGGCATTATGTGTTAAAGAGTGCAAACAGTTGGCCAGGCCCTGCGCCTCCCTGATTTAGCCCCACATCAAAGCTAAGCAAACACACGCCCCCCTGAAGCCTCACCCTTAATTCTTACACACACCCCACTACTCCACCTCTGATTCCCTCACACAGCCGCACCTCGACCCCTGAACATAAGAAAGGCTGCCTGGCGGAGACTATGCCTGGAAACAGTTAGAGGAGTCCACACCACAGTTTCCTCCAAAATGACACGGTGGTGAATTCCTCTTGGAACACAGTTATCACGTCTGGTCCAAGAAAATATGAACACAATGTGAGAGAGGGGCAAAGTCATTCAATAATGAGGTCCATGCTGACATTCTAGCTACAGGCTAAACCTTGTTCATGAGTAATGTTCTCTGTGTTTTCACTTAGCGTCTGCAAATAAAGCTGTGTGTGACTGAGTAATAGCCAGTTGGCTTGTAAGATATTTGGTATAAACTTTCCTGTCTGTGTGTTGGTGTGTGCATACACATATGTATCCTCACTTCTGTGTGTGGATATGGGGATGTGTGTGTGGGTGTATGTGTGTGTGTGTGTGTGTGTGTGTGTGTGAGAGAGAGAGAGGGAGAGAGAAAGAGGGACATGTATGACTGATGTGTGTGAACCGATGTTCTGTCTTCCCTGCAGCAGTGACGGCTCACAGGGGGGTTGGAAGACGGGATTAAACACAGAGGAGTGTCACAGCCTTGCTGAGTTATAGCACTCATAACACACACACACACACACACACACACACACACACACACACACACACACACACACACACACCCACTCATAACACACACACAAACACAACAGTGTGATGACACACATACACAAACAGTACCTTACAGACAAAAACACAAACGCACCAAATATATATCCAAAACACATTATTTACATCTACATGTTGTGTACAAACAAACACACTCAGCACACATCATGTAAATAAAGGCTTAAACAATTGCTATAGAAACTGAAGTTACTTGGTTGTCAAAAATCATCTATGCTAATTGTTTGAATCAAAGCTTCTATTAATTTATAAAACTTGATACAGCTCATTGTGTTTAGCACAGACAATTGTTGCTTATTTTTACTTATTATTAGTTGTTCATTTTCAAAGATCTGACTTATTTCTCTTTTGTATTTTTTGTATTATATCTGTTTCTTTGTAATAAAGCAAGTGTAATTTTCTATTATTCCATCTATCTGTGAAATCACTGGTAGAACGCTCAATTACTAAAATAATGGATGGCTGCAGTCCTTATGTAAATTAAAAGGACCAGAACTCAAAAAACATCAACACATTAGTCTGTGAGGATTAATAAAAGAAAAGACAGTGAGTGCATCTTTAAATTACTTCTTCCAAAATCCAGAGAGATCCACTATACAGCCATGTTACAGCCATTGTTTGTCATTTTTTCTTTATATACGGCTAAACTACAAAGATTTTTTTTTAATTTTGGTCACTTCAATTTAAAACTAAAAGCAAAGAAACTTTAATCCATCTTACATTTCCCTGCAATGCTGCAACCACACTCAATGCACTAAAACTTAATTGGCAAAATGTTTCCATTTTAGCCGCATTTATTGAAACAATGTCACAAACTTCACAGAGGAGAAACTGGGACCCTGAGACTGAAAGTAAGCTCATTTTAAAGTATTTTCATATTCAAATATCACATTATGCTTCTCATGGGAGCATTAGGCCCTCAACAAAAAGTGACCACAAAGTCCTGATGGAGGAAAAAAAAGCCCTGTAAATTGGATTTGGCCTGGCCTTAACCTCGGCCCCTCTCTGTGTTGTGTGTGTTCTGGGGGCCAGGAGGCTAATTTAATTTGTTGGACAGAGAGATGGGGGAACGGGTAAAGACCGTCTGTCAGTCTGAAAGTCGCACTTTGCACTTCTGAAGACCTACTGTAACAACCAGAGCAGGGATGTGGATGACATATGCTCACACACTGACTGCACATAGACAGCTGCACACTGCATTGCTCTTAAATATGCTCGCCAGGGAGGGCATCTGAGAACAATTAAACACACGATTTGTTCAGTAGGTTTAGCTGGATCAGACCTGTGCTGTCGATTCATGGCAGCCACCATCAGAGCGGTCCAGCCCAGGCGATGGCGGTGATTTGGGTCAACCCCGTCTTTCAAAAGCCTGATGGGTAAAAAAGACAAAATGCGGTTATAATTCAGCATCACTAGTAACATCAGTATTTACCAGAGGGCTTTAGAGGCAAGTAATCATACAGTTGTAGTATCAATGCAATATTAGCAATAGTATTTTGATAGCATCTTGACATACTGAGCTATAATGATGCTAGGATAAAGATTTGTTAATAGTAGAAAGACCATGCACATGAAAATGCACAAAACTCTTAAACATAAGAGATTGCTACCCAGCTGGTTGTGTTATAGTTTCAAAGACCTGCATTGTTAGACACACCAGCATGAAACCAGCTCATGATGTCTTGTTTTTATCTTAAATCACACACTTGCTCCTTGACCAGTTAATGTGTCTGCGTGCGTGTTTGGAAGCCAGGTATGTGCTGAGTTTTCTGCCCGAGGGTATTAACATCAGGTACTGAAGTGGCTCAGTCCTTGTAAGTGTGTGTGCGTGTAAGTGATCCATCTGTCGTCTCTTGTGCTGAGCAGGCAGACAGTATGTGTGTTTACAGTCAACACAGTGGCCTCTGTCTGGTCTGCACTCAACTCTCAGGCTCTCAGGCTCTGTTTTCACTGCCTGGTCTGCTTGGTCATATCAGGATTTAGACAAAGACAAGGGCTCATCATTACAGCTATATCAGAGCTTTTCAGGGAACAGTACCTGTGTTAGTTCAGTCAAATTAGACCAGCAGAATAAGTTCAGAAGGACATAGTAGAAAGACAAAGCTTTAGCATTTTGTAGGTGGTAAACTGTAGATGAGCTGTGATCCATTAGAGGGGAAAGTAAGTCAAGGCAATTAATTAGGAAGCTAACTCCTCGACAAGGAGATACTACAATATGTCCATGATGATATTTTAGCTGTTTTTGGTTCATTTTTTCCACATTTTAATTGCTGGAACAATTTATCCAACAAAATTTTGCAATTTAAACAAATGAGATTTTTAGATCTAAAAATATTTAATATAAGTACAAGATATTAACTAACAGCTGCATCTTTATCTGTCTACATATCAGTGACCACGAGATCTGTTTCTTACAATAAAGCCAGAGTCTTGTGACAGAACATCAATTACATCAACGTCTTTCAACACTAAAATCTTGTATCAGTATTTGGAAAATTATACCATGGTTGTAATAAATCTACTTGCATAAAGCTTGTGTGAAAGAGAGACCACTATCCCTTTGCCTCTCAGCAGACACACCCTGACACTCTACCACTTCTATAATCCAAACCAAAGCACTTAACACATCTGTGATCTGCTGACTGTCTTTCTAGCCGACTGTCTCACTGCACTCTCACCTTCACCATCTGTCACTTCACAGGCACAGGTAACCCTAGCCCGCAAATGGACACACACATGGATAAGCATATGCACACTGTGCCCAAATACACTGATACAAATATCCAATGGTACAGTGTACAAGGACAAGTACAGATTTAACACTTTAACAAGATTTTTTCCAAGAAGTACATCAAGCAGAAAATGAAACCGAATCAAAGCACTGTGTATGTCTGCTTCACTGTCATATTGCAGGTTCTTTGATATTTGATAATATTTTTAATATTTTTTTGTTTTTTTAATTAAATTAAAGGAACTACCCCCTGTGCTTGCATGCCTTCCAACATTGTTGAATACTTTTGTCTGTTTTCATAGTTACTCACGATTTGTAATGATATGTTATCAGCAGCACAAATTGGACAATTAAGTACTGTAAGTGCAAAATGCATGGGAAACTCACAGACACACATACAGGAATAACAAGTCATAATAATTTAGAGGAAAAAGGCCACACAGCAGAGGTTCAGTGTATGGTACCATCTCTGCTCCTAGCAGAAGATAACACATATGGGGATGGTCCTCTTCTTCCACTCTGTGGTTACTGGTGGAACTACAAGAACAGGTGGATAAGAATGGCCACGTTGGATTTCTATGTTTAGTAATCTCTCCGTATTGAAACTGACAAAATATAGTGGTGCGTTCTAATCTTATTAAATATATTTATTTGATATTATAAATTAAATTATCAACACAATAAGTTTTTGTTTTGTTATTTTTAGAAATAATAATCAGTGATGTTGATGTTATGACTAAGTGTGCAAAGGCAATTATAAGGATCACTTAACAGGCTGGTGGATCTCTATACTGTAATACAGCCTTTAAAACAAGTGAAACACAACAGCTATGTAACATTACTGTTCAAAGTTATTTAGGATAACAATACTTCATATTGGACAGGTAGAGTCAGTCATGTTAACTCATTAAGACTGTATTTGTGTGTGTGAGTATGTTTACCTGGCTACATCTTGAGAGTTATTGGTCCTAGCAGCTTCCAGAAGAGCATCCCCTTGTCATTACAAAGACAGAAAAAAATACAAAAAATATTCCATAAGGCTTATACAGTAAACTGAAGTATTCTTTAGAAAAAGAGGCTGAGGTTAGTTATTATCACTTAACAATACGTACTTATGCTTAACTCATCAGTAACTTATCACTGACAGAGAAAACAAATCCTACCAAGTCACACAAACAATGACAGCTGATTTGTTTACCTTTATTATCAGAATCTTTCTTCAGGCAAAAGGCCACGGCTGCAGCAGACAGCACACCGGCTGACGCCAATCCTGCCCGGCTGGACCCTCCACCTGGTCCCCGGCCCTCACCTCCGCCGCTCTGACTGCTCTCTTCCCAGTACAGGTTGTTGTTGCGCCCTCTGCTGGCCAGTGCCGCCCAGGAGCTACGGCGGTTCTCCAGGTTGGTCAGCCATCTAGGGGCGAGGTGGTGATACTGCACCGACGGATTCACACTGGTACTAGGGGTCTCCTCAGCCAAAATTCCCCTTCTGGAGACCCTGGAGGTGGACACGATGGGGTTGCGGTTGGTCTCCGCTGATGTCTCGCGGATACCCTGGCATACAGGGCTGCTCGCGCTGGTCTGGAGCACTCGGCCGCACGGTGACAAGCTGCGCGACCTTCGCGCAAATAGCCTGGTGGGAACGGATGATAACATGGCGATAAACTCACCGAAAACGAGGCTGGGGATGTAACCCTCGGGATGGCAGTGGTTCCCGGGGGAAACAGATAGCCTACGAACCAAAAAAACCGCGCTAAGTCCGATATCACAGCCGTAGTATCCCAGTTTACAGGCAGCTAATCACAACCATCGGAACGAAAACAACCGCTTCACCTCATCGTAGCGTGGATGTCACTAGAACGTGCGGTGCATTGTGGGTAATGTTGTTTTACTGGAAACTTGTGTTTTGTGCTATAGCGAGATGGTTTCTGTTATATACTTCCGTGTTCGCTTTAATCCTCTTCAGCTGGATATTAAGGAGTCAGACTTTAAAATATTTTTTTGCCTGTCATGGACAATGTCGGCAACATTCACCAGCACTGACTACAATAATACAGGGCCACGAAACAGATGAAGTTTGGAGTTTATCTTCTCTGCGCATGTGTAGTGCTGTCAAGCACCAACGGTTACCACCAACGGACATTCCTCACCTAAAATAACCACTATGTTTTCAGAATATATGAGTTTTGTTGTTGTTAATGTTGTCGAGAAAATTCACAGCAGAAAACTATGCACATCGCCAGTAGTTTATTTTGACTACTGCATCAGTTTAGGACAGAGTTGTTTGGGTTTTCTTGTGTTTTCGAGTACACATAAATTGATGACCCACGGTTTTGTTTTGTCCCGTACTTCTCCTAACAGTTCATCATGGCCGCCAGATGGCATCAAAGCACATTGTTTCGCAAGCAAATGTTATCATTTCATTAAACTATGTTTTCAGAAGCGGGCATTGAGAATGGCTTGATAAATGGATTAGCCTCATTTAATCAGGAAAATTACCGCATAATTATAGACTGAGATAGAGAGCAGACTGTAAGGCATCGAGACACAGCTTTCAATTACTTTTTAAAATTTTGCATGAATTATTTCCTGCATTTCTCTTAATAACTGCAGTGTATTTTGATTTCAAAAGCAAATTGCTTCCTTAGCTTGGCTTAGCTTGGCAAATGATACAGCAGGAGAAAGTAATGCTCAAAGATGTAAAAGCAATGGTATATAAATAGTACTTATGAATAAATTACCTTGTACCTAGTGTGTAAACGGGAGGAATAATCTTTTGTTAATTAGAAAAAAACAACAGGATAAGACTTCTAAAACATCTAAAGATTTTAGTGATTGGCCTTTTTATCTGCTTCCACTAATTTTATATGATGAGGTTAAATCTGAATATACAGTGTACTGCAGGAAGCATTATGTTGAAAGTGTCATTCTCTTGTGGTTTAACTACAATACAAACAGTACAGCTCTGACGTATAGAGTGGGCCTCCCGCAGAGAAGTAGTTGTGTCTATGTATGTTTAAAGAGTGTATTTTGTGTGCTGGCATTAGTCTTAGTGCGCTACATCACACATAAGAGGACATAATGCTCCATATAAATGCTATAGACTTGACAATACATTCAGTCTTACCAACAGTAAACTTAGAAACCGTAACTTTTCAATGAGCAAAGGCCCCTGCCCTATCTATGCCCATCTGCCTGTCGTGAAAAAAGTCTTTAAGTTTCCCTCAGTATTTTTCCTCCTGGGCACGTGTGACCTTTTCTGTTTTGAAAACCTCAGTCCAAGACCTAATGAAAAGTTGTCATATGAAATTACTTGTTTTTATATTGACAATGCGGTGCTCCAGTCACCTGAATGATGGTAGTCTACTCTTACTTGTCCATGTCAGTAATAGAAAACTTGAAGCCAATGCTGGCTTTAATTCACAGCTGAGCAGGTTACATGGAAACACAGTGGCTTCAGTGTGGGTGTGTGTTTTAAGCAACAAGTTCAAGTTATTAATGGGTGTGCATGCAGTGTTAAGACATGACCACTTTAAATAAAACTAACAAATGGGTGTGCAGTTAGGCAACACCACTTTATCTGTCAGCCACCACAAAATGAAACATTTCAGCACTATCCATGTTTTATATCTTTTCACAAATACGATTATGTCATTTTAAGAGAAAAATGTAAGGTGCACTTCAGATTATTTGGGCCTCAAGATGTCGTGAGAACACCCACAGATCAAATTGAGTGAAGGAGGCCAATAATGGGCTTATACACTCCAAGATGAAAGGAGGGAGAGTGATGAAACAGAAAATTATACAACTGAATGAGTGAAAAAAAGATGGACAGGAAAGCAGATTGGAAAATTAGCTTTTAAAAGATACGTGGTGACAAGACAACATAACCTTACAGCATATTTATACAAAATTTATTTGTTCTCAGTTTATACTTTCTTGTAACTGACAACTTCAGCAACTGACAGTTCATTAGCATGACAGATGAGAGGACACATACTTTCCATGTTAGCCAACAGATGCTAGGTGTGCTCCTTTGCTCTTTGAAGTAGTTGAAAAAAAGTTGAGGGTGTATGGTGTGATAGCGTGAGTTGTGTTTTAATTTTGTTGGGGCTAAAACAATGGCAACATTTGCAGCCTCTTCATAAAGAACCCCTTAAACCAGTGCTTGAAAATAGTGTCTAAAAGGCATCTGGGGATTAAACATTTGTCCCACTCAAGTCTTATGGCATGAGAGATAACAGGCCTCTCCTTTCTCCACAAAGTACAAGCAGTGCCTGGGGTCAGCTGGTCAGCCAGCTTTTACTTTAAAAAATGTTTTTGCTGCTACACTTTCAGCTGTTGTCAAAATTAATTGACAGTTAACAATTAATCTTTGACATTATCTGTTTTGTCAGAGATCATGTCTTGAGCAAAAAGTTTCAAAAAATGATAAAAATAAACATGTGGATATTGTGTTTTCCCTCTCACAAAGATAATTCAATCCTGACATTTCCAAAGTTAAGAATGAGCTGTCATGTTGAATGGTTATTGCTTAACTTTTACTTTTCGTAAAGGAACACAGTAGATGTAAAAAGCAGTGACAAAAACAGTAATACGCCACTTTACCTTTTGCCAGCCTCGTTGGCGCAGTTGGCAGCGCGTCAGTCTCATAATCTGAAGGTCGTGAGTTCAAGCCTCACACGGGGCAGTTGTTTTAGAATAAAATGGCAAGACTAAACATTTGCAGAACATTAAGGGCACACTGCTAAAGGTAGAATGTCAGCAGATTTAGACAATGCTGAAAAAACATATGCTTAGTGCCAAAGACACAGAGAAGTCCACCATCTCTGCTCCTCATCTTTGTTTGTTATATGCTATTCAAACTAAATCTCTGACCCCATACCTCATACTCAGTTATGGACACACATTCATCACTGACAAGACAAACTATCACATGCCATGCACTATCATTTCTTTATAGTAATTATGATCTCAGTCTTTGATCTTTTTTAACTCGGTGATAACCATTCATCTGCGAAGATGAATGGTTATCACTCAACTTTTATCAGATGTCAAGCGCTCTCATTGACTAACTAGCACAACCAGTAGGCTCTCAAAAAATCAAGTTATTCCGCAGTCGCAATGATTACAACTAAATTTTATCATCAAAACAACTTTTCAAGCCTCGTTGGCGCAGTAGGCAGCGCGTCAGTCTCATAATCTGAAGGTCGTGAGTTCAAGCCTCACACGGGGCAGTTGTTTTAGGCCAAAATCACTGTACAGGTTACAGATAGATGGAACACAAACTGTTAGAGGCAGTGTCACAACATCTTTCTGCAGAGTTGAATAATGGTGCCTCCTGAATAACTCTGATGAAAGACTATGAAGTAGATAATAAGTTACTAAAGAACTAACATGCAGTGAGTTCAAACCTCTCACAAGGCATGCAACTGAAAGTCATGTGACAAAGAAAAAAATTTATGAAGACACCAAGTACAACCAACTATTTGATTTCATAAAGATTAAATACATTGAGTTGGTGCCAAATATTTCTAAAAGTCCATCCCTCCTACAACATGTTCGATGGTTTTAAGAGTTACAATAACAGAAAAAATACTACTAAGAATAATGCTGAGAAAAAAAATGGTCAAAAAAAAAGTAAGCTGAGGACACCCGACTACAGAGAAAGGGATAAAACGTTAAATGTTGTAGTATAGTCTGTGATGAATGTGTGGTCATGGATGGGTTAGAGGTATGGTGTCAGAGATTTAGGCTGAATAGCGTAAAACAAACAAAGATGACCAGTAGAGATATGCAGGACTTCTTTGTTTATTCAGCACCAGCTTTAATGTTTTTCATCTTCATTCAAACTGACACTCTACATTTGAAAGTGCACAGAACCTTAGTTTGTGCAGAGCATCTTTCATGAAGAACACAACATGGCGTTGCACGTGGTCAGTAGGTCAGCATCGGTGTAGACATGTTGTGGGGGCGGTTATAACTCACTTCCACTTCAATCTAATTTGTTTGGAATGGCACTTCATGTGGAAAAGTCACAAGACAAAAGATTAAAAACAAGACTATTACAAAGAAAAAGTAATAAAGTGCATGCGGTCACCAATTCTACGTCTTCAACTTGTACTTACCCTCTTTTCTCAAAGGTCAACTCTTAAGTTTAAACACATACAAGAAGATTCAAAATTTTAAAGACAAAACATGTTGATGCTGTGTTAATATCATTTTCTCGATAGCTCTTTTTAGAGTGAAGAATGAGCTGTCCAGTTGAAAAGTTATTGATAAAGTTTTTCGATATATAAAAGAATTTCTGAGTGTATCATAAATACGATAGGCAGACTTTCAATAAATCAGCAATGAGGAGTTGGATCAATCACCACAAAACAGGTTCCTAGCCTCGTTGGCGCAGTAGGCAGCGCGTCAGTCTCATAATCTGAAGGTCGTGAGTTCAAGCCTCACACGGGGCAGTTGTTTTAAAGTCAAACAACCAAGACAACACACTGGCAGAGTCACATGGTATATATTGTTACAGGAAGAGTATGAGTACATGTGCATATGGATTTGAAAAAAACATACAGCTCGTGCTAAATAGGTTCATCCTCTCTCCTGCTCATCTTTGTGCATCACCATCAGCATAAATCTCTGACACTTTACCTCAAACCCATCCACTTACACACATTTACTTCGTTTTTATAACCCACTTCCACCCCAGGCTAGTTGGTCTGGGAGGAGACTTATTGTGGCCAAGTCAGACCCTCCTCAATAGCACACAAATGGAGTGGAAGTGGTTAGGGAAAGGGTGTAGGGCTTATTTTGAGAAAGGCCAGAACACTGCCACAACAATATTTCAGTGGTTTAGTATCTTTAAATTGTAGTCATAAAACAAAGTGAGCTAAAACAGCTAGGATTAACAAGGTAAAAAGGGGCATGACAAGTTGGGGGGTCTGGGGATGCCCTGGCCACCCCTAATATCAGATTGCCCACCCAAAGTGCCGCCCAATTATCCTAAATTATGACTGACCATCTGTCTAATGAGAGGCGAGACCTCACTTCAAGCCAAGTGTTTTTATGTAAAATGCAAATGGTGCAAAAAGGCTTTAAGAACAAAGTAAAAAAGCATTACATTAGAGTTTGATATTATTTTGAGTACTTGATTAACAGCAATTTAAGTAGATATGAGTAATAGTTAATTAATTTTACTCCAACATATGTGTTTGTGTGTGAGAATACATATAATTAATGCAATCCCTGCATAAGTCAGTGCCCCGCTTGTGTCCCTTTCAATCAAAAATTTACAACATGCCCCTGATATTAAAAACTGAAACAAGTAAAGACCACACAAAAAAAATGCTTTGATCCTGGTTTAAGGTGTAGGTTAAATATATTAAATAATAGCAAATAGGCTAATAGCATACACTGATGCAGCATTTGATGTATTTGTAGTAATGGTGAGCTACTTTTAGTACAATACAGTCTTTTAAATGTACTATATCACAATTTAATACCAATTACAATAAATTTCATACTTAAAGTTAAAATCAACACTTAAAGTGTAAAGGCAAAAAAAGCACATGAAAGAAATTACTCAAATTTCAAACTACTACTAGTGTAACGACTAATAATTACAATTAATTTAACATTTTTAAACTTACAAGCCCAACAGATAAGTAAAGCTACGAGATAAGGTAATGTTATTAGCAAAAGAACAAAGATTAGCATGTAGCTTACGTTAGCTAGCTAGCTAGCTAACTAAACTTTAAAAAGTACATATTGTGCAACCTACTTCAGTGCTGGAGGATGGTTGTTTAGTAGCAGAGTGTTTTTTCGGGAAACACAGCAAGCACCTCATCTTGAAACTGTTGTATGTGTAAGATTTTGGTAGCAGGGGTTGTTACTGGAGACAGCCTCTTTTTTCTGAAGTTTTTCCTGATCATAGGGGGTTCAAACAACAGGTGGCGCTTTTCTACTCTTCAGGCAGCTGGAAAGGAAAACATGAAAAAAACTTTTTTTTTATTCATATGCTGTACTTAACATACTTCCTTCTTCTGAAAAATAACCCAAAGTAGTTAATGGCAGCGTAATGAGTAATAACAAAACGGTTCCCACACC
>JAPZDV010000024.1:10947761-10995969 GCA_029814665.1 Acanthurus lineatus | reverse complement strand
AGTACACATGCAAAAAAAGACTGAAACACAAAGGTATATATACACACACACTCACCTAGGTGCTTAAAGCATGCTTGAAGTTGTAATGAATGATTCATTGCCCTGCCTTTATGTTAAAACAAGTCACCATAGTAACCATATGAAGGACAGAGTCTATTTCACTCTGCCTCTGGCTCTGTCCCTCTTCCTCCTCTTGCTTCCTTCTTTCTTTTTGCTTCCTTCTTCTGTTCATTAGTCTTTCTTTCTTATTCTCCCTTTTAATTCAATTCTTAGCTGTTGATTGTGTGAATCTCTTTAATCTGCTTGCACTGAGTAGTAAGTTACAAAGCTTCACTTTGATCCTGGATGACATGACATGTAATACAGCAAACGTTAAATACCTCCACTATACCCCACCCCCCCACCCCACCCACCATTTTGCTCTCTTTTATTATGTTCACTTTCTTTCATCCTCACTCTTTGTCTGTCTTGTCTGTCTTTCCGTATTCACTCTGTCTCTCTTTGCAGGTTCATTACCCAAGTGGGTCGTCAACAGGTCTTCCCACTTCCTTGCTCCTCGGGTAAGTCATTTGCAGATTTACACAGATTGTGTGTGTGTTGTGTGTTTGTTGATCTGTTTATCTGCAGGCACTGTTTTTATTGATGTTACACACAACATGATGCTTGTCATAATGATATACATACAGACTTCATATGTATGTTAAAGGGTAAATTCAGTGTTTTTCAATCTGGACATTATTTAAATGTGTTTTAGCATCTAAGTGCCTAATGAGGACAACAGTTTTATTACATTGGTCCAGTATTGAACGAGAGCAATGCAGCTTGCAGCCACAAAACGAGGCTGCAATGTATGCTTCAGGGTAGTTGCACACTGTCAGTGTACATCGACTAAAAGAGCTTGTTTTTACCACCGACAGGCTTAGATTTTTATCCAAAGTGTCTGACAACGATACGGAAAAGATCTCTGCAGCTATAAACCATTTCCTTTAAGATAAGGTCAGATTGTTAAGCAAAAAACAGTAGTTATGTCTCTCATCAGAGCGACAAGCTCTATATAGAGAGACAGTTATTCCATCCTCATAAACATGCCTCATTTAATTTCAACAGAAACAAAATAAAACTAACCCAACCATCTACATCATCTTTTTATTTTAACAGTCACAGGCTCTGGTTGGGTCAGAGTATTTTTTTGGGCTCTACATGCAGTTTTCCCCCAGTTCTTCTCTGATGTCCAACCTAACTCTTACTCCACTTGGGATAATTTCACATCACACTTGAAGTTACCCAGAAGTTACCCTATTACTGTACATATTTGTACATTTTGTAGTTATTTATATCTGTGAAGAGCGTGTGTGTACTTGTTAAAGTGAAGATTCACTGGAGGGACCCTGGGATGGAGGAATCCCTTGATGGTTGTCAGAAAATAGCTCAGGGATATGCACAAATCCCACGGACAACAACCAATGCTGATGCCTTCAGCACAATAAATATAAAGCAGAATTTTCTGTTGAAGTTTTATAAAATGTATAACTGCGACTATGAGAACTGTGTGAAAATACTTAATCATGCTCTTCTACAGGATGACCTCATATCTAACTGTGGTTGCTGATAACCCATACAGATCTATAAAAAAGTAATTGGATTTCTAGGGATTTTTTAAAATCTAATTTGTTCTTTTTAGGCAATGAAGAAGATCAACAAAGCCTGTTTGAAGTATCAAGAGTGGAAGCAGAGACACAACCCTGGCTTCAAGCCCTGGCTGTATCCTGAACAGAATACATTACCCAGCATTCCACTCTCTGAGCTCAGCATTCAGCGTGCAGAAAGCCTGGAGAATATTGATGAGAGCTCCCTGGCTGAGACTCAGGAGAGAGAAGACAGCGATTAACACGCACAGACACACACATATACACACACACACACACACACTCACACACACACAGAGTCATGTATTCATACACACTCAAACAGTAATGCAGGGTTACATGCATGCCTGATACACATCGATAATTACACATACCTATATTTGATTCTATATGTAAATGCATGCTTACATACTGTACACGCAGTTGCATATGCAGACATGCTAACAAGCACATGTACAGTATGGAAGCATTCATGCACACAGAGAGACTCATACTTGACCAATTCCATCTCATACTTACACATCTCATGAATGAACACATGCATATACAAACATACAACATAGATGCACTCACTCACTCACTCACCCATCCACTAACAAGGGGCAGCAAAACTATGTATTTTTACAAGTAAATAATATTCATTGTAATCAGAAAAAGGGGCTGTTGATGTGCTATTTCATGCCTGTTCCAGGGATATAAACATTTTCTAATCAGGACCTATGCAGTTACAGCAAAATATATTTTCAATAAGAACAACTGTTAAAATGTTTACCAATTTCAGTGCATTACAGTGAGAACACACTTCACTACAACCCCAAATGCTCAAACACACCCTCAGTTTGTGTCTTTCTACCCACTGATTTCTATGTGTCTTCATCACATTTTGTAAGCACATGATAAACACGCAGGTATGCAGAAGGCAGCTGGAACCCCCAATCCTACCTGCAACCCTCCAACACACACACACACACACACACACACACACACACACATACTCAAAAACACACAGATTTTACATTCACATGTTCTGTCCTGCTCCTCTATTTGAGAGATGTATGAATGTATGTAGAGTTTAAAAAATTAAATACAGATTCCTATAAAGGTTTTCAAATTTCACCAGCAATCTGAGTCATTTTTTCCTCCGTGTGTGTGTCAGTGGGCTTGTTGGGTTGATGTCTGAGGCTGCCTATAGGTTTGAACTGATGCTATAATAGATACAAAGATTTGACCTGATTAACAGGTTGCTCTGCTGTCATTGACACTTTTTCAGTGACACACACATACACAAAACCATTGATTTTAAAGAGTGGAACAAAAAAAAAACATCACTTACAAGCTATTGATAAACTGATATGTGTGCATGTGTGTTTGGTTGCATGTACTTCCCTGTGTGTAGTGTGTGTGTGTGTGTGTGCAGTGGCCTAGATCAGAATTAGGAATCCCCCAATCTGTTGGCATGGCAACTATGAGATCAACTCAGCACTGAAGATAGACACAGAGAGATGAGAGCTTACATGTCACAGAGGAAGTGACTTTTTACACGTTGTCCACCCTTCTTCGTGATGCAGAATCAACCAAAGAGCATGCATACTATGAATGCACTGCATGTACAGCAGCAGCACTTTCTGTGTCCCTGCAGGATTAAGTGAATGACCTGAACTTGTACTTGCATAACAGAAATTCACACAGTAACTTGGTTTAAAGCATGGCTAAAGATCCGGGTAAACTGATTGGATGCACATAAAGTGAGAAAAATGTAAAGTTTATGATGCTGTTTGCCTGTCTGTGAATGCCTCAGTTAAAGGAATTACATGTAATTTTTCTTTACATGCAACATTATGCTCTTCTTTTTTTTCCCCTTTGCACAACATCTGCCTCTGCATATGCACCACCTAATAAAATATGAATGATGAAGAAAGAGTATGTAAGGCATATAAAAATGCATGAGGTGCATAGTGCTGTTCAGCCCTTTTTCCCTCTCCTCCAGCTGTTTATCCCTCTGCCCTCGTATATACAGTACTAATCCATCCATCCTCACAGTCTTAATGAGGCCTCTCTCTCAGCTGTAATGATTATATGTGTGTGTGTGTGTCAAAGAAAAAGGGCTGCTTGTGCACGTGTGTATGAACTGTGCGTCCCAGAGGCATCCCTGCATTGTCTTCCACCCGCCTCCACAGCAGGAGGAGGCATATAAGCAGCATGACGGCCGGCTTCCCCTCTGTGTGTGTGTTTCTGCATATGTGTCACACTGCCACCCCCACAGCCATCCAACCCACCAGGGCTGAGATCCTGGTGATGACTCATCACTGCCCCACCTCTTCCTCCTCTCCCACTCCCTCTCCCACCATGTCTTGTATTCTCCCCCTACCCTTTTTCTGCCCCCTTCATCGTCTGCTCCTTATCCTCTGCTCAAATTTTTCCCCTTATGTGCCCTGTCTCTTTTCTTCTTTCATCCATGCTTTCATCTACTTCTCATCCAAGCCTCTCTTCCTCTTTGATCCTCTACTTTTCTTCAGTTTTTTCCTCTCCTCCCATTCCCCCCTCCATCTCTGTCATCTATCCCTTTACTTTCCCATCATCTAACCCATTTGTTCTTCTACATTAATTCACAATTTTTCTTCTCTACAGTCTTCAGCTCCCCCCTTTCTCATCCGTCCTCAACTTTCCCTCGTTCTCTCCCAGCCATTCCTCACCTTTCATCACCCATTTCCTCCATCTGTCTTCTTTCATCTCCTCTCTTTCCATTTCCCTTCCCGAAGCTAATCTTTATGACACAGGCCCTGATCTTTATCCCAGGTTAGGAGCAAAATGAGTATCACACTGCCAAGTCACTGACTTGTCACAGAGCCACAGAGTCAGCATACTGTTCATCCTCCTGAAGCCAAAAATGTTGCCCTTTCACTCATCAGGTCTCTGGGCCTCTGACTGTGACATAAGAGAACACAACACACTGAATCACATGTGTGACACACACAGAAACACATATGCCAAGATGATATGGCTTAGTTTCTCTTCAGCTCTCAGAAAAACATGATGGCCAGTGAAGGTTTGACATTTAACACAAAAACAAATATGACAGTTTTTATTCATGTAAATACACAAGTGGGATATAATTAGTTGGTGGGTGTTTTATGTTTGGAGTGTCCTGCCACATCATGATGTACTGTGTAACTGTGAAGCTATGGTTTCAAATTTGGGCCAGCCTATGACTTTTATGGCATGCCAGCCTCTTGCTTTCTCAGTTGCTTTGATCTTGCTGACTCCTTTCACTTTTCACTGACTCTTTTAACTGTGAAATCAAAGAAACCTTCTTAAATAAATTAGGGTCTATTTAGATGCAACATTCTCTTTCTACCATAAATGCTGTTTTTCCTTATTTTATGCATTTTTATCGTAATGCTTTTAGAAATCCTCTCAATCTACGTGGCTTAATTTCTTGATGGTGAGTGGTTGCCCTCTTCTGGTTCCTATGGGAGTCTACACCTAACAAATCAGCGGGGTGTCTGATTACGTGTTAATCTGAAGTCACACAGATGCCACCTCCATAAAAACTTCTGTTCAGAATGATTCCTATCAATTTTAAGCTGACCATTTGGATTCCAAGATTAAACATGTTCATATCACCTGGTGGCCTGATGCTATCCCAAATACTTAAACAGACACATTTTTTGTCTTGTTTTTAGTTTAGTTTTGATTAAATGTATGTAAACCAATGACGGAGAAATTCACTGATATAAACCTTTTTCTATTAAGTAAATTTTTTTCTGTGTTTAATTTTGATATTTTCAAAGAAAAACGAATACTATGGCCTCAGAGGAAAAATATGTATGTACAGTATAGAGTGTGTCTTTTTATACTTTGCACTGTGCGATATCTGGGTAAAGGGTTTTCGCATGAAAACCGCAGATTGGGCTGTCCAGTCCTCTTTCAGTGGTCACATGACGGCCGTACGTAGGTTTTTGCTGTTCTGCTAGGTAGAGCGAGCAAGAAAAACACCGGAAATACAGAGTTCCTACCCTTAGAAATAAAACGCTTTATGACCGAATGTCAGTACGTGTATATATTTTGAAAGGCAAAGCCGGAAATAGTCTATTTTCGTTGCGCAACTTTAACACTGGCAGCCTATGAGTAGCTACTATTGCTTTTTCAACCGTGTGAAAAATGTTTACCGCTATTTGGCTTCGCAGCAGTGGCCACCAACTTTAGCGTTGTCTCAAGAGCTGAACGTCATCAATTCCCAGTGAGTTGGACAGTCGGAAAGACGTGAAACGGTAAGTAAATCACCATTATTTAACACTTTTTTTCTAGGAGAAACTTTCTCAGAACAGTTGATAAGAATAGACATCGGTTTAACAATATAAAACCACACAAACACTTTGGTGGCTCAAACTGAAAAAAAGCTGTGATGCCGAGGATACATTCACGGACTGACCGTTAGCCGGACCTGCGCTGCGGTGAAAATAACGTTACCGTTAGCTAAAATACAGAGATTCGCCGGTTTTTAAAACCAAAAAAAGATGTATGTGAATATTCCATGCCTTCAAGTTAAGCTGTCTCTTTAACACTTTACAAATTAATGAAGACAAGGAAATAATTCTCGACTTGCAATTGGTTAATGTTAACTTGTTAGACGTGTTTGGTTGTTTTTCTGTGCTGACTCAGGCTGCTCTATCCTTTCATTGGCAAAGAAAGGAAATGGACTGCCCTACGACGGGGTTGTTTATCCCCAGAGGAATTCATTATTTTTAAGCTGAGCCCTCCTAGGAATTCAGTATTAAATCGAAGTATTTAAATAAACTTGTAGATAGAGTACTTGGTCCTCGGCTGTTGGATGAAAGATTATCATATGCCTACTTTCCCCATCATGGTTTAGCCTGTAAGCAGGTGGACTTGTGACAGGTGGTTTCCCAGTTTTAGCTTTTTGTAGATTTGGTACAAGAGTTTCACTCGCTTTCTAAGGTTGTATCCTCTATTAACACTACAACCTACAGCTAGTACAGTAGATTACACAAACCTTCTTAGCAGCTGAAGTTTGTTTTAACATTACTGCTTCTCATTTCTGCTTTTTTGCACTCTAGGGCAGGGCTACCACATTTTGGATCTTTTGCTAGCTCATACACAGAGGTGATAAAAGCTTATTAATAATGAAACTATTTGAACATGCTAGCAGATAAGTTATTTATATCAGTAGAGACTGATATTTTCCCTTCTCAATGCTTATATACTCTATGTAAAGTATTTCAGTGGTAGAGGAAAAAGTTTTGCATGTGGGCTTAACCCTTAATATAGAGGTCATTTTGCATGACTGACTTGCTCTGTAGACCACTAAAATTAGCTATTGTAAAAAAAAAATTATTGGACAGTTCCCTGTTCTCATAGAAGCAGAACCGCTATCTCCTGAACCGTGAAGATAATGTCTGTTGTGGTTGAACAGATGTTACTCTGTCCCACAGTGTCAAAACTTTGTAGTAGAAACTCTGTCCATGTTAAACACTGTGTGCTATATTAAATTTATCAATTTATTCGTTTGAATATAGACACAGAAAATGACGTAGCTTTTCGGCAAAAAAGGGGAATCATAAAATAGCTATCAAAGCCTTCTGACTTTGTTTTGTCAGGCCTTTGAAACTGGACATGAAAATGCCTGTGACTGTTCGATTTGAGCTTTCAAGCGCACACTGAAAGAGCTGTATAATGTAGTGTTACAGGATGTTGTTTATAAAGTCAGAGATATAAGTATCTACCTCTCAGCCCATGGTTTTGTGTCTGCCAGTGTACGAAGCACAGTCTAACCAATTCAGGTTTACAGTCTTGATTTAGATTGAGACTTCTAACAAGAGCATGAATTATTTATTGGTCACTGACGTTAAGTTGTAGCTGATCATTTTGTCTGTTTTCATCCCTTCTTTCCCATCCCGTTTGTGTCTAACTCTTTTCTGTCCTTTTGTCAACTTTTGTTCCCCTCTCTGTCTGTCTCATACATTCACACTATTAGTCACTTCCGAATCACTCAGTAATGAGGTTAGAGGAGGAGAATCTCACTGGTTCAGAGGTCACACTGAAAAGGACGCAGGCTAAATGAAGTTCTCAGGTGTGCAAGAGGTGAAAACTGGTGACTGTGACAAAAGTGACTGAGGTTAACAATTCTGCTTCAAGACTGTAGATTTTGTACAAGAAAAGAAGACACGTTATGAGGCGTTTCTGTATCTTGTGAAAATGAGATTAGCTTGACATGGAGTAACTCACCATAGTTTCTTCTTTTTTTAACCACAAAAGAAACAAAATTGTCCAAAGTGGAGCATGAAAGATGTGATAAGTTTGGTTTATTCAACATTTTCCACCCAATTGCGAGGGCATGTACAACACTGTTTTAGAGATGTATTGTATAAACTTCATGGTCATTTTGAAGGATGTTGTTTGTGGTGCTGGTGAATTAAATTGAGTCATATTAAAGGGTGTTTCTAGTATTTTCTCCAACCAATTTACAATATATGATGCAATTGAACTTAATATTAAGAGCACAAATGGTCTTCAAGAAAAGACTTATGCAAATTTTAAATTTTTTTCTAAACATGGAAAATATTCATAATTACTCTCTATATATGTTGCACTGAGTGGAGGGCTGCATAGTCTGAACCTTTTCTCTCGAAACTTCTAGGTATTCAGTTTGTGTTTGATAGCCCCCAGAACTTTATACCATCTACAGTCAAAACATTAGTTTTGTAACAAGCTGGTCTCAGTTATGGGCTCCTCAAATGTGGTTGGCACTTTCTGGTGGGATACCCTGGGAAATATCCTCCTGTGAAATGTTGCACCCCAAGGAGTAAGAGACGAGTGTGCACACAGAACGCATTTCTTTACTGGCAGGACTGAGTCACTATTCAGTTCTAATTGAAAGTGGGCTGAGAGCAGCAGTGTGTTTGGTGGTGGGTGCATGAGTCATGTCTCCTGTGTGTGTGTGTGTGTGTGTGCGCGTGTGTGTGGGTGCATGTCTTTTTAAGGAACGCTTTTAAGAACATCACCTTGACAAAAACCTGAGGTTGTGAAGAAAATGTATCTGTAGTCGCTAATCACATAAATCACCATGGGTTAATAAAAAATCATGGGAATGCTGAATTCATAAATCTAGCCTTAAGCAACTGAATGCTCAATCAGTGCGCTACCAACCAGACATGATATACCCAAGATAGGAGAGAAACCAGTTACCAAACCCTAACCCTAACCAAAAATCAGGCTGGAAATAAAGACTGCTGGACACATATCTTGCCCCTTTTTCCCCAAAAGCCAGTTGTCTGCTCGACAGCAGCCGAACCAGGATACATATCCAGACAAACCTATTGGTACTCTAAATTGATCTGTTAAAGAAGTTGGTGTTGTGAAATCTCACATGTGAGTAATCGTATAACCTATGGAGGGAAAAAAGAGTTTAATCAATATTTTGGGGTAAATATATCACACTTTTAAAGCTTTTTGTCAGATTTGACTGACCATTTTGTACATGTAATTTTTGTATCCCTGTGACCACTTAATGTGAAGTTATAGCTTTCTTTTCATTGATTCAGATAAGAGCCTAGTTCTGTAAGCCCAAATTATTTGCTGAAGTTGCAAAGATGGCTTCTAAGTAGTGAACTTGGCTAGAGAGATTGTGTACCAGCCCAGCGAAGGCTGGTAACGCCTTATCATGTTGGCTTTAATATGACATGAAAAAATTAACCCATCAATTGGTTTTGTAAGAAATAGAGCCCGATTGATATTTAAGTTCTCTGGCAGATAGATACAGTTTTTGATATTTGTGAGCTTAAAGAATTTGATATTCATGTATCAGCCAAATACTTAGAATGTCAACAAGGGGTTTTTTAGCCTTCATTAGATAGACAACACAGGAAGAGGGGGAGATGAGGAAGGAGATTATGAGCATCAAAGGACCTTAACAGGAATCAAACTGAAAAAGTTGCCATAATCTGCCACCAAGGTGCTCTAAATATGGTATTTTGAGCACGATATGTCCTGAGCATGACATTTTTATGGTTAAAAGAAAAAAACTTGACATTTTAATACTGACATATCTTGTCACTTTCTGCCCAACCTACTGTATATGCAGATGCCAATATCTGTGTTAAGTGAATATCAAGCAATTAAGCAGCACCTTTCACAGTCTTGCTTCAGTGAAAAGTTAATTGTTTGCTCAACCAAAAAACAACTTAGGACTAGTGTTATGAATGACCTAAAAATGCAGCTTGCTTTGAATTTTGGATATTATTGATGGTCCGATTATGTAAAAGAGGCAGTGCCTCTGATATGGTGAAAGCTTATCACGCTACAGAGCTGACATTGTGTTTTTGTTTGTTCTTTTGTGATGTAGGAAATGATGCTGTTCCCTTTACTTTTTTTTAAAGAAAGCTGCAGCACAGCTAAAAAAATGTTGACGCTGCTTTTCACACTACACAATGTGAAGTGACAATTAAACTTGTCATGTAGCTGTGGCATGAATAGCACAACTAGATTAGAGTCATTGCTTTTTTCGACTGTATGCACTATTTTACAGGGACAAATGAGTGGAGGCTGCGTGCACAGTGAGCTGTTATTAACACACACACAGCAACATACGTGGTTGCCATAAAGACTGAATAATATTGAATTAAGATAGATAGAAAGGTAGATAGATAGATTTATTTGTCCTTTACAGGATAATTGTTGTCACTTGTGTACAGCCACAAGAGGTTACACACATAACTTTACAAACACAGGAACAGCAGTATCACAGACATATACGTATACATATACATATACCCACTAGCACACACATAAAACATTCAGATTCTCCACATTTACAATCGCTTTATTCTTCTGTTAAATTAAGTGAAAAAAAGGATGTCATGCTCATAGGTGTGTCTTTTCATATATTATTTTCAAGAATCAATATAAAGATCTGATTTTTTTATAGGCAATGTTAGAGGGGATATTGGTAATGTTCACAGCATAAATTAAAGACATCTAACAATGTAGACAAGAATTTCAGTTATTTGAGTTTAAGAAATATTGTGTGTGCGGACCAACACGCAGGCTAGGAAGTCCTTAATTCTTTCTATTCCCAGCAAATTCTTTCCAGGCAAATAAAATGTAAAAATCATCATTCCCAATAAGGTCTGTACTCTTACTCCAATTTCTGTATCTGTCAAAATAATAAAATTATGCTTTCTCCATATCAATCAGCCCTACTTTGCATCCATTGACACATTATCTTTTATCCATAACATAAACATGTCAGCCTGTTACAGTTATTCAAGGCAAACGTTGCACACAACATTTACAAGCCAATGTTGTGGTATAGCAGCGTTAGTGAGTGGTTAAGTTACACAGACACATTCAGAGACTGCTGTTAATACTATGATGCTAACTATAGCTTTATCGTACTTTTATTTAACCTTTTGATGTACTGTATGCTGTTAGTTGCAACCTTCTCACTATGAATGTGTTATGCATGTGTCAGCAGTCATGTGTTATTGTGTCATGATGTTGGAAGTTTTAAAACTGAGGACCTTGACCATAAGCAAGAGTTAAACCTGATGTCAGCCAGCAGTGATCAGTGCAAAACAGAGGGAAACTGCAACATCCTGGGTATCTGTGTTATTGTGTGTGTGTGTGCGCAAGTGTTAAATTGAAAGGGGATATGAGGCCTGAAACGCATTTTCTTCACCCACCCCCCACCAACTTCACACAAACAATATTATTAGGTGAGCACTTGTTTTAGAGAGTGTGATCAGACTCGAACAGTTGGCCCCCACCATGCGCTTTCCTATTTCTTGTCAGAGTGTGTGTTTGTGTGTGTGTGTGTGTGTGTGTGTACTTGCCTGGGCAACAGAATGCCCCATTGTGAAAGCAGCACAGAGACCCTGTTATTGGCAGCCTTCTGAGTGGGAGGAAGGGAGGGAGTGCAGAGAAGGATTGAGGGAGGGAGAAATGGAGAGAAAAATGAATTGGAATGTCCAGAGAGCCAGATGCTTATTGAAAAATGCAGAAAACAAAATAAAAAACACATGAAAAAGGAAGTAAGCAGTCGGTAAACTGTTACACTGTCCACACAGAAATTCACAAAGCTCCTGTATATTTTGTTTATATGATGCATGTTCAGGTGAAAACATTGACATTTTTGAGATGTCGATGCTTGTTTGCCATCAGCCCTACAATCAGATGAAAAGGTCGATATCGATATTTTCCTCCTGCTTGTAGTACAGAAAATAAGGTCTACGTCATGTTTAACACAGGAAGCAGATAACTTCTACCAAAAGTGAAGTGAAAAATACTCCATGCAACAGGTCAAAAAAAGGTACAACTTAGCTCGCAAACTAACCACGAGTATATTCAAGATTCAGACAAGCTTTGATCAGCGTTTGGACAACTGGTAATGTAAAATTTGTCATTCTGAGATGCAGAAAAGACTGACTGATATGTGCATTGTTTTTGGGAATGTAACTCATATGTAGTCTCCAAAAGTGTGTCATTGAAGTTTTTTAAATGGTCTAGTGTTTAAAAAGTAAACTGAAATTTTGATAAATTGCAGTAAGGAATCACATTACTTGTAGAATTGGAGTATATATCGGATTGGCCCTCAAGTAATACTATCAAATCAGGAGATATGCATATCATCCCACTTTCAAATACACAAGATTCAGAGTGTAAATAAACCAGTTTTGTCTTTGAAGGTTTTGTCTTGATTCAATGTTGATAAAGCAAATTGTTTTAAGTGAGCATTCTTTTTCATTTAATCTAAACTTTGACCTTGATGTGAAAAGCTGAAGTAGATGAACAAGAAATATATTTAAAATGTTTTCTTAAAAAACTACAAAAGGTTGTATTCATTCTATGCCCAACAATATAATCACAGCTTTTTTTAAGACCATTGTCAGGCTGGAACTTGAACCTCTCGGTGTGGTTCTGTAAAAAGTGAAGCTGTGAAGAGTTCGGAGAAGGTGTATATAAGGCAAAGGCCACGTTACATTCTGTGATGGTCATCACCCACGCTGGGCTAGTTCAGAAGGAAAATACCCCATCAACCTGCCTGAACTTGTGTGCCTTTGGATGGGTTTTCTTCATATCTTTCAAATAGGAGGTTCTTTGTCTCTATTTACAGCTATATCTCCTAGGCTACATAATTTATTAACAAGGAATTTCTTTGAACTGTTAATCAGATGACACAGTTGGACCTTCCAGTTAAGCCTGCTGAGCTTAGTTTGCTTTATTTCCCAAAGGTTTAAAGCTTCACCAAAATTGCACCAAAATCAAGCCTGTTGTGACAAAATTATATTGGTAAGTGGTGCTTTAAATTTTAGACGAACGCAGATAATCTGATACGCTTTATCTTTTCACTCCTTGATGAATGCAACAGCCTCTACAGTTGTTTAATTAAAATATTCTTTAGCAGCTACAGACTGTGCAGAGAGTAGCTGTATTATTCTCATTAAACAGTTTTCATCAGTTTGTTCTCGCCTTCTATATTAATGTTTAACACTTGTGCCTCCTAAAGAAACACAGAGGCCACAAAGCTCATGACTTGCTGCAGTGAAAAACTATACCCGGTCAAAGATCCAGAGACCTGCAAATTATTTTCTGTGCTTTCACTAAAATGTGTTTTTTGGATTCTGTGTGGACAGTTCAGTTCCAGTGTAGGCTGAAGACTGATCAGACAGTTTAAGCCGTCCCTGTGCCCTGTAGTATCTACTTTCTCAAAGGAAACATTTGACAGGAAATGAAATGCTGTCGTTTCAACACACTCACACACTAGTTAAAAGTATTTCTCGGACTGGATACTGTGGCTCACCGTGCTATTTGCTTAGCCTTCGCTGCCAGTCTCCAGTCAGGTCAATGTAATATTTTTAATTTTTCCTATTTTGTTGATTTGTTTTTAGTCAGGCTAGCTAGTGTTATTGTTTACTAAAGGTTGTTTTCATATACTTGTGAAGTAAAACTATATACTGTCAGCTTCAATTAAATTAAAGCTATTCTTTAAGATTGAAAGTTTTACCTTCAAAGAGTTTAAATGTATTATGCCATTGCCAAGAAAAGTTTAACTTATTGTAACATTCATTATTTTATTCAAAATTGTATATGAAATTTTATCAGCCTTTTTTGAGTCTAGCTTCAACAATGTAGGTTACTAATAATGGTTAATAATATGTAATTGCTTAAGAGAAACTAAATTCAAACAAAATATTTAAAATATGAAATATACTAATATGAGTGGACTTTAGACAAGCTACTCATCCTTAATATCATATTCTTTTGGAAAAAGAATATACATAGTTAAATAAGTAGTTACACAGCAGGAGGATTTCTAGATTTCATTTGCTGGACTTAAGAAAATTCAAATAAATGTACATGCAAAATATAATAATATAATAATATTTCTCATGTCTTGGCACAACTTATATCAGCACAGAAGGTTGTCATTGTAAGCTATATGTGTGTGTGGAGGAAAGACTGTTTGTGGCTCTGCGTGGGAAACCAGCAGCTTGCTTTGTGGTTAAAGGTATGAGGCAGAAGTAAACCTAAGTGAATGCAGTAGGTGTTTGATTATTGATCTTCACAACAACAGAACAGCTTTGGTAGTTATAGTCCAGTTATTACATGGTCATACTTTTTTGCTTCAGTTTTTTGTGGTAACTCTTGAAATGCATCGCAACAGTCTTTACAAAGCTGTTGTGTACAATCAGGCAGGTTTGCATCACATGAATGCAGAGAGCTGACACTGATGCTGTTTGCTAACCAGGGCCTGACACTGTGAGTGATGTGAATACTTCAAAAAAAATTGTCTAAATGCTTATTCAGTTTGAACACCGTGGTAATGTATATTATTCATGTCTCAAGACGTACTGCATCAGAAAACAAAACCTAGGGTGGATGGTCGAGAGTGCTGATGGAAAGGGAACCTTCTTATGCAGCGTTAAATGTGTTAAAGAAAGAATCGGGTGAGTCCATGTAGACGTGCTGTGTGTGTCAATACGTGTTGTGTCAGTTCACTTCCTCTCATAGTGGTCTGTTGTGTGAAGGTGCTGCTGCTTGTGTGTTTGCAGCTTACAGGGGATAATGGTTGAGTTGAAGATTTTTGTTTTTATGTTGATACAGCCCTGAGATAGTGGTCAGATATGTTTGCCTGGCATGTGTAAAACATCAGGAATGGAATAAAGATCTAGCAGCAGTTTCCCTCTGAGTCATACTCAAATTAGATGTGATCATCTGACCTGAGCAGTGACCTGAGCAGTTTCTGAAAGCACAGTCCATTGTTTGTTTTCAATTTGTTCAAGCTGTGTATAGACGATAAAGTTACCAGAAGTGCTGTTGAAAAACAACAGTACTTATCAAAAATGATCAAACTAATAATTTAACTGCTAAAGGATCTTACTGTCAAGGCATTAACAAACTTCCTCTTTTACTGGGTTTGAAGTTGTTCATTCTTACTAAGTATATGGCAGGCCGCTTTAAGACTTTTGTTCACAGTTTATAAAAACAAACACTTGTTTGTTTCGTCATTTGCTGTCCTAATTATCAATCATATTTATTTCTGTCTTTCTGATAACTAAATTTTTTTTTTTTTTTTTTACTTTTGCACTGTAACACATTTCCCAATACAGAATTTCTCAAAATAGTGTAGTCTGCAGGAAGTGTTTGTCATCGTTTAGTCTATCATCAGACTAATGTGACATAGTGAAACGTTTTTAGGAACAAAAACCAACTTTTAGTTTAAATGCGGATTGGCATCTCTTTTTTTAGCTGAATTTGGGTTTTTTTAATCGGTTATCTAAAGAAAAACCAACCCCTATTAGAAGTTATTTACTTGTCAGATGCAAGTTGTTCAGTTTTTTTTTTTAACTTTTTGTTTATTTAGTTTTCAGTTTTCAAAACCAACTTTTGGTGACAAAAAGTGAAAGAACAATACCTACTACCTTCTCTTTACAACCGAATCTATTGATCTATTCTTAAAATGTCGCCTTAAAACATGACCCAACATATATATCTCATATGTAGTCCATGTAGGACTACTATGTTTCTCGTGGATCCCTGTATTAGCATAATGAGTTAGCTTTTCCAGGAGGTTCCAGTAGGCAAAACTCACCAGAAGTACATTTCTTCCAAAATGTCCAACCATTGTTCTAAAGTTGTAGGGTCACATTTTAGCCAGTTCCTGGTGATGGCCTTTAAAGATTCAAGTGTCATGATTTTGAAGAGATAAATGTTCTTCTTTACAATTATGTTGTCCGTAATCAGTCCCATGTAGAGAAACTGGGGGTCCTTTGGAATCTTGTAACATAAAACACCCCCAAGAATCCCAGTAACTCTGTCCCAGAGTGGTTGAATTTTTGTAAATGACCAGAAAATATGTGAGGGACTGGCATTCATCTGCCCACAGTGCCTCCAGCATTGCTGTTGTGCACCCAGTTGTTTGTTCTTTATGTGTGGTGGTATGAAGAAACAAATTCAATTCTTCCATCTGAATTTCCTCCATCTTCTAGAGCTAGTTAAAGTTTGCTGTGTTTTGCACATAGAATACCAATTACTCTTTGACATTTTAATATCCAATTCTAGCTAAATTTCAATTTAACATATAATGACTTTACTTAATTTTGTTTTTGTAAACTATAATAAATTTTAGAGACAATCTTTACAAAGGTTTTTTGTGTGCATCAGTCATTGTCTTAATCACTTCAGTGCCTTCTGCTGAGATTTCTCTGCCCTAAAAGTGTCTTAACTTTAAGTATCTGAATGATCCCAATCTCTAAATCAAATTCTCTTTTAAAGTTTTCAAAAGTTTTAAAGGATTTTCCCTCTAAGAATATACATACAGCTGTTAGTCCTGTGTCACTCCACCTTGTAAATGTGTTATCTATCACTCCGGGTCTAAATCTGAGAGTCTGAGAGGGCCAAATCAGAAGTCCAATGTCCCACTCCAGTTTATATTTTCTAACAGTCTCATTCCATATTTAAGGGATGTGGTGTTTTTTTAATGCACATTTTCACTTTTTTTTGTCCTTTTCTCATAGGTTGTGTAAACCATGATCTGATGCGTAAAAGGCCTGTTAATCCCACATGCTGCACCCGCACACATCAGTCATGTCTCAATTTGAATCCTGTGCGACTGTGTTAGACTGGTTATGTGTGCTTCGCCTGGAGCAATATTCGGAGGCATTTCAGAGTGCTGGCCTGGCAACATTACGACAATGCCGCAACCTTACACCAGATCAACTGGAGCAGATGGGCATCACCCTGCCAGGCCATCGTAGGCGTATCCTGGCCAGCCTGAACAAGACACATTGTAATATTGACACACAATCTGACACACAGGCTCCGCTTCCACGATGTGAGAGGGAGCAGAGATTGGAAGTGTTGCAGAGAGAGAGACATGTGCCTCTTCCAGTGGAAGAAAACCCCATCCCTAAGGAGAGGGAGAAAAGAAATGGTGCGCCATCAAGACCTACACCCAGGGAACGAGAGAAACCAGTCCCCAGAGAAAGACAAGTGCCCATGATAAAAGAGGAAAGTGCAGTAGAAAAGAGGCCTGTTCCTGGACAAAGACAAATGGTACCTGGAAAACTGGAAGAGAGGAATGGAGGAATAGGTGGAGAGAGGGAGAAGCCTGTGCCTAAAGAGAGGACTAAGTTTCGTCATAATGCTCCCATGGACTCACACTCTAGCGCCCTTGTCTCTCCAAATTCTGACTCCTCCTTACCCCCTGTTCCCCCACGGAGCACCCCCAACTGCCCTCCACAGCGCTTCACATCCCCCCTGAGCCCCTCACCTCCTGCTCGAGCCACCACTTCCCCTAAACCTGACGGAAGTGTAATTAAAACACCAGCAGTAAAGAGCAGATCTGCGTCCCAGAGTTCCACCCCCACCAGCACCCCCACTCACACCCCTACACACGCACCTCTCCATCCTCCTAACTTCTCATCTGCTCAAAATCGGCCACAGACATTAGCCATTCAGCCACCTGCCCATCAACTGGGTAGTGATGGAAGAAAAACTTCACCTGTTTCCCCCATTCCTCCCCTTAACGATGACAGACATGCCCCACCTCTCCCTCCAAAAGCAGGGGTGGTGCCCAAAGGCCCTCCACCACTCCCACAGCGGGTTCCTGCACAGTCTCCAAGAACTCAGAGGTAGGACTTCCTTATTAAATAGATTTTAACGCAGCTAAAACGAGTTTTTGTAGATTGCTTGTAGATTTGTAGAAAAAAAAAAGTTCAAGTCAGAACAGTCTTTTTTTTGTTGTTATAAAACTAATCTTGCTTTCCTCTCACAATACCTGTATGAAATTGGTCCATCTCTGGGCCCCTCTCCTCCTGCAGGATATAGGTTAGGCTTTATATTAAAAAGTGAGTTATAGTTATATGGTTCTTATTGAAAAAAAAATGGCCAAAGAAGTATGAAAATATTCATTATTGGTCTGTGCTGAAATATATTAGACTTAAAAATGGTCGAGATCTCTCCCTCCCTTAGGATTGTGCTGCCATCTATTGGACACAATTGAAATATACTGCGGTCAACATCAGTAACAGTTTAGACACCAGAAATGTTGTTCAAGACTTCAACACTTCCTGAAATTAAAATTAGACACTTCCTGAAATTGACAGACTGAAACACATTGACTGACTGAGTGACTCGAGAGCTCAGTGGCCTGTTTAATGTGTAAATACATTAACAAAACCTTTTGACTTTTCATCAATGAAGGAATTGAGGCTGCAGTTTGTTTTGTGGTCCAGCCACTGCAGTGGATGCATGTATTTTGTTTTTCAGATTCTCTTTGGTGGCATTTTCACAATTATTTTATTGTTAACTTTGATAAAATATCCTATTTTTGTGGAATTTAAATGTTTTTCCCTAGTTTTTTTGTAGTTGTTTGTGCAAATTGATGTGGTTATGCATAATTGTTGTTTTTAGAGGCTTCTCCTTTTTCCTTAAGCAGCAGTTTATTACCCTGAAACTAGTTTTAATGATAAGAACATATCAGCCATCTATCACATGTTTGTGTAGTTCCTGGTGACTGCATACCAGATTAGGAGCTCTATCTGATATCTTCTTTTTTCTTGCTTTGTCACCAGTAAGGGAAAAGAAACAAGTGCCTTGCCTTAGGCAATTCAATAGTTTTTTTCTACAAGCAACACATGCACATTCTCTTTGTTTAAACGGAAACAAGATATAGAGACGGGGGAAGTTACAATGGAGAACAAAAATGAGCAGTTTAAAACTCTCCCCCTCATTAGCCTGTGTGAGTGGAGAGAAAGAGAGAGTGAGAAACAAAAGAGAGAGAGAAAAAAGTGATTTGTTGCCAGGAACTATCGTCAGACTTTTTGTAGCCACATTCACATGCTCTCTTGTGGCTCTCGTGTTTCCTTGTGAGTGAGCTTTGTTGCCTCCTACCATATTCTGTTTAGCTGGTCGTTTCCTCGTCCTTTTGCTTTTTTTTGATCTCCTCCAATGTGTGTGTATGCTTAAGATTGTTTAATCATCATGGAAGAGGACTTCTTGTAAAAACATGTCGAGACAGGTAAAAATGATTCTAATCTCATCAATGCTTGTCTTTTCTCAGTCTGTATTCGTCTGTCAAGCACTCTTCTTTTCCTCCCCCCTCTCTTGGCTCTGTGTTAGTGTTTCAAAAAAAGGAAGCCTCTCTTTGTTTTTTTCTTTTCTCGTGTTTGTGTTTTCTTTATCGTTACACGTTTACCAGTAAATAGAAAGCAACTTCACCATATTGGCATGAGTTTGTTTAACTTTGACCAGAGTAAAGTAGTTTAATTTTTGTAATAATCCTCGCTAAGACCAGATACACTACCCTGTCATGTCATGGGTTGTACGTTTTAGGGGAACTGACTGACTGTTTATGTGTACCTGTATGTCTGTAACAAGACAAGTCAGATAAGATTTTCCAAAGGCATCTCTGGTATGTTTAGCTGTCATGGAAATCAGGTGTTTTTCTGGCTTAGCTTTGCTGTTAGCATACCATATCAACAGTGACATCATGCTACAGAATGCGTGTTGCCAGAGATACATAGACTAGCAACATAGATTAGCTCTCTGCTTTGTTTTACCAGTGTAAAAATATTTCCCAAATTAAGTCAATATACACAAAATAATTTCTTAGCAAGCAAAGAGATGGTTAAATATAGCATCTAGCCTGTCCCTGTTTCAGCACTCTTCCTCTGAAAAAGGAGGAACTGTGTCAACGGGTCAGTTTCCCATCATTGTGGGTCTGATGTTTTGTTTTTTTTTTGGTTCATTATTAAACCAAGCTTGTGAATAGAGTATATATTTGGAGTCTTGCATTCAATTCCAAATATAGTTAGTTACTCTACTTATGTTTCTTTGTGTTTGAAGCCCCAAGTCCTTGACAAAACAATGTATTTTGACAACAGGGATCTATTATTTAAGACAGTGCTCTATATCCCTGTAACAACAAAAAAGTATATTAAACTAATGGTCAGGTTATATTACGCGACTGTTTAAAGTTGTCTGACACATTGCCACTTTGCCCAGTGAGGCAAATCTTTTCCATTTCAAACAAACCAGTAACCAATGGCACAAGATGGTGCAGCTAATTATTAATAAACCAAACTGCACATTTGATTGGAGACAAAGTGACCTGTTTTTTTCAAATCTGGTTATTCCTGTAATGTGTGACTAATATCTTTTATGCACTCACAAGTATAAAAGCTGAACATTGCAGCTGTATACAGACGGGTAAAGAGGAACTTTCACAATACTGGACACAGATTGACGCCAGGTTTATGCGCTAGCTCTTGACTTTTCCTTTATTGTGAAAATAGTGTATATATTTGCTGCTCTGTGAACTGGTTTCAAAATTTTTGAGTTTTCGAGTCTTCATGACTAACCAAAGGGCTGAGAATAAAATTAATAATAAAGCTACGACAATATGAAAAGTAACCAAGGAAGTTAAAAAAACAAATCAGAAAATGTACTGTATTGTGGAGTTCGACTTAGTCCAGTATCTACACAGGAGGCTACATCAAGCCTTTTTCTGTGTAAAAACACAAGTAAAATGTCCAACTGTATATTATTAATATTTTGGTAAAAGTAACTATTGCAAGATCTATGAAGTGGCTATTAAGGAAAGGGGTTATAGAATCAACACCGTCACATCCCTGAGGAAGGGCTAGAGGAAGTAGCTAGGGACTGAGAGAGAGAGCTAATCATGTGACACTTAGCCTTCAGGCACAAAAAGAAATGGATAGATGAATGGATTAATAGATTAATGGATGGTATATTGTACAGTAGATGTATATTGGAGTGCATTTAGTGTGTATGTGCATACCTGTGTGCACACTAGGGATCTGCTGGTAAAAATGGGTCAAAAACATCCCAATAAACAGAATTATCACTATCAAGCCTTTCTGAAAGACCAGTATTATGATAAAATTACAAACCATCAGCTGTATTTTGCAGCTGTTTTAAAACTACATAAACAAAAACAGGTCATCAGTATAACTTTTCCACCTTCAGTGTGCAGCATTTTTTTGGTTTCTTTTTTGATCAGACCCTCCCACTTTGTACTATTTATTGTTTTCTGCTGGGTGTTGACAGTCTGTAGGCAGATTGTCAGAGGTTTCAATACTGCTAAAAAATTTCATGGCCAGAGCAGAACCTGAACCCGGAGGAAGCACGCAACTTGAGTGTATGTTGACGCAATAGTGCCCTGTGGGTCAGATATATAAAATTATCCTCTCTTTCACTTAACATTACAACTCAGCACCCCTAAACTAGCCTAGCCAACCTTAACATGGCAAGTGAGAAGCTGGAGCTAGGTAGACAAGGACAAGAAACCTTATTTTTTAGTCCTGCTGTGGCCGCTGCATCTGTGAGTGATCAGTAAAAAGGTGCTTCCTTAGGGCTAATCACAATAAAACTTCTTATATAGAGGTCATAGTGCCCTCTGAAAATGTAGATAATCATGGTGTTGAGTGTAATAGCAACGTCTTTACATGCACTTCTCTAATGCACCCATACATACTGTGTTTGTGTGTTTGTTTGCAGGGGATTCAGAGGTATGCTGTGTTTACATGGAGATCTCACTAGGTGAGGCAGGTTCAGACTTGCTGCATGAAACAGAATTAGAGTGGGAAAACTAGAAAGTCGGGAGAAGGGCGGAGGGACAACAGTGTGCCTTTGGGATCAGTTCTTGTACCTCTGAAGAAGACACAAGCTGTAGAGCAGCAGTCCATAATGTGTGCTGAATCAGGTTACCATAATGATTTAGTGCTCTCTTTAACTTTATGCAGTTGTGCCAGACTTTTTTCTACCTAAGATACCTGGATAAAATCTTACCATTGGAATGAAAACAGACAAGACAAGAGGGGAACAGGAGGGACCAGGGCTTTCTTCCCACAACAGAATGTACAGAATCAGTCGTCTGTGTGGGATTTTCACCCGATCTCAGGTTACTGCGATGTCTGAGGACTCATTTCCTGCTCTACAAAACTCTGTTGATCCGTCCTGTCCTTTATCCCCCAGCCCCACTCCCACCACTGATGAGATGCAGAAAGACCAAACTCCACGGGTCCCACCTCGCATCAGGACACCCCAAACTCTAGAAACCCCACAACAGTCAACTCAACCTGACACGTCTCTGCCTACTAAGAGGATCCCCCAACCTGCACAGGAGTCCAGTAAGTGATATCATCAGCAATACCTATGTGTATATATTTTTTAAATTTTTTTATTACATGCGGGGGCACAAACATTATATGAATTTTGTTTTTAAAAAGACTGCAGTTTGACTTTCAAACCCGTCTATGCAGTAGAGAAAGACAATTCCATGCAACTATGAATTCTGCAAAAATGAAACTTGACTGTCTGTTAGTTTCTAATGACTTGGTGCTGAAATGTCTCAAAAATGTGAACTCACCAGGGCCTTATACACACTAAATGCAGCAAAGACTTGTATGTTTGGTTCTTTTTTGGTAGGAGATGCAACCGAGTGAAGGTTTAGCCAGGTGTTATTTTTGTTGAACAGTTACATCTGTTACATCTGCTACCAACCACTGTTTTCTAAAGGGAGATATTATAGTACATCAGGCTAGTATTGAAGCTAGCTCCACATTAAGCTGTAACCCCTTGATTCAGTCCGCCAATCAAATCGAAACTCAGTGTTCTCTCCAAAGTTCCTCCTCTGCAGTCCCTCTTTACCCTTCTGAACAAACAGAGCAGTGAGTTACAGTCAAACTTAGGCACATGTCTGATTTATCGCAATTTGACATCTGGGCTTCAGTTATTGGTTAACCAGGATGTAGAACTCAAAAACTGGACGAAGTGCACAGTGTTTTACTCTTGCTTAAGATTACTCTTACTCAAGATGTGAACTAAGCTATGTTTTTTTCAGTGTTTCTAATAGCATGAGTGTCCATTTAGTACACCAGGTTTAAAGTAGTCCCATCAGGTTAGCTTTGTATTGGCATTATGGAATGAGAGTTACAGTATTAAGACTTATTTTGAGTCTGGTGTTTTTAAGCAGAGGCTCAGCATTGTTCGACCTAAGTAGTCTAAGATGTGATGTCCTACCCAGATGTCTAAGTAGTATCACCAAGACAGTTTGGAAGACTTAAGTGTTTTGTACTCTTGCAGTGCTACTAATGTTGTCCATGCTATCACAGACAACTGCATTTGTTTGCAAAAGTGCTAAGATTTTGGGCCCCAGTGCTAAACAGAAACCATGTCTGTGCACATAGTGTCTGTCTGTTGTTTACTCTTTCCCATGCACCAGAGGAAATATAACGGCCTGTTATTTGTTTTTGTTTCTCACTCAACCCTGAAAAGTAGAGCTTGGGAGTCATACCACACTGACAAACCTGTACCTTGTATATGCCCTGTAAAACTCACAGCTGTTCCTTATAGACTGTTTGGTTTCTGTGTTCATAAAGATTGACACAGATGACACTCTAATCCAGAACCATACAACCTGAGTAACTGGTATAATCACCGTGCTGGTTTTCTCTTTTAATTGTATCCGGTTTCCCTATTCTTGCTCTCACCAAGCAGGTATTTCATTACATTTACCATAACAGCTTCCCATGCAAGAAAAAAGAATAAAAAATGTGTTTAGTTTGAGCCTCATGGTTGCGTGTGATTAAAGTAAATTCAAAATGGATTATTATTCATTTTCTGAATTTATTTTGTCTGTGCATCCGTTCTGACCAATATATTCATCAGTATGGCTTTCAGTCATTGTTCCCCAACTGAATGTTGAAAGATTACATTCCAAAATCAAAGGCATGCTTTGTGTATTAACCTTTGTTGGAAGCAAACAGTGCAATAACACTGTTCCAATGTAGAACAAAGGGAGTCAACCCCTTAAGAAAAATTAAGTATGACTGTGCAGTGTTGCATAAATTCAGGTTTGCTTATATTTAACTGAAAGTCAGACCTGATATCGTTTAGTTTTGGGAGACAAATATTTTCTATGAACAAATGGTTGAATAATGTCTTATTGCTTTAATTTGACATCTTTGCATGTTTTCTGTTTGTAAATAATGTTGGTGTTTTAAAGTTTCCTGCAAACCAGGCCTCAAGTGACCCAGAGTTGTAAAAATCTTTTGGTTCTGATCTGTCCCTCCCGTCTTCAGGGTTGGATTCACTTGACGATAGTTCTGATGACTACGAGGACCCAGACTTAATTGGCCCTAGTGTTCATCGATTGAACACATCAGACAGGGTGAGTGAGAATGTTTCCCTCTTTTACACTCTTGTTCCTCTTTTTCTCCTGAACAGTGTGAATGACAACTGTCTCCTCCTATAGGATATGTCCCTGCAAGTGCCAGGACAGCAAAAGGGACGCTACAGTTCTTTTTACAGTGACGATGAGCTGTTGGACGGTGATGAGTAAGTCATGCATGAGCACACAAAGGAACCATTAGTGCAAGCACAGAAACTCACACTGAGACTGTATGACCATTTACATGACTGATCTCACTGAAACTTTAAAAAAACAGTTTTTGCCTTTTTAGGTTGTGAATCATTTGTAAAAGTTCAGCAAAAATAGTGTTTTTACACTGTAATTGTTAATCTAGTCAGCAGCTGTCTGCTTGCTTCATGTTAACTGTCAACACTGTCACCAGTCAGATGCAAACTTTCACAAACAGAAACTTATTTTCAGTGTCCTGCAAACGTGTAGGCAGTGGTTTCCGTGGTGACACAAAATTGCACTTGATGGTTTCCTTGCTGATAAAATTCAACTAAAGATCATACAAGCTTACTATGTTAACATTCATTTAAGTTTTTTCTATTAATATAGTGTTCTGAGTGTATGTATGATATAGTTTCATGTGCTTATATCCGTCCAAAGCTCAACCCTATGGCAGGATGGCGGCCTCGGTAACTTGCAAGGCAGTGTCTACTTGCCGAACACTGGCAAACGATCTTCGGTCGTCAAAGAGGACAGCCATCAGCTCGCTGCTGTCATCAAGATGGGCTGGCTGGACAAGAATCCACCTCAGGGGTACAACTGACAACAAATGCACACACAAACCGAGGTTTTGCTAAAAAAAATAAACAGAGGTGTCAACTAATATTCTACATGACATCATGTATCACACTTAAAACTTGACATCAATACAAAAGATTAATCAATGGCTTCTTGTGGGCTCCTTTGGGCTGTTTTTATACCTGAGTAAATACAATCAAACCCATTCTTCCCTTCATTATGCTAGTTGCTAAATTCCTTAAAAAAATATTCAGTTAGTGTAAAATGCAATGCACAGTGTGGTGTAAAACCAAAAATTACAACAAAACCTCTGTCCTTGTCCCTCTTAAATTGCATAATAAATAAATTTGTGCTTCTTATTTTTGAATACACAGAGCTCTTTATTACCAGAGGCGATGGGTAAAGCTGGATGTTGACTACCTGAGATATTTTGACGATGACAAGGTAACAACAAACATGCACAGTAACACAACACATCAAAAGCAAGCAGCATTCCAAAGCTACCAAAGCATTGATTCTGTTTAGTCCACACCCAGCAGCCACCAAGCTGGTAAAAATAGTTTTGTTTCATTCGTTGTTCAAATTTTTTTATTTCATTGTTATCTGTGTCAATTGCCAGTTCCAGCACTGATGCATGAAGACTGACTAACCTAATTTTGCAAACACAAACTCACAGACACAGATGCATGTATCCTGCATGCTGTGTGTTAGCTGGAGATCTGTTTTACAGCTTTGTTGATCCTGTGTGTATGGTGTGTTGTAGGATGTGTATTCTAAGGGGATCATCTCCACTCCCTTCATCACTAATGTGACCAGTGTCGGAGAACTGAAGTTCGAGGTTGTCACAAACAACCGAACATTTATCTTCAGAGCTGAAAGTGAAGGTGTGTCTGTTTTGTGTGGTCATCCTTGTGGGTGCCGCTGCCTCCACTCACAAAAATGTTTTACTATGTGCTCTATGTTCAAATAAGCTCTTGTGTTCTGTTGTATTTTTGGATACATGTTTTACTAAGAAAGTTTTTTTCCTCCTTGTGTTTTGACATCCATTCAGCTGAGAGAAATGACTGGGTAACAGTACTGCAGGATTGCACCAGGGGGCGTCATCGACACAGCATCATGAACCCAAGCTCACCTTTGACCTCTGACTTTCAGGGCTATCTGGAGCTCAAAGGGTTACGCTCCAAACTCTATACAGTCGTCTCCTTAGATAAAGTTTTCCTCTACAAAAACATGGAGGTAAAGACTGTGTGTGTGTGATTGCAGAGCAGATTGCAACACTGTATTCAATCTGTGTGTTGTTTATTTTGCAACTTTTATTCAGCAAAATAGTATATGGTAGAAGTCTGAGTAATAGATAAGAAAATGGCAACAAAAGAGGGTTATTTGTGATTTTACATTGAGTTGTTAAAACTCATCTACTGACCCAATATGTGCATTTATCATTGTAAATACATGTAGCATTTTGCCATTTCTATTGAGCTTAAGAAGTGTACCATATCTAACATTTAGCTTGCTCCACATTAGAAGAAAGGATGAGGTTAATAAAATATACTAATTATAAGTGTTATTCAATCTAAAATTTGATCCACTATCCCATTGAAAAAAATTTTAAAAGTTATTTTTCTTCCAGGACTATCGTATAGGAGTGGGTATCACATCCATCGAGATGAATGTAGGAAATGTTAAAGTCACAGATCGTCGTAGCTTTGATCTCACCACACCTTATCGCATATTCAGGTACTGCAAGTACACAACAATACATACTGTAAAGCTTTGAACAGGATGTGTGCTTTGTGTATGTTACTTCTTTAAGTATCCGGTGCATGAACGTAATTGTATGTACTGTACAAAGTCCGACTGATTTTTACTTTATTCAATTTAGCAGTGGGTTTATGTTAAGTGCAGAGGTAATCATTCTTTTTTGTAAGACAAAGTCAGGCTGAGTTGCTCTTGGTGCTGGAATACTTACAGGAAATTAGATCATGTTGTTTTACTGTGAACTCCCACCGTCTAACTATCCTCTGAGTCCTGAGTCCTCAGCTGGATACTAGAGAATGTGAAAAGCCCTTTGTGTGTGCATGTGTTTGTGCATGTGTGTGTGTTTGTGTGGTCTTTTGGCTGACAGTGCACAGCTTGCAGTGCAAGAGCTCAGCTTGACAGGATGGAAATCTGAAAAGACTTGTGTATTTGTATAAGAGTTGGAACTGTCAGTGTGTGTCTCAGTCTAAGTGTGCATTTTTTGTTTGTGTGTGTTATTTAAAGGACAGTGACCAACATACTGCTAGACAGATGAGAGATGGAAAGATACAGACATGCAAGTCTGTGTCAGCATGTGTGTGTGTGTGTTTTTATAGTTTCCAGTCTTTGACTCTGGTATATTTAGCAAAACAATAGCAGAAGAATACACACACACACACACACACAAACACATGCTGTCTCATTTCTGTCAGTCGTTTGTTGCTATAGACGCTACCATGTCAGCACTGACTCTCGGTCGTGTTTTGGTCTCGCTCCGCAGTTTCATTGCAGAGTCAGAGCAGCTGCGAGAGCAGTGGGTGGACGCCATGCGGGATGCGATAGGTGAAGCGTTGTCAAATAGCGAGGTGGCAGAGCGGATCTGGGCGGAGCCAAGCAACAGTTTCTGTGCCAACTGTGGCGCACCAAAGCCGGAGTGGGCTGCCATCAACTTGTGTGTGGTGGTCTGTAAACGATGCGCAGGTTTGTATGTGTGTGTGAGGATTTGTGTTTTGGGTATTTTTGTTCTTGTGTTTAGTTTGTGCATTTTTGTTTGTACATTATCAATGTAAATATTTGCTGGAATTAGCATGTTTTTTTATTATCAACAGTATACCTTAGGTCTTCAAAACATGTTCTGAATCATACATTAAATATGTTTATCATTGTTTTTGCTTTGTGTTCCAAATACAGTGAGAGGGATGTAAACCAAATATCAGTTAGCCTGGTGTTAAACCATAAGAATGGTTGCGGCCAACTTGTCAAATCTGTCATTACTGCTGTATGGTCAGGATGTAATTGTTTGTATTGTATTGTGCTGTAATTGTCTCGTGTGTGTCTGTTCAGGAGAGCACAGAGGACTTGGTTCTAGTATCTCAAAGGTTCGAAGTCTGAAGATGGACAAAACAATTTGGACAGAAGAGCTCATTCAGGTACACATTCTCTCAAACTCGCATTAAAATATATAGATAATTTTCCTAAAGGATTATAAAAAGGTTTTTGTAGTTTCCTATAATGAATTGAATATTGTACAAACTTTTGTAAAACTGAAACGCCAATTTAATAAAATGAAAATAAATTCTAAAAATGTGCGTATGTTTGTGACAAACGCTCAACATGGAATTTTTTTCCCCTTAATCTTACCTGTGAGGCAGGTGTTCCTATTGCTTGGCAATGAGCGGGTTAACAGTTTTTGGGCGGCTAACGTCCCCCCAAGTGAGGCTTTGTCGCCCTCTAGCTGCAGCGAAGAGAGACGGCGCTTCATCACCAACAAATATCGCCAGGGAAAATACAGGAAGTACCACCCTCTGTACGGAAACCAGAGGGAGCTCAACAATGTGAGTTAAAATAATTTTTTATTGTGTGCTTTTGTCTGCATTGGTCTTACAAAAATTTTGAACCCACACTCTGTATTTTTGGAGCAGCATACATCTGTCTAGTCAGCCAGCCAATGCTTTGATGCTGTTGTTCGGTTTAAAAAGTTGATTATTTGCAGTTTTTGGGGCATGGTCAGTCTCTCTTGTCTCCAAGAATGTCTTGTTTAATGGCAACCTGTATTTTAAGCATTTCCTCTTCAACTCAAATCTTCATGTCTTTCTTTTCTCCTGTTCCTTCTCCAAGGGAAAGCTTAGTGGTTGCCTGAGTGAGTTAGAGCACAACATGACAATGTCCCCTAGTGTGATGTCAGTAGGACACCGCTCTTTGACCTGATACTTGTCTACTTTGAAAACTATCATGACAGTTGGTTTGAATTTGTAAACCATCATGCTGGCTACTTTCATTTGTTTGCTTTCAGGCGTCCGTGTGAGCTGAATAAAGTACTGACTGTTCCTTTATTTTTTTCGTAGCTTTGTGCATACATGTCATAGAGAGTCATAAGCTATGTCTTGCGTGTTCAAAGGTATAAATACAAACCGCACAGATCACATTAATGTGCTTTTAATGGAAACATGACTCACTTTTCAAGAATAAAGAAGTGACAGTACAGTCTGTATGTTAAAGTGCATTCAGAGTGTGTTGTGGGTACTGTACTGACCTTAGACAGAGTGACTGACAGAAAGACAACAATACAGTCTTTTCCATTGAAACCAGTTTAAAAGAATTTAAACAACTCAATAGAGTGTAATATCATACTAAAGTAGAGCCTATAGTGTTTATTGTTACACATCTCTCCTGTCATTTTTTATGAAGTAGCTGGTTTAATACGCAGTTGATTTTTTTTTTTTTTACTCTTATTTTCCAACTAATTGTTTCAGACTGGCTACATTTGTCACTTTACCCCAAAGTGGGGCATTTAGGGAACTCATTTGAACTTACTGCTTTTGAGGCGAAACACAGGTTCCTGATTACAAAAGCCGACCAAATCCCTGATTAGGTTCAACGTGTAAAGCACAGGCTGTCAGTTACAGTAATCTTAATAACTGACATTTCTGGACAACATGAACAGGAAAGAAACAGAGAAGAAAAAAAGTTGTTTCTAATAGGCGAGACATTTACAGTAAAATCCAATACACTTGATGTTGACAACATCCCTTTCAGGATGGACAGCAATCTGTCCTTTTGTATGGAAGTTCAGAAAATAAAGTCCTGTTTCCTCTCATTATGATAAAGCTGGTCAGTTTAAGTCCAGAGTACTGTAAGGTCATTTGTGAATCGTTTGTTAATGGCCAGTTTGCAGGATTTTATATTGTGCCATTGCTGTGCTACACTGTGTGCGGTAAATGACCCATTAGCTGCTTAACCCACTTACCCCAAACAATGTGGAGTGTTCACAGACACAGTGAGTGTGTGAGTGAGTCACATTAAGCACCTGACTGTGGGCTCTATTTTTCCTCCCTCAAGAATTCAAGCTTGTCTTTGTGTGTCTGTTCTGTGTGAATCACAGTGTTTGGGATGTACAGAAGGAGATAAAGGAAGTTTTCTTATTGTCACACACACAAAAACACACACGCACCAAGCACACACTGCCAGCACACCAGTCATTGCTTGTTTTTATTTAAAACCATTTCTGCTGAGCTGCTAGTCCTCCCATAATCATTCAGTCCTCCTCTATGATGGTTATCTCATTTTCTAGTTACTGCTTCCTCCCTCAGGCTGTCCCTTGAGGAAGTTATCTCTGTTGGATTTGCACGAGTAGTCTGTCTGTTTGAATCAGAACTTTTCCTCATTTCAGACTAATGATTGCTGATCTACCTGTTGTTCTCTGTCGCAGAAATACTTTAAGTTCTTCACTTCTGTTGCTTCTCTGTGCACTTGGGTGTGTCTTAAGAAAGACTGTAGTGTGTGGGTTTTAACCATGCACTTTTGTTATGTTATGTGTGTTTTTGTGTGTGTGAGTGTGTGTGTTTGTGCTGTGTGTGTGAGTGTGTGTATGTGTTTAAGTGAGTGTTTATGTAATGTGTGTGTGCACAGTGTGCATGTGTGTGTTTCATAAAAACTAGAGAGAAGTTTTTCAGTAAGTACATGAGTGTCTTGGGTCACATATCTCGTTCTGGCTTTCCTTTTTTCTTTGTTTTTCCTTTTTTTCTGTCTGTGACATCATTACTCACTGCTTTGACTGGAATGTGCTGTAACTCCGCCTCCCCCTCTCTTCTCCTCCTCTTCTCCCCTTCATTGTTTAACCGGGGCAGCAGAGGAAAGTTGATCTCCTCACTCCTGGCTCTTTCTCTTATTTGTAAGTAACTATTATCTTAACTTTCTGCCAGACTAAAAGACTACAGAAAGAAGGTTTTTCTTTTTTTGCATTTTACATCTATATGTGTGTGTGTTTGTGTCGACTGACATTCAAACAGAAGAGTGACTGACAGGAACTGAAAATTACAGGTAAGATTGTGTGCCGGTTGGTTTGAGGGTAGTGAAAGTGTGCTATGTGGCTTTATTTTTCTGAGTTTGTAGATTATTTTGTCATAGAGTTAATAGAGCATTTAATGGCTGTGTATGAATGGACTTTGGGTTACTGACTGCTGTTTAACAAACCCATATTTAAATGTTTGGAGCACAGTTTGGTCTTGAGACCGCACAGACTGCTGTACTGTGGCTCTATGTAAGTGAGCACATTAGGATCATTGTGCCTCTGTGTATACGTTTCTCGTAGGAGTGGGCTGAGATATGTAACATGCATATTAATGTGTGTGTAGGCATGTTTGTGTGCTGTTTTTGCATTTTTGGCTTGTGTTGCCCTTTCTTTCTGTACTTTTGTCAATGTGTGTGAGTATGTGTGTGTGTTCTGGATGTACTCTGAGTTAGATGATAGGCTCACCTCTGTCAGTGGACATAATTGTCCCTCTCACTCAATCCGTCCTTCTTCCTTTCTCTCTCTGTGCCTTTTTTGTCTCTTTTATGCCCTCTTTTGCTCTAGGTGATCAACTAAAGATGTTTTCATGATAAGAGTTCATGCAAAAGTACTAATTTTAATGCCAAACATCTTTGTTGCATTTGTTAAAACATGTCTGCTCCTGCAGGTTGTAAAACCCATTCACAGTTCTTGTATTAGATAACATGCCCAATTTGTGTTAACTGATGAGTTAATATCTTCCAACTGTGATAATCACACTAAGGACTGATTTAAGCCATCTTGAGTTTGTATTTCTTCAGTCTATGTTGACTGCATGCATGCTGGTGACAGTCAGCGTGTTATTGGTTCCTATAATAGCAAAGTGACATGGCTAAGAGAAGCACTTGTAAAAACCCTTTACAGGCTTGTTTTTGTGCTTTTATAGTTTTGGAAATTGGCTTCCACTAAAAAAAAGCTCCATCCCCAGTGTTGCTCTTTCTTATGTCTGGTCTCACTTCACTTCTCCTTTTAGTGCAGAATTTCTCTTAGTTTTAAGATCTGATTTATTTTTTTATTTCCCGGGGCTTTTGTCCTCCTCTCTCCATGTCTGTTTTTCTTTGGGCATCTGTCTTTATGTTTTTCTTCCATGTCATATTCGTTCTTCTCTACTTATCCCTTTAATCTCCTGTCTGGATTTTTTTCTTACCTCCACCTCTTTCTCCATCTCCCCCCTTTCTCCGTAAACTGTCTCTGCTGAGGTAATGATGGAACATATGTGGATAACTGCTTTTCCTCATCTGGATTTAATATGTGGACGTTTGTACACACACCACATATATAAATGTTGGAGTACCTTTGGTTGGAAGTTGAGTAAACGCTAAAATGGGCAAAGCAGAATGGGCTTTGTGTGTTTGGGTCTGTACTTGGGAGGTCTTTTTTTACCAAGCACAATCAGTGTCTGATTAATGTGCCTCACTATAAAATGCTTTCATCTTCTTTTCACAATATTTTCTTTATTCTGTGCCTCTCATCTCTTTCTTTTCCTCCAGTTCTGTCCCATATAACAGCAAAGGCCAGATGGAGGCCTGTGATTTTAGACACACCCAGATACAATCTCTCCTGCTCTCTCTCTGGGGAAACTGGAAAAGATTCTTGAATTCCCGTATTTTCTCTCACTTTGTGTGTGTGTGTGTTATTACATTACTCACTGCTTCATATGCAGCAGATGTTGGAGGGCGTAAGGTCCTCAGAAACTTAAACCAGTTTCCTCAATGTACTTTGTTCTGATTGGTTCGGTCCTCTTGGTCAGAAGACACATGGTTGGCTATTGATTCATTGTAGGACACTGACCTACATACACCACATAGCTTTCACATGTGCGTCCACATGGGACTGAGGGCTAGTTTCTCATTTTCACTTGAACACACACAGACATTAGGCTCAGGAATTTGTCAATACATAACATCAGACCATGTAGATCTGTATATGGAGGAAAGCCCTGTTTCTGACCTGCAGTTTGCCTTTCATCAAATGATTGTGTACCATGATAGGGTTGTAGCACTGTGGCTTATGTCAGTCTGCAGGCATTGATCTCAAGTATTGATTTTTTTTGGCTTAGTGTTAGCAAGTACAGATAAACATGGTCAGTGTGAAGGTAGGAAACAGGAGTCAGCAAATGAGTAGTTATTTTTATCTTAGAGCCTTTGTGAAAAAGAGCAAGCTCAAGCTTTGGTTTTATTTGCAGAGTTGTGTGGCTGACTTTTGTGTGGCTGATATTTCTGACATATATTGTCTTTATAGTGAAAAAACCAAGGATTGATTGTCAGTTCAATTAATTCACATAGGTAAAACAGAGTCAGTAAGAATATGCATCAAATGACAAACAGAAGCACAAAACTATAGAAAGACAACAGAAAAATGCAAGGAACATAAAATAAATAGCCCACCATGTAAATGACAAGAGACAGAGAAACAGAAAAAAGTGAACACACAAAATGTCCGTTGCTGTGTCCAGCCTGTGGTTCCTCATTGATCTTAGTTTTGAAGATTGCACTGTACTTTTCTCACTGTTATTTCATATTGTAGGTCTTAAAACCTTGATCTCAGATAACACATTACCTGTTCCTTTTTCTTTTCTTAAGGGATAGTGTGTGCGATCAACTGCGTTAAAATTAAAAAACAACTATTCCTGAAAAAAGTTTGCCTGCTATATGCACATGCCTGAAAGAGGCAGATTGTAATTGCTGTTTTTTTGTTTTTGTTTATTGTGATTGGAATTTATGACTTAATCAAAATTAAGAGGGGCAAAAAGACAGTTGTCCATAAATTTAAACGATATTTAACTCTCAACATTACTGTAGAAAACACATTATCTTAATGTTCTTTACATCTTTTCAGTTATGTTTTGCTTTTTAATGGATGATTTTCATAGTTTGCAGACGTTTTAACCGTAAAATGCCAAGTCAAATCTGCTGGAACACTGAGCTTGCATTTCTTTTGATATACAACAGAAATAGAAGCTGTGACAGACTGTTGTAGCCACTGATATGTCTAGAATGTAGCTTGAAATGAAATTATCAAGCAGTGTATACCAGCTCTTTTTAAGGCACTCATGTGATCCATATGATGAGATTACTGGAGTCTCCAGATGGTCGACTGCAAGCTTTCTGTTCAGATGTCTTCAGTGGTGTGTGAGAAAGAGAAGTGCAGTTATTCCCTGTTACTGGTGTGTTTTTGTGTGTCCGTCTGTGTCAGTGTGTGTTCATGTGTGTGTCTGGGTGGTATTGTCTCTTGTGCAATTTTAATCTTTGTTAATTGATTTGTTTGTCTGTATGTGAGTAGTTGGAGGCTCAACAGTGCTTAAATAGAGGAGGGGTTCTGCCTGTATGTGTGACACAGTGTTGTGGTATTTCTCAATCAGAGTCGAAAGAGCTTATTGGTTTAACTGAAGACAGACTTGTGTGTGTGTGTCTGTAAGTTGTGCATGCATGTGTGTAAAAGGGTAATTGCAAGAGCTACTAAGCTGTAAAAACACTGCATCCTCCTTTTCTCAGTTACAACCTCTTGCCTCTCCCTCCCCTTTGTGTACATTTTGGTTGACAGTTTTTGGACAAAATGTGTTTCGTTTTTGCTTTAAGGAAAAAATACCCTTTAAAGAGGACACTACACTGTAATTTTGTCCTCAGAATCGATGTCAGTTAAAGAAATTTGAATTTATACTAGGTTCAAAACCTCCCATAAATGATAATGATCCACTTCTAGGAAGTGAAACAGGGGTTTTATGTTCTCACTGTGGAATTATTTTCCTCTTTTGACTTCAGTTTCTATTTGTTTTTCTACTTTAGCCAACTGATTAGTTTTATTTTTCCCCAAAGATATTTGTAAGATATTTTATATTCCACCAAATTACCATGTATTTCAATCATAGCTTTAGTTCTTGTTCACATGGCTTCATGTTGCACATTCAAAGGTTCTAATTGATTTTATTGGATGCAGTGAAAATATTGAAAAAACCTCATTAGGTTCTTTCATGAAATGGAGAACTAAATACAAAACATTTCACATTTTATTTAGTATCACTGACTTACATGACAGTTAATAAACTCTATCCAATAAAGGACTCTTGGATGCGAAGTAATTGAATGTTCACATAGTGGATTTAGGGAGGGCTCAACAACTAGCAAAGGACTTAAAATTCTTGAAAACTTCACACTAACTCCATGTAAGACACTGGTTCTATTTGAATAAGCTCCATGGGCCATAAAAACTCCAAATTAACTTTTATTGGCAATAAAGAATATTTTTTCTCAACAATTCATTCATTTCCAAATCTGCTGGCTCTGGATCAGTGAAGGGCTGGTGATAAAGCCTTCCCACATAGACACACTGAGTTTGACCTCAGCTGTTTCCTTCAAAACAAAGCTGACAGAGGACCACATGACATGATTAAAGCAAGGTCAGCAGCTGCAGAGTCATAGTACAGAAGTCATCAGTTCATTTTCAGCATAATATCATTCATATTCCTTTTTATTCATTTGCATTCCTCCTTTGCACACTCTTGATTGCACCCCTACGTTTCAGTTTCTCTTTCACCCATTCATTTGATTTGTCCTTCTTTAAAATCCAGATTATAGTATTACAATAGTATTGCAAATACTAATAAGTTGTTCTTATAATGCACATATTTGTGTTTTGATTCACTTTTCCTCTCCCTTTCTCCCCAGGCTCTGTGTATAAATGTGCAGTGCAGTGATGTGCTGGAGACGCTGAGCCTGATTTTCTGCGGTGCAGATGTGAATTGTTCAACTGGTATGGCAAATTGCCCCTCCCCTCTCTCCCTGGCCAACGCACATTCACAACCTTTGCAGGCTGAGTTAATAAGTCACAACCTAAACACAGGTACAGTACAACTTTGTATGCACAGGGTAACATAAAGGCAACTTTGTCTTTAATGATGCTTATGTGAGGAGTGAGCAGGATTTTTATTAAGTTGCTTATCAATGATATGTGACAGATGAGCTCTCTGAATTGTCCACTTCATGTGCATTTTAAATCACAGTTTATATTTGCCTGATAGTGTCTGATATTGTCTGGCTGTGTGGACATAATGCTGTCAAAATGATTGTGTGGAGAATTGAAACCCAGGAGTATTTTGGGTCCTTGCCCTTTTTCACTTAACATAACCAGATGCACTTCTTCTATTACCTTAAACTCCCAGTGGTTGACAGCCTGTGTTATAATTATTTGTTTGTTTGTCTATTTTCCTGCAGAGCTACCACGGTCAGAGGTGTGTGAGGACATGGAGCCACAACATTACATTACGCCACCTTGTGTGTCTAACAATGGCTTCCTGTTTAAGACTGCATCCATGGCTCGAGCGATCACAGAGCGAAAGGCCAAAGAGGGTAACTTCCTAACGCGAAACAGAGAAACATATACTATAAATATATATAAACTATGATGTCTATGTAATTTGTATTCGTATGTTTAACATAATGTTGTAAAATCTGTATTTTCACTCCATGTAGAGTTCAGTCGTCGCTGGTGCACATTAAATGATGGCACCTTCAGCTACTATGAGAGTGACAAGAACTCAAACCCTAATGGATCGTTGAAGGCTTCAGAGATAGTCTGTTTGGCTGTTGATGCACCTGAGAAGCATGGGTATAAACACACAAAATGACAAATTTACCCTCTCTGGCTTTATATTTTTAATTTCATTTAAACCACACATTTCCTTACCTTCTCTAATGTCTCTCTCTAACCCTCAGTTATGAACATACATTTGAAATCTACTCGGAGTCAGAGCGCCTATATCTGTTTGGCACTGATGACCCAAGCAGCCACAAGGAATGGGTCAAATCTATTGCCAAGGTAACCACAAGCTGATACACATTTGGGTGAAGAAAAACAAGCACAAATTCTCTTACTTTCTTTTTCTTTTCCATAGTAATTGTGCAATTCTTGTGTGGTTAAAAATGGAGAATGGATAAAGTGAAGTGGTTGCAATTGAAGATGTGCTGAGGTGGGGGAAGCTGCATACAGTAGTGTTTAAGGCAGGGCTAGCTAATGCTGACTTGTTTCCTGTGTCACTTAACTTCCTTCAGAACAACACTCTGTACAGCGGAGACAGTTGTGTGTTGCGTGAAGGTGCGAAATGAAACTGTTACTTAAAGCTGCTGAGGACCATTGTATTTTGATTTCAACTTGTAAATACAAAGATGGTAGATTTACAGTATACCCATGGCTTCAGCACGTCCTGCCACAAAGACAGTATGACCTGACCCAAAAGTGAGGTAGTTGCAACCTAGCAACCTAGAGTCTAGCAACCGTCTTAATTGTACAGGAGCTTTAACCTTTACTCTAGAAATGTAATTTGTATTGTTTTTTCTGAGAGGGTTTCAGTAATGCACAAGTGGATTAATCATCATCAAAAGAGAGGGAAACAAAGATTTATGTGCAGTGTATTGCAAAAGCTGTAATGTCACCCTTTTTTTCTCCGTAGAGTCTTATTCCAGCCACTGCAGAGCCTTTACTGAGACTAGGCTTTGAGCGGATTGGACGGCTCAAGTGTAAAGATGGCTTGAACTTGCAAACATCCAAGGTTGGTTGGTTTGCACTGGTGGGCTCCACGCTTCACGCCTACCTGGCAGACAGCAAGGGAGAAGAGATCCATCTCCGCAAGCTGAATGAACTCTGTGAGTGAGACACATCAATAACAGCATCATCAACAAACTGCACTCTACCTACTGTTATTTGTGTGTGTCTGTGTGTACTCTGCACACACAGTGACAGGCTGGGGGTGCTCAGAGTGGTGATGGAGAAATCAGATATAAATACTGAAGCACAGACACAATCTGAAGTTTATATGGTTTAAAAGCATGACTACCTGGGATAATATGATTACTGTACGTTTGTGTTGCAGCCATTCAACAGGACAATGAGGTGCTGGTTCTGGTGGAGAGAGGAAGGTGAGAAGGGAGATAATTACAGATTATTAGAATGGTAATGCTGCCTAATCCTTAATCCTTTTTGGTATGTTTACATTTTTTTGTCCCGACTCTTATGTAAATCTCGTCTACACCCCGTGAATGCAACCGTCTCCCTCTCTCTTTATGTAGAACCCTGTACATAGAGGGGGAGAGGAAGTTGGACTTCACCAGCTGGTGCACAGCCATCCAGGCGGCAGCAGGGTGTGGAGGAGACACACTGAGCCAGCAGCAGTTGACAGAGACAGACATTCCTATCATAGTGCACAGCTGCATTGGCTACATCACACAGTGTGGTAAGAGACATGCAAAGATTCACAGACCGTCACACAATTGCAGTGTGAACATACAACCTTGATTCCTAATAATAAATACTTTATGAATTTAACAATCACCCCTTATATAAACTTATTCTGAATTTGATGCCAGGGATGACAGGGACAACAGAAAACACATTTTTGTAACATTCCACAGATAGACCGGTTCACTGGTAACAGGTAAGTATCATGAGTGGGGATGAAAGGAGCATTCTGGAGATGCTCAGTTGTTCACATGGGGCGAACTTCACCTCTTTGCTAAACACAGTTGTAGGAATGGTGTACTACATGGTTGGGGAACAAGCTGTATAACCATGTTTGTAAAAACAATTTGTCTGCAAATGATTGCTTTCGTTTTTTAAATAAGGGCCGTACAAAGGTGCACACATATATATTTGCATACAAGTACATACATGCATATGTGCTAGTTATATTTGACACTCATGTGACATACCTGCGTTTAAATGAAGAGGACTCACAGACAGTCAGATTGCTGTATATGGTTGTGGTCTTTGCTGCTGTTTCTGCATGTGCACTCTTGGCACTTTGTGTGTGTGTCCTCATGTGACTGTAATTGCAGGAGTTTTGGCCCTGTGAAAGACCAACAGACCACAAAACAACAAAGCAACTGTTCCAACTCTATTTCTCATCTCTCTCCCTCCTTTCTGCTTTTCATTCCTCCCTTTGTTATTCTCCTGTATATTCCTTGTTCGTCCTTCTTTGTTTTCCTCCCACCTTCACCAGCTGACCTGCTGTCTTTCACTCTGACTTTTTGTCTCTGTCATTTCTGTCAACCTCTGTTCTCCCCTTCTGATCCTTCCCTCCCTTTTACTTCACTCACTCCTACAATTCTCTCTATTGTATGCACTTGTGTTTGCATACATGCACAGTTGACTGTCTTTGTTCTCACCTTCATATTCTGGTCAGATGTCCTGATATTTATTTTGTCAGGGTTTTTTAAAAACATTTGGACAAAGTATATTAACTTCTTTGGTCTTCTGATGTTTGCAGCCATGTGAGAAACTGTGTTTAAATGAGGCTCCTTTGAGACATTTGACACACTTAACTGAATTGAATAGAAACAGGCTGATAATCATGACTTAGTGCCTCCAAAAGCAGCTGACGGAAGAACAAAAGACAGAAAGCAAGAGCGAGCAGGAGCTCTCTAGCTGACATAACTGACACTGAGTCATTTGAGCAGGTTTTACCACCTAAGGCCTTTTATTTCCTAATATGATACCAAGGTACACTTTCAGACATTTGTGAGCAAGCTGCTTTTCTGGTCCAGCAACCACCACCGTGATGTCACAGCAGTTTTTTTTTGCTGACTTGTCTTTATGACCTACCTCTTGTGTTGTATCATCATCTTCACAATGTCCCCTGATAGGACTGTCCTTTATTGTTTTGGAAAAAAATGTCTGGTTTTAGCTGGAATAGTCAAAATATTTTACAATATATACAAACAGTTTTGTGAAGTTTTATGGGTTTAGGATACATTTATAAATCTGTAATGGATCATATGATGCCTCTGTTGAAGTTGAAATATGAATATCAAGATGGAAGAGTGGTGTTTCAAACAAGCAATTGTCAAACGTTATGTACTTTCTGATAGTTGGAGTATATAATTTCTTTATGACATTATATTGTCTGGCATTCTTGTTTTCTTTTTCTAGGTTTGACATCTGAAGGCATTTATCGAAAGAGCGGTGTGAACTCCCGTGTGGCAGCGCTGTGCGAGAGATTCCGTCGTGATGCCCGCAGTTTTCGTCTGAGGGAGGGAGAGCATCAGGTGGACGACGTCTCCAACACACTCAAGCGCTTCTTCAGGGAGTTAGAGGAGGGACTGTTTACGTCAGAGGATGCCAGCACTTGGCTCAGTGCTGCTGGTAAGATTCACAAGACTGTGAAAGACGCCCCTTTACTTTACTGTTCAAGTTACTTGTTACTCAAATTACAGAAAAACACATTTGTACCTACTTGTATCCAGCCATATAAATAGATTTATGTTCATTTACACAACATTTGTTGATACTACTTCTGCCAACCCGTTATACGTCAGCTTTTTGCTGTTTTGATACAGAACTTCTGCAAATTCCTTAACATTATAAATGTTTACACCTGGACTCTTTGCATATCAGTTAACAAGCAGAAACAGCCTTTGTATCACTGTAGTTCATCTTTTTGGAGCTTGTTACTTTGTACTGACTTTGAACCTCTATTTTTTAATTGCTGTTTTCTCTTCTTTTTCGTTCACTGTATTTATCTACATTTTATATTTTCTTCCCCTTTCCACTGATAAATTCTTCTCTCATCTTTCCCTCCCTCCCTTAACCTCTTTTCTCTCATCCTGTGTTTCGTGTCTTTCCCTCTTACACTATCTGACACTTTCTTTCCTCTCTCTTTTTCTCCTCTGCAGCCATTCAAGATGAAAGTATGAAAATCTCTCAGTACCAGCAGCTGCTAAACAGACTGCCTCATGTCAACAAGGCGACACTGAAGGCTCTCATCAACCACCTCTACTGGTAAGAAATACAAAGAAAGGAAACTTCTTGTTTTTCTGGGTTTGTCTGCTAACAGTTCTAAGTGTTTATTTCCCTGAATGTGTTGCAGCGTGCAGCGTTTTTCAGAGATGAATCAGATGAACCTCCACAACTTGGCCATAGTGTTCGGCCCCACACTGTTTCAAACAGATGGGAAGGACTACACTGCTGGCCGCGCCATAGAGGACCTCATACAGCACTACACACTCATCTTTGAGGTCTGACTCACTAATCACTTACTGTGAGACCAGGGGATGATAGGAGGGCAAAATATTTTGTTCTCTAGGCTGATTCATATGCCTTAAGTGATAACAGAGGATGAAAAACACAGTGGTCCAAAAAAGGTCAAATATCAAAGAGTACTTCATTTTTTTATTGGTTAAAAGATCATGCTCCCCTCACAGGCTGGAAACATGCACAGAAACTTTCAGCAACAGATTCTAGTTACTCCAATTTAGTGTCTAGTAGCCTTTAAATGTATCATTATTTTCTCTTTGGTGATAAGATTCTGTTCTTACAGTACTTTTAGTTTGAAAATTTGTGATGTTCATGGAAAGAGAATGAGGAACTTAGCTAATCCCTTCTGTGATTGTTAACGTGTACTTCTCTTAAAAGGCAACCGTCTGACCCTTATCTTTACTGCATTATTTTGTTTTGATGAGATTAAAATGTTGTGTCATGCTATTAGCTCAAGCTCAAACATCTTCAACAGTCAATCTCTGGTTTCGAACTGGTTCAGCAGTACCAATTAAGTAAACAGAGGGGTTTAAACTGCCAATTGGGATTTCTGCTTGAGAAATAAAGATTGGCATGATGCCATATATAAATTGAGTGAATAAATATTTTTGTTTGCAGGTGGATGAACAGCAGCTAAAGAAACAGCTAGAGGAGATGACTTTTATCATCAAAGTGCGAGAGAAGCTTCCTGTTAGTCACACACACACACACACACACACAAAACACTGTTGTTACATTATTTAATTTAAAAACATTTAATGGTCTATAACGTGCTTTATTTTAGACTGTCTGAAAAAGAATAGATACATTTTTTTTTTCTTCAATATAATGTATTTTTTTAACATAAATTTAGAGTAAATCATTTATTTACCTGATATTTGAGTTAATTGAGTATGCTTCTATGTGTGACATAACTTTTGTTCATCATTTAAAACCACTATAAAATACATCAAATGTACATACAAAGTTGCATATGCAATATAAAGAAATCATACATCATATATATGCTGGTGGCGTATGCCAGCATTATATTATGTGCATGTACAGGTTTGCTGCATCTGGACAGGTATGCATGCTTATATCCTCCTGTCTGACTTCTTCCCCTGTGTGTGTGTGTGTGTTTTTGTGTGTACTGGACACTTCAGAGCACTGAACCTGGTGGGCACTTCATCTGCACAGTGTATGTGGAGGAAAAAAATGAAACAACAGAGCGGCATGTTCAGGTGAGCTGGACTTCTCTAAATGACGCTCTGTTGTTAAATAATATTTTACAGTTTTATTGCCATTTCCTCTTTTGTGTGGTGAGGAAAGTAAACAAGGGCTGTATGAAAAAATAAATCAGTATGCAGCCACACTTTGACCCTTTGCTGAGAAGAAAAACTTCTCTCTTTTTCCATTAGATCCCTGGTTCTATGACAGCAGCACAGCTGTCCTGTGTGGTTCTGGACCGAGGTAACATTCCAGTAAAAGAAAATGAGTACTGGAGTTGCTGGGAGGTCAGCGACAAGGAGGAAATGGGTGAGACAGATGAGAAGACAATGCTTGGCCTTTATTGTGTTTTTTATTTTTTGATGCAGATAATGCTTATTTGTCCATATTTAAGTCTTATATATTTTATGCCCATCGATAATCTTCCTAATAAAACCTTTAAAAAACCTTTAAAATTATAAAGTGATGACATTGCATTTTCAAATGGTCAAAGGTCAGACATCAAAATGTTCTGAAAAATACTTTTCTAACCATTTTTCAGCACCATAACTCAAGTACAGAATGAGAGACCATCTGTGACTATATTCCACATTTGTTCGGATTCTGAACTGGTGACACTAATCATGGTGCTTGCTTTCAGACTGTGCTCATTGATTAGATCTTCTTTACTGCAGGGTTTTAAAATGTGTGTGAAGCAACCGCATTTTAGAATTCACATCTTCTTTTCAGCAGCACCTATATTTAAAAGCATGAAAAGCATCCTAAACAAGCTCCCTGGTTTTGCTTATGTTGAGGTTCAGGAGGTTGCTTTCCATGTGACCATCAGACCTCTGTACTCCTCTGTACTCCTCTGTATAAAGAGTCTCGAAGTGAAGTCTGCATGTTTCTTATGCTTAATATGGTTAATTGAATTCTTAAACAATTAAAGTCTGAACAACATTTATTATTTGTGTTTGGAAAGACATGAATGTAATGCTGAAACATGAGACCATGAGGTGGTAATTCTTTTCTCAAAAAGCGTATAGACTCTATTTATAACATTCTATTCTGCAGAGCAACTTCAGCTCCATGTGTAAAATTTACATTAAACATGACAAGGCCCACAGCGAAACAAAAACAGTGACTCAAAGCTGGTGAAATACTCACCACTCAACATGCAGCCTGACCTACCTGAAGTGACACACAAAACCAGAGGCAAAAGGATCACTGTCAGCCGTGTGGCTGCGTGTTGTGATTTGTTTGGAGCCTGGTATGTGGGCCATCTGGTTCCCCACCGGGAAGCCCATAGGTGGCTCATATAATGCCAGCACAACTCGACAAATTTGGCACGTTTCCCATCACTGACCTGAAACCAGCCATGATACCGAGAACGGGAAGGAAATTAGAAAGAGTGTAAGATACGGGAAGAACTGGAGTGTATTCTGTCACTTGTTTACCACAGACGTCACTTTAGTTCAAGCTATTTTCGTGTTAGGTATGTAGGCGTGAAACAAAAACCTGTTTGCAAGAATGCAAAGTGACATTATTGTAGCACTTTTCCAAAATGAAATCTAAACAAAACAAATTTTGTAGCTAAAAAAAACTACTGTCAGTCACAGTATCACAGTCTGTTTGAAAAAGACTCTTTTAAAGTCTTCTACATGATGTAAACAAATGATTTGAGACTTCTTTAACTTTGTTGCATTTCACTGTGCTTCCCTCAGAGCGTCCACTGCACTATGAGGAGCGAGTATTACCCATCATTCATTCCTTTGGCACAGATTCCCGTCTACTCATCAAGAAACACGTCGCTATGGACGCGATGATCGTCTACCTCGGTGAAAACACAAGCCAAATTGCAGACTAATTATTCTCTCTTAATCACTGCATTGCTATTCCTTTATATGACTTTATCCTTAGTAACCTGTCCTCTGCCCTCCAGCCAATAAAGTGGATGCTTCCAAGCATGGGCTGATGAAATTCAGAGAAGAGAAAAGCATCCTTGGACTCTTCTCTGGAAGTTTCCATGAGCGATATTTCATCCTAAATTCCAACTCTCTCAGAATGTACAAGGATGTCAGAGTAAGACGGACAGATTTACAGTTTATTCTTTCTCGTGTCATCTTCTTTGCAGGCTTATTCACTGTGTCTCTCTGTCTTTCTCTGTGTTTGTCAGAGTAACCGTCCAGAACGTGAATGGCCATCAAAAAACCTAAAGGTCTACCATGGAATTAAGAAGAAGCTTAATCCTCCCACATGGTGAGCACATGCAGTGTAACAATGATGGCACTTCCTGTCCTCCTCATGACTACTGAGTGGCAAACCAGCAAGTGGCTGCCCTGAGTTTCTTTTTTTTGAATCTGAATTCAAACCCTGAAGTGCATTTTAAGCATTCAGCTGTGTGAGCAGATTTATCTGTGAATATAATGTACAATAAAACCACCGCTAATGGTGATGAGCTATACATATCTTTGAGAAAATATACATAAATCAAGGATGGTTGATTAATGCAAATAAATGACAAGAAGAGTACCAAGCACTTAATGCTCAATGTTAATTTAAATGGAAAACTTAATTCAACTGTTTTTAGTTTGAACCAAATCTCTCAATGCCCCTTTACCCACTTAAGAATTAATGTGTGTACAATATTCACGTTGAGAGTCGATTCAGTAAGACCAATGGCTCTTCTGCATAATAATCCAAATGAACAATAAAAGACTAAACTTAAAATAATTCATGTTTCAATTTAAGATTCGTTTTTATTTATCCATCTGAAAAGACTTGTGGGGAAAGAGTGACCACTAGGGGGCAACCTAAGCACAAGAATTGCAGCTGTGGGGACATTTCTAGTTCTGCTCATGTTGAACTAATTCTGTCTTTCTGTCCCTTTCTTTTTTTCTGTTGTCAGTTGGGGAATGACAGTGGTGTATGAGAGCAAGAAACAAGAGAAGTCAGAGAGACAGCAGTGGTGAGTACTTGTCCAGCATGTACATTTATATATACAGTAAACTGTCAGCTCAGAGCACTCCAGGCTCAGGCCAGTCGAGCTCATGTTGTCAGTGGATACAAACCATCATTCTCTCTGTAATACAACCCATCCCAAGACACATTCAGTGCAGTGGTCTGCTCTCTGAGCATCATGGCTTCATATGTTAAAAACACCACTTTCTTACATGTTTTGAGTATTTCAGCCGTTGTTAAAACCAAAATGAAGGTGATACCTTGATTCATCAGTCTCATGGCTGCTTGGACCGCTCCCAGTGATGCACTGTAGTTATCTACTTACTTCATTTTAAAGTTACTACTACCACTGCTACTTCAAAGTTAGAGTGTAATGTTGTGGCGTAACACTATGACAGCTTTTCTGTCCATCTGCAGTAGCACTCGACCTTAAGTACAAACTTCTTCAGACATTCTGGCATGCACACTGTTGATGCTGACTGTTTATTCCCTGAGTGGCGGCATAATCACATTTTTAAAAAGCATGTGAACATGACCAGTGTCAGGAAAAGCTAGCGGTTCCTCTATAGGCAGTGAAAACGGGTCACATCTCTACATGGGAGTTTGGAGAAGGAGGCATATGAAAGGTCGGCTCCACCCAGGAGGGAAACACACATGAGTACACCTGTAACCGTGCCTCTTTTCCAATCTGGGTCAGTTCACATGTACATCCCTCTGTGTTTGCGTGTGCATCAGTTGAATATGTGTGTACATCCATGTGCATGCTGCGTGTGTGCCCATGTGTTCTTGTAACAGTGGAGCTCCATACTGCCAACAGCAGTAGACATCAGTGCTGTTGAAAAGGGAGCGCTGTTCTCGTCACGCTGTAGGCAGTATCATCCCTCGGTTACGCTCCATCGCCATATTGCTCTCAGCAAAAAGAAAAACACACCTGAGAGGAACAAATGGAGAGAGGGAGTGAATGTGGAAGAAAGATAAAGAAGGCAGGGGGAGGAGGTGGGAGGAGGGAGAGAGGCAAGGCATTCTGCTAAAGGAAAGAAACTGTATACTAAGTAGAAATTACTCATTTACTTCAGGTTAAAGAGAACTTAGGGGGGAGAGAAGCAGCAAGAGATAAGGAAGAAAGTGAAAATATGGAAAAATTAATAGATGAGGAGGCTCATATATGGCTGACTGAACCTCTCTCCAAAAATTACTAACCTACTTGCGTGTAATATGGCTTAATTTTATTCCTTCACTGCTTCTATCCACTTAAAACTCCTAACTTTTCAATTTTTTGCCGCCCTATTTTATCAGCATGTTCTATCAGTCACTTACTTGAGCTCAGAAGGACTCTCATACATTATGTAAATTGTATTCTGTGTCTTTATGGAAACTCATGATGATAAATGAACAGCGTTTATTCCTCTGCAGCTGATAATGTTCTAGATTAGCGGCCCAGTTAATTACGTAAAAAGTGAATGTATTGTAGAACATTATTGAATGCTGCACTGTGAGTGTGCATGCTGGAACAGAGCGGCTGTCCTCTTTGAATCCCAACAAGCACTAATGAAATCCTTTAGCCACCAATGATGCAAACAAGTGAAAAGGAGGAGCTGTGTATGTGTGTGTGTGTGTGTGTTAGCATGTGAGCCAGATCTCTTGACTGCAGCTAAATTTATGACTGTGTTTTGCCCTTTACAGTACACTTCTTAATTCTCAAGTCTGCATCAAGGTTCTGTTGTGTCTCGGTGGGGCTCCTGAATAATTGTTGTAGTCTAAATCTGTTTGCATAACAATAATAACTGTACAAATAAAGCGTATTTATTCAGCACCATGACAGGGATGATGACTCAGAGGGCTATGTGACGCCAATCTAAGTGGCATAAAATATGCACACAAACACACACAAAGATATTACAGAAACACAATTATGCTTTTCAGAGACACACACATGAACACCGAAGGTCCCAATCAGTGTTTTCTCTTTGTCGCGAGTTTAAAGTAGGAATCACACTCATTGTTGATGCCCGTGGCGCTACCACCGGTGCCATAAGAGAGGATGTGTCAGTTTCAGTTAATATCTCCCTCTCTTTCTTCTGGTTCTTTTTCCAAACCTCCCTTAGCCCCCGATTGCCTTTCTGTCTTCCTTTCTCTCAAGAGCAAAAACACACATATACACACATACGCACACTCCCTGTTTTTATCACACCATCTCCCTCACTTCTCCCTCTATTTATTTGCAGGTATCTCTGCTGTGACACCCAGTCAGAAATGAGGGAGTGGTTTGCCACTTTTCTCAGTGTCCAGGTGTGAGCTCAGACACACACAAACACACAAGCACACAAAGAAAATAACAATAAGTTGATGGAATACACTTTATTTACAGATTGCTGTATATGTAGATTGTATGTACTATACCAGGACAGTTAAACAGGCATGGCACAGTAAAATGCTTTAAAGCCTTTTCCCTTTTGATAGTATTGTAATAAAAAAAATCTTGCTCTCTCCCTCTCCTCATCAAAGCACAATGGCAACCTGTGGCCCAAGGATGGACTCCAGCAAATGCGGGTGAGCCCTGGGGTGCCGGACATGCATCACGGTAACGTGTCACTGATTCCACTGCGTGGCAGTGAGAATGAGATGCGGAACAGCGTAGCAGCTTTCAGCCATGACCCGCTTGCCGTGAGTCAACCTACAAATCACTGGGACTAATCTAGTACAAACCAGGAAGCTCAATCTGAGAGCTGCTGGCTAATCAGACATTCATGCTGCACAGGTGGTCCAGACCCTCAGCCTTAATCCTCAGCGAAGAGAAGAACAAATTTACTCTGAACGTGTTCTAGGTCTATAATGTGTGTT
>JAPZDV010000024.1:10920094-10947631 GCA_029814665.1 Acanthurus lineatus | reverse complement strand
GAACTATACTGAGAATTTTACTTAGTTTAAATATTTGAGATATATGATTGTGCATGATAAATTCTGTATCAGTCCTGCAAAAATATGCACATTCATTACATTTTACCTTTCTCTTATGTACTCCTGCCAAAAGGTTGGGAGTTTGAGGTTGCACCTGTGCAGAAAGAATTTCTGTTACGTGATTCATCTTTGATTTATTCATCGTGATCTGGGTTCTTAACTGTGGGTTTTGACCAAAAATAGTCTATAAGGCTCGGCTTTGTGAAACACAAATGTGTGTTTACATGAGGCTGGATTCCAGAACTAGAGAATAAATTACTAATATGTGTCTGGGTCGAAAAAATGTTTGAGAATCCAGATGATGTGAAGAGGAGTGGATGGCAGCATCTTCATATTGTAGGAGGTTTGGACTGAGAACCAACAAAACAGAATTTCAGTGAGAGTTATTCTGGTGAGGCTCTGCCGAAGCTTCAAAACACCCAAAGGAGCGACGGAAACAAAGACTAACACATCTGAAGTGAACTTGAGCCTGCAGGCAAACTGTGGTTAACACTGTGTTTCACAGCACTGCTGCATTTCAGCTCACAGAGTTGTGTCCTTGGCAAGAGTTTGACAAACATCAACATTGGTTTGTTGGGCTGTATTTTAAGTGCACTGACTTTAAAGCAGACCTGTTCAATAACATCAGCTTCAGCCTCTCCAGCTTTTCTCACATTTTTAAAGAAAATTGGATTGTAGCCGTCCAAAATAATTCACCTGAAACTTAGTCTTGATGTTTTGGTACCAAATTTTCAGAATCTGATGATGCTGTTGTCTCCTCCCGCTATTTCTACACTTGTCTTACACTTTCAGTCAGTTTTTGTTGATAACAAGATTCAAGGTTTGCTTTGTTGTTGCCTTCTAGATATGTTTTATTGATCCTCGTCTGTTCAGTGTATTGACTGGATACAACTTTTGTTAAGATTGTGGGAGGAGGTGTGATTGCTTTGGTGATGGGGCAGCAGCAAAGCGGTGTTATTGCAGCATGTTTTTCTGCAGGTTGTTGGAGGAAAGAGAATCACTGCATACTGAAATTTCAAGTTTTCAATTTGATTTGAAAGATTGAATGTGGAAAGCTGTGTGTTTGTGTGTGTTTGTGTGTGTTTGTGTGTGTGTTTGTGTGCATGTGTGTGTGTGTGCGTGAGAGAGAGAGAGAGAGAGAGAGAGAGAGAGGATGACTGCTCCTTTTTTATAACTCTCAAGGTGAATTCAACAATGTCTGAATGTTTTATGTCAAAAATTCTTGACATTTCTATTTCTCTTGTCTCTCACACTCAGAACAAGTCTTCTCCCCGCTTCTCTGGTTGTTGTTATACACAATTACCACCTGCTTGCCTTTTCATCACTTTCACCCTACATTTCCCTCCTGCCTGCACTCCATCACTGTCCTCATTTACCTCTACTTCCACCTCCCATCCGTCTGTCTTCCCCCTGTCATAATCCCCTCTGTTTTTTATCTTTCAGCTCCTTAGAGATGTTCGATAATAGTCACAGAAATAGAGGTAAGAACATACAATACACAGGTTGGATAACACCCAAAATTTTGTTTTAAAGTTAAATACATTTTGATCAATTTGTTAAAAGTGTGTTCAGTAGTCTGTGAGCAGCATCAAGCTCACTTGTTAGTGCTTGTAAAGTTCAGCAAATTACCGTAGATGAGAAGTCACCCTGTTAAAATTATTATCTCCTTATGGTTACACTTCTGACTGCTACACCCATAGTTGTTAAAACATGACAAACTTTGGGTTATGAACCAGTAATGACTCATCCTTCCTTTAAATGAAGCTTGTGAAGTTGTGAATACAACTTGCAAAGTTGTTTGCACAATAAATTTTGTGTTTGTGTGGTTAAGTCATGATAACACTGTTGTTGGGCATCATGGACATCTAAGAAGCCACCAAAGCTACCAGTTTAGCTAGCTAACGAGCAGCAAACACAACACAGAATATGCATTTTATGCTTACGGGAATTAAAATTGCCAAGACAAACTCTGTACTTCTGTAGTTACAATAATCTGATTTACTTCAGAATAACTCTAAGCTTTCAAAAATTTTCAAATAAAAAGTTTAAAACAAATTTCCACACAAAGCAGATGTTTTCATGCTGACAGGGATGTGCATCTTACTATAGCTCATCACTAGAGGTAGTGAAACAAAACATTTTCTCTAGGTTTAGGCTGATTTGCTGCTTTTCCGTCAGGCTCTGTGTCGGAGTTTTTTTTCTCTCCCTTGAGCGTATTGAGTCCACATCTTGTCAGCAGTCTCATATTTAGCTTGAAGACATTCAAAGTCTGGTAGAAAATTATAAACTTTACCTTTCAGGGGACTTTGAAAATGCTGTGAAATTTGTTTTAGGTTAAGGGATAAAAATTGCAACAGATTATAAATAAATAAATAAATAAATAAACAATGATAATATTTGTGAGTTGAAGGTATATTATGATAGAGCGCTGATTTGAACGTCAGACTCTCTGGTTTTCTCATCTTCAAAGGGCTGATGGTCAACCACAGATGACCTCGGAAACACTCCAGTGACATCATCATCCCATGACTGTGAGGACCAGAATGACACTCATCTGTACATGGATTACAGCCTCACACTGCCGTCTGCTCCCTTTGAAAATGAACTGGACCATCAAGTAAACGGACAGCAGGATCACATGGAAAAAAGAACGTTCACTGGTTCCCCTGCACACATGAAAATTACTTGACTTGATGTACAGCAGAAGCTGCTGGGATTCTTTGGCATTTAAATAAAAAAGAGACATTTTAATGGACAACAATCATCTTGAAGGTTTGCTTACTTGCTTCCAGCTGGATGTGACAAATCTGAACCCAGCTGCATAGCATATGGGACATGGACATGAAAGACATACTTAGCCATTCGAGGCACCAACATCAAGAGCGTAACTTTTTCTAGATAGAAGATTAAAGTTTATTTACTTGCATTTGTAGCTAAATCTGATTAATAATATTGTTGTTTTAGCACTATTCCATTCTATTCCTATACTGTTGCTTAAAGAATCGTTGAGAAAATCCTGCAGTTTAAAATTGCTCATTTGCAAAGTTGAAGTCATAGGAGACAGCGACCTGATTTTTTTCCAGAGTCCATTCTGAGGGATCAAGACGTAGACCGAGAGAGAAGCTGAGAAATGACAGGGGATGGATCTGTGTCTGTTACTATGCAGGACACTCACCAGTACTGAGCGGAAACCTCAGTCAGAGTTGCATATTTGTGCTTGCATCCATTATGTGTGAATATGTGTAGGTGTGTTTGTGCCCGGACAAGTTTTCTATGTTTGTTATGTGAAATTGTCTCTTTTGTGGAATGAAGGAAGAAGGAAGACACAAGTTTTTTATGATTAAAAAAAAGAAAATTTAGGGCACAATGACTTTGGCCAAACTTTTTTACAGTTATGTGATACAAAAAGAGAAGTACTTGATTTACATTTGTCCCTTGTTCTGAAACCAGAAAAAACTCAGCACACCTTAGGTCAAAGTATATTCAGTAATTCAGAAGAATCTTTTCCCCTTGGCCTCATAATTAGTCTTGTCTGTCAACCCTATGCTCCGTCTTTTCCCCATCCTCACAGAGTCCCTCTGCACTGCCTCCTTCCAGTAGATCCTTTCCCTCTGTGATGCTCAGAGGCTCAAACAGTACATGGACAGTTTTCTCATTTACCAGCAGTATTTATAAATTAGTTACATTGGATTAGTCAACTTTTTTTTTTTTTAAATTATGCACAATATAGAATCTTTTAAAACAGAATAAATAATGCATCAAAAACAAAGGCACAGATATTTCTATCTGTCAGCACAGGAAGCAAATATAAGTTGGTTCAAAACTTTAGATATTTTTGTCAAAAGTAGAGCCATGAAACAATCTGCATTAACTGTATTAACCTGTCAACAGTTGCCTCACCAGCTGCATTGAGCTGCTCGTCCTCATGACCTTCAGTCGTTGCCTGTGTGCTGCCTAAAGGTTTTTCTGTTGTGAAGACTTTCTATTTATTTGGACAGCAGAGGGCGCTAGCTGCTTTGCTGTAGCTGCTCCACGCTGCTGGTGAGACATCATGTTCAGCTACATGTTTCTGTGAATACTTTGCATATGCATTGTGTGTGCTTGAATGTGTGTGTGTGTGTGTGCCTGTTTGTGTTATTCGCTCCCTTACAGCCCAGACCTCAGCAGCAGACGAGAGACAACTCTGTGAAGTAATGTGATTACACTCCCTATAGAAAGTATTCATTTCCTCTCTTTACTTTTATATTTTATTGTTTTGAATGATGAATCACAATAATTAACTGAAAATAATTTGAGACACTGATCAAAAAAAGGTGAAGGCAAATATTTACAAAATGATTGGAATTTGATATAAAGAATAAACAAAATAAGTGTTTACAGAAGTATTCAGTCTCTAAACTCAGTGAAGTTGCTGGGAAACTGTGAGCCGAGCAGCAGCCAACTTTGAGTACGACAACAAACTTTGGATTGTACTATGGTTTGGATTTTATGATATTAAAGCCTCTCTGTTTAACAGTCTGCTACATTCCTTTCTGGCAAACATTTTGAAGTTGTGAGCAGCCATAAAGCAGCAGCTGGTGAAGCACCACTTGTACTTACATCCTCCCATCATGTAGCGTTCACAGAGCCTCTCGCTGGCATCTTTCTGAGTGTCATTTTACACAGTTGTTTGTTCTTGGTGGATTTCCAATAGTACCATTTTCTTTCTGTTTTTTTATAATGGATCCTACTGTGTTTTTAAAGGCTGTTAAGCTCTCAGAAAGAAGTTTTCTTCCATCTTTCCCTCACAGATTTTTTAAAACTTTTCCTTGTCTTCACAGTCTTTGTAGAATAAAAGCTGACAAGCCATTAAGCCTTTCAGATACAGGTGAACTTAACCAAGTTACTTTTTCTCTGTAACTAATTTGGATCCATTTGTAAAAGTTTATAGGGTTTTTTTTTTTTCAAATTTTACACTGTTAAATGTCCTTGTTGCATTATAATGATTCAGTGTTGCATAACAAAGTCTTAAAGTCCAATGGAGGGTGATGAATAGTTTTCTGTAAGTAGTGTATATTCTCTCTTTGTCTCTTTTTATTCTGTTAAGCTGCATTTTACTGATTTTTGCATCTCTGAAACTCTAATAAACACATTCAGCTAGTTGTGTGTGTGTGTTTGCTGTGTCTTTGTGAACATCCACATAATTATAGTGCAGAGTCACAGGTCCACTTATTTTTTTAAAAAAATGTGTTTTTCCAAAAGGTTGATGCCCTCCAGCTCTGCTTTACCCACATGGTAATCCACTTGTTTTTCTTCAGTGCTTTTATGAAATTAATGTACAAACACACACACAGCCAAACTCTAATCTGCCCTGCAGGGTAAATGTAAAACAAGCTAAGTTACAAACACATGCACAGCACATCACACGTAGATATACAGTAAAAACAAATGTATAGGGACAGCAACTTTTGCAATGCCAAGGGGGTTTCATGACAACATCAAGCCACAACCATAAACTAGAAGCCTATAGTCGTCCTTCGAGGAAAAATGTCAAGAGTTTGTGTGTGTGGGTGGGGTGCAGTGATCATAGGGAGAGCCCTGAGGAGTTTTCCTGTGTGTGTGTGTGTGTGTGTGAGTCATGGTGGTCCACCAGCTCTCCATTCATTCCTCTAAGCAGAGCTGACACATCAGGGTCACTCTGTACCTCAAGACACACACCGGAGTGCCCCGCAAGGGACTCACACACAGGAGGCCTTCACCATACTGTCACACACACACACGCACACGCAAACACAGGAGACCCACAGGGGTAAAAACACACAGAGGGATGCTTTTACATACGCACACACACACTGAAATGGCCTTTACTACATAGGTCACAGCAGCAGTTGCATAAAGCAGAAGGATAAATAAAGTTGAGTGTGGTTCAGAGGAGCTGCACGAATGGAGGAGGGAGATAACGTCACAGCTGAGGAGATGAGCTTCAGGGGTGGATCGACAGGGTGGCAGGACACGCCAACTGCCAGCACCTAACCCTAACCCTGTCAGCCCACCTGCCAACCACCAAAAATAAAATGTAAAGTTTTCATTGAGCACAGCGCTCCAAAACTCCTGAAATAAAGAAAACAATAGGTGGGACAATAGCAGCGACAAGCCAACTGCAGAAGTCTGGACTTCCACCTGTGAGAGCCACTTCCCTTCATTTCCACTCAGAGCACACAGCAGCAAGACACAGTGTGAGTGAGTGACACTTAAATTGGCTTTCATTGCGTGCTGCGCTGCATCAGCACACGTGGAAGCTCCTTTAATAAGTTCAGCCTGAACCAAACCAGCAGTGAAAAGCATGTGTGGGTCTGAGTGCGTAATGACAGGCTGCAGTCACTGTTTGCTCAAAGATCGGTGGCAGAAGGAACCTAAAGGTCTGATGTGTCACATTAACAGGGGGGTCCACTGGTAGAAAATAATAAGTATAATACTCGCAGATATGTTTTTGTTCCTGTACAATTACTTGGAAATAAGAAACATGTTTTTATTAGCTTAAAAATAACCTTTTGTACTAAAAGAGAGAGCAAAACTTCCTTAACGGGCTCTATCATGTTGCACTGGTATGTTTCTACAGTAGTCTAAATGAAACCTCTTTTTGAACACCAAGTGTCTCCAAACTTAGTGATTTTTAATTTTAGATAAATTTAAGGATAAAATGTCCCTGTAAAGTTTAAAAAGTTTCACCAACTTCCTAAATTGGGAACCAACGCTTCAGACCAGTTTTTTTGATCAAAATGCTTCCAGTGGTTCAGAATCAGGTGCACAAACCAGAGCAAAACCAGTTCCTTATTGGTGGAAAAAGCCAAAGTTTAGTACTGTTACACTAACAACACATTAGAAAAGAATCTGAATTCTTCTCCCAGCATTGTTATTTTTTGTGTTGCACAACAGAGCCCATATCTTCAAGTACCAACCAAAAACCATGAAGTAGTAAATCATAATTTGCAAAGTGATAAAAGAAAAAGAAAACCCAGTACAATGTTCTGCAATGTGATTAAATTACTGTACAATTTGTCAGATCAAGTTAGAACAGATACTGTGGTGATTTCATGGCTGGGGTTTTTTCAAGGTTATGGGATGGACAATACATCAGGAAAAACTTAAAACTGAATATTAATATGGAAGGTACTGTGACCTGTTCTTTAAAAGACATTTTCATTATAATACATTAAAAGGTGTTTATGTTTGTCACCCTCCACCCTCTCAATACTAACCACTAGATTAGAATTCAAACCAGACAATTCTGCAGCAACTTGACTTGAGATTTTTCTCTCTTTACTTTGTGTTTACTTTAAATGCTGATCTATTCATTTGACTGGTTTGACTGCCACAGCTGCCTCCTTTGTCTACTTTGTTAAATTCCTCTCATCTTAAAAGGAGCCTATGAATTTGTCACGAAACTTGCTGCTTTGAATTTTAATAAGCTGAACTCATGACTGCAGTATTTATTTGTATGAAACATCTATTCAACATTAGAGATTTTTGCAGCCATAAACAGCTTTAAAAGGAAATGAGCTGTGAGAAATGGTGCTGCTGATAATCATCAGTCTCTGTCCGACACACAGACTAATGCATTTACTGGCCCCACACCAACAGTAATGCATTTCAGTTTTGTATTTACAAACACAGTCAATCACACCAATTTGAAGAAATTTATGTAATTTGCTCTGCCGTTCTTAAGTGTTGTCCTGGATTGGATCTCTTTTTCTCTGATTTAGAGTCACATGAAACACTTTTACTGTAATTTGGTACAAATGGGGCAACATAACTGAAGTCTGGATTGGTTTCTCTCAAAATCACCATCCATCACTCCACTACAGAAACGCTCTGATTGTCTTTGATTGTCTACAGTGTTCATTAATCATAGAGTCTACTGCACTCAAGCTATCTGTCATACTGTAGATACTATGTGTGAAACTGGACATGCAGCCTGCAGGTCATACAGGGTGTTGAGTGGTACGTTGACCATTTTATTTTCATTCTAATTTCCACTAAAATAAATAAATAAAATTTCACTGGGAATTTATTTGTAAAACAATAATGCCCCTGTCTGTTGTTTCAGAAACTGCACAGTTTGTCAGTGATCTTCGCAGTACGCAGAAGTGATGACACTTAATTTCTGCAAAAAGATCAACTATACCTGACCTACATGCAGCTGTTGTGACTGGATGTGTCTCTTGGCAAAGATGAGTGAAGACCGCAAACGCAAAAAGGCTGACAATGAAAACAAGCAATTCAGAGAAAACTGAAAAACAAAAAACGCAGTTGTTTGATACCAGGCCTTAATAACTGTGTTTCATTTGCTAAATGACAGAATCTGCATGCAGAAGGTTGCTAATGCTAATCTCGTTCACCATCGGGAGTAAAAACATGCTAGCTTCATTGCCGTGTTTCTGCCTGGTAGCACCACAAGAAAAGAGAAAGGTTATGACTCGAAGTCATCTTAGGTCAACTTTGGACCAAATCAGGCGTTTGCTCCGTTTACTACAGGTTTGTGTGTCACTGACCTGATGTTAATACACATTCATATCTTTGCACTCCCTCATGGCAATGATGTTCAGCTCTGATTGGCTGATTGGCCAATGCAGCGTGACATTTGATTATGTTTATCCACAGGTGAACCCCGACCCTGCTTCAACCTTCTGCTGCAGGGCTGTGTTATTTATACAACCACCTGCGGTCGCACACTCCCACAGAATAAACAGACTACCAACATTTAAATAACTGAGAAAGCTAACTTCCTTTCAGAGCCTGGTTTGATCTGAACGGGGCCATATTTTGCTGCATTAATGATCTTGACAGGTGAAACAAATGATTCTGAAAAAGCCACTGCTGGTTCACTCTGTGTAATATTTCAATATTATTGCCCACTGTATCTGATAAATATTATTGTTTGTTTATTGACTGGCTTCTGGCTTCCTGTTATTTTGCATAACTGGCCTCCATGCAACACAAGTCAAGATTATCTGCAATAGATTTTGACTTATAAATCATAGTTATTTGTTTACCTTGTGTCCTTCATTGCTCCTTGTCCAGTCACCTGCAGTGTTTAGCTCCACGAGGCATCGCCCCAGACTTGAATAATCACTCTGCACCCTGTTTTTGCCCACCCTGTCAGAGCCTGCTTCCTCCACCCTGCAAAACTTTCTAACCCACTGCGGATGAGCTTTACATTTTTGCAGATATAATCGATTGAACCTGCATGTTCAGTTCATATTCATTACACGTTTTCTCCTCTTTGGTCTCAGACGAAATCATTTCAGCCTTAAAAAAATCCTCTGCTCAGTTGTCAAGGAAACCAGGAAGCAAGCACAGATCACATCAAAGGTGTTGATCCTTGCAGCATTTTGACTATAAAAAGCATTACTGTCAGAGGTCATGCTGTATTTTCTTTAATGTTATACCTCAGATCTGGAGGCTGTTCTCGTGGCATCCAGCTGCATCAGGAGGTTTACATGTTCCTAAAGGGATGTGTGTCTGTTCTTTCTAGTCTGTGTTGTCTTAGTGCTGAAGTTCAGTAGCACACATTGATTTAAGCAGCTGTCAGGGAGATTGAGGAGGTGTGATGAAACGTGTGCAGGTGAGACAGAAAGTACATCAAGTTTCTGCCAAGTAACTTGTCATTTAGATTAAAATAATGAAACATGAAAGACTAAGGCTAGGCTCTGTTATTCACTCAGAACTAATTTTGGTGCCGAGGGGCAAAAATCTACTTTGAATGCATTCGTACAGCAAAATAAAAACTTTTTTCCTTCTGTTTAAGCCTATTTTCTATATGTCAAACCCTGACTAGTCTGCCTCGTATCTGCACAAGATCATGAGATTCAAATGTACCATGCAAGCTAAAATTGGTACATCAGAAAATTCAAAGCAAATTACAGACATATAAACCCTTAAGATTCAGCAGAGAGTGGACTTGTTGAGATAAATAGTGAGACTTTGCATTAGCACAAACCAATAACGCTGCGTTAGCCACCGCCATTTACAAGCTAACCAGGCAACAAAGATTGTAAACAAATAAAAGATGCTAACTACACTTGGCATCCTGATACATCTGCTAGTTAGTGTTGAGCTGAGCCCAATACATGTTTGAGCTGCAATCATTTGCTCAACAATGAATATCTGAATCTTTTTGTGCTTCCTCAATGCTAATGTTAGCTATCTTGTGAAAGCAACTGTGGAAAACAAACAAGCCTGTGATTAATTGATTCAAAATTTCTCAATAAGTGCGAAAGAGAATATGTGCTTCCAGCCCCTTTTTATCAGTTTTATTTGAAAAAAAAATCCCACTTCTAATGCAGGAAAACTAATTTACATGGCTACTCTTAAATGTGTCTGGAGAGAAACTTGAAACAAAAGTCAGGAGCTACTTCCATGTCACCACCATCATCAAGAGTCTCGACAAGATGAGATGAGGGAGAGGGGAGTTCATCCCAGGAGACAGCTGCTGAGCGAAGTATTGACACAAAATTATGTTTACATAAGACCTTCATTAATTAAAGCAATAGAACATTAATCATCTCTTTCAGGTCAGCAGCCAGATGCAAAATATTGATTTGAATTTAACGTGTTTACCTATCAAACATAGAGCAGCCAATCTATACTACACTGTCAGAGTTCAGACTCATATTTTATGTCAACACAAAGAAATTGAAATGGCAGAAGTGATGTTGGTTTAGTGAGCTTTTCTAATTTTGAATTATACTGTGGCAAATTAAAGGCCATTTCACAGCAGAGCGTTAGTACAGTAACAAACCATCTTAGCATTCAGATGTGAAGGTCTGTGGTCTGAATACATCAAACACATAACCTAATACTGGCTGTAATAACAACAGATGGACTGCAGGAACACTGGAAATACAATCAATCAAAATATCAAGCAGAAAAATACCAGAAACGTTGCAGAAACAGAGAGTTGTGTATATAAACCTGTTGCCAGTACCATCACAGCTCAAGGTTACTAAAAATAAAGCTGGCTTTTTGGATAGTTCAGAGCAGAGAAACAGACAGAAAAATGTGCAACAAAATGTATCAGCATTGAAATGAATCGGATACATTTCAATGCGGTGCATACATTTCAGTATAAGTATATGCATCTTAGACCACTAATTAATTGATTAATAGCCAAATGTAAAACATCAGGATTTGGCTCTTTTGTTCAGGCCTAAAACAAACCGACAAATCTAAGCCTGTTTCCAGTTTCAGGAAAGAGCTTTTATTGTCTTTTGCAGTAAGACAACAGGAAACGATTAAAGTGCTCAGAGGAATGGAAATTTGAGGATCTACAACCACATGACATCTTCACCCGCAGAGAGGGTCCTGTGATATGTTCAAAAGCTCTATAACTACATCAGAGAAAAGCAAAAAATGTCATGTAACATGTTCTTTAATTTAACAGATGAGAGGAGACAGGCAGCACTCAGTTTGTAAAAATGCAATTATTATTAGTGTTTTTGGCATCTGTTGTGAATTTTTCCAAGAGAATCTCACAAAAGCCATTTTTTTCAGTATTTTTCAGTACTTTTAGCATCAACACAGAACCTCTGTGTACAATAAACACACACAGGATGCCTGGTTTATGTTGCTCTCCGGCATTCAAGGGGAAATGTTGAGTACAAACAGCTTCTCTGAGGGCTACGAAATCTTAAAGAAACATAAAAAGATGCAGCTTTAAGGCCTGTGGTGTTATATATAGTATGTTGCAGTGTTATTTCCTCATACTGACACCCAAATTAATTTTTGCCGCACTCCTTATTCGACTGTTTACCCAGTTGTTCCTGGGTGTTTGTGTGTGTGTGTATGCATGTGTGTGTGCGTGTCCAGTCCTTGTTGTCCATGAAGCCCCTCCTTCAGGCTGCGACTGCAAATGAAAATCATGTCGGAGTGAACTTGTGTGAATCAGAGAGGGTTCGATGGTCTGCAGACCACCTGGAGCATCTCCCAGCTGGATGCAGCTCATCTGAACAGTTTCCTCTCATACATTTCATTAACACCTTGTCTTCAGTCACCACCAGATGACTCGTAAATACAGAACCCCCCCCCCCACACACACACACCCACACATACACACAATCTTTACCCCTGCTCTTTTGATACACACACAATCAGTGACTTTTGTCTCACACACGCACTTCTTGAGTCCTGCAGCACCTCTTCGCTTCTACGAAAGTCGTCGCGCTTCGATGCGCCTGATTATTGCCCTGCAGCTCCTCCCTTAAAGTTTATCATCAATTACTGGTCCTCGGAAAAAAAAAAAAAAATGGAGAGAGGCCCTTTCTGCTCATCCCCATGGCAACCACTCTCCTCATTCCCTGTTCTGCACAATCAATCAGACAACGACTGTCTGGCCGTTCTGCCCCAGCCTGGCTAAAGAGGAGAGGTGCAGGACCTGAATATTTCTTTCTGAGCTTCAATGTGGAGCCTATTTTTGGTCTCTTTCACCCACCGTGTCCTCCATGATTTGTGTTTACTTTCTTTGCTCTTGATCCTTTGTCACTTCGAACAAACAAAATATCTACGAGACAGCCAAAACCACAACAGAATTTCAAACACCTTCGCCATTTTGCTCACAAAATATAGATATCTTCGTCTTTTTCTAAGATATGTTAGCCCTTGTTCTTTTTGCTGTGCACTCATGTTTAGACAGTCACATCTTATAATATTAAAACTTTAGAAGATAGTTTGACTTTGTGATAAAAAAAAAAAACCTAACATAGTCTCTGTTATAAAGTTAGATGGAAATATCAATTTTATCTGAAGTAAGTACAGCTACAACCAGCAGCCAGTTAGCTTAGCTTAGCTTAGCACAAAGACTAGAAGCAGAGGGAAACAGCTAGCCTGGCTCTGGTTATGAAATCTGACTGCCAGCTCTTCCTAAGTTGACTGATCTTGTTTTTAAATAATTATTTTCAAAAAAAGACAGTGTGAAAATGAGAATAACTTAAACAAGGAGTTCATTTTAAAATGATTTTTTGGCCAGTGTGTCATGAACTTAGCACAAAATGGGCAGGACTCAAATGCACAACTCAGATTGGTAGAATCAGCAAAACCAAGTTTATTCCAGACAGAGGTCGATACTGATACACGAAGAAGCAGTCAAACCAGGCAAAGGTATCCGTGACGTGAGGCAAAAAGGCAAGGTCAAAAAACAGGCAAGGTTCAAACACAAAGCTATGACTATGACTATGAAAGAATGCTGGAACGTGAGCTGTGAACATCAACAAATTGGTGACGAGACAAGACACAAAGGGGGAATATATGCAGGACTGATGGGGAGTGATTAGACACAGGTGTGGGAGACACAATCAGGGATCAGGTGCACACAGATGAGGAGGGGGCGGGGCAGGGCAGACAGGAACCTGGAACAGAGACAGAGGTGAGTGATCACAAAATAAAACAGGAAGACAAGACATCAAACACGAAGTAGAAAATAAAATACTTAACAGACAGTGAAACATGACACAGCGTTAGATTTTTTTACTGTCAGACAAAGCTCAGCAGTCTTTGTTCTATGTTAAGCTAACCTAAGTTAAGCTAAGGTAAGCCATTAAGCTTTTGGCTAAAACTTCACATTTAGGCCTCCTGAAGAACAAGAAAATGGTTTCTGTCTTCTCCTCTAAGTCTCTGCAAGAAAGCAAATGAGCTTATTTTCCAAAATGTTTTAACTAATCCTCTAGTCTTATGTTGTACTCAATTACAAGCATGGATGATTAAATATAAATACCTCCTTTTTTTCCTCAGCTCATATCTGCCACTGCTTCCCCTCTACAGTCACCTGTTTGCTCGGATCTCTGCTTCTTTTTTCACTTCTTTCCTGCCACCTGCCATCTCCGTTGTCTGTCTTTGACTTTATCTCTCAGTCCGCCCATTTCTCAGCAGCAGCAGACACAGAGAAATTGGAGAACATTTCGTGTCTGACACCCAGCTTATCTCACAGATACAATCACTATAGATGGACTCAGGAGGTGGTGGTGGTGGTGATGGGGAGGAGGAGGAGGAGGACTGGAGGGAGGAAGAGAAAAAAATGACGAAAGGGGGAAAGAGAATGAGAGAGAATGGCAACGTGTGGCTGTATGAAAGGGATAAGGTGGTACAGGAGGGAGACGAAGAGGAGGAGGATGATTGTAATGAAAACTTGTAGGCAGAGAAAAAGAAATGGGTAGTTGATAAAGATAAGTGAGAAATAATGACTGTGGAGAGAGGAGAAGGTCACAAGAAGAGAAAAGTCACAATAAGTTAGTGAGGAAAAAAAGATGCAAAATGGATTAAAAAAGAGATAAAAATTCAAACAATAAATTAAGCTTTTGTCATTTATTTACTGCTGTTAGTCTTCAAAAAATGCTAAACCCAAAAAATCAGAAAACCCCTTGAGCCAAATCAAGTAAGAGGAAGGAAGTGGAGGGAAGGATGAAGGCAACAGGAGGAAGGGAGGGTCTAAGAGACAAGTGCTAATAGTGGATTAGTCACTCTGAAGATGCTATGGGCAAGTGGACCACAAGTCACTCTGTGTGCATGTGTGTGTATGTATGTGTGTGAGTGTGTGTGTGTGTGTGCATGTGGGTAGTAGGATGTGCACAAGCAGACAAACCAAGGAGTTTGCCCCTTAATCGCTGTACAGATTAATTAAACCTGATTGATTTGATGAACGCACACCCACACACACAAACAGAGCACCGCGGGGCAAATGATCTCACTGTGTAACATTGTAAAGGCAGCTTTAGCAGCGGTGGCGTCATCTGTATGCCAGTAAGCACATTTCTCTCCTGACACAGTGGCATAAATAAAACTTATCTGTTTAAATATTTTGACAGTGAGTCTACCTTTTTTTTCATCTTTGTTTTTCCCCTTTGTTATTTATTTTTTTTGCTTCCTCAGGCACACAGATGACACATTACAGTGTTGCGTTTGCGTATTTCACTGACGTCTTAATGCCCTCTTTGCCCCCCCCCAACACACACACTCCAGGACAGCCACTGTCATATTACACACCCGTGTTATGTGGACAAGCTGTGTTTAAGCTCTTACAGTTCTATTTTAAAATCCCGTCAAGAGCTCACAGTTTTCCAAGATAATGCAGCAGCTGTGTCGAAGAAATGTGTGTAAAAAGGAAGCATCTAAGAAATTTCCATCTGATGTGATGGTGCACCCAAGAAAAGGAAAACATTGAGGAAAATGAGTTTTAGTTCTTACCAACACATATACATCAATAAAAAACTCCTCGCAGGCTACAGTAGTTTTGGGAAAGTTTACATTTGGCAACATGAAGTACGTATTGTTTTAAGTCAAGATAATTAAGGAGATAATAATGAGTGTGTCTTGTGTTTTGACTCTTGGGGTGGCACAAGTCACAACACATCAAAACAGGAATTTGTGATGACTGAATAAATATAAATTCAGTCATCACAAATTCTCACATATTTCTACTTGATCGGTTTAAAATTGTCTCTTGAAAAGTGTAAACCAAAGTCTCCCCTTTATCTGCATGTATCCTTCATATCCTGTATGTTTATGTACACCTGTGAGGACTAATTATAACCAGTGATAACAGTACAACAGCTGTTGAGCCACAGTGCTAAAGATAAGTAATAACAATGGACACAGCACAGGAGAGGGAGGCCTTCATGCATCATATGTCTGCAGTTAGGATCAGCCCTGTGAGCACAAAGCAGCATGGGTACTGTTCAGGGAACAAGAGAGAAAATAGAGACTTTGTGGATGATGTAGCCACGGGGCCTTCCCCTGTGTGTTTGTGTGTGTGCGCGAGTGTGTGTGTGTGTGTATGGGTGTGTGCGTGAGGGTGTGTGTTTGTGTGTGTGTACATGTGTAGTCTATAGGCTATGCTCTCTAAGTTACGTAAGCTGTTTGGGAAAAGAGCTAAACTCTGCACACAGCAAAAGGGAAGGAAAAAACAGTATCGAGAAATACAAGTTACAGGGAGCTGAAAATAACCCAGATTGTATCCTAAATTACACACACACATACACACACATACACTCACACAGACAAGCTACAGTAATTCCACAGTAATCCCAGTGTGATTCTGCAAACTTCTCTGCCAGTTTTCTTAATGTGCGCAGAACTCTTGACGTTGTAGCTTAATCCTCTTTTCGCTCCTCATTTCTCTCTTTCTGCCAAATCACTGCCCTCTTCCCATTTCTCTTTCGACTTCATTCTTTGTTTCACTGTGCGTGTTTCTGCTGTGTGCATGCACATACGGCAGGATGCTTTATGATGATGCTGTGTGACGCACCAGGCTGTCACTAAGCCGCAGAAAAATATCAGCTATTTGCAACCAATGCCACCATCTGTGTGAGACTCTGACGCCTAAGTGTCTATGTTGTGTGCTTACACATGTCATGTTGCACTTAAGGGATAATCCCCACCTCAGTTGTTTGATACAGATAATACTGAAATTAAGAGAAGCGTCGAATACAGAAGAAACTGAACTGTAATTTGTGGTTTTACTAGTATAAATAAATGCACATAAAGCATGATTTTGTGAAGGATTTAAGACTCTGTAGCAGAAAATGGCTCTCATACTGTGGATGTTTTTATTTTAAGAAGCCTTAACTGTGTCTGAGATTAACTAATTAGATGCTGTGCAATACATTTGTCCATTGTTTTGCCGCACAGTTTGACATTTTCCTTGATTTCTTAAAATTACAAGCCATGCTCATGTTTGCATGATGAGTATGGATCTACAGCCATGAGGTGATTAGCTTAAACAAGGCGAAACAGCTGCTCTGACTCTGCCCAAAGTTTGAAACTATACCAACACCTTTAAAGCCAGCCAAATACTATATTATATCTCATTTGTTATATGAACAAATAAAACTATAAAAAAAATGTTTGATGTTTTTAGGAGGAGTTTCATTACAGTGCAGCTATTTCTTGACACACAACAGTTTCCATCTGCTCAGCACAGTGCAGTGTTTGGTGACCTCCTTGTGCAAACAAGGCTCAAGGAAGTCACTGCGACACATCAAAAGAAAAACACTCATAAACCTTTTCTGACACCACTCCCTATTTTTTACAAGAAGAGCAGGAAAGAGCCCCCTTTAAATGAATGAAGTTTTGAAAATCATTCTCGTAAAGTTATCTGTTGTGCATTTGCTAACTTCATTAAGCCTGGCAGCTTTTCTCGACAGGAGTGGAGGCAAACTAGCTTACTAGGTTACTAAACACAGGCCCTTTATGAATTAGACAACATTTTTGACAGGCTTTTATTTTATTTTATTTTAATCCATTTTATTTTTTTAAGTGTTGCACTTAAATTTGTCCCAGTGGTTTTGCTGACCCCTGCCACACAAAGGCAAAAAAAAAGTCAAGCAAAAGAATGAATGGTAAACCTACACACAAGATTTTGACCAAAAAGAATAAATTTGAATGTAATCCCCTCATATATTTAATAACCTTAATTTCATTACATATATTTGTCATTGACTGATAAAATACATCTGCTGATGCCTCTGGTCACATCATCAGTGATGTTCCTGGAATCATTGGGTGTTTCGGGTCTTTCAACATCATACACCCTCATCCAGGTGACCCAACCGGGGCTGATCAGACCCCGGATTGTGACCAGATGGCGGACTAGCTACCATGCCTCCATGGTTCTCCTCTCTTGAGCCACAGCCATCTTGAGGCCCTCTCTGCGGCTTCGGTGACACTGTGGATGGCTCTCCTCCTTCTCTCTCCTTCGATACCTAGGTTGCTGAAGGCTCTGGCCAAAGAATGGGCCGCAAAACCTCTGCACCCCCACCTCGTTCTCCATCCAGCCTGCTGACAGTCACTGATCAGTCCTGCGTGCTTGGAGAGCTTCCTCTCAAAGGCTTCTTCCAGGCGGTCTTCCCATGGGACTGTCAGCTCCAGCAGCACGGCTTGCTTTGCGGTCAGTAACTGTAACTTATTAAAATTTAATTCATTTTGTATTTTTACTTATTAAGACTCTGGTAAGTGTAACTAGTTACTCCCTAACATTGGCTATGACTGGTCAGTATTTGCAATGCTGAGGCCATTATTTACCTGTTCTTGCTATTTTTGAATCTAGTTCTTGTTGTTTGTTCTCTGTGACTCAACCTGTTCTCCATTTCACTGCCTGCTCCAACTCCAGCGCTGCCTCATCTATCTCATCTGGTCATGCCTGCTGTTCAGCCTCCACCCTGCTGCTCTGCTCATGATCTCAGCTCAATCGGTTCATCTGGAGACTGTCTGGACCTGTGCCCTCGGTGCTCTCGCTGCCCTGCTCAAGCCCCAATCCCCACTCTCTGCTACCTGTTCTGTTTCTGCCCTCTAACCATTTTCTCTTATAATTTACAATAAACACCTTTTTATTTCATACCTGGCTTCCTGTCTGTTACTGCATATGTCGAGCAGCCCCAAAACAGACAGGAAGTTTTAGCCTGGCATGCCAGACCGAATCACATTTGCAAATTGATCAGATCAGTTCGTTTTTATTTTAAAAGGTTATCATTTATGGTGCAGACCAAAATGCCTCTGGCTGTAATTGGATAAATCTGCAACTAATCAGAGCAAGTAGTATGTGTCAGTTGAAGTATTTTCAACTGACACATGTAAGTTTGGATAGTGCCTGCTGGAAAAAAGCTAATTTTGTTCTTGATTTACAACTAAACACTACACTAAAAGATGTGAGGCTCATAATAGGCAATGCTGAAACAGAGACTTGATTGATATTTCATCAGCACTGCCAAGTTTAGCAGTCTGATCAGTGTTTTGTAAGCCTGTTGATTTACAAAGTGCAACCAATCAGAAAAGCAAAACATGACATGCTGGATGACCAGATGAGATCCCACTAAGCTACCCAAACACTGACGTACATGCAGGCAGCATGTGTGTGTTGTGTGTGTGTGTGTGTGTGTGTGTGTGTGTGGGTGTGTGTGTGTGTGAATGGACTGGGTTACTATGTGTATCAAGCACTTTTTTGAAGTGTATTAATGGAAAGATAAGCACAACTGTCTCATATGATTTCCTTTAATTCATGTTGCTAAGTCGGCCAGCAGCCATCTGGCTCCCCATGACACACACGCACACATGCACACACGCACACACACACACACGCACACATGCACACATGCACACATGCACACATGCACACATGCACACAACAAACTCAGTGGGAATGACAAACTGAGGGCATGCATTCAGGGGATATTATGACAGGCCAGAGAGACCATAACTCCCAGCTGATGGAGCAGTCAGACAGTTCACTCTCCCTCTGTCTTACACACCACTGACAAAGTGATGAGAAAAGCTCGCTTTTTTTGGCCTAGAGACCAAATTGTATTATCAGGTCCTTATTTTTTATTTTTCTCCCAGGCTTTTGTAAAACTGAGGCTCTTCAATGACTCTCAGGAGCTGTAGATCCTGTAAGTCCACCAAACCCACTCTGTCCATTGAGGACAATGTGAAGTCACAATTAAATAACTGAAAAGCAAGACTGTGTGTTCCTAATGATTGTTGGACTGTTGCATTCCCCTCTCCCTGCAGGTTTAAAATGATCCTCAAGTTGTTGATGTGACACAAGGGAGTAAAACAAAATGATGAATCCTTGTACTTTTAAACTCAAGGTTAACTCCCACAGTGAGAGACCGTGGCAGTGACAGGCCCAGCACATGACTAACTGCAGTCAGCTGGCTTAGTGCTGACATAAAACTCCAACACTGGATTTGTTGAATAATGTTGGCATTTTTTCCACAACATAGCCTCAGAAAAGTTTCCATTTCAAATTAAGTACTCTATGACATTGCACCGCTTTATGATGCTCAGGGTCTCCTGCTCCAACACAAACCAGTCGGTCAACAGTTTACGTTTCACAGACTCTTAAATCCAGAGTGACTAATGGTCCCGACCAGGTGGGAGCTTTAGTGTCTCAGTATCCGATGAATCTGTGACCTCCATTTAAATGTATCATACAGCAGTTATTATAATCATATAGATGATTTGGAACGCTGCGTAGGAAAAGATGTGGAGTTCATTTTAAATTTGGCGAGTTGTTTCAAACAAAAGAAATATTGAAAACATGCATCTTATTTCTCCAGAAAAAGCAATCCCATTGACCTGCTTTGTGCTTAAATCTAGCACAGTTCTGATGCTTTATTTGTATCCAAACTTTTGGTGCCCTTTTCTGATTACTCTGATGAGTTATGCATCAAAAGCAGACTGGCTGTTATAATTCTTTAAATATGCAGGACTGAGTTCACAGAAAGGAGTCGTATCATGTTGCCGTGCATCACTTTTTATGTTCTTTCTGTATCTACTAATAAAACGTAATTGACTCTTTGTTCTCCAGTGTAGTTGGAGGGAGCTGAGTGTTGTCAGCACAGTTAAAGATCACAGGGAAACATACAGGGATGCTGTAAGCACATATAGAACATAGAATAAACATGTGAAGTCATTATATGACTGACCGCAAGAGCAAACATACACGTGCCCCTTTTGAGACAGGAAGTCTTACTATATATCAGTTCATTGTGCAGGCTGATGAACTTTAACCATAATCCATGAAGAACCATAGAAAGCGAGCGATTTGGAATATTTTATCAAGGCACTTTCATGTGGTGCAACTTTTAGCTAAGAGCTAGCTGGCCCTGAAGTGGAGCAAGGTAATACAAATGTGGAGGATGAACACTTTGAGATGGGTTTAATTAGTTTGGGAAAACTCAGCCCTGGGCTGAGGATAACACTGGGCTCCAACTCACTGCGATAAAACCTGCAAAAGATCAAGTGAAGATGGCAGAGCCCACAGGGCTTCTAGTTAATGCTGTGTTAAAACGGTTATGAGAAGAGGCTTACTTGTGCTAGGAATGGCAGGACGGAAGAATGGAGGAAGGAAGTATAGGAGGAAGGAGAGGGGAAGATGACGCAGGGATTGTGGGCTACAGGAAGGTATTAAAGCAGGCACAGCGGGGATGGAGGGAGGGAGAATGAAGGGGAAGTGAGAGGGGAGCACAGACAGAGAAAGGAGGGGATTAAGATAAGGAAGGATAGATAGGAGTGAGAAATGTCTGAAAAGCATGTGAGCTCAACAGGAACTCATTTTCTTTGCTAGCAGTTGATTTATTTCAGTCTGCTCTCATTCCCAGGTCATGAAATACCAGAGTTTTATCTCCCCCCTCGGCGTCTCGTACAGATGCACAAGGTACCCTTTAGTATGAGACGACCCAGGCTTTCAATGTAAAACCTGTTTGTGGTGATGTTCTAGCTCAGGGGAAGGTGATGTAAGACAAAAAAAGGAAAAAGGGACAAGAAGGGAGGAGGTTGAGCTGGATGGATTGTTAAAACACAGGACCTTTGCTCAGCACGTTGGTTGCGAAATATAGTTACTTCATATGGTGAGGTAGTTTTGATGCCCTGAACATCCAACATGTGGGACTTTCACATGGGAATCAGGGTTCGATTCCCGTCTGTGGTTAGGTTAAGTCAACAAAAAACACTTCAGGTAACAGAACTAAGTGTCATGAATTATATTTACTGAAATAGTTATAGTTATCTGTCAGAAAATTAAGGGACATTTCATTCCAGTGCAAATTAATTTTATTGATTGCATTTGTGACTGTTTCAAGACTTGACGTGATACTTGGCTGTGTGTTTACAGGTTGTATTAGCAGCCCCTACAATCAGTTCATGGTGGTTTAAGCATGGAGAAAGATTACCTTAAAATGTAAGACAAACAAACACTGTAGGTGACAGGATGCAAACCGCAGTCTGCAAACCCAATCATCCCCACAGACCAACACTATAACTCTATATACTGAACAGAACAGCATTAATTGTGGCTTTGCTACTAAGAGGACAGCTATTATTTGCATCCACAGACAATTCACTTTATTGCACTACTTCAAGATGTCATTTGTTAGAAAAATGTAAACGGGTCATCTTAAGCATTTGTCCACATTCTGGATTTGTGTTCAGCTTCCTGACCACCTTTCTCCTCTCACATCTTCACGCCTGTCTCTTCCTCCACAAAGTGGATCTTAGAAACAGCTGCTGCTTCTTATTTGTTGCTTGTTACCAACCAGACACCCTGTGAGCTGAGCAAGTGAAAGACAAAGTGAAAGAGAAGTTTCAGGGTTGTGTTGTTTGGACAAGGTAATGCGGCTTGCTTAGTAGGATTGTTTTCCTGCCAAAACCAAGCACTAACACTGTCAAGGAGATTGGGAGGGAGATGTCTGTGTGTATTTGTAGAAAAGGGAAGTGGACAGAGTCGAGCAAAGCAGAGCGATATAAGCTATAAACACACACAGAGAAGAAAAAAACATCCACGGCTTTGAAAGACTTGACCAGCCCGCCCCACAGAGTGTGATTTGAGATTTGAACTCCCTCCAACTGAGAAGAGCAGATAAGTCTGTCCATGTGAAGGACAGGTAAGGACAGAAGACACCCAGGCAACATTTCACACCTTAAAAGCTCTTAAATCATCTTAATCCTTTATATCCTTACACTCCAATATGGTATTTACCTCTGCAGGCGATATTGCTCACAACAGCGTCTCAAAACTCTGTCATTGTATCAAAGCCTGTTGGAAGATAACATTATCGCTGATATTATAGCTCAGCAGAGAGCTATTTACCAATCAGGCCATGGGCACAGAGAGGTTCATAAATAATTAAGCGTCAGTTCAGTCAACACTTTGAAATTCCAGGAAGTATTAACGATTTGTGTGCCCATAAATGTCAGTAAACACTCCAGGTTGAGGACAGAAGGTCTAATCAGGTTCTGATATAATCAACTCAAGGAGCTGACACAGGAGCAACACTCTGGGGACCTGATCAGCTGAAGCGTGACACGCTTTCTGTTCGCTGCACAGCTTTGTTGAATCACAACATGAGGATTTCAGCTTTACGGTCACTAAACTTTTGTAGTGATGTCAGGGGAGTTGTCTTGTCTAGCTCCTCTTCTTATCTGATTCACAGACCTTGATTAGACCTTGCTATGGGAACCTCAAGACGAGCACCGGGGCTGGTAGTAATATTGATCCCGCTGAGCCATGAGCTGAAGCACATCTCACACTCTGTCTGGCTTTTTATTGCCAGATTATAACTTAATATCTATCTCTTGATTTGCTCTTTTGACAGATTTGATTTGTGCTCAATGGGGAAGAAATGTCTCTAATTTTAGTCTTATATAACAAACAAATCAGTTCTTAATGAGGAGAAGACTCTTCAGGGTCGCATTAATGGGTTGCTTGAGTTTCAATCACATATTAAAAGACTTTTAAAATGAAGAGAGCTGTGGCTGGTTGCTTGGCTCATCAGTCTCATCTTATTTACAGGAGCAGCTCTGCTCAATGTGTTTGAGTACAGACTGGAACAGCAGGAACTTCCCCTTCCATAAAAATTAGCTTCACTGCACTTTATTGCCGAGCACTGGTCAGACACTGCTGTCACACTGCAGCTGCTGCCCCTTCCTATTCCTCTCTAAACTGAAAAGCTTTTAATTCTTCTTAATTCACCCTGAATACTTACAGTTTGTTGGTTTCTAAGGCTGATCTCATAGGGTGAAGTGTGAGAGATGTACCAAATTTCAATCTCACAAGTTCTGTGAGATTTTATAGCTTTTGTGTGGTTATAACAATCATAAAGGGACCTCACATAGCAAAAAGTTGCACTGTACTTGTTACTGTTCTCGGTGCAAAACAAAGGTAACATTTCTAGTCTGTGATACATTTTAAATTAGGTGCTAAACTGATAAATATCCAAGACAATGAAGAGCTTCAACAGCACATTAAAAGTGCCCTTGAGGAAATGTCAATGGAAACTAGAATAGTTATGCTAACACTGTGGCTCTATGGATGATAATACCAGTCTGTTAAACCAGACTGAACAATTCAGATCGCCACAAGATTCCCTGAGGACATTTATGAGCAGTGGATGAATCATAATGATACTGATGATCTCCTGACTTTCTCTCTGGCACGGTTAGTTTGTCAAAAAATTTGATTTGTCCAATACTTTCTGACCAAAAACCTGCAAAAATGCACTTCAGCCTCATCTTGTTCAGCTTCTAGCATTGCTTTAGACACGTGTTTATACATATTTTTAAATGAAGTCTTATATGGAAAAATCACAACTAGATGTAGACATCTCTGATGAAAGAGATGTTGTAGACAGTTAGAAGGAAAAAAATAGGAAAAAAATTCTAATTCTTGCAATCAATCTGATGTCAAATCTCTTTTAGTTGAGTTGATTAAAAAAAATCGAACAGCTGCTGCCATTAATTTATTGATGCTAGAGGAGTGTGCTTTTAAAAAACACTAGTAAAAATTCTATGACCAGCTGGTGTTGAGAGTCCGTTGCAGACATTTCTTTGACCCGAGTCCCAGCGGAGGATCTGTTAGTGTCCACGCTGACTGATCTGAAAGCAGGGGGCCCCGGGCACACGAGTCCTGCAGGACAAACACACACATACACACACATACACACACACACAAATACATGTTCAGATGCAGCTGAGCACCATGGATCTGTATGCCAACACACCAGATGTGACATGCACGCACACATCCATGCACACACACACACACATACACACACACTGGCAGACATGACATATCAATAATGAGGTTCACAGTCACTCTTCTCCTCACCTTTTTCTACTCATCCTCACTTCTGTATTATTCCTCCTCTCCCACCTCTCATGTCCTCTGTCTTCTCCCCCTCCATGCGGCTTTTTCTCTCACCCTTCTTATCCTCTCTAGTAATTGACATCTCCTGCTAGGTGACCTAAGATGTCTCCATTAAAACTGCAGGGCTTCTCAGACACATTGCATTGTCTCTTTTTATTTGTCAAGTACTTCTTTCACAAAATTAGGTGTTGCATTCCTCTAGCTGGTGGTGACAAGGGAACAAAAAACCCACCATCTTATGTATTAAATTGAGCCCCATAAAAATGCTTTTTTGACATTAGCATCACTGTGATGCTTGAGCACAATCTAAATGAAAAAATATTCGTATTTAAGTGTAAAGTAAGATAGGGTTGAACAGAAATACTGCAATATATTGAAAACAAATCAGATTTTTTTGATCCCTTCTGGCCTTCCTCTATTACAGTGACATAGTCTGGTTTGAATCAGATTATATCTGTTTAGACAGTGATATGGAGATGATCCACATGCCACAAATTATGAATTAATACAGTCTCTGTTCGGGTTAGTACAGCCAAAGCAGGCCCGTAAGGGGACACTGAGGTACTGTCAGTTTATATTATTCATGCAAAAGAAACAGTTCATCAATTGAAGAAGCCAAATATATCCCCTGTGAGGAGGCATACCACATGTAAAGTCACGAATACGTCCACAATGTTATAACCAAATTACAGGAAGTACAGCACATCCCTGTCCAAACAATGTCAGCTGTTATATGTTTCAACCCCAGTGGTTTCCAACATGGTGGAATGGAGGTCTGCAAGGTGATAGAGATGAATACCAGGGGTCACCAGGTAACTAACTGGGTAAAAAAAATAACATGACACAGATTTAATTTAATTTTGGGGACTTAATTTAGCTTTTTGTGAAACTTTGCATTGTTTTACCTCTTAAAATGTGGCCTTTAACATAACTTTCCTTTCATATCAGCACACTATAACAGCATGCAATTAAACTTTAGATAAAGTCAAGTCAAGTTGTTTATAGTCACACAATAACAGTTAAGAGGTCATTCATTGGCTTTGAATCCAAATGATGTTTAACAATATGTGTAAAAGAGGAAATCATGTAAATTAAAGATGAAAATGTGTAATATGATGCATAAGATGCCTGAGACATAAAAAAGAGCAGAAGGTAAAACAGAACAAAATGTTGTAATCAATCACATGACCACCAGTCAGGTCCACTGCAGCACTTTTATCTGGTACTTTTTAGGTGCTTGTTTTAGCCCCAAACCCAAGTATCCATTAAACTTTCTGTAATAGCCTGTCAGAGGTGTTTTTGTTACAGATAAGTCCTCTGTACTACTCTGTAAACTGCTGTGCAGAGCAACATTTGTTTAGTGTTTTGTAGATAAACATTTTGCATAGCAGACATTTGTACTTCTAACTGTAGAAACAGCACACGATTGTTATTGATAACATTAATGAGGTCCCTTTCATTAAGGTGTGCCAGTTCAAGGGTCCTGCTATTCTGCATGCCGGCTCACAAGTGCAGCACTCAGAGACACACACACTGGAACAGAGACATTATAAGACCGATCTGTGTTTTCCTTTCACTGACAAGGAGCAATGTGGAACTTGAAATCTGGATATTTTTCCTAACCAGCGGAAGACCAATCAGACTTTTTCAAGTCAGATTTTCCTAGTTAATTTTCCATCTTCTCTTGTCATTTTCTTGACCGATGAAATTATAAAACACTGTTAGTTCAGAGAACATAGCCAGACTCTAATCACTCTAATGTGAAAGGGAAATATTAAGTTGCAACACTTTAAGCATATCCCGTATTCACACAGGTGTTTGCAGTTACAGCTGATTAGTCCTCTGCTCAGGCTGGTGTTGGAACTGTGGCGGAAATTTTCTGAGGTCGCTGAACTCATTAACTAATAATAATGACAGAGATGATGATGAACAGATGCAACAAGTGTCAAAGATGTCAATCCGTCACAGTCTGTGCATGTTCACACAGCTTGAGAAGAGGTCTAATCAAGCAAAAGTAATTGAAAACACCTGCTTTAGTGACCATGGCTGATAAATGCTGAGGATTTTATGTCTTTAAGATCTTTTTTTTTAAAGATTTGTTTACCTAAAGTTGCAGATTTCTCTGCTGGTTTCATGTGAAAAATCCTCAGAGCATAAGAAGCCACTGACTGAAGCCACTTCAATGGTATTTAAAGGCCCTGTTTCACTTTGCATTTCTCTTACAGTGAGTCCCTGCCGCTTCCTTGTGTGTGCTGCAAAAGCCATATAAGGCTCAGGATCCCTGTTGAACCTTGAGACTTGTGTCTCGTGATAGACACAGTAGAGTGCAACATGTGGTAAATAGCGAAACCCTCCCAGTGCGAGTCGATAAGATCTCCTGTATTTGGGGAAGGAGAGGAGGAAAGTTCAAGTGCTGTACTGTCCCAGATCTACAGTGAACATGATTCAGGACTCGGGGCTGCAAGAAGAGGAGCGCGTGTGGTGGAGAGTTGCGTGAAAATGTGCAGCTGAGGTGTGAAGATACACTGTGAAAGTTGAATTTTCACAACAACGCAACTTTCATTTCACGGATGAGTTTGTCGGTGCTCATGGAAGAGCGGGCAAGACCTGAGGAAGATTGTTTTTTTTTTTTCAGCGCACGCGTAGGAGTGACGTGCCTGTGCCCCGGTTTGACTGACGCGTCTTTGACTGTTGATGTGTCCATGTGGCGTTGAACGTGAAAAAAACAAAATACCGGCTGGGGGGGGGGGGGGGGGGGGGGGGGGGGGGGGGGGGGGGGGGGGGGGGGGGGGGGGGGGGGGGGGGGGGGG
>JAPZDV010000024.1:10893083-10919994 GCA_029814665.1 Acanthurus lineatus | reverse complement strand
AGCCGCTGGAGGTGAGCGGACTGTCGGTGTGGTCCGTGTCTCCGGCTGCCTGCCGCTCTCACTGCCGCCGCTCACCGGCGGCGCCCCCCCCCCCCCCCCCCCCCGCTCTCTCTCTTTACCTCTCTTCCTCTCTCTCTCCCTCTCTCTCTCTCTTCGCTCAGCCGTTTTATCCTCGCTCACCACAGCACGAGTATCAGTTACCCCGGGTCCCGACCAATCCCCGCGCGCTGTCAGAGCTCGAGAACAGACAGCAGCGGAGAGCAGACCGGAGAGAGGCTGATAGACACAGAAGAGAAAGCACGAGAGGAGCACGTACACCCAACCATCTATCCATCCATCCATCCATCGTCCTGCCTCCTTCACTCCCTCCCAGCACGCGGGCAGCTCCCTCCCCCCTTGTTTTCCTCCCTTAAACCCGCCAGGTCCTCCTGACTGCAGCTGTTTGGGTTAACCGGGGAGGCGCGAGGCAGGATGCGCGATGGGACAAGCGTGCGGACACGCGCTCCTCTGCCGTAGTCAACCGCCGTCCTCTGAGATGTAAGTGTGTGTCTAATAACTACGTATGTTTGGTCCACTGTGTGTCGTTTTTTATACCTCGAAGCTTATTGCCCCCCCATACATGTACAAACTGAACAGCTGTAAAGGCACATGGCGCCTCGCGTTGAGCCAAAAACAGACTGTTGGTGTAGTAGTAGTGTGAGTGCGACTTGCTGGGTGTCATCATCCCCGCTGACAGGGGCAGTGATGACCCCATGTGAGCAGTGCAGGCAGCTGTCAGTATAAACTGGTGGGCAAAAGCCCTGTAGCTCACCTCCATCACACTGTAATGAAATCATAGTGTGTCTCCTCTGCTCTACTGAGAGTTTAGTGACCTTATCATGCCTGTGTATCTCTCAGGGTATCATAATAGCACTCACATAGACTACTACTCCTCTAATATCCCTGTTGGGAGGGATGCATTTGCTGTGATAGCTCTGTGATGATAATCTTTATGTAAAAATGTTTTGAAAAGGACCGATGTTGAGAATACAACATTATCCTTATACTTTTAGTATACTACATATGTGAAATATTTTATATGGAGTTTGAGTTCCAACTAGTAGCTCCATTTAATAGTTGAAAATAATTTACTATTGTTCAAAAGCTCAATTATAAGCAAAGAACATCAACAATTTTGAAGTTGCCACGTTCCTTAGATGGATTTGACTTACCTTATGGAACAGGACCTCACAGGAACTGGAACAAAATCTATTTATTACAACCTCATTGCCCATTAATTAATTGTTTACCAGCTCTTGTGCCTGCTTTATTATCCATTAAAAGGGATAATTATAAGCCAAATGGATTTTTAACAACCCAGTGGCCCAACTCTTGTTCTAATTAATAGCTTATAAATAATCTATAAAGTGTAGGTAGGTGTTCTATTGACTGTTTCAGCTATAATTTCAAACTTTAAAAAGAGTACTTTATTAGAAATTGGTGCCCCTTTGCCGTTTCAAGTTTTTTGATAAACTTAAAAATAAACGCTCTTTCTGTGCAGTTTTCTCCTTTGAAACATCCAAAGAGCACCATCACAGCACTTAAAACTTGGCTGTTTCTCATCTCAAGCGTTTATTCATGACCCTGAGACTGTTTTACTTGTTCATGAAAAACTGACATTTCGATGATCAGTAGTTTTTTTTTTTTTTGGATCAAAGGAGGCTGGAAGGATCATTCTGACAATTTAATGCAACAAAACAGCCCAGTGTTGCCTCCTGTATTTATGAAGTGTTTGTTGTGTGTTGAGATTATCTCAGAGATTGCTAATTAAACTCTGTGGTAATTGTTAAGGCCATTAGTTGCAGAAGTGTTATTAACTTTGTCTATGTTTATCTTGACGTGTCTGCACAAACTGAACTATGTGCTTGGCCAAATGTTAGTTAATACAGCAGAGTCCTCCTGATATTGAACCAGTTTTCTTCTTTTTGAAGTTAAAATTTGCCGTATAAACACTTAACATCTCTTGCTGAAGTTAAGTGATGCATGCTGCCGCTGATGGAGTCTGGTGACTGTGCTTAAAACAAGTGCTGATCAAACACCATGCACATATTATATACTGCATATGATAAGAGCTTTCCCTGAGGGCATCTTGATGTCTATACTCAGAGTTTATTTTCTATAAATCCTGTAGGTTGCCTCCACATCTCTTATAGCTGAATAGCATCATTTGTGCATAACAACATTATGATGCCAATATAGACTAATTTTACAAAATATTAGAGACATCTTCCTCTTATCGAGTTTCAACCACTTTTTTGTCCTCAAGTTGAAAAAAATCCTTTCATAATGTATTTCTTTTTATCTCCCACCTTCTTCTTATTGGTTTAAATTCAATAAGGGAAATCACTGGAGGATATAAAGGCTTTTATTCACCTCTGCAGTGCTTGTCAGAGAAAGACTTAAGCTTCTTACAGTAGGCATTTGTTGGCCAGTCTTGGAGAAAACAGCCAGAGTTGTGGAGGAATAATGAATCTGCCAGGTGGACGTCAGTGATCTCTGACACACAATTAGTTTTGGTCGCTGGTTTCACCGGCTCTGCTCGAGCTGGAGTCGGTTTGACTTGGAGACTCAGCATCGGTCTGCAGTTGAGGTCATGAAATGTGATGCATGAAAGACACAAGAGCAGACATAATGCCTGCACCCACTGGGATACACCCCCCTCCTCTTCTGATTTAGCATTGTTATTAGATAAAACCATTTAGGCTGAACACCAACAGCCTTTTGTGTTGTCATCCTGATGGTTTTCAATGGTCATTGATCCCTGGATTGTAGCTTTGTGAGTTGGTTTTTAATCATCAAATGTATTGATTAAGCTACACAGCATAAAAAATCACATCTATTTGATTCCAACTAACACACATTTACTCTTTTTGTGTGATATTTGACCCTGTCTTCATGTTGCTCTGTGTGTTTTCAGGAGGATGTGATGTTCATTTTCACTGCACTTTGTTTATCTGCTGTTTTCATCTCACATCATTTTAGCAGCCAACAAGCATCGCCCGTATAATCTGTTTGGTTATGTGTATTTGTGTGCCAGTGGTTGTGCAGGCAAATGGTCTTCGCCCTGAAAATATTGCAATTTACTGGATTGACGCCAGTTAGTCAGATCCCCCAGCCCCCCTGTCGAACACACACACCCATAGAAATGCACATAAGTACACAGCAGCTGCAGCAGAGTTGTAACCCGACTCCTGATGAGTGAGCATGTGTGTGTGTGTGTGTGTGTGAGAGAGAGAAAGAGAGAGAAAGGATGCTGACGTTGCACTGTGTTATCATCAGTAATGGGCTCATCAATACTAAAATATTCAGAGAGTGAGAGCGAAAAGAAGAGGAAGAAAGTGAAAGCAATGAGAGAAGCCATTGTGAACTGTTTGCATGTATTTGAACGTGTTTATGTGTTGTTGTATCTGCAGAATGTGTGCACACTGGCAAAAGATTTGGCTTTGAAGCAGTCAAATGACTGATTTAGCTACATTTAGATTAACCTGTCTCTGGGTCTGGAAATGAATGTGACCTATTCAATTATATATACAGCATACTCAAACTGCTGATACTTAATAGGGCAGCAGAAGAAAATCGTTAAAATTGAATTTGTTTCTGTAAAAACAAGATAATTAACTGTTTTACTTCCAAATAAACAGAAATAATTTAAAATGAGCCATGATTAATAAGGCTGCCAAGCTTCAGTTAAAGTGCAAATTAAATTTGTAATTATTTTGACTTACTGAACAGACTGAATATTAGGTCTTCTTTCCCCTCATTCACTTTCTGTATAAACATTTTGATGTGAGTACCGAAAACCAGGAAGCCACTGATGTCTTTTAGCTTAATGAGAATGAAAAATGAGCAACTATATAAAAAATTCTCTTTATAATAGAGAGTCAAAGGTCAAGAATGTAAGAGAAGAGAGAAGTCACAAATTTCCAAGAATTTTTAAGCAACAAAAATCCAATCACCAAGCTTATAATTCTATTCCCAACACTGCAAATGGCCAAATAACAAAATTACGATAGAGATGAACTTTGTAGAGCTTGATAAAGCGTTCAGCAGTTTAATCAGTTGGTTGGGATTCTTGGTTTGAGTCTCAAGTGAATTCAATAACTGGTGAAATGTTTTGTTCCTGATTGCAAAGAGGAAGCGTTCTTAATTTGCAGGAACTCTGATTTGTGCCCCCGGCCATATCAAACTGACGGAATAGTCTCTATTTCCCTGAACGATGCCCAAAAAAAATTACAACTGCATACTACAACAGACATCTAATACTATCCAATTATCCAGGAGACTCTCTTTGAATTGAGTAGCGCAGAGGTTATCATGGAGAGTTAACCTCGAAGTCTAATATACAGCAGAGAGAACGCTGCTTTCAGACCTTTTTAACCCTGTTTCACTCGTCTGCAGTGCTTAATGCGCAGCTTAAACAGAAGCAGTGTAGGTACAGTAGTTGTGGAGGTCACATCCACTCATGAACTGTTGAACTGTCATCCTTAGTCATGCGTACTTGAGATGTATAAACACACACTTTAACTCCGAAGACGTACAAATAGACAGGTTACACAGGCACAGCGCAGTAGAAAGTGATTTATTTCCATCATGTACACGTGTAGGTTTGGACCAAGCGTATGTAAAATCATGCAAACATGTAGTTTCCCCGTATTGAATGAAACTGGAACAACTTTTTGGGAAGTGGCAAAAAAACTGATTTTATACATTGTGCTATTCTCTATTCTAGTCATCATTTCTATACAGGTTTATCCTGAGCAGGGTTACAGGGGGGCTGCACCCATTACCAGATCACAATAGGCTAAACATCTGTGTGGCTGACACCCACACAGACACTCAAATTCACTCTCATATTCATAAATCTGTGGTAGGAAACCATAAGAAGGAAACGCATATGTTATTCTTTTTAAAAGGTTAAAGGAAAGTACAATATCTCAGTTTAGAAAAATGAGGCAAGATCAAGCCTGATCAAGAATCAATCCATTCAGCTGAAGGTGCAGCAGTTAAAAATCACATTTTTAGGTGGTGTTTTGAAGTTCATACATTATGAAGGTAGGAAAATCTCTTTGATATTCAGTGAAAATCAAGAGGGCGGTGCACACAAGCAGTAAAAGAACTTTAGCTACATTACTGCACCAAACTGAATTAACTTAATGTGCTCAATACATGTCATAACAAGGCTTGTATGTTGCTGCTGTGTGTGTGTTTAAGCCTGAGGGAAGGAGATGGATGCAGTAATTAAGCAATGCCAACAAGCTGTTTAACATTAACATTAAACAGAGTGTAATCTATGTAATAAGATGTAAAATAACTGTCCCTGTCACTAACAGAGTGGAAATCTCTTTAAGCTTTAGCTAAACGTTGTTTGGTTCCCCTTGACTTGTCCCATAATCTACCAGCAATTTCCTGATTTATTCAAATTGGTGCTCCACACTAATAGCTATTTACTGTAAAGGCAAAAAAGGATATGTGCTCATCCTTAGTAAAGACTGTGAACAGTAATGAAGATTTAAAAATAACCACTGTAGAATTAAAGGATAGACTTTATATTGTGTAGATGGAATATTTTTAATTTTCAGCTCCTTATCTTCATAGTAAGAATAGCAGTTTGATTCTTAAGATAAAGAAACAAGGAAAAACAATCTCACTTTTGAACATACAAACAAACAAAATGTATTTGTTAATTTTGCATATAACTGAGTTTATTTTAATCAATATAATGCCCAGTTCACCCACTGTGAGCCTTGATCAATTAAAAAAGACCAAAGCTGGATATCTGGCAGTTTGCATGGAACAGAGGAGCCACTGGAAGCTACAGGCAAATGTTGTTTATAAAGACATTTCGCAAAATTAGATTAAATTAAATTAGAAAACTAGTTTACAACTTTTTAGTAATTCTCCTTCTAGATTAGAACATTAAGACATACAGAAGATTTTATGTGGTAGAACAGTCTTCATCATGGAAAGAGAATTATGTTGTTCATCTCAGCTGTGACATTTGCTCGTTTCATTTCACCTTATTTCTCTGCTTATTTTCCGTATCACGCCACGGTGCATGTGAGGAGTCAGTGTGTGCTTTTGCAGTGTTTATCTGGAAACAGTGCATGTTTTTGTGCTATCTCTGCTGTTTCTATTGTGGGTTCTACACAAGAATAGAAAACCTGGCCAGCTGGTCACTTGTTACGGCTGTTTTGCACACCTTATTAGGAAGCGTTATTTTGAAAGACGGAGGATAGAGTTACAGTTTACAGGTTGAGCTGAAGATTTCACATGTTTCAGGTTTTAAACTTTGAGATGAAAGCTGCAGTAGGTTTGAACTAAGTACAGTAATGGTTGTGATAAGAAAAGGGCTCTAGGGAATAAATTGAAGTCAGTACAGTGTTATTACAAATGTGTGTGCGTGTGTGTGTCAGTGTGTGTGTGAGAGCCTGAAGGTGTCACGGGGAAATGAGCCTGACAGCTCCCCTGGTTCCGGCTTTGGCTCCAGCAGCTCCTGTCAGCCTTCTTATCTCTATGGACTGTTGCCACAGACAGGTGTTTCTGTGTGTGTATAAGAGTGTATATGTGTGTAAGAGTGTGTCACTATAAAATAGCCACAAGTGTGTGTATGTGTGTAAATGTACAGTACACAGTAATGGACAGTCCCTACTGTGTGTTTGTGTGAGGTTTTTTTTTTTTTTGAAGCTGTTTTTGTCAGCAGCTACAACTGGCATGTGTGGCTTGCGTGTGCGTGTGTTTATTTGTGTGATGTGTGTGCATGAGCTCCCCTGACAGATTTAGGTGGGAGGTGAGGCAGCTGTGTTTGGGACACAGAGGTTTGGTTTAATTGGAAAACAGTATCAAGTACCTTCATGTGTGTCGCAAAACCCTAATTGATAAGCAGTAGTGATGTGTGTGTGCGCGTGTGTGTTTGTGCATGTGTCCTTTTGATTTATAGCCTGAGGAGTAAATAACCTTAAATAAATGTGGCGTAATCTGCCAAAGCAATACCAAACAGCAAACTGGGTTTGACATGTGGCGTTAGCACTTGCAGTCATTGCGAGGTTTGTGTTTAAGGTTTGTTGTTCCGCTGTGACACTAATGCATTGACTACATTAGTTTAAAGGTCGTTTGAATTTCAGTGTGAACAGCCAAATCTGTTTTACTCTGTGTAAATGTAGTTTCACTTGTGTGTGTTTTACAAGCAACCTTTGTGTGTCCTTGGCAACACACACACTGCAAAATTTAGTGCTTCATTCTGATTAAATGCTCAGATACAAATGTTTTGTTGGGATGTTTACATTATTTTTTTAATGAGGGCCAGATCAGATTTCAGTGTAGATAAGGCCTGTCCTTAAATGACCTGCATGTGCAAAAGAACAATAATAAACTCAGCAGGCTGCTGCAGGCTGCTCATACAAAAGTTAAGTTGAATATGTAAGTGTATACAGTATTATTTGTAAGATGATATGTGGTGAAACTTAGCAAATTTATGAGCAGATGGAATGAGGACAAGGATGAAGAAGAGAGACACATTATCTATCTATCCATCCATCCATACATCCATCTATATTTTACCATGGAAACATAGTAATAGTAGTAGTAAAACCCCTGGTAGTGTACTGTAAGTGGCATACTGTATGTAAAGTAACTGCTGAAAAGATGTGGGAGATCAAAATGATATGAGATGACTGATGTGAATTATTTATGAATCTCAAATTCACAGACACAAAAACCGCTTTCACACAGCTCAGAAATCAGCAAGTTCACAGTGAAGCAAGGAGAGATTACTTACACTCGCCTCCTGATTTTCATTCCTGTTCACTCCTGTGCTTTTGTGTTCACTTTGTGCAGGTGAGGGGACTGAAATGTCTCTGTGTTCAGTGAATCCCATGACCCCATTTAGCAAAATGGATTTCATTTTATTGTTCTTTGCAGTGTGTTTTATTACTTCTGGTGCTTTATTATCTTTTCTAATGTTTTTTATTCTTATACTACTAATATTCGTCATGTGTTGCAGTTGTAAGTCCACAGCAGTGTTTGTAGGTTTTGCAGATGTTTTAGCAGTTGTTTCATGTCACACATACAGAAGCTGCAGATGTTTGTTTCATAGTTTTGCTACTATGGTTGTAACAGCTTTCCCCAAATTTATGATGATGATGTTGTTGTAGATTGTTTTTTCTTTTTGATTAGGATTTTTTTTTACAAACATCAGTCATTGCTCCAACCAGCTTTTCAGTATTCTTCAAAATAAATAAAACACATAAAATAATGAAGTTTCAATACATGCAAAAATTTCCGCTGTTTAGAAATAGATTGTTACTGCTTCATTTTTTTCATTTCACGCATGACTGTGTCTAATTATTATAGTGTAAGCTGGCCTTTAAACCTATTAGCAAGCACTACTGTACAAAACTAGCTAAAAAAACACAATGGTCATAACTAATAAAAGCTACAGTTATAAAATATTTAAAGCTGGATCCCTCCAGCTCCTGCTGAGCTTGAGCAGTGCCCATGCCGATGTAGCAATGGTCAGAATTTATTGCTCAATATGTTTTAATCAAATCTCAGACCAGAAGAACAAGATTTATGGATTTCAGAGCAACTGCTTATAATTCAGGACTGTCTCCAATTTTTCCAATTTTGACTTTTATTTTCAGTGTTGTCATGCACTCCCTCTCCACAGTAGCAGAATGTGTTCATATGCTCTGGTTCCTGTAACTCTGACTGCAGGGCTTTTTCTTATTGATCAGCTCTATTGACTGACTCATGCAGAGATGAAGCCACTGACAGGCTGTAAGTGTGGGGTCAGAACATTCGGTGGTTTTGTGATGCCTGTAGTGACTGAAATGACTTGTTCAACAGCATATGTACAGACACACACTCACACACACACTACATAACTGTCACAAAAAGCTGATTGTATTTCTGTCTGCAGGCTAGCATGCACCCAATATTTTGACACAACTTTATAAGCAGCTGTTTTTTCTGTGCATGTCCTTTCAGGAACATGTTGTTGATTATTTGGATCACATGGTCAAACTATTGACTGTGTATCTATCTGCCCTCAGTGTCTTTATACAGCCCCCCTTTGTTGACTGTTGTATTGGTTTACTGGTTTATTATTGTTTCCGTTTGACTAACTTTCTCTCTCCATCACCTCATTTGTGTGCCTCCATCTGTCAGTTTATCCTTCTTTTTTTGTTTTCCCACTTCTGTGTCCCAATTTTCTGCCTCTCCACCTTTAAAATCTCACCTGCCAGACAAAGGCAGGCAGACAAGTGTGACAGGGAGAGAAAGAGGATGCTGAGATGGATTGATAGATGAAGGGCAGGTGTTTCATCCCAAGAGTAGTGCCGGTTGCCTAGCAACTAATTGTGTCACAGGTTACCTTTACCTATAGGAGTATCATCATATGTAAGTCCTGGATGTAGTGTTTCTCTCTTTTGATCTCTCTGTACGTAGGCATACATCAAAACATCTGTTCATGTGAGTGGATTTATGACTGAGCATGTGTGTATGTATGCATGTGAGTGTGTAAGTGTGTGTGTGCATATATATATATAAAGGTGTATTTTTTCAAAGGCTTTGTGACAAGTGTGTGACAAGGCTGCTGCACATTTTTCCTGGAGATTTTTCTTTCTTTGCTTTTCCAGGAAACACAGTCATACACTGACGATGACAGCTGGGTGTTTGGTTGTCATCAAATTATGTGCTTGAGTTCCTTTTTGAAAATGATGATACATTCTGTAAAGGCAAAATATGGTAGCCAAATGTAAACAAAAGGTTAGATTCAACAAGAAAATAGCAAGAATTGCAACACAAAGTCTCATTTCAGGCTCTTAGCATTTAATGGTGCTGTTTGGTGTGTTAGTTTGATAATGCTTGTCTGCAGCCAAACAGGCAAATCGTGTTTCAGGAATTGAAAAATACAAAATGCAGACCTACGTGATCAAAGTAATGTTTTGATCTTTAGAATTTTTATTTTTTCTATAAAGTGCTGCAGAACCTCTACGGAAATTATGTTTATATTAAGAAGTTTCTGAAGATACATGTAACTCTAAGAGTCATAGAGTTTTTATATATAATTCTGCAACAATAGTACACCCATGTTTTGATATTTTTTTAAACTCTTTATACTATTACCGACCCTCTAGACTAGCGGCCGCAAGTCTTTTTCCTCAGTTCTCAGAGTCCTGTTGGTTTTTTAATACAGACTCATTTTCACCTGGGACACCTAGTAATTGAGGTAAACCACTGCTCAAATAAGAAAACCGGCAGGAGGACTGTGCTACCCACTGCTTTTCTACTGCTCTGATATGGCAAGTACATTAGAGACCAGAAGCAGTACTGGCAAACACCAGTCATTTTGTATCTTAATGACATGAGACACTCTTGCCATCAAGTCTTGCCCTGAATGTATTGTTTCTAACTAGAACAGTGCTTAAAGTCTAATTATATGAACTGTCATCTTGATGGTAATGACAAAAGGTTAAAGTTTTATCATGCAGTGTGCAGAGTATGTATGAAAGTAAATGCATGAAATTGGTTATTTCTGTTATTAACATAGTACTTGCTTTTTCTGCAGAGGTGTAAAAAAAAAGGCCATCATGATTTCTCAGATCATTGTGACATGTGACATTGTGAAGTTGCCTCCTTTGTCAAATCACCAATTCAAACCCCTAAATATTTGATTTGCATTGAAATTTAAAATGGAAATGTAACACATCTCTCATTTGAGACACTGAAACCAGGGAATGTCTGTTTTTGAATGAAAAAAGACAATTTTTTATATACACACATAAAATTGTTCGTTGGTAGTGTAATACAATTCTTCCAACAGATAGACCAAAATATATATATAAATACTTGTACTGCCACTGCTATTAATGCAGTAAGAATAGCTTTGTTTGCATTTTTGTTGGCACTTTATAAAAACATCACACAATGATTTACAGCTGGTTCAGTCAGTCTCCAAACAGAGCAGATTAAACCATGGACCAAAAAATGAAAAAGTAAGCCAAGACACAATAAAAACTGACATCTCTCTGAGTGCAAGTGACTGTAGATGATATAGTAATGTAAAGCATAAGACAGACATCAAGTTCTCAAACGAAGAAACAATAAAAATAGATTCTAAAAAGCCTGTTGCATTAAAAAATATCTCTGAGGAGTGATTTTAGGACAAAACAAACACAGGACACAAGTGCTTTGAAAGGCAGGGAAATCAAATGTCTGACCAAAAAACCTGGTCGCCAGGATTTGCCTGTTGGGAGATCACAGAGACTGGTCTGGCTTAAATTGGGTTAAGATATCAGTGAAACAATCAGAAGCACCATGTGAGGCATTGGACATAAGCAGAAAGTTCTTAGAATTGGTCTTGGAGCTCAGAGTCAGCCGTTGTTGTGAAGCTAATGTACAGCTAGTTTAAAGATGGGAAGTAGATTCATGCTTTTTGATTACGCTAAAAATTCCGGGAACTGCTCAATAAAGACTGAAAGAAATGTCTATTGCTTTTTTTAAGGTCAGAATAAACAAATAATTATTGATTATTTTCATGATTTAGTTAGTGATTTAGATTTAGTTCATGAAGCAATGCGGCATCCCACAGAGTCGAGTCTAAAAGGCCAAACAGTTTCAGTTTTCTCTTATCCTGGAGATACAGACGGCTGATAATACTGACTTCAGGTCTATGTGACTTTTGTGTGATCTCTGTTGTCCAGTTCAGTTGTATGATTTAAAAGGAATAATGCTGGTTAAAAAGTATTCTGACTTGTATTGATCAGTGATATCAGAAATAAAAGCAGTGCAAGATGAAAACTCTTTTTGCAAGCACTGATGAAAGAACTCATGCAGTAATGAATGATGTCATTCTTAAGGATAAATAAATAACATGGATTATAGAAGCACAACATGTTAACAGAGAAACATGATAGAAATAAAAGAATAGAAATTTGTTGTTTTCTTTTCCTAATAAATAGAAATTGAACAAAAAGTTGCTTTAGTTGCAGCATCAAAAATGGCTAGACTAATGTGAAAACATACACAGTGAGAAACAACACGCAGGTTTGTTGAGGTAATTAGCTGCAGACAGACAAACAGAGCTGCGATCACACAGTCTGCACATGAGTGAGGGATCAGAAACATCAAGGAGTCCTCTCAGAGAAAACGAGTGGTTTTAAAAACACTGGATGGACATTATGTAAACTGTTAAACCAACTATATACACCACACCGTCACAAAGTGCTTTCCAGTTCAGACATTTCCTCAACAAGGTCCACTCTCAGATGGACAGAAATGTGGAGTGCTTGTACCAGAGCACAGCAGAGTGGTACAAATCAAGTCACTTTAATTGAACTGAGGCTGCATGCATTTACTTTAAGTAAAGTATTTGTAAAAGAAAACTCTTGCACATAAACAAATATGGTCATTCTGAGCAGCAGGAACTCAGCACAAAATGTTTCCTGGCAAAAACAACTGCAAACCGATGCCAAAAATACAAACTGCAACCTTTTGCTGTGAACAGACCTCTGCTATATTCTGGATAAAAAAGAGATCTTTTGTATGAGGTAAACATTAAAGATGGATCTCCAAATGTTACACATTTGTCAGTGTTTAACACCCCAGTATGTGACCATACATAATTTAAAAAGTCCATTAAAAGGTCTAATAGATTTAAAAGAACATTTTTCTCAGGACTGGATTAGTTTGCTGTGTGGACTTCAGGAATAAAAAATGAACTCCAAGGCTTGTAATAAACCCATTACGTCCAACTGTCTGTGAACTAGATTATCTGCAATTAATAATTTTTCTTTTTCACTCACCTGCTTAATCGTTTTATCTCATACTTGACTCATCATTTGGTCCATGCTGGTTATTTTTCAAAATATTGTGAAGCCAATACCAGTACTTTTAAATGAATACTGATGCCAATAGAGTGTTTGATTTAAGGCCTTTTTTAATCTCAATGAAATGTTTAAATAGTAAACAGCTGTTTAAATAATTTTTTCTAGATCTGCCTGTAAAGGGTTTGAATGCAGGTAAAGTTTGATTAAAAAGGTTTTGCTACTGGTTAGTATTAGATCATTACAGTCAGTGCCGTAAAGGTCAGGTGTACAGGATTTAGTGACATCAAGTGGTGACGTTGCAGATTGCATGCAAATAAATATCCCTCCTCTTCCCAGCATGATTGAGTACCTACTGTGGCTGCAAAAAGCTCTAAACTGAACGGCCTTGCTTATAGCCAGTGTTTAGTTTGTCCACTCTATGCTTCTGTAGAAACATGGCAATGCAATATGGTGGCTTCTGTGGAAGAAGACTTGCTTCCTCTGTAGATATAAAAGGCTAACTCTAAGGGAACTAAAACAATATGATTTAGACAATAATAAACTTATAAATATGATATTCCATTTTTGCCACAAATAGATCCTCCTAAATCCTACACATTAAACCTTTGGAAGGCATTGAGAAATACTTAAAAGATACCAGAGAACAATGATAGCAATGGTATAATGTGTTGTTTAGTTTGACCCACAGTGCAAAACCCAACTCTTAACTTGTATGATGATATTAAAATTGTACTTGTTTGTTTTGGGCTTTGATTCAGCATAGTGCTGTTTTAATAAAGAAGTCTATGAAAAGTTTGGTCCTAGTCCTTTACAACCTGACACCATTTAAAGGTTTTACCTTAAGAATTTCTAAGCTTGCAGCTAAAAATTAAAGTAGTTTTTTGATGACTCACAGATAAGTTGACAACTCATTGCTGCTTCAGTGTGAATTGCATTCTTTTTGGTTATAATGTACAGTTTGGTATGGCCCTATGGCATAAATACAAATTAATTCAGGAACACGTTCAATGAAATTTTGGCTGCAATAATGAGATTCTTAAAAAAAAGTCCTGACACTAGACATGGCTTCAAGATCAGATAATAAGACAAGGACAAGACCCATTTCATCAGTAGATATTGTGCTTTAGAGATGCATATTTCTATACTCCTAAACAAAATGATTCCTACTACAGTGATGCTGATCATTTGCCAGTGATCGATGGGCTTTGCCTGCTTTCCAGAGTCTGCAATCCAGCATTGCTTACAGCTGATAAGAGCCAATATATTACAAAAAAATATGCAACACTAAAGGATTCTTGTCTATATTTTCAGTCCTACTTTCATCACAATTCATCAGACAATCAATACATGTTGGATGTACACCAATAAGTACAATCCTCCCCTTTTTTAACCTACGCTACAATAACCCCTTTTTTTCTCTCTCTTTTTTATAAGACTAATTTAAGACAGGATGTGTTTGTTTGTGCCACTTCTGTTGTGTTTCTGGAGTCAGTTTGCATTTGAATAATAACTGTAAAAATGTAAGTCTCTTAAGGTTGAAGAGGGTCTCTGTTCGTCTGACCTTTAGTGTCACATTTTAGTCCACATGCATGTAACGCCGCGGCGAGAGACTATGAACTGCTCCCAGACAAATGCACAAAGGTTGTCCTTGATCCATGCTTGTTTTCCAGCCGGAACACACTCTGCCCTGAGCCGCATACTGTGTGCTGAGGAAGAACTTACACACACATACATGCAGGCTCACACGCACATACACACACAGGCAGACACACACACAGTAACAAAACTAATTGTTTGAAAGTCTTGCAGAATAGCTGTGTAACAGTCTAGTAGGACAAGCTGGATCTCATTTGCATTCAGACAGCATTCTCTTACTTTGATTGGCTGTTAAAGAGGCGGCCTAAAAATATGCTAATTACATGCCAACAGAGCAACCCCATCAACAATGTCTGTCTCTGCAGCTCTTATAACCTCCAAATGATAACCCACTGAGACAGACACCAGTAAGCACAGGCACACATATATACACTCAGACACACACACACACACACACACACACAAGGATGCTAACTGTGTTTTGCAATGCGAATCTGAAGTTTTTAATTAGAGTTTATGTTCATTTTGTTGTCCTGCTGTCAAGGCGAAAAAGAGTCTTGAAGTGTGTTTATGTTGGTGTGTGTATGTGTGTATGTGTTTTTAACTTAGTCTCATTTTGGGGCCATAGTTAAAACTCAAAACTTGGTAATTGATTACATAAGCTTGTTCAAAGCATCATCTTTAATTGGTAAAAAGTTAATTTTAGAGTCTGTGGCAACCCTAGAGTCAGGGTCAGCCTTTGACAAGGCGTTAGGATGAGGGTAGGTCTCCAGGAATTGAATTTAAGTTTGTGTATTGTTCCCAAAACTGACCTTGTTACTGTTACACAAGTGTGTACGTGCATCAGTGTGCATGTGTGTGCGTGTAGACACATGATGGAAAAGGCGTGAAAGGTGACCAGTTGGATTCACTGATGACACAGAAAATGGGAAATGACACACTGACAGATGTATGTGTGATGAAAAAAGAATTTGGCAGACAGACAGCAACAAACACACAGACACACACACAAGCACACACACACACACACACACACACACACACACACACAGAGTCACACATTTATAATTGCCTAGAGGCACCTCTCCTTCTCTGTCTCCCTCATTCTGTCTCCTGTTCCTCCTTAGACCTTTTTTTCTCGCTTTACTTTTTAAAAATTTTCTCTTTCAAGCCAGCTGAAGCAAAAAATGAACAATTTTCACTGCCAGCAGGAGGTCTTGCAGGGCTGTACATGCTGTTTGTAAATGCATGTATTTATGCATGTCTGCACAAATGCACTGTAAATAAACATCCATGTGTGCACAGCTGTATATGAATGCATTAAATGAAGTAACAGACATTTACACCGTTTATTTTGTTGTTGAAGCACTGCGTTACTTCTGGGGATGCCGAGTGTCTCCAGACATGAACCTCCACTTCCACTTTGTTTTCCTCTACATTGAGCATACAGGTGAACATGTATGTCATAGTTTCGGTGTTGTCTCCAGGTGCAGCCTCCTTTCTCAACATCAAAGTCAATATGGAGGGAGTCTGTGTAGCTTTGATAGCCCTAACCTCTGTGTTCTCATGAGAGCAGCGAGTTTATAAGTCCTTGATGGGCCCATTGCGCCTTTTTAAAGTCTTCTTTGAGAAGCTTCCTCATGGTGCAGTGGATTGATGTCTGGGAGGAAGGCACACTTGCTTTCATCTCTTTGTCTTTTCCCATCTCCTCTTAAAATTGCCTTTGCTGTAATCTGTTTTTTCTTCCCTTTGCATCTGCATCAGTGTGTTTATAATTCGCTCTCCCTCTTTCTTCTCGACTGCCTGCCTCTTTCATCCTCGTATTTCGCCTTTTCGACGAGGACGAGAGGTTGTGTGTGTCGTACCGTTGCCTGTTTTCTCTGCGGTGAAATTGCATTGGAGCGGAGCTTGTCTGGGCCCTAACTAAGCAGTCTGGGAAGCTACTTTGATGTCACCAACAATTTGGAGTCAGTAATGAGGAGGTGGATTTAGTTCTGATTGGAGCCGGCCTTCTTTAATTCATAGCTCTGCCTCATGTTTGTTGATAGTGTTTTGACTTCTTATTTCCTGCCGCCCAGTTAATCATACCGCTTGGTTGATCTGACTGATATGCCGGCTGTCAGGAAGGGCTGGTTCTCTGGGCTGGAGTGGGAGTAAAAAACAATAAGACCTCACAAGCTCCTCTTTTTTTAAAAGCTTTTCAACAACAGCAACACTTAATAAAACAAAACTGGAGAAGGGAAGCACACCATGCACATCTCCAGCTGTTGATGAAGCATTTTATGTGGATGAGATGCTCCACTTTGCGCACCTTAATTTTCATTTTCCTCCATCAGACGGTCAAGTGGAGCACAATCAGGCTGCAGGACAAAGCGTCTGGTCTGTAAAAACATTCACACACTTATCAAATGAATTTAATCAGGAAAGAAAAAGCATTAGCCAGAAGAATTATACAATGAAGCACTGTAGTGGCCACTGCAATGAAAACCTTTGGAAACTTGGGCTTCATGTTGTGGATGTTCAGTGAAATACTATTCCTGCAGCAGAATGACGTAAATGGCTCTGATGCATGCGACTGTTACTGTTTCATGGAATCTTTGATCTCAGATTTCAGAGGATTTAATAATTTCCTGTATTTGTTTGTGTTGATACACTTGAACTTTTTTGGACTCTCTTCCTGTATTATTTTGTTTTTCTTTCCTATTTACTCTTCATCTGTCTTTTTTGTTTTTACTCATGTCCTGCAGTGTACCTCTCCCTTTTCTTCCTTCATGTGATTCTGCATTTTTATGTTATTTTTCCCACAAGTCAAAATACTTTCTCATATGGGATGAGAAAGAGCAGGTGATATTTTCAAGGACCCTTTCACTTAATTCTTTTTTGTTGTTTTTATTCTTGTTTGTCTTTTCTGATCTCTCTCTTTGTTCTTTTTTTCCTCTCCCTCATTTTATTGACTCTCCTTTTGTTAATTTCAGTGCTTGTTGGCAGCTTGTACACCTCTTCTCTTTGTCTGGGATAAGTGAGCACGTTTTTACGTTACTTTTGTGAATATGAGAGATTAAAACTATTTCCCAATTGATTTTACCTTCCGTTTTTAACAAGAGAACCATTCGATTTAAACTGCTCTTCACCCAGACTTTATGTTTCTGCATCAAATTTTTTTTTTTTTTTTTTGCCGCCTTTAGATGCAGTTTACAGCACAAGATGCAGTCTTCTTACAACAGGGAGTCTAAGCTTTTCGTGTCTTCGGTCATGACCCTTTTAAACACTTTGATTTGTGGGTGATTTTATTGCCATCAAATTTCACTAATGGGTCCAATTCTGCTCAGCTTTGGACTGAAGAGCTGCTCTCAGGTCAGGTGTAGGGCTTGCAGTGGGGATTAGAGGTAAATTACATGTCTGAGTGTTAATTATCTTTGACGTCAATCTGCTCTTGTTCTGTGTCATTAGAGAAAATGTTTGCTCACATACTGAGCCAAATAAAGTGAGCATCCTTTTAGCTGAGAGTCCCATTTTTTTCAAATCTGTTGGTGGCGACTTTGAGGATGTCATCACATCACATTTCAATAAGCACCAACAGCTGGTCCTCCTGCACTCGCACATCAGCAGAGAAAGGGTTCAACATTAGTTTGATGTCCTTCCAAAACACGCAATTCAGTTCTGTGATCAGCAATGTCAGCAAAGTTTTCATAATTCCCCATTTTCTCAGAGAGTATGATATTCTGGAAACTGGAGATAATTTCCAGAAGATAATTTCCAGAAGATTAGGGTAATTTGCAGCATTGCCGTCACTGATTGGCCACTCAAAAAGTTAACATATTTGATAGACACAAGGCCATTCTTTCCTCGCAAGCTTTTTGCTCCAAGTATTGAGACAACCAGGGAGACTGAGGTCTGCCAACCACTCAGGGTTTCTCAGTTCAACAAGGCTGTGATCACTTTTTCTCAGAAAAACTTTCAATTCAAGATCTCACTGAATAGAAACTCTCCAGAACCATCCCATGTCAGTGCACATCTGAGTGGCAGATTATGTCCCCATACTGTGACCTCAGTTACCAAAAGGCCTGAAACTTCAGTGATTGAATGCTCTTGATCAGATGAGACAACAGTTTTCACCACAGGACTTGTCAAATCACACAGCTGGGTGACTGGCACAGAGTGTTTCCAGTGACTGATAGTATTGATCATGAAGGAACTACAGTTTAAATTTGTTCAGAACCAAAATGCAACTTAAATCTCGAAATAACTAATGTAAATTATGTAGTGAGCCATAATTAAACACCCTGAGTTCAGAATATGCTTCCGTTTAATGAAGTTAAAGGAACAATTGAGATGCTGAGTATGTACAGAGTATTTAAATTTCCTAAAAATTATAAAATAGTTAATTAATTGCACGTTTGTGATGCAAATGGTGGTTTTAGAGTCAGATTTCTGAAGAGAGTTTTGTATAATTTTTAAAATCTCTTTTTTAATTATTGAAATTAGCATTCTTGATTTAAATAAATAGCTTCAACAATAAATGTTCTTTATGTTGAAAGCTTTTCTGATGTATAGAAACACACACGCACACACACACGCACGCTGTAGCATGCAAGAACACACTTCTTCATATGCTTTTTCCTGCTGGTCTGCCCAATCTGATACATAATACATTACAGCTGAGACTATGTGGGTTTCTCTCTCTCTCTCTCTCTCTCTCTTTCTCCCCCTCTCTCCACACTCTCGCCTCCTCATCCTACTTTTCCTGCTGTTCCCTCACCCTCCTCCACTCCCAGCGATAATGTTGCTCTCTCATCCTCCCTTCTCTGCTCTTGTCTCTCATCATCCTTCTTTGTTATGTGTTACTGTTTTTTAGGTCCCAGCAATGATTTATTCATAGAGGTAACTGACCTTTACTAAAGTGAAAGGACGACTGGTGGACAACAGGGAACAACAAGACGAGACAAGATGTATGAGAGATGGACGAAGTAAAGAGAGGAATGTGATGAGAGGCCGATATGATTGTCCAAGGTCTGTGTGTGAAAAGAAATCATACCTGTAAATTAATGTTATATGTGCGATACCACAAGTGGCAGACGAATTGTTTACAAAACAAATTTCAGTTCAAGTCTCAGCAGTCACAAAGTGTGACAAATGAAATGTCAAGCAAAGTTACTGAGAGATGTGTGTTTAGAGATTATATAACCTGACTTTCTCTGCGATGAGATATCCCATGTAACTGTATACAGTTTCTTCTGTTCTGGCAGACATTTTTTTTGATATACCTCTCCTCTTTTATATAACATCTTTGTGTTCTTTGTGCTCTCATGGTTTAAAATGTTCTCTCCACTCAAAAATGTTCATTGCGTATTTTTACTTAAGTTAGATTTTTTGATTTCACTGTGCATGAGAGTTGTTTTCATGTTCATCTGAAGGCGGAAAACCTTCTCTGCTCTCACCTTAAATCTAAGTTTCATACGTTTACCTGTAAATACTATTAATAGTGAATCTGATTTTTTCCAAAAAAGAGAGGAAAACATGACAAGTTGGGATCTTTGAAGATGGTAAAGTCTTATCTTCGTTGATCCTGACTTTAGGAGAGAACGAGATTTTTCTTCACCATCGTTCACACTTATATTCTGTTCTATATATTTTGCAATAACTCAACTTAAAGCTCATTTTATTTGCGTCTGGGAGGCTAGGACTTGTTTAAGTTGGCCAGGGAAAAGAGAAGACAGAAGGATAATGAATTTTTGTGCTCTGCATTCAAAGGTCAAAACATGAACAAACATAACCCGGGGTGCATTTATGGGGAATTGTAAAATGCCCTTTTGTAGAATCTTGTTTGGACAGACTGTTTTCTCTGCTCAAGGCAACAATATGTGGAACATCTCAGAGGGGTCAGACATACAGCCTTGAATCTTTTCATCAAGTTTTTATGGTATTTTTGTTGTATTGCTGTTTGTGCTCCCTGCTGTTGAGTTGTTTTTATTCCCATATAAAGGAATTGGCAAACTAGCTTCTACTATAAATGATGTGATATATAGTATTGGCATCTTAACAGTATACAAATGGACATTAAATAAATTGTTTTGTTTATAAGTAGCTTTATTAAAATAGATTATTTACACTTTTACTAAAGTGTTAACACACCCTGAGGTGTCCTGATATACAAATATAATAAAGAAGTTGAAGAAGTGAGTGTAAATGCAGCTGAAATGAAGTGTTGTTTTCTCTGCTAGGTCTTTTCTACAAATGTGTTGCTTGCTTGCTAATGCCATAAATACACAACCACACACAATAAATAACAGTTTGCAAGTTTGTTTGCATGTTTCACAGCATTTAAAAGAAAGCAGGTGCAGTGCAAAGCAGATGTACAGTTGTTCTGGTTGTCAGCAAGTTATTAATTTGTGTGCACTAATTTGAAGTGATGATGATGCTGTTTGCTGTTTAAAGAAACCTGATTCTTTTTCATGATGGTTTTTGCGACTTTTTTTGCAAGCCTCTGAACAATACTATTACACCTATTAGCCTTTTCAAAAACTTTATATCCTCAAATACGTCTGCTCATATAGAGTGCCTTTCTAGCTGATGCACCTGGTGGAGCAGAAGGGCAACAGCTCACTTGATCTTGATTTTTTGTATGAACACAGACCATAAAGCAGGTGTCATGTTGGCCTTCTGTCTTTTTGGATTTTGAGCAGGAGATGTCAGAAAAGTGGCCACCAGGATAACTGGCCTGTGGCGACCAAGAGCTCATTGCATGATTGCTTGTTTGACCTTCAGTGTCGGCTCTTCTTATCATTGTGAAGCACAATTCACAAAGTGGTGGATTGTTCACCCACCAATAGGGAACATGAGCTGGCTTTAGACAATCTTAACACAGTCCAAGCAGTCAGTTTGACTGTTTGCTTAGTATTTCTGGTCCTTTCTTTTGAGTCAATTAAAAAGGTTCATTGTGTTGCCATGTGGTTTGCAAACCTTATTTTGCAAACAACTGTTGTTTGTGCCGAGACAACTTTGGAAAAGTCAAAGCAGTTGATTGTTATTTATGTTCAAATCTTTTTCTTGGGAGCAACTCCTCTGTGGTGTCATCTATGCTGCAAGAAATCCAAGACACAGCCTTCTGTTTGCTTGTGTTTGCTTGTGTTTGCTATTACTGGTTACTGATGTGTCTTTAGGGAAGGCGTAAAAAATGGACAAACAAATAGTGTGATTTAAGATTTGGATGCATATGTGAGCGACAGAACTACATCTCTAATAATTTAACTTCTGATATTGTCGTGTCACACACCCCTTGTCCTGATGACCTGGCAGCCCAGCAGAAACCAGTATTTTTAGTGGTAGTGGTTTATTGTTTCTTAATGGTTGCAGATAGATGTGATGTGGGAAAGGGTGGTGTTTGTAGTAGCTGATGGGGTCAGATGACCATTACAGTATATTGTCCAATAACCACCAGTTTGCACAATGAGCTGCCAAATTGTTTCCTGTCAGTGTGTGTATAGATGGCTGTATGCGTGTGTGTGTGTGTGTGCGTGCGTGCATGATGGCTGTGTTTTGTGAAGCCAGTTAGGTGTGTCTTCCATCAGCTTCCCAAGAGGAAGGATGCACAGACCCATTAGAGAAGAGAGGAGAGGAACCTAATTGACCGACAACAGGACATCAGAGTCGACGCACACAGTGGTTTCCACCCTGAGTCACTCATCTATCCATTCTGTGCCGATGCAGAAGAGATGATCTTTGCAAACACAGACTTCTTATTGTGGGACATTTAGGCTTTCAGACAGGCAATGACGTTGTTTTATTGTTACATGTTACAGATAAGATCTGTTGTATGCGCAACCCAAATCAGACAGATTTGTCAACTCATTACACTGTTTCCATCCTCTGTCTGACACTCCCTCCATTCTAGCCGATTCCTGTGGGGGGAGGGAGATGGGATTTTCTCTGACCGAGCACTAGAGAGTAATGTATCTAGATGCAGTGGGACAGTGAAAGCTCCAGCTGGTGGGTGACGTACTGTGAGTTGGGCGGCGCTTTGATTTGGCCCATTTTTTTCAACATGATGGTCAAGTTACAGACTTTTCTCATATTACAGCTTAACAGTTCACGATAAAGTGTTTCTGAAAACATGTAAGGCGACAAACAGGCAATGCACAAACAGAATCTTCATTCATATGATTTCAGCTTTACCTAGTTTAACAACTTCTTTCTCAGTTTTAGCAAATGCACAATTTTAACTTAAACTAATCCATCAGCTTAACCTGGTGAAGTGGGCAGATTGGACTCAGACAAACCAAACTTATCTTGTAGAACAGAAACACTAACTTAATGAATCGATTAGCTAGTCTGCATTTTCCTTTAATAATCCAGCAGTCATTTTAGTCAGTCTTTAAACAAAATAATGCAAAACTAACTTAGTTAAACTTTCTCAAACGCAAAGATAAGATCGACGTTTATTGTTCATTTATAATGAAGGCAACCAGGTTTGTTTGTGAACACATTAAGACATGTTGTCTCTTTAAATGTTGATATGTTGAACTTGACAACAGTTATATATTTTACAGCGCAAACATTCAGAAAGCAACATAATCATTCATCCAGGGTCCTGTTTCATGCCACCTGATCAATATAAATTCAGAAATCCCTTTTTAAAAATGCTTTTCGACTTTATCAACTCCTATGGCTCTTATAGCTGCTTAATTTTCCACTATGTTCACTATTTGCCTGCTACCTCTGTCTGTCTGCTGCGTAACAGTGAGCAGGTGGTGTGCAGTCAGTGTTTGAGAGCTTAGGGCTGCTGTTGAACTACACTATGAGAGCTGTAAGAGTGAAAAAAACAGTAAAGTATTTGGCCTGAAAGCTACACAATGAGCTGAAACCCACTAAAAAACATTGTTATGATTTTGTTTACTTACTTGACTAGAACAATGCACTCAGCATGAGCACTGCAACTAGTAAATATATTAAAAATCAAACAGAAAAACCTAGATGTGAGTACCCCAACACAAAATATGTCTGTACATGCAATGAAACTGTGTCTCAATCAGCAGGTTGCTGCTCTGTTTCTACAGCCCCTCCTAATGGCTGCAAAATATATAATAAAATGTACAAGAACAGTATTCTAAGCATTGCATTTAATCGATAGTGATCAGTAAATTTTAATGACTGATGTTGACTGATGTTGAGTCCCTGATGTCATCACTGATTTATGATGCCTCCTTCCCCTCTCCCTCCTCTGTCTTTACTCCCTCCGTCCATGACAGCTATTAATAATGAATGACTCTGACTGTGTAAAATGCCAGTCCCTTGCATATCAGTGAAATGTCCCTTTTAGAAAGCTAATGTTGACAAATGACTGGGAGCATAAGGCTTTTGAACACACTATTAACCTTTGAAATGTCATTGTGTTTGTGTGCGTGAGTCAGAGAGATTTTGTACATATGTTTGTGTTTGTGCACTTGTGTTAGAGTGTGTGTGTGTGTCTGTCTATGAAATGTTATTAGGGGCTGCGTGTGTGTGGGACGCTATGAACCTTCATTGACCTTCATTATATTTCTGTCATGTCATTTCAATTTCTTTTTCCTCAAATGCCATCACATATCGTAGCAAGAATGTCAGATGCTTAAGCTCCTGTGTTTATGCTAATGCACAGACAGTCTCACGTGCACACACTTACACACAAACACAGGGATACAATCGTGCACGCAGGATGCTGCTGTACACTGAGTGGTGTGTGAAGATAAGAGGAGTAAACTGCTGCACTCTGTCTAAGGACGAAGGGTCTAATTGGCTGCTTAACTAGAGATTTTATTACACACACACATGTTATTGCAAACACTAATACACACACACACACACACAAAGTGCCCTCGGGCAGGTTTTGTCTTTTGTCATTGTTAATGAATAGTACAGTGTTAAAGAGATAAAGCTAAACTGGACTCATTAAATCACAGCTGTGTGTACAAGATCTAGTTTTCTGTGTGAGTGAGTGAGTCAAAGAGTGTGTGAGTGTGTGTGTGTGGGTGTGTGTGTGCAAGAGAGAGAGAGAGAGAGAGAGTCTACACAGGTTACTGAGCTGCTTAATTACCATGCCATGGAAAATCATGTTAGCACTGTAAGAGGTGTTGGATTAAATGTCAACATATCCGCACATATAATCAACATGTTTGTGTGGATGTAGGTGTGTGCAGGCACATTTTTGCGGAGGTGTTTGTATGGTAGAAGGCTATTTGTGTGTGTGTGTGTGTGTGTGTGTGTGTGTGTATATGTTTGTGCACATACACTTTGTCGATTCCAGTAGCTCTCCCCTCACCCGTCTCATTCCTGTCTCTTTGAAAGCTCTCCTCGCCGCTCCATTTACTTTACCGTGGTGTCTGAGTGTGTGGGTGCGTTCGTATGTGTCTGTGTGGGTGTGTGAGCGTGTGTCTTATGTGTGTGTACATGCATTAGGTCATCGTGTGGGTGTTATCTGCCGTGTTTTATCGTTCTGCAGATGCTCATTAAACTTGCTTGTGGCCTCCTCTGTCTTTGCCTCCCCCCACTGATGATCCACCTCGTTCTATCTCTTAACCTTTCTTTTATTTCTCATCCCTGTATATATGCTTTTGTCTCTTTTTTTCATGTTCCTGTCTTCTTTAACAAGTTTCTCATCATCATATGTTTCTTACTCCCTGTAACCTTCCTGTCTGCCTCTTGCTGTCTCAAAAGCAAAGTTTACATGATAATTTCTCCCTATTAAACTGAGATAATTATGCTTTCATCATAATACAAAATGAACCAGAATTAATAAGCAGAAGTCATTATGAACAATACAACTTATTCTGACTGACTGGAATCAAATGAGCTTTAATTTTACCAAGTAAAAAAGAAGATCGTAAATGTGACATTTTGTTCATGCAGCATTTAAAATCTTAAATGTTGAATCTCATGCCATCATGTAAGGAAACAATGGATTGAGGCCTGAGTTTAAGGATATGATGCATTGACATGATGCTTCAATCAAAATGCATTTTAAAGAAACGTCAGCTATTGCAGTGATGTTCCCGGTAAAACACTACAGGATGCTCACAGGTGATTATTAATGTTTCATGATCCTAATGAATGTTATATCATTTATCCATTAGTCTGATAAATAGTTAAACCTAATTTTTAGAATATTAACATAGTTTGAGTTTTGCTTATAATTTAACACATCTGTGGACTCTTAGTTTATTAACAATTTAGTTTTTTCCCTTTTTCTTTTAAGTGAGCAAAGATCACAACAAATAACACTCAGTGGAACCTTGTTTGGGACTAATTAATCATATTTCCCTTCATTAGTTTGCACTTCACAGCATCATTAGTGCATAACATGCAGTAGAGAGCTGGATGAATTTTAAATTTCACCGCTGCACTGCTGTTTGAAGCCTGGTAAGATGAGCTTGCACTGAGATGAATCATGCACTGTGTCCTTGTTGCAGATCATCAGAAATTATGGCTAGGTTGACTCAGTTTTCCTTTTTCAGCTCAGCACCTCGTGACCTCTCATATCTTGTCCTGATTTAGTCTCTTAAGCAATATTATGTCCAGTGCTTGAAGTGTGTGTGTGTGTGTGTGTGTGTGTGTGGGTGTGTGTGAGAGAGAGAGAGAGAGAGAGAGAGAGAGAGAGAGAGAGGCAAGTGACTGGCACTCACCATAAGTTTTGTAATTGTTCCAGTATATCACCTCTAGGGGGAGCTCCGATATGGCTACATTTTCTGCAATTAAATCCTTTGGGGCAACCAAACTGCTTTCTTGACACTTACAGGCTGCTGTTATTCAAAGTGTATGACTACATAAAAAAGTAACATTACAGAGGTACACCTGATGGTTAAAGAGTAAAATCCATTTTGTTTAACCTTAAACTGATTAAAACTTGTGTTTCAGGTTTAGAAATACAGGAAGTTCCCTCTAAGTGATGGAGTTTCCACAATGAGTTAAAGATCCTAGTAGATATTGTTGATGTTTACACCATAAATCTATATTATAAGTGCAGAAAAAATTTTAGCTATGATTGTTAAAATGATCTGACTATGTGTGATGCAATGAAGTCATCATGCCCCCCTTAGTTTCTTTTATTTTTGCCAAAATCCGGGCACGCTTCTCATATATTTGCTTTTACTGTGTCACACAGTAACAATAAAGCACATCAACATGCTCTATGTCCATTCCTCCCTATCAACACGGCACTGTAGTTTTGGTGTGAGGTGAAATTGAGTCATCAAGCTGGCAATGAATATCTCTGCTGGGGGGGCAATGAAAAATAAAATGAGGTCGGGCCAGTATTATTGTGAAGTTAATGTAACGTTACTTAGAGAAGCACCGACAGAGAAAAGCAAAGACAACAGGAACAGATGAGAATCACAAAATGTCTTGTAGTAATTCATCTGATACAGGACCATCATGAATCCCCCAGAGTATCCAATACAAAGAGAGCAGAAAGAATAACC
>JAPZDV010000024.1:10862769-10885011 GCA_029814665.1 Acanthurus lineatus | reverse complement strand
ACACACACACACAAAGGCATATACATAAAACTTGAAATGCATGTACTTGTATGAATGTTGGATGTTCACCTATACATTTTACTGCACACACACACATGAGATCTTTCGCTGGAGTACTTATGTCACAGTCAATCAGATTCACCCAGGAGAAAATGCCACCGAGATAAGGAGACTGAAACATGAACAAAGAGAAGATGAGATTAGACAGAATTGGAAAAAAAGAAGGATAAGATAAGAATGTCTGCACATGCACACACAGTGTGAGTGCCGACACATTGTACTGTAAGTCTGGCCTAGTTGGCTCTGCAGCCTCTCAGTGGGTTCCCTCTTTCTTTTCTTTGTCTTATTTATCCTGTTTTTTGGGGACAGACGTGATGTTTAATTCGTACCCTCTTTAGGCTCGCCGCTTCCCTTTGAAATGGAAACAATAAGCTCATTGGTATTCCTTATAGAGATGTGTAAGAGTGTGTGTGCAGGAGAGAGAGAGAGAGAGAAAACACTTGTGCGACTTTGAAGTTTGTATTTGCGGAGGTGAACTAATGTTGTAATTGATGTGAGTGTTCAGATGAAGTCAGAGCAGGAGCTGCTTCTCATTTCCACTCTGCAGCGGTAAGATCACAGCTCTCCTGAGAGAAATTGTCAAGAAAATCTGAAAAAAATTCATTTACATCTTTATAAAACAAAAGGAAGCAGTGAAGTCGTACAGTAATCCAAATGAGAACAAGACTAATAATTCACAGGGTGTTCAGGTGCAGTTGTAATTTCCTCCTACGACAAGAAGTCAAGGTTGATTCACTGCCTCATATTATCTCACATAAATGCAGAGCACATGTAAAAGACAGAGACTGTCAAATGTTAAAAGGTTATAAATAGTTTTCCATTTAAACATTTAATTTAAATGCAGCCCAGGCGCCCTCAGAGTGTTTTCAAGTCAAACGCACATCTGATTCGATCTTCAGCAGGAGGTCCAGCTCTTCATATGCTGAGTGTAGTTCATGTATTTGTTCACTTGGGGGCACTCTGAAAGCAGCTCTGATTTGTTTGATATTACAAACCTGCAGTGAGAACACACACACACACACACACACAAACATTAAAAAAAAAAACTGGAACTGAAGGGAGGAAGAGAGGAGAGAAAAATACATAAATTTCAGGGGAAAAAATGAGTGATGGAAGAAAGGAAGGAAGGAGGGAAGGAAGGAAGAGGGAATGTGTGAAAAACATGAGGGAAGAGGAAGGAAGAGGCCAGAGATTGGAAAGGTCAAACGTGTGTGTGACTAAGGTGTGTTTATTTAGGATGTGCATGTGTGTTGAGGGCCTGTGTGTGTGCATTTGTCATGTGTGTTCATGACACAAAGCAGAGCGTGTTTGTGTGCTGCCGCGCCCATAATTGCTGTTGTGTATTCAGACTCAGATAGTGTGTCTTTGTTTTGACCTGTTGACTGTGTGTCTGCGTCACGGCTTCAAAGGACTTGGTCCTCTTCTATTGTGCTCACACTAATGAACTGGTTGTCTTTCCTCTGTCAGCCACTGCTGGACATTTTTGTGTTATTCCTCTCCTCTCTGTGTCCTTTGAGTCTCACCCAGCAGTGGAGTTTTCAGCTGTACAGCCGGGCCAACCATCTGGGATGAAGCAAATAGTTATATAATCAGTAGAAGATTATTGAACATGTTTCTGGTCGTGTTTTACGTTTTACTTTTATTTAATTTTATCTTTTTTTTTTAAAAAAAAGGTAATTATTTACTTAATCTTCTACATATTGTATATATAAATTGTATATATTTGGTATATCACAATTTCCCTGAACCCAGTGTTATGACTTCATATTGCTGGTAACGGGAAAAAAAGCTAAAATAACATGTAGCTCGTCTTTTCATGACATATCATAATCAATCATATATTATATATATGTTCTTATATTATGTTCAGTTCTTATATATAGAACTATGATAATATTTACCCTGTTATTTGACATATTTAAGTTAAAACAGTTATCACTTAAGTTAAAAGATGGAAAAAATGCTTTAAATTGGAGATTTTCTGTGCTTTAAACCAAGCAACTCTGTTAGCAAAATTAGTAAAATTCTCAAAAAATAATTCTGAACATTTACAGTTGCATTATTTCCGAGATGAGAGAGATTATGTGTCATGATCAAAAGCTCTGGGACATCTAACACTAGTACTACCAACACTACTTGCCAGAGATTCTCTGTTTTTGTCTCGAGGTGCCATAAACTATTTCACAGTTGGATTACACGCTCTGACAATATCCTGGTGTCTATATTCGCTCCCCTCAGCCTCTGTCTGTGCTGTAAAACAGCTTCCATCATTATTTTACATGTAATGAGAACTCTGAGTCAGTATTCCCTCCTGACATTTCTGTAGTCTTGCACAAAACTCTGTCAGTTTTATGGACGTGAAAGATTCTCTCCTTAAGCTACAAAACAGATCTATTCTTCTGCTCTCTGACAAAAAGTCAGTCTAGTGATTCATAACATTTTTTAATAACAAGGATAACACAAAACTTATCCAACTCAATACTAACCCTAACCCTTAAGTCAAAATTGTATCTGTAGTCATGTCTTCCCTATAATATTAATAGAAATATATTGGTGGGGGTCTGGTTCTACCAAAACAGATTCTCCTAAATGATCACAGGATTATTCTAGAAATATTATAGGAATATTATGGGAAAACTGCTAGAAGCAGTGTGGCTCTATGATCCTCTCGCTCTTCCATGACTACATGTATTTCCTTGTCACTTTGATCATTAGGGTGACAATATTCCATAGAGTTACAAGTATAAAGCACACAGATGGAGTATTCTGGACTCAAAATCAATTTGACAGAAGGACTGGGAGATTAATGTGTCTGCTACTTCAGCACCATGGACAGCGACATGGGTTTAAACACAGCAAAGTCAGGGTGCTGATATTTCGAGGGATATATTCTAACTTGTACACAATTAAGTAGGAGAAAGGATTAATGAGACCAGACTAACACATTTAACTAAGCAACCCGTCTGTCTGCCCATAAACTCTGTCTGATACGAGGGGAGGGAAAAGAGGGATGGCAGATTAACAAGAGAAATGCATTGATGACATCCCCTCAACCCCCTTGAATTGTCTACTGACTGTATGTTTGTTTTGGAAATTTATTCCAGATCAGCTTGTGTCTGTAAGTGAGGAGTATTTCCCTTCTGGAAATATGGTTATTCTCTTTTATAACTCCATTTAGTCCCTGAGGTTAGTTCAGAGCCACCATTTGTACCAGGGGGTCGAGGCTGCTATTTGAGAAAATGAAGCATCTGTAAGTGTGTGTGTTTTATGTGTGTGCGTATGTGTGCATGTGTGTGTGTTTATGCCAGGGTCAGTGCATTCACTTCTTCATTATAGAGAGGAAATTGTGGGTATAAATTGTTGTGATATTTGCACCTCAGGAAGATGGGATGCCATAGCAACAAATCGAAGTCAGAGTGGTTATTTCACACACACACACACACACACACACACACACGCACACACATGCACACACACCGTCATAATCATTACCACTTGTAGCATCTATTCAGCCTGCTCAACACTGGTGTGCAGCAGATACACTCGGCGCTGTGTTCAGATTGGTTGAAGCGAGGAACCAATTAGATTAGAGAAATGAAGAGCTAAAGAGAGCACAGAGATAATTACATAGACTGACACATATGCAATCACAGGTAAATACTAATACACAGCTAACACACAAATGTCATGTTTGCATTCTCAAACAGATGTTGCAGATGCAGTGCAGGGTGGCACTGTTGGACTCTGTCGCCCACACCTCATTAGTTTTAGTTTTGTGGACAGAAAGTGAGAAAAGAAAAAGGAGTGTGAGGGTGGAAGAGGAACTTTTGTTTGTTTGCTCCGTCTCCCTCCTCTTTTCTCTCACTGCCCCTGCATGACTTCTGTCCATCTATTACCCTTCAGTTTCGTTTTACCGCTGCTGCTGTCGTTGCTGCAGTGATCCCATTTTCTTTTTTCTCCTGCTCTCTCCTTTCTTCTCTCAGTCGCTCTCTCTCTGTGTTGTCTGCATCTTCATCTTTTAACCTCGCTCTAACTTCCGCTCCATTTCAACCTTGCTGAAGATTTTCTGCAGCGCTTTTCCCATTTGACCTGTGTACTTTTTTTATCCCTACGGTGCATGTCAGTGTTCATGTGTTCATGTAAAAGCAACTGTGTGTCAGCCTGGACACCTTTTAGCTTTTTAGCTGACGCTGACATTACTTAAGGCCACACTTACAATGATTGACAGGTTCAGGTGCCTCGACCTCAACCTTTAACTTCCCATTAGCAGGTTTGACACCTTTCTTCCATCTCTTTGTCTCATTCCCTCTTTCACTCCTGTGTCCTCTTTGAGTTTTTCGTCAACTCTCCACACTAACCGCCGTTTCCCACTCACCTCTGACATGTACAGCACTAACCAAATACTAAAGGAAGGAAATGTGTGTGGGTGTGTGAGTGTGTGTGCTTGTATGTGTGTTTGTGCCTGAACTTTGGTGAGCTTCTCATCAGGAAGGAAGCTATGACAGCAGAAGAACTTTAAGCACATAAACACAAACGCACTTTTTACTATCTTAAATTATGTTCACATTGTTTTGTGTTTTTTGGGATGTCATGCTGGGAGCCTCTAAGTCTGGGAGTTGAGTGGATCATGTCCTCTGTACCACCCATCAGCTTTATTAATAAGTGTTTTTTTAAGCACAACAGCAGATCCAGGTCACTACTTTGCATGTAGTTTAGCTTTTTTCTCAGTCCCCCCTAACCACTGTGGTACCACTTTTTAGTAAGGCATTCCCCAAGTTGTAACTTTACTGTTTGACATCAATTGTTTGGTTGCCAGGTTGTTAAAAAAAAATGCATTCGATTTTTTCGACACTTTTATGTCTTTAGCTCTTAAGTTCAACAGGTGATCTCATCAGTTTATCATTGAACCCCTCACTGCATCACCTGTAATTAAGCTGCAAAGCCAGTTTCTATTTATTAACAAGTCCACTTTTAAACGTGACTGTAGATTCGATGGATTTCTTTAAATAAAAACCTGTATTAATTAACTACTAACATTTGTAACTGCAGAAATGGTTGCTTTATGAAAAAGTAACTCATTCAGTGACATAATTAACAATGGATCTAACTTGCATCTATTAAGTCTTTAGTTGTAAATGTTAATAAGTTGCTAACAGATAGATTTTACTTCAGACACTGTGGAGCCCAACGACGATTCATTGGAGGAGTGATACTGGAGCAGAACCAGCCAAAGGGATTACTCACAACCTGGCAACCCAACTGTTGTTCTTATAAATGGCTTCCAACTGATCTACGGAGAACGTGTTCATTTGTTAGCAAAGACTTTAGTTATAACATGTAGGATCTTTGCGGAGGGTTGCACCACATTTACAAACCACACAAATAGAAACACTCATAAGCAACCTAAGAAACAGAAACAAGCAGGTGCTGATGGACATTTTCCTGCAGTTTTATTTACATTATGCGTTCACACAGCATCCGTTCATGATAACTATCAAGCCATCACTTCATGACAGAATGAGAGGGATCTATAATTTAGCTTTAGCTGTAAAAGTAAGATATGAGGTTATTAATCAATATGGCTGTCAGTTTCACAGGTTTTGAATATTTAATTACCAATTATTCATTGGCAGGAAGAAAGGACAGTGTCTTCCACTGACTTGAAACCAGTGTAGAGTTGTTTTTGCTGTAAATGCACTCACAGCCTCTCTGCCTTTGCAGTGAGTGACAGAGACGGATCAAAGGATCAGTTTTTATATCCTCTCAAACAATTACGGTTTCAAAGTCAGACCTCACTCAGTTCGGTTTTTACACAGAGGTCACCGGAGTCCTTAAATACTGATCGAACAACAAAGCCAGCAGAGCATATGTCTGTTTTCACTGCTGAAAGCCAACAAAAACTGGCTTGACCTGTTTTTCCAGGTCCAAAAACGGCTAATCTCTCCCATGCTGCCAGGCAGTTTTATCATCATTACTCTATATGTTCAGCCAGCTGAAAGCCTCGTAGTATCACAGATTTACTCCACATCTTATGCCCTGAATCTTCCCTTTAGATGTTTTAGCACCTCCTTAAAAAAGTTTATTTTTCACTTTTCTCCAAAGTTAATGGACTTTGTAGAACAAAAAGCTTGATTTTTGACAGGCCACCTGCTGCATTGCACCCGATTTAATCAGCAGTAAATTGTTAGGTCGGCTTAAAGGGAGACCTTGAAATCAACTAACAGGCTGTTAAAGCAATTACAAAGAACTTTCATTTTTTCATTGATTCTGGTGGCTGGTGTTGACAAAAGTGGTAATGTTTCCACTGCATTGTGTTGTACAGATAATAATCTGACTATAGTGGGAACATTTGTTTCTGAAGTGAGTAACAGACAAAACTAATTTTTAATTCTGTTTTTCTTTTATACACATTTATTTGCCGAATACATAATGATTAACAACTTTACCTGTTTGTCACTGTGATAGATTTATAACTGTACTTTGACAATAGTGAAATAAAATATACTGCTAAATACAGATTTGTTGCTAAGCTTTGGTGGCATGTAATGCTACAGCAAACAATTTTTGTTACTCAGTAAGTTATTTTGTGTGGAAAGCTAGAGTGATCAATGTTGTCCCAATTATATTTCTGTCTAAAAGAAAAAAGGCAGATACAAGATCAATATTGGTCCTTTAAAAAACACACAATTCTCTTCATCTGTTGACTGACCAACCAAGACTGACTCATGTTTATGCTCGTGCTTTATCACTGCTCCTTTCATAGTTGTTGTTCTTTTTCTTTCCTACTTTGTTGATTCTGCCCCAGAATCAGCTACAACTACAAAACACAAAACCCAAAATAAATTTCTCTTTTACAAAAGAAAAAATCTCAACCCGCTTCCCTCTGACTCAGTATTCACTGCCAAAATTTGCTTGGAAAATGTAAATCTTTTCTGATTTTGCAGGGTTTTGGATGCCATGGCAGGCATTGAAAAGATAGAAATAGAAATCTCCTGGCTCTGTTTGCTGATGTAGATCACACAAAGGCATTAGTGTTAAACCAAGACTGTTTCATAACCACTTAAAAACTCATTTGAGTATGTTTAGTGCTGCTGGGCGTTTCTATCTTTGATAGCTTTATGTTTCACATAAGCAATACAAATGCAGACAAATACACTTACTGGTTAAAGTTTGTGAGTTTTCTCTACACACACATGCACAAGCATTCAAAACAGCATTTTAGTCATACAGTGGTGCTCAGCAGGTGGTATTTCTAAACAACACCTGAAATTTAGAGATGTCTTTAGCAGTATTTTCTCCTATTTTCTGCTCTTTTTAATATTTCCCCATCCTCTCATCTACCTCCACTCACTTCTTAACGCTGCTGAGATGGACTCTGGTTAGGAGACAGTGTGTGTTGGTATGGAAACTGGCTTATAAACTGTTCAGGTTGCCAACGTCCTAACTCACATAGCAACCACCACCCAGCCTCTCAAAACGTTGACATGAAGCAGCTTTGTGATTTCTGATGAATAGAAGCCAGAAAGGCTGATTACTTTCTTGTGTAGATATTATAGCCACTCATTGTGACACCATGTTTAGAGGCTGTAGCGGTGAAGAACAGAATGCAAGTGATTTTACAGAAAGCGCTAACATATCTGCCATTTAAAAGAAATGACGCACATACCTTAAAATTAAACTGGCATGAAAATGAGGCACATTCTGCACTGCTTGTAAAATTATGAGTCATCTGAAGACCTTTGCTTACAAAACACTTGTGCTTTTCAGATCATTTGATCAACAGATGAATTCAAAATCACAAATGGATACCTGCCACTTAAGAATAAATGCCCTCAAATGGGTCTCGCACTGGAACAAATCTGCAGCAGCGGGATTCAGGCTGCAGTGTCCTTCAGGCAATGACATACTTAAAAAGCATTTTTTTTTGCAGAGGGACAAGTGTTCCTATTTTCAGCGTAGTATGTAGCAACACATGCTGATCAATAAATATATGAAGTCACTAGTACATTCTGTAAATCCAAGGTCAAATACTTGTAACGTGTGGGTTTGTAAGGTGGTAAAGACAACATTTATCTTGCCTGGCTCAGTGCACTGACTTTTATTGATGCCTGTTGCACTCAAACACACAGTTTTTAATGTTTTGCGCCTTACAGACCATTGAATCAGGTTATCAATGCAAACACTGCAGTTGCTGTGAAGTATGTGTGTGATTGCGTATGTCTGCGTGACTTTACCAAGTAGGGTGTGTCATTGACGCTTTCCTGCAGTTGTTTAACGGCTCGTGTTGTTTAGGGAAATTAGTAATGAGTAACAATAAGGTTAAGTAATATACACACATACACACACACATACACACACACACAGAGGGACTCAAGCACACACTTTTCCCAAAGCTGTTAGTCATACACCATGTGGTGAACACTCTTATCCAAGGCACTTTACAGTTCAGAGAGTGCAGAGATTTTTCAGAATTGACAGCCTTGGATTGAATCACAACAGTAACCTTGGTTTTTTTTTCTCAGCTCAACATACACCTATAGACTCACAGCACATCCTAACACCCTGACTGAATAATAGAAATGAAGTCCCGCTATACAGTACCACTCAGTTCAGTATGAATGCATTGTATGTTCTGTTGGAAATGTGAATACAAGTTTTAACACAGAATAGATTTGCAACTGTATAAAGAAGCCCTGAAAGGCAAGTAAGAAATACTTCTATGAAAAACTTTTTCTTAAGTCATAAAACACAGTAGAAAAACATTAGATTTAGAGGATGGTTCGCCAGTTTTTTTCCTTTCACTTTTCTTTCCAGGCTTCCAAAAGAAAACTTTCAGGATTAAAGAAGATAGATTATTGCTCTTTTTCATTTACAATAGTATCAAGATGAGAAAAGTTCAAAATACTCATATTGGAGTACCTGGAAGAAGTGACCTTTTGACATTTTCTGAATAAATTATTAGAAAATTAACTCTATAGTATCTGGCTATGTACTTTTTAATTCATTAACTAATGGTTTCATCAGTTGTGTATAATGTGCCTATAGTGTAGAAAGTATAAATAATCCTGTGCATTACATCTTTTCACTTTCTACATTTACATTTGCATGTATGACTGTTGATACAATAAAGCTTATTTGCTACGCAGTTTATATTACTGTGCATTTTTAATTGGATTTGTCAGCTGAGTTCCTCACACTCATCTCTGAACCAACCTAACAATCTGCCCCTTCATGCTCCCCCCGCGAGCGTGACCGTTTCCTGCCTCTCTCCATCTTTTCCGGCTCCTCACACAGCAGAGGCACTTCCCTAAATGCACATCGCTCATCAAGCTGAACACATTTCTGAAGTGGCCACCTCAAGATGGGAACTACTATTGTTCCAGAGAGGATGTCGATGCGTTTGCAGATCCCTTTCAAGCTGAGATGGACTTTCAGTGAAAGAGACGCTGATGTGAAAAGCTCTGGAAGTTTTTCTTGTCACATGTGATATTGCATTTAGAGAATGCTGCGGATGATTGTAGTGGAGAGAAACAGATAATGAAATGTTAATAAATCTGTGGAGTGGCTGTACTATGTCACCTGAGTGGTTGTCTAAAATAATGACACTAATCGGTGATCACGTGGGTACAATTTTAAACAGTGTAATTAAAAGAGGAGCTCTTATAATAAAAATAAAAATTCTAATTATTAATTCCTTGCAACATTTTTAACTCAGATGTTTTTATTATCACTGTCCTTTTTTGACAGCTCAGTCAGATCAGCAGGAAGAAAACTGGTTGTGTGAGGGGGTGTAAAAATGAGGCCCTCATTCAAATTGACACCTGGGTGTGTGTATGTGTGGGTGTGTGTGTGTGTGGGTGTGCACATCAGGCTGCTGTTAATATAGCTCCACCATTATGCACATGAGCCCTATTCCCCTGAGTGCAGCTTCACCATTAAGAGCTTTCAATCACTCCAGTGCTTTATGGGATTCAGGACAAACACACAATCAGGCACACTTATGCATACACACACTCACACACACACACACTATCACACACTCACAAAGTGTAGTAGCATAAATAACTACAGTGCAGAGGAGCGTAATTAGCAAGGATGCAAGCATAGACCTGGAATCTGATGAGGATACAGCCAGTCACCTTGGTGTGTTTTGTGCGTCTGTGTGTGTGTGTCTGCGTGTGGATGTGTGTGTGTGTGTGTGTCTATGTATATTTATTGCCTAAAAATATGCCAACTATATGTGTTGTTGGCTGTGATGCAATATATGGCAAGTGTAAGCTGCTAAAAAAAAGATTGATAGTGCATATATGCTTTTTGTGCGTGTGTGTTTGTGCCTGTGTGTTTGTTTACATATGCATGTCTGCAGTGTGTGTGTGTGTGTGGAGGAGCAGCTGAGTGAGTGAGTGATCACAGGGTTGGTATGTGTGTTGATTGCATTTGAGCAACAACAACAGCCCCTGTTTTAATCACAAACTTGGGATCAATACTCTATTCAGCGGAACTAGCCTGTGTGTGAAAGGAGTGTGTGTGTGTGTGTGTGTTCCTGAGTGTGTTTAAGAGGTAATCTAGATCACAGTACGCACAGCAAATGAGAAGAGACAGTCTTTGAGGAGAATCTGCTTTGAGCTAACCTATTTTCACATGCGTGTGTTTGTACTTTTTTGGCTGCTTGTGTGTGTTTTGTGCGTGAGCTCATGTGAGGACATACCTGAGTGTGCGTTCAGGTGAGCTCGTCAATGGCAGACACACGAGCAGAGCTGATAATATGAACAGTGTGGAGCACTGATTGTCTCCCTGTGTACCCAACACCGGTCAGCACAGTCAGAGTTGCTGCCATGCTGGAATAACCTTTCACCGTGTTTAGAAAACAGGCCGCCTCAGGGTTTTCTGGGATATTACAGCATTTTGTAGCAGAGCACATTCACCTCATCATTTCTCTGTGAACTGAGCATCAACCTCTGACTCCCTGTGAACTCTGGACCTCTTCACCTCGACCACTTCAGGCATTGATCAAGCACGCAGAAAGAAGTCTTCACATATGTTTTGCTCAATTACAGGAGATTGTGTATAGAAAAATGTGCAGCACACACCCAAATAAATTTGGTGTAACAGGGAATTTGTAAAAACAGTGGGGTTATATTTTTTTTTAAATAATGTAAGCATGTTACAGCACCTTACATTGTAGTGCAGTTTGGAAAAGGCACTGTATGTTTTGTTTTGTATAGAAAAGGCTTAATGATGACACTGATCAAATGTTTTTATTTTTGTGTTTTTGAGTTGTTAAAGTTGTCATATTTTCAAAGATACATTATTTGTTTCAGGCAGTTTCAGCCTCCAGTGAGCACGTCGCAGCAGTACTCCATTTTGATTGTTTTTCCAAACAATTAACAGTATCGTCTCCCAGTCAGGGAAAATTTTCAGCATTTGAACTGAAGCCCCTTAATTCATTTGAATTAGGGGGGATGATTTTCGCAGCAATTTCCAACACTGCAAGTGTTTGCATGTGATAGCTGTTATTTAGTCAATACCTTTTAAAGTGATCTACATCAAAATAAATGCAAACATCACACACATTATAATGTTCTTATCTCGAGCGATGCACTTAAACAGAAAGAAGACAGAAAAGAAGACAGAAAAGTCAAAATCTCAGACCACAAGAATCACCAGCTGCCTGTTGACTTAACACAGCTGTGTTAGAGATACATTATCCATCTGATGTGACATGACAGAGTGTGTGAATGTGTGTGTTTGTTTGTGTGTGTGTGAAGCTGCTTGCTTTTAGTAAATGACTTTGAGGCCCGTTGTCAGATTGATGGACTGCATTGCACTGTCTTATTCAGCCTGTCGTACAGCTTCATGCTAAATGTCCCGTCACTGCCAATGTCACCTCGGAGAGTCAGCTGTCAGCGGCGCACCGGACGCTTCCTGCAGCAAACTGGGGCTGATATGATGAATCCGGTGGCTGATTAAATGTATAGAGGAGTGGTGTCGGACATCAATCTTTTAAATCTTATACATAAAATAAGTATGTACCCAACTGTGTTTACATTAGGCTGGTTGTAGGGCTGAGTTAGGTTTCATGTATTTTCCAGAAATGCAGGAATTCAATTTTTACTTTGATTGAAGCCTGGTTCAAAATAAAATAATAAAAAAACAGCATTTGCTTCATTGTAATAACTTTTTATGCATACTTGATATTGCTTTGAAGAACTCTGGGGCATGTTCTACTTTTTCTGCCCTTTTATCATGACACTTCTTATTGTGTGAGGTTTTATCTCTCACCTAATTTATTAGCTGTTCTGGGACTTTCAATCATATTATATCTTATATGACTTTAAGGTTTTCATCTAATATGGAAAAGAATCACTAAAGGTCCTTAGGAAAACAAATATGAATTTGATTTACAACACTGTGGCAAAAAATCTCCATCTACTGATGAAGATCATGTGATTTGACTGAAAGCTCAGGCAAAGGTTGAGATTTTTGTTTAAGCAGCAAAAAAATATAACTATTTTCTCCCATTTAAAGTTACAAAAAACTGGTCACACAAAGGTTTTCTGATCTGTTATCTTATGTTGGTCACATTTAGCAAACTAAAACTACTACTTTATGAGTATAACTCAAATTAAATAATCACAAATGTTTTGTTTACCTCAAAGTGAGCCTTTTATATCTACAGAGGGAGCAAGGTCCTCTTCACAGGATCCGCCGTGTTCCACCAGCATGTCTGTACAGAAGCCCAGAACGAACAAACCAACCATGGGTGCTAAAAAGAGCCTTTTTGCAAGTTTCCCAGCCACACTAGGTCCTTCTGCATGCTTGGAAAGGGAGGCTCAGTGGAGGGATATTCTGTTGCATGTAATCTGCAACTTCACCACTAGGTGCCACTAAATTTTACCCACTGGACCTTTAATGGAAATATGTGTTGATTTCTGATAGGAGACATGATCCAAACAACGATCACATATATAAACGTTGATGGTTGCTAGGATACAAACCACATGGTTGAAGTCAGGCACAATATAAACATTCGACCTTCTCTCTATAAGGTTTTTCACCAGTTTAGCATCAGTGCAGTTTCCCACCTTTTCCCCTCCATGCAACAGTCATTGTCTATTTCTGCACAAGAGATTGCTTATAAAGAAAATGTTATTTTAAATCTCTGAAACAAAGCCATGGGTGAATTTTTTGTAATGCAGCAGATTCAAAAATCTTGTGAAAGCCAGTTTAAACTTCCTTTTTGAAAAATCATTTTTTAAGAAATCAAACAGTTATGAGCCTTGCTTTAAATATATGTTTTGTGGTTGTGTGTATAATCCCAATGCTCTCTATTTGCCGTACCTGTATTATGTGTTTTTATGCGTGTGTGTGTGTGCGTGTGTATCATATTGACAGCAGGAAACATGGGGAGGGTTGAGAGAGGCAGTAAGACCCAGAGGAGGAGCAGAGAGAGAGAGAGACAGAGAGACAGAGACAGAGAGAGAGAGAGAGAGAGAGAGAGAGAGAGAGAGAGAGTGAGAGAGAGAGAGAGAGAGAGAGAGAGAGAGAGAGAGAGAGACAGAGAGAGAGACAGAGAGAGAGAGAGAGAGACAGAGACAGAGAGAGAGAGAGGGAGAGAGAGAGAGAGAGAGAGGTGGGAGGAGAGAGGAGGAGGGACTGTTCACTCTCGGCTCTATGCGTTGCGGCTCGCAGTGTTGGCGCGCCAGTGTGTGTCTGAGCCTGCCGGCGCGAGTGTGTGCATCGGTGCATCGCTGTGTGTGTAAATGTGTGTGTGACTCCAGCGCTCTCTCTGCGTACGACAGGTGGAGATGACATGACTGCGCTTGAGAAGGAGAAAGGAAAGGACCTGTAAGGACTTTACATACACACACACACAGACACACACACACACACAAACACACACAAACATGCACACACAGAAAAACACAGTCACCTTCTCTCCAACATTCCAGCACTCACACCTTTAAATACCTGCACTCCTCAGTCAAGGGGAAAGATAAGTTGTTGAGTGTGTGTGTGTTTGTGTGTGAGTGAAAATTTCCTTTTTGCAACAGCTTATCACTCAGACTGTAACAGCTGACTCTTTGTGTGCACAGAGCTCAACTCAAACACACAAGCACGCACGCACGCACACACAGTTCCTGACTGTTATTTTTGTTGTCTGCAGACGAGGTCAGCAAGTGTTTCTGCGTCCTGAGGAGAGTTCAGCTCCAGCGCTGACCACCAGACAGTCCACCACGCTGTCCGAACAACTCCAGGTAGGATTAAGTCCTCTTCTTTTCCCACCTTTCCACAGGAAAAGCAGGATGCTTTGTACTTTAAGCCCCCTGCCCTCTTTTCTCTCTTCTTGCTTTTTTGTCCAGTCTGTAAAAAGGTAGACTGGATTACATTCACTTCAGTTTACTCGACTCTCCTGAGTCTCTCCTTCACAAAGTCAGTCTCAAAATCCCTTTCGCAAAGTTCCTGCCTTCTCAGTTAGTCCCTTGATTCCCTTTCTTCTTTTCCCTCACACACGCACTTCTGCCTTCATCCCTGCCTCTTGATATTCCCCTTACAATTTTTGCTTTTTGGAAACATGAACTTTTCTCTTGAGGAGGTAAGTTTCTGCCCCTGTTGCTGCCGCTTTATGTGTTTCTTGTCTGCTAAATTAGTCCTTGAGATACGTTTAACCTGCCAAGGGCTTCTGTTAGTGTGTGTGTGTATGTGTGTGTGTGTTTTTGTGTATGTGTGTGAGTGCAAAGGCTCAGATAAAAGACGGAAAGATAAAACACAGCAATAAACATGAAAGGTAGGAAATTCAAGGCAGTAGCGTTTTTGTTTGAATGGCGGATGAATGCTTATTGTGCAAAACCCTCTGTATTTGCATGGGGAACTAGTAAATGCGAGTTTGTGTGTGTATGTCTGCTTCATAGTTTTTTTTAACTTGAATTGATTCAATTTGTTCTTGAAATCCCCACAGCAGTAAGTCTCACTTTGTTGTTTTTTTCTCCTCGTTTTGCTCCGTCTCATGTTGTCCTTTGTGTGATTTGTGACAAACAAGCAGACACCTAAAACTCAAATTGCTACCGTCTTGTATCCTCAAATGTGCCATCAAGAGGCATCAGTTTTTAAAGTGTCTCTGTGTGTTTGTGTATGTGTATTCACACTTAATTTGAGTATGTTTGTGTGCATATGTGAGCATTTGTGTTTTATATTGCAGAGGGATTTAATGCTGTTGGCAGCAAAAAAGACAAGAATGTTGATTTGGCTGCCAGTGTCGACATGTTCTGCTCAGACTTAATTAACTACACAGACACACACTCACAGTGTGTATCATAAATCTGTAAATCACAGGCACGTGTGTGCGCACACCAATGACACACAACCCCACAAGGACAAGTATTGCTATTGATACATGAAAGAGATAAACAACCACAGGAAGAAATACTCTCTATGAAGGAATAGTTCATTATTTATGTTGGGTTGGTGCAGGATCAGCTGTATACAAACACATACATATACTACATGCTTTCTATGGCCCAGTGTGTGTGCATGTGTGTGCTTGGGTTTTTATTATTTATTATTAATGTGTGTGTGCATCTCAACTAGTTTATCAACACATTACCATCACTGAAAATGTCACACGTGCTCTCCTACAATAACATTCTTATGTCTGTTTAATTGAGACATCGTATTTGTTTTCATTATTCAGCTTTTTTTTTAAACACAGCCCAGAGTGTGTGTGTTTCTGCATGTTTCTGTGTGTGTGTGTATGTTTGTCTTTACAGTGCTAATGCACTTCTAAATCTGCTCTCCACACACACACACAGACGTTTCCGCAGTCAGGCTACATGCTGAAGTCTTGCCTAACTGCATTCCTCTCTCACACCCTCTCTGTGTTTGTAAATGCTTTGCGCCCAACGGCTCATTGCAGAAGTGTCACCAGTACTGTAATCCTGTCTGTGATCGGGCTGCTGGGGTACATGCAGTGTGAGCAGCGCCACCTGCAGGTGCAGCTTGAAAGAATTTGTTTAGACCTCGGAGGAGCCCAGAGGAATTTTCTTTTTTTTTAATGAATTTTCTTGATCAGAGAGGTTTTTCCAGTCTCGTCTCTTGAGTACAAGGAAGAGATTTTGGTGATGTCATTACAATATCCTCTGATTTTAAGGATTATAAGACATGTGCGAATGCAAGCATCTGTGTGTCTGTGTTCTGTCATGAATCTGTTCTTTTTTTGAGTCGAGAAAGTGAGCTATGCATGCGTGCGTGCGTGCGTGTGTGTATGTGTGTGTGTGTGTGTGTTGATTTGTCCATGCATGTGAGCCAATGAGGCAGGGAAAGCAGCAGGTTAATCTCTTCTCAGTCTCCAGCAGAACAGATGTGAGGATTAATTCGTCAGGGAATCGGGGGTGGTGCTTACATTCTTGTGTTTCTGAGAGGGAGAAACAGCCTTGCTCCGCTAAAATTCAACAAAATAAATGTTTGTGTGGATCTTATATAAATTTTATAAGCTCTGCTGTTTTGGGTGTTTTGTGTGTCAATGCAAATTTATTCTTGGTTTTATAACTGTTTGTATTCACACGTACTGTGCTTCAGCCTGAACCCTTCACTGAGTGTTCAGTCTGTTCGGCTTGAGAGAGGCTCAACAAGTGAGTGCAGCTTTTTATATAAATTCAGAGGTAACACTTGGGGACAGGTGTGTGTGTTTCCCTGTCTTGACGTCCCCCATTTTAGCGCCTTGAAAATTATCTGCTTATCTGCATCCTCATCACTTTGTGATTTGGCTGCACAGATGTCTCTGCATTTTCTTCTCATTTAGCAAAGATTGCATGTTAAAAGCAATCCTGGGCTGAATACTGAGCTGGAAAAGGCCATTTAAACACAAACACAGTTGCATGGCGTGTAATTGTGTCTGTTTGTGTGTGTGTGTGTGTGTGTGTGTGGGTGTGAGCAAATGTATTCAGGAACATCGTACAGTAGCGCCCCAGATGGAATTGACCCTATAGATGTGAAAGTGTGTCTGCTGGATGCAGAGGAGTTTTCCTGCTGAAATGTGCTCTCTATAGGAGGAAAATGAAAAGAGAGTAGGAATAAAAACACAGATTGCACATTGCAGTGATTATTGCTTTAGTTGGATTTTGCATGTGTCTACCTTTTCATGTGCTTCGTGTGCAGTCCTTGGGACTGAATTGTTAATCTGATCAGACCACAAAGATTAAAAATTATGATGTAAGGCCACTGGTCACTGGTTGATCTGCATACTATCTTAACACTTAACACATTTAATTATATATCTTGCTCTCGGTGGATTTTCTTCTTTTACTTGAGATTGAATGCAACTGTGCTTGTTTGCCTTTAATCCCCATATGTATAATTTGTAAGAAATATGTGAGCAGGTAGGCCTTCTTAGTATTGCTCAAGGCCCAATAACAGGATGCAGCTGAGATGTTGATGTAGCTACTGACAGCAGGTTGTTTTGAAAATTTAATATCAGTCAGAAAAAGTATTTCAAGTTGTTTATTTATTTTATTTGAATTTATTTTGAGCTCAGCCAGACTCAAAAACTGAGGGAGGATTCAGTAATTAAGAATACATGTAAATAGTTTTTTTTTTAGCTCCTGGCAAAGTTTAATGCAAAACACCAAAAAGCAAAACAAGAAGAGACCACTTCATTAAGACTTGGATACAAAAATCACAGTCTGTTGCCAGAAACCAAAGGATCTCACACCAGTGTCCCACATAATGACATGAAAAAAATGTCTGACTTGGTCATTTCAGCCTTATGGTTTGACTTAAGTGTGTCTTCTCTGCTTGTATCCCTATCGAGGTTACAAGCATTCAAATATGCAGCAGTAAGCAGCAAACTCGGGGCTTGACATTCAGCACATTTAGTGAAGCATGCACAGCCATGAAGCCCATCGTTGGTGAGCGCTCAACGCTCAAGACTAAAACAAATTATCTCCAACGTCGGCCCAAGACAAGTGACCTGTGTGGGTAGCATACTACTGTGCTGTATGTGAAGTGGTTGAGGAGCCACTACAGAGAAAATGGTTTGTAACCCATTTTGTACCAACAGAAAACCATCTCATCACATCACCCTCAAAACCTGCAAAAGCAGTGTGCTCTGTGTGGGCTTGAGTGGACCCAGTTGTTTTAACGTTAAGCTGAATGTCTTTGAGGTTTATGCATGATTCAAAATGCACAGCCAGTCATTTCCAAGCCCCAAAACATATTCATTTAGCATATGGCTTCAACCATGCCAATTATTTGGCAGTGCAAACGTCTTAATGTCACAGTAAAGATGTTACTGTGATATTTACGGTAAATTAAAGAAGAAATTATAAATCGATCAATGAAATTCATGTTATCTTTGGTTATTCATTTGGCAGAGCAGTTACATTAAAATAAATGTGTATGGAGGTGCAGAGAGATCCATTGTGTTGTGATCATAAAGATCTCAAAAATAACATGTAACTGTCACTAAAGCAGTTTATACAACAAATGTGCACTCCTCCTCTTCATTTTTTTGCATTGATCGCTGTCAGCTTGAATTAAACTATTGGGAGCAGGATCCATAACGTCTTACAAGTCCCAACACTGTTCTTGATCGTTCTTCGATTGCAAACGTCGAGGGACTCTGTAATAACAGGTAAGGTGTGACTTGCATGAGCAGTAGCTGCAGCAGCGCAGAGTGTGCAGTGAGTTGACAGCTTAAAATTGATCGCCCTGCTGGTGATGGGCGTAGGTGAGCTTGTCTGATGCATCAGCTGATCCAGAGCGAAGAGTTGAGTTGATGAGAAGAGTGTGTGACACTTTTAGTCTGTGCATTTGACGTGAAAAGCTTCAGTATCATGTCCACGTAACATTTTAAGTTTTTTTCTTGCATTTGCATCAAGAGCATTTCCTACGAAAGTGCTGATGATTGTCTTGCTTAAACTTAGCAATCGCTAATTTTTTTCTGAATTTAATCATGATGATTACAAAACAACCATTAAAATTCCACCCACCTCTGCAATGCAAGGTTAAAAAAACAAACTCCTCTTCTATACTGCAAAAACCCTGGCCGACTACTGATTCCAACGGGCAGACAGAAGAAACGAATAAGACTGGCATCCAACAGTAAATATCATGCATCAATTATAATCTTTTAAATAAAACCCCAGTGAAGTCAGGAGATAACAACCCTCTGTTTTGGGAGCTAAACATTTCTGGATCTGTTCAGTTGTCCAACTTTGTTGTTAATCTCACACAACAGTTTAGGAGCTTGTTGCATGTTTAGTTTTATCATGAACTTTATTTATATAGCTGCAAACCAAGAACATTGTAGTAATCTTCATTTCAGTTTAAGTCTCTGTAACAATTTCAACTTAAAGTTGTGTATTTTTCATTAATCAGGTTTTTATTACTCTGGTTCAGCCATTGAATGTTTACCAACTGCAGATCTGAGAGACTCAACTATTTTGGTTTTCAGTTTAGTGATTGTTTTGGTAAAAGAAAACACTGTGTTGGTTCCAAAATATCACAGTAAATGTACAAGTAAAGGTTATGCATTTAAAATCCCTTTTAAATAAAACTACAGAAGCATTATCATTTAAATACACCCAAAGTATCAGAAGTAAAAGTACTCATTCTCCTGTGAGTAACATTTTATTTGATGAGATTGTTTACATTTATGTATTATTATGCTGACAGCATTTTGCAGTTTTAGCTGGTCCAGTTGTGGCTGAAAAACGTCACAAGACAACAGTCAACAGGTTATCAATGGGAGAGGAAAAGAAATTCTGCAAATCTCTGCTTTTTGTGAAATGGTTTATGTATTTTTTTTCATTTTGAATCTTAAAACAGTTGTTGAAATAAAATCACCTGAGAGGTTTAGACTCAGAGACATCTGAAAACATGACAAGAACTCTTTTTTTGCAAGGATTTACAACGTAAAAGGGTTTGGAACAACTAGTGAAAATCTCTGATAATATAGCTGCTTTTAAAAGCTTGTTTTTGATTTAAAATCTTTCTCTTTGAAGTGAAAGTAGCTTCAGCTGTCAGAAGAATGTCGCAGACTGAGGTACATTTTTGGCTTTTTATATTTCCTCTTATACTGAAATGTGATGGAGTGAAATATACATAAAATGAAAACATTTCCAAGCATATTGGCTTTAAATATAATTCTGTTGTTTACAGGATTCTTACACCTGCTGCTGTGGCATTTCTCATGTTGCACTTCTCAACTGTGACTGAATAATGCAAATCCAAACAAAAGGGAAAAGAGTGTTTCACATTATGGTGCACACCAGTGTAGAATTATCTGCTGTGGGGCTCAAAGCAATGAGAAATTTACACAAGTGGAGACCACTGGACTTCGCCTGCCAAGGCACTTTGAATCACATATTCTGATAAACGACCACCGACACAAGGGCACCTTCGCTTCCCAGAGTGTGCTGCATATATGTATGTGTGTGTGTGTGTGTGTGTTAGTATGCGTTTGTCAGGGTTAGTGTTTTTCCTTGATAAATGGAGTGTTTTATTCAGTGCTGCTGAATTTTATCTCAAGTGGACCCCTGCAGGGTATTGAGCAAGCTCTTTCTTCTCCTCCTGGTGTGTGTGTGTGTGTTTGTGTGCACATGCCTTCACAGTCCACTACCCTGCATGCACCAGTCTGCAGGTAAATATGCAGCAGAGCTGTATATTTACTGCAGTGCAAACCCCACATTTTTTTTTGCCAAACTTAAGAAGAGCATGATCAAGCATTTGAGTGCTGTACAATCATTTAGTTGGACAGCTAATAATGATGAGACATTTACTGTCTGTTGGCTGAGATAACAGAATTTAACAAGACAAGAGGGCACATCAACTTACAGACACTGCAGATACACACTGAGAGGCAGCACACACTGCTGCAGAAGGGTGTTTTTTTTAATCAAGTTCCTGTATTTTGCTTCCCAGTTCCTCATGTCCACGTGCCAAAGTGTCTTTAAGAAAGATAATAAATCCAAAATTGCCTATAAGTGTGTGTGTGTGAGTGAGTGTGCACACAGGTTAATGGGCACTCTCATATTTTATCACATGGCTCTTTGATCTCATTGGTTAAAGTTAGTCTTTGACAGATGGTGATAGACAGATAATTCATCCAGTTACTTTTAATTTATTTGTTGGATCATGGAATCCATCTTCACAGCAGCCTTTTTCTCTGTTAAAGCTACCTTTTGTTTTGAACCTGAGAAAAAGGCCAATTATGTTTGTTTAATCTCAAAACTAAGTTGTAAATTGTGCTTTCTTCTCGTTTCACAGCTGGTAGAGAAACTCTAGGTTTCTGTGGTGGAAAATGACATTTTTTTAAAAAACTTGAAAAACTTGACAGCGGCTGAAACGGGAACACAACATGTCAACACTTCATTAACTATCCTAAAGACGGATTTTGTAATGTCAGTGAGTAGCTTTTGTCTCTTTTGATGTAATTTTTTAACAAATGCTTAGATCTATTACAGTTGTAATCCTTATAAAGGGCATGTGAACGTGTTTCTGATTCATAACCTGACTTACCACGTCTTGAACTTTTTAGCGTTATAAAGAACTATTATAAATAGGCAATGCAGATCGAGTGATGTATGAGGTGTTTATACAGTGGGAAGGTTTTATAGAAATGTACAAGCATAAATGAAAGACCAGCTTCATTTCCCTGCCGCACATGGGATACAGTAAATGACGTCTGTCTCTGTGTAATTTATCAATTGCTATGCACAGGCACAATGAGAAAAATAAAATGACTTTGTCAGGCTGGCAAAACACAAGAAAGTAACAACTGATGATGAGTCATAATTCACCTCATGTAGGCAGCTAGTTTTTTCTCTGCAACTATTTCTAAAAGTGATACTTCACCCAGAATCTGTTTCCTGATCATCAAATATACCTCAGTAAGTTTGAAAATTTCAGTAACTCTAAAAAAGTTTCAGTTTCTTTCTTAGCTGATGAAGAACAGGTGTTTTTTTACCTCAAGTGCACTATACATCAACTTTTAAACTCAGTGTAAACTCATTTTTCAGTTCTTTGGTTGCTTATTTACAGTTCACTATGTGATTTGTATATTTATTCAAACAAAGCTGATTCAAATGACTCCTGTTACCTGCTGCAGGGGGTCAGGGACCATCATAGTCACAGAAAAATGATACTTATCAACATATTTTTTAGTTATAAAAACTGAGAGAAAAC
>JAPZDV010000024.1:10825767-10847281 GCA_029814665.1 Acanthurus lineatus | reverse complement strand
CAACAGGGGACCTAAAAATTGTCCCCTCTTAGACGCGAAGTCCACTGTAGGTGAATGTGTAACGACGCCTTGTTCCCATGTTGGATAGAAACGCAAGTGCACACACACACACACACACACTCACACACATACACACACACACACTAGCAGCATATGCAGCCCCAGATACTTTGCATGCTGAGAGGAAGAGAAAAAGCAGTGATTGAGTCTTCTTGCGTGTAGGTGTGAGGGTCTATTTTAAGTATGAGTTCAGAAAGTTCCAACTTTTCTGCAAGTTTCCTCATCATCTGTAAGTCACCAAGGCCAGCATTCCTCCATGCATGTGTGTGTGTTTGAGGAGAAGAGCTAGAGGGAGTAAGAGAAAAAATACTGGGATGCAAAGGCTTGTACAAGCTGCCTTGTGCACAAACACAGGTTGGTGCTTTAGTGAGGAACACTCGTCATAGATTTAACCATTTATTGAAACAAATAGAAATGCAGTTTTGCTTGGTGCTGATGTCTCTGCTGTAAATATGATGCCTGAGTTGACCAAGCACCTTGATGAGCAAAAACAGGGAGTGCAATGCAAAAAACTCTGTGTACTCTTAGGGAGATCTAAACAAAAGAAGGTGGAGGCTTGGGTGGTGGCGGCAAGCTTGTCAGCAACAGCAGAGTTTGCAGCATTGAAGAGAGGTGTGTGAGGAAGGAGTCATATTTAAACTGGTGTGTGATTGGTGTGAGACTGATTGGTAACAGCGATTCAATTGGCAGGCTGTCAGGTGGCTCCTGTGTCCTGCATGAATGGCTTCATTTTTATGACATTTAAATACATTTTTCCCCCTTTGCTACTTTTGTGACCAGCACAGCTCATATGCTTCTTACGTGACATCAGGGGCACAACAAGATGAGTTTTTTATTTTTACACTACTTAAACATCTTATTATTAAGTGTACTTGATGCACAACAAAAGCTCATTCTTTAATTTGGTGAATCAACAAGCAAAAAAAGAACATGCAGTGACACAAATAATGAACAATTACAATGAATAGATAAATAAATAATGTACATAAACACTAAATTTTAACTTCTTTAAACAGTAGACGTTTTAGGATTGACGACAAAAAGGCAATGTGATTGTTACAAAAATGTCAGTGTGTCCCCGAGCTAAAATTACCAGATGAGTCAGCAAGCCTGCTCAAATAGCAACAAAAAGTGGCACATTGTTTAATTTTGCATCAATTGTACTTTTTTCTATTGTACTATAGTAATTATACCACTTCATTTGACCCTGTTGCAGCACAAATATGAACAAATAACAAGTTTAATTTTGATTAGCATTGTCCTTGGGCACATGACCTCGTGATTTGCACTTGTGAATTTGTAGTTGTGATTGAGCTGTGAAGAGGCCACATTGTTTGCATGAACGAGAACAATTCAGCAGGATGCAAGAAAAAAACGTGTGAATAAACAATAAATGTGTTTCAATTGCTACGTCTTTGTGAATAATTTTGTCTTTTGTGTTTTTCAAAAGAGTTCTCCATCATGTGTGTTTTTTTTTTGTTTATACCTCAATGTGTGTATGTGTGTGTGTGTCTGTGTATGTGTGTGTCTTTGGCAGTCTTTCGACACTTTTGAGCCCCACCGCTGGTCCAGCGGTAAAAGCTGACCTCCCCTCTAAGAGGCAGCATGGGAGTAAAAGCCTTTTCCCCTCGCTGAGTCGCTCATCCTTTCCTTTCACCAGTAAATTCACATCAACACGGGTGAGATGAAGCGAACAAGAAAGAAAGTGTCAAAAGTGAGAGTCGAAAAGAGTCCATGGAGGAAGTGACAGTAACTGCAGATATAATGGAGTGAACGGATGACGGTCAGCTTCTATTGTTTGCGTCAGAGCAGAGGAAGGAAAAAGACAAGAAAAGAAAAATGGCCTTAAAAATTGGCTCCATTTAGCCCTCTGTAACACTTAGTTTGTAGCTGACAGGCAATATAAAAAACTTCTGTCTTGATTGAATAAAATGAAAATACTTTCTCATGCTTTTAGTCTGATTACAGCTACAATTTACTACTATGGCTGATGTTGAAAATTGAAGAAAATACCACGTCAATATCGTCCTCTATGTAGCTTATTTACGGAGGGTTGACACGTTGCCTTCACATACAGAAAGCCAACACTTACTCTTTGACCCTCACCACCCACTGGAGCGTAACTTAATCAGAATCCTGCAACATCAGGCTGAAAGTGTACTAACAAGTGTTCAGGCCCAAGAGAAGGAGCATGAGGTTTACACTTAAAGCTTGAGGATACCTGAAGCGGACATTTGTGAAAACAGCCATAAAGTTCAGGAAGAGCAACAATAATGTGGGTGATGAAGAAGAGAAGAATGAAGGCAACATCCTATTTGTTTCTGGATTATCAGTGAAACTCAGGAGGCTTTTCAACAGACATCCCAACAACACAACAAGACAGGAACTGGTTCACATGAAAGATCACACACCCAAACACAACAACAGCAACATGTCTCTGAATGCAGACTTGCTTATCAAGAAAGCCGAATAACTGTCAAACAGACTTAAGGCTCAACACAGGAAGACCAGCTCCTTTAGTCAAGACACCTGGAAGAGGCGGGACACTCTTGTGAGGAAAACAGTGTACGCTTTTGGAAAAGGGAGGTCAGAAGGTTTGACAGGAGAGTCAAGGAGAAGTTCAGTTAAAGTAAACCCTTTCCTAAAGAAAGAAGGAGGTCTATGACACCACTTATCACCCAGATACAATGCTGTCTGTTCATTGCTTTCCAGGAGATTTTACAACCATGACACTCAGCCTCATTGGACAACTCCAGAAAAGGTCATTCACGCTCATCCTCAGGTAGCTCTAAAGACAGCTGGTACAACAGACAAAAGCAAAAAAAAAAATTTACAGGGACATCAGTAACCTTTACAACAACTCTGCAGCTTAAAAACTTGTGACTCACTGCCGGTCAGTCAGAACTGAAGAATCCTGTTGAATAAGAGGGAAAACATTTTCGACCAGACTCTTAACTCAGTTGCCCTGAATGCAACCCTTCATGGATTAACTGTGAACTGCATGACCAGGAATCTTAACAGACTCGTATAATTTTATAAAACTAAAAGTGGATTTTAAAAGTTTTTATAAGCTGAATTTCCATCAAATTGTTGTGCTAATTTAATCAAACTTTTGAAATGCTGTAAAGAAGAAAATCAAGAAGAAGATGCAAATCTGGTGTCTCTCCATTACCTGGTTTGGAGAGATTACAACAGAAAATAACATAAACTGGTCAAAAGCTAAGGAAAAAAATAGGAAAACTTCAGAATTTGAGCTATAATGTACACTTACAGGTCTTATACTAAATACTTAAGTATTGTAGTGTGTAATATTTACATAGCATGCCTACACTTTTTCATAGCAGCACTGTGTGCAAAGGTCCTAACTCTGGTACATCACAACTAAACAGAGGGAGGCTCCAGCCTGTGGCGCTGAGCTAATCCACACTGGGGCTCCTGCTAACTAGCCACATGTTGCTGCTTCTGTCCACCTAAAACAGACAAATGCTGGCTCAGTCAATTCACATGAAACCAGCTTAACCTTGAAAACTGGATCCAACTCAACCCAACAGCTGTAGCTAAAATATAAAAAAGAGAAGAAGAAGTCAAATAAAATGAGCAAGCCCAGTTTGAGGAAAGTTTGCAGCTCAACAGCAGAATGATTAGTTATATTAATATTAACACTTCGCAAATTTGCACAAACAACTTTTTCAAGGGCTCAGGTTTGTTTTATGCGTAGTGTTTTTAATCTGCAAGCTGACTTTGTCTACACTGAAGAGGCAGCTCTTTGTCACAAGGGTAAGCACACTGAGTTTGTTTGTTATCTGTTTTTTTTGTGTGTCTAAGCTCCAGTTGCTGCAGAGCTGTCAAGGGACTCTTCCTGAAAATAGGATTCAGACAATTTCCTCAAGCCGTCACCAGAGCAGCTTCACCATCATACTGGTGGAAGTGAAGAACCGTGTGATAGCTCTGGGCATAATGTGTACTCTCTTCTATAAAAACTTGACCATTTGTGAAAGAAGGCTTCATTTCATTTAATCTCCAAAGAGGCCTCTGCTGGTGATTCTTTTTATCATGAATTTATAGATTGTGTCTTATTTGTGCGAGTTTATTTTTCAGTTCGTATGCCTGCCAGCAGAAGTGAATGTATTTAGCTGACAGCTGAGTTAAAGCAAAGCAGCATAGTGATGATTTCAAAGGGGCTGTCAAACAAACAAAGGTAAGGATAGGGAAGAAAATTAAGGAGAGTTTAAAAAATTAATTACAGTTGATTATAGAAGATATAGAGGTAACCTCTGACCCATTATAAACCTAAAATAGAATCTCAGTATTTGAATGTGATTTTAAATCTTGATATTTGTTTAAAAAGTGAGCTAAATGTTCACATGTAACAATAGAGCTGAGCAACATCAATTGTCTTAATATACAGCAACATATTAGAGTTTAGATATCAGACATAGAGCAATAATATATAAATTTTGCTCATATTTTGTGGACATTTTCTCAGGTACAGATAAAGATGACAAGATTACAATTTGCAATACATGTCTAGCAAAGTTTCTGAGAGGAGGGAAAAGTGGTGTCAGTCAGATTTTGACATTCATCCTTGCTCATGCCATTTTAGCTTTTCTGACTCTCAGATGTGCACAAACTGCAGATTCTGAACTTTTTTCTCACGTAACAAAAAATGTAAAACTACTAATTATCCCATTGGTTATTAGTAGCATGAGTTGAAAAATTTCATCATCCCTATTTGAAACATTTTCCCTCCAAAAAAATCAAGTTTTTCTGTGTGAGCAGTCAACTCTGATCAGATTTGCATAGTTTGTCGTCTGTAGCTGAAGAATACTTTACTTTCCCTCTTCCTGCAGGCTGTTGGACTGAGTGCAGTTGAAATAAGGTTAGAGAGATGTCTACTTGCTGCTTTGTCACTCTGATCCCGTCTACTTCGTGCGTCATTCACTTCTCAAGAGACCACCTTATTCTTTCTTTGGTCTCTTCTCCCTTCACTTCGCACATTCAAGTCAAGTCATTTTAAATGCACTTTATTTGTTGGTGATGGCATTTATTCACAGCTTCAAAGCATAATGAAAGACTCTTGGACTCTCACCTTCTATATTTCCTCTGCTTTTATTCTTCTAACTTCAAGCTTCAGTTCTTCCCTCTGTCCGTCCCAGAGCACCGTTCAGGTCTTGTTTTTGTCTTTTAAGTTCTCTTGCATCTCAAGTGTTGGTCTGCTGATGTTGCAAGGATGCTCAACAGGGACAACCACTTTTAGAAGACATTATTTTAAACTAACTGCATCTTAAAGGAGAATTGAGATCAAGGCAAGAAGTAAACAACATCAAGCCTCATTTGCACAGAATTTATTTCTCTGGGAAAGTTTGGTCCATTTTAATAATTCAAGCATTTGTCACTGATTTTAATCGTGCTCAAATAATACACTTTATGATTGTGTTTATTTTAGTGTGAGGATACTGCAGTCAAACATTGCCCAAATATCTGACACTGACATGCTTGTTGGTTCCACCTTAATTACATTTCCATCTAGTTATTTTACACTTTTAAAGTGCAACTCTGACTTTTTTTCAAACAGCTGCATCTTCTGTTAGTTTCATCAGACCAGCTGCTGGTGAAAGGTTGTAATTATTTTCCCATAAAATATTTTTGTGTATTTAGAACCACCTCCTGTAGTTTGGCAATGCCTGAAATGCAGCTGAATGTTGTCTGAAGCTTGTTGCAGCGAGATAATTAGAGCCTCCATGGTGAACAGGTGCTATCCATGTCCTCTGGCCTCCCTGTGGAAGGTATACAGAGAGACTGGAATGTCACACAGTTTATTAAAGAGTCTTATAGGACTTAAAAATCTCTTGGTGGACATTCTTGGCATTTTCTGTGATCCTGCAGCGTTGTGTGACCGTCTCTGCTCTGACAGAACGGGAGAGTGGTTTCAGACTCTGGGGTATTTACTCCTGACCTGGCCTCACCTTCTGTCACCACATTTCTTTTTAATTTAACCAGGAAATCCCATCAGATTTGAAAATATATTACAGAAGGGCTGGTGGCAAAGTTAGAAAGCTAAAATGGCAGTATGATCAACAGGCACTTTAGACAACAGGAGAATAGAGTTTCCCCATTGAGAATTTCTAAATAACAGTGACTCATGGTGCCGTGTCTGCAGGCTGAATGACGGCCATGACACTTAGGCTGCAAATCGAAAGATGCTTACAACATACTATCCAACAACTGCAGCATATAGGGTGTACTATAGACATACACGCTTAAAAACAGCATGCAGTATGAAACTAATAATCCATTCATTTTGCAGTGTAACATGCCCTGCTTTTCCAGTTTCCAGTTTTGCAGCGTTGTAGTAAACAATAGCACAGACAGCTTGCAAACCGCTCCCTACAGTATATCATCCGCTTATGCTTTTTAAAAAAAGAAGGAAAATACTGATTTTCATGATTTTGCCAAAGATGAATGTTTGCCTGAGAGATGGGTAAAGTCCATCTTAAGATTTAAAGAAACAAAAGCCAGCTGTGGTTTGCCGTATCATTATTTTTTTGCACATGTCACATGATGAGATGCCAATTTTCTCAGTATTTCTGATGCTTCAGTTGTTTCTAGTTTCATAAGCAGCATTAACTGCATAAAAATAAAACAAAGTAGGTAAAAAATGTAATTTAATGACAGAAAAGTTACAGTTGGAAGATTAAAAATACCATTTAGGGGCCGACTTGGCTTTTCTTTGCCATTATTGTTGAAGCTGCCTGTAGTTTTGGGTGCACAGTAAAACTGTCAGTGTGACTGGAAAGTGGCTGGTACTTCTACAGATGGTTAAAGAGCTTCTCTACTTTCAAAACAAAGAGCTTCTCTACTTTCAAAACAAAGAGCTCCTCTACTTTCAAAACTTTGGATTACATGTTCGATTCCACATCAACTTTTTCTTTACACTGCCAATATTTGAAATTTAACCGGTTGATTTCCCACCTTAAAACTTTCATGGGTGAATTTAATGGGAAAATTGCATCTGAAAATGGTAAAAAATACTTTTTGATGTCAGCCTGAGTGGTTGTTATGACTTTCAAGCTCTTTACATACTGAGATACAGTAAATGAAGTGGGCTGGTCTGACTCACACTGAAGATTTTTTCTGAATAAGTATGATATCTGGGTATTTTAGGCATCCTGCAGATTTTTGCTTTTGCTCGTGTACTGCACACAAAATTCTTCACATTGGTCCAAATCAGTATGTGCTGCTGGTGAAGTAGGCGGTTTCAAATAAGGCTCAGGACTTATATTTATCAGGCATCCTAGAGTAGAAAATAAGTCAAACTTGAGTGTTGGGCTTGTTTTGGACATGATAACACCTAAAATTTGCCAATACAAATTTATTTATATTCCATAGAGTATTTGTAGAAGTGCTAAAAAAGGCTCTTTCATATGCAACAATGGAGGTGTGGATCTATGTTAGAATAAATGTGGGCGTCTGCAAATGCATTGCTAAATGTAATCATCTCGGTTAATTCTTCTGCATACAAAACTGCCCATTCAACAGATAAATACACCCAGATAATAAGTGCAGATTGATTTCTCAACATCGATAACCTTGTTATAAAATGAATTAGACAACACACACACGCATACACACACAGACATACACACAAACTCCCCACACGCCTTTATCCTCTTTTAATAAAAGAAGCATATAGGCAGCTTTTCTTCGTTTGGACTAGAAATTGGTCTGAAGACCCTGGTTAAAAACATGAGCAATGAGCTCAGCAATATAACCAGCTGCAGCCTTTAAGAGATTGGCTTCCAAGCTGTCAGGCCTGGGTGACTTTTTTTTGGATCAATAGCTTTTAAAGCCCCACAGATCTTCACACTAGAAATAGCACTGAGAAGAAAAGGGTCCTGAGGTGAACTGGCACTGAATAGAGATGTCACGGGAGTGGGATTTAACAGTCCCTGAAGCAGACGTGATAAAACAGACATGGTTGATATTTAACTCTCATTAAGATGTCAAACAAAGTGTCCTTTTTTCTTAATATACATCAAATCAGGTCAAGGAAAGTCTGAATGAGCCAGGAATTTCAGCTGCTGCTGAAATTGAGAGGAATTGGTCACATTTTCAATCTGCTGACAGTTCACAAAACCACTCACTTGTAGTGTTTGTGATGTGTTTGTAGCTCTATTCAGACCGTCTCAGCAGCTGTTGAGCCGATTCAGCATGTTGATTTATCATCGGAGGCGGGAGCAGACCTGTTTGACTGTTCAGCCCAGCAAATAAGTGATTTCAAACTCTGTAGTTTCTGGTTATTTTGCACCTCGTCATGTTCTTTTTTGTCGCCTGAAAACAAAAGACCAAAAGCTGAAAGCAGCAGAGCAAAGAGAAGCAAAGTAAAAGTTTCCAGACCAGACACCTGACATGGTCTCAGTTTGTACCCAGGACGTGGCCAGAAAACATAATGAGACTCACTACGGCATGAAAACGGTTAGCTATTTGTTTTGTTCAACTGCCTGCATGATTCTTTTGAGTACAAATATTGAACAGTTCATTTCTTTCCAACCAGGCGCAGAATGTTTGAGCCACGAGCTGCAGACTTTTCTGTGTGTTCAACTCTGTTTGTGCAACTTTAAACAGCATATGTGAGGCAAAGTTTTTCGGTCTGCTCGGTCTGCAGTGGATCTTTGAATTCAGCCTTCAGTGTGCGTCGCAGCCTTAAAGCCAGGCCTGTCGGCGCTGAATTAAACGATCAATCGCTGGCCCAAGAGGAGTTTTTTTACCTAATCAAATTAGATTAATAGTCAGCCAGTCGTGGCGGAGATAATACAAGTCTGAATGAGCATTAGCAGTAAATATTCCCATGTCCAACATCAAGTCAAGTCAGCATCAGACATCAGAGCGGATTTTCAGGGTCACTTGAGTATATGTTATACTACGCACTGTCTGTACACTGCTCCCCAGCTGCTTCCCTTCAATCACTCAAGTCCCAGACATGTATGAACACATTTATATTTTAACATTTTATTTAATCACACAGGCCTTAATACCTACATATACGTAAAGTACAATCAGTAAATTGGTAAAAGTCTTTTCTTTGTTATCCACTGTATGTTTTCCTTCATGCAACGTGTTTGTAGATATGTGTGTGTGTGTGTGTGTGTGTGTGTGTGTTTGCATACATTCATGTGTGTGTGCCGTGTGTGTGTTCTTCTCTAGCCCTTGCTGTGGGGGTGTCTGTTATTATTAGCACCTCTGTCGCCATGGAAACTATTTCAGTTACACTAATTGGCTTCATAACAAGAAGAGTGGGTACACGCTGAACTGGCAGAGAGACGGAGAAAAACTGAGGGAGAAACGAGAAAAAGAGGGAAAAAGGACAGAGTGAAAGTTAGGGGGCACGAGAAAGAGTTTTTTTTCTGCAAAGTGAAAAGCAGAAATGTAGAGATATGTAGAGGTGACGGAGGAGACGTACAGAGAACGGGGATGGAGGCGGGAAGAAATGTTCTTTTTCTTCCCAGATTTTTTGAAAATAGCACACATATTCCCATGTGGACTTGCACTCAGGCTTCTGTTCTGCAACAGTTTTTGCAGGATATGTGGGTGTGGGTGTGTGTGTTAGTGTGTGTGTGTGTTAGTGTACATGCATCATTATTTTCTGACGCCCTGGAGGAGAAGTAAAGACAGGCTTTTGTAGTGGCTCACATGAGTGATTTAACCCTGGCTGATCGATTGTAAGATGCGCTTCAAACAATCAAAATCACTGGAGTGTCAGGGCTTGTTTACATTTATTTACAAGGAGTCTCTTCAGCAGCATGAGAAACAGCTTCTTCAGGCTTCAAAATCATTCCAAATGCATCATCCATTTCTGTTATTTTATTGTCTCTCTCAAACATTCAGCAACCTCTCACTGGACCAGCAAACATTTCTTTGTTTGAAAGAAAGATGCCACTGGGTTGCGACAGTAAATACAGAATGGGGACAAAACTTTACACCAATCACTGTGACACAACATGGCCGCCTAACACAAGAGTCTGCAAAGAAGTCACACGTCGCTCATGCAGACTTTGTCACATATTGTTTTAGGGCATCACCGTCATTTCAAGCTGGGTTTGACAAAAGCAACAAAGTACGAGTAATTATCTGCGGCACGTGTCGCACAATGCATACAGGGAAGTAGATGGGTTGTACTTTAAATCAAATTGACAACTCTCTTCAAAAGCTGGCTGGCTGCGAGCTTGGCAGTGAGACTCCACCAGGCTGGTCCATGCATATTGGAGGCACACAGATGGCCTCAGCGCTGAATATGGATGAGGGATCTGACACCACAACTCAGACAGACAGCGTGGAAGAGAGAGAGCAAGAGAGAGAAAGAGGGAAAGAGAGAGGGAGAGGAAGTCGGAGGGGGCAGATCAATAAAGTGGAACCTCAGGTGGCAGTTATATATCAGTAAATACATCTGTTTTTAATAACCTCACTCCATTTTCTCTTTTCTCCCATCCCTTTCTTTTCCTTCCCCGCCTCCTCGATTTTCAGTCTTTCCCTCTGGCTATGGCTGTATGAATTATAAGGCACAAATGAGGTGTGTGTGTGTGTGTGTGTGTGTGTGTGTGTGTGCGTGCACTTGTGTGTGAGTGTGATTGTGCAGCACAGCGCAGTGTGTGTGTGCGTGTGTGTGTGTGTGCGTGTTTGTCTATGAGTGGGCTGAAGGCCAAGAGGCACAGCGCGACAGTAGCTTTCACAGCATCTGTCGGGCCGAGGGTGTGAAGGTATTCCCTAACAATGCACAGAGGTTATAAAAAGGCACACGCTAACACAATTTTTTTTCATACACATGCGCAAAGACCAAGAGGGAAAAAAACACACACACACACAAACACACATGCAGAGAGCCTGAAACATGCAAAGATACATCCATTCCTATTCACTCGGGTAAAAGATAAATAAAACATCAGTGATCCTGCCTGGAAGCGCTGCAGAGTGTATCCATGTGTGTTTGTGTGTTTTTACATTCTGCGTCGGCGTATTTGCTTCTGTGTTTGTGTAAGTGTGTGTGTAAAGTTGTGTTGCCAGGGATAACGAGGTCTTTAGTAAAGGGTGTCTTTGCCAGTCTGGTGAGGGCGGGCCAGCAATCTCATCAAGTTGCCACATTAAATCAGTGAGAGGAGAAAGAGAGAGAGAGGGAGGGATTGAAGAGCGAGGGACAGGTGGCAGGTGTGAGGAAAGATGGAAGATGAAGAAAAGAGGAAAGGAGGCATGAACAGGAGTCAGTAGAGGAGGAGATGGAGGAACAGAAGAGAGGAGAAACAGAAAGTACCTTGAATCCTGAAAAAAAAGTGAAAGCACTCTTAAGAAGAGAAACTTTCACATTACAGTGATATCGGCATTAAGGTAATGAGCTGCAGCCAAATGGATGTACTTTATTGTGATGTACTGTACATCAGAGACTCTTCCTCTTAATGATCAAACAAATGAGTTGAATCCAGGTAAAAACCATTATCCTCTGCCGATTTCTCTTTGTAATTCTACATCTGTCTTTTATACAAATATGCAGGAAACATGAATCTTATGAGTTACAAAATGATTTCATGCTCTGAGACGTTTGAGATGTGGGATGTGCAGAGGGAATTGTTATGTCCCTAAAGTTACAGCCATTAGTTTGTCGAGGAACATCAACTGGCTTTGCATGTTTTTCTCCTTTAAGTGCAGAGCAGATGAGATATATTTTATATTTTTCAAAACATAGATGATTAATAATGAGCTCTTCGAGGCTGTGGTTTGTTTCCCAGTGTACATGCAGTTGTAGAAAAGAAAGCTATTTCTCCTAATTGTTCTCTGTCATTTTGGTTCCAAATACTGGAGACCTAAATAGTTTTAAACTAAAATTCTATAATTACTTTCCAGCAAAATATATCCCGAGTGGTCGGGGAGAAAGCTAGACTTCTGCACCTCCTCCTGGCTCTTTTTTCAGGCGTTAGAAACTTAACCCTGTGACGGGAGACTTTGGCCTAACGCAAGTCATTTTAATGTTTGCCATCTTTCCCCACAGTAACACAAACACTACAGTTTTGTCAACTCTTAATAAATCAATAGAAATAATTTATTGATACACTTTTGGCAAATAAGTCAGTAAATAACATTTCAGCCAACTTCTGCAGCCTGAGAGGTTTAGAAATCTGTCATTCTGACTCACTTATCTAACCAATTATCATAACGCCAAATTACACCAGAAGAAGAAAGTAAATGGCCGCAAACTACAGTCACTTAATTGTCCTATACTCTGACTGTATATTCATACATCCTTTAGACTCTTTCAACCCCCATATATCCCCTCACAGTTGTGTTGCCTGGTTGGGACTCAGCTTCAAATTGCAGTCCAAATTTTTTCTTTTACACCATTGAAAAAGATGGCTTCCATCTCTATAACAGGCCAACTCACAGCAGACATTTTAAGCTCTCGGGTAGGAAAAGCATTTATGCTTATAACATGAACAATAGCTCCTTTCTGTTCCCTTGTGATGGTAAACCTGCATGAAGAAGACCAGAACTCTGAAACTGAAGCTGCCAAATATCCTTCATCTTATTATTTACACATCTGCTTTTCCTACTCAGACATGTCGAAATATTTTCTTTCAAAAAAAATATTAACATAATTGTTTTTAATTTATAGAGTTTGGTATAAACCCCAGCATGGATCCCTCTAATGTTTGTCTGGTTAGACGTCTAATTATCCAGCGTTATTGAAAACACCTGTTTGGCTATTTGGGTCTAACAACAGTTATTAGCAGCCTGTTATGATGTAAAAAACTGTGAATGATTTAATGCTTTTTACGCTCCATAAAAAACTATTTTTTAATGTATTAGTCAAACATAAATTCAAACAGACCACAGTTTAGAAGCAAAAGTTTGAGGGCTTTGTACTTAAAAATCATGCTGTCACTTCAAGTTATATTTATGCAAAAATAAGGCAGTCTAAATGTTTCCTGTGATATTTAGTTTCAAGTCTTTGCAAGTTTGATTCTCAGAGAAAAAGGTGCTGTAATAATAGGAAACCAATGCCTGCCTGAGAGGAAGAAAATCCATCAAAAAAAAGTTATGGAAATCTTGGCAGTAATGTGCAGTATTGGTGACTTGTAGTCAATGGACCAAAGCATGCAAAAACCATCATTATGATTCTTTTAAGCTCTGGATTGCTCCAGGACTCAAATACCAGCTTTGCTCTTCCCCCGCCCCCCCTCTTTCCTCTCTCATTTTCTCTTTTTTTCCGACTCCTACGAACCAAGGGAAGCATAAAATGGCCCTCTTCGGGGAACACCTTGTAGTGTCTGTGTGTATGATTGAACGGGGAAAGTTTTACCTCCGGCTCGGCTCCCCAGTGACGACTCGCATCAGAGCTACTGGGCCCTGATTACTTTTTCCTGTATCTCCCGTCTCCATCACCAGCAGGGAGATGAAGCTCTTGAAGATATATCTGTCCATCTGGGTCCAGAGATGCTAACTTGAGTCCCTTTTTGGGTCCACTCACTCCTGTTCTGTTGGATAAGACGTGTTGCTTCTCTGTGTGTGTGTGTGTGTTGGTGTGTGGACGAGAGAAGAGCTTCCTGCAACAGGCACAACTGATGGTTTAGTGAATAAAATTTGATGATCAAAGTATCGGTGTCTTTCTGTTTGAGCTCTCTTTGTTTAACGCTCAAAGACAAACTCGAGTCTTTTGTTCCGTCCGTCACCACTGTCTCTAAAGTGATTTTCGCCTTGTTTACAGTACCAGTTTGTTTTTTTGCTCATTTTGTTTGAGATTTTCTTTTGCTCGCTTGTTTTTCATTCAGATTATTTTGTTTTCAAATCACATGGTGGTTCAGTAACATTTTATTTCTCAAAGACATATTTTTTGTTGACACTTAAATGAGCTATTACATCAGGTAGCTTATTTAAATTCTTTTTAACAAAATCCCATTCAGATTTTCATCCATTTTTGAAAAAAATACAAAGACAAAATCTTATTTTTGCAGGCCAGGATACTTCGGAACAGAATTCAAGTTGGATTAATCTGCATCTTTAATCACAACCACTATCTTTACCAAACCTTTACCAAATGTTTTTATTTAATAAACTTTACCTTCAGCTTGCTATAATTTCTTTACAATAGCTATGATCTTTCCCTAACCTCCTATTAATATGCACAGGCACTGTAGTAAGCGATGTTAAAAGTGATGAAATTGATGTTTTATGCCTTGCTGTACTTGCATTGTACTAAAAAAAATGTTGAATGCAATTTCAGCTTGTGCAGCTTGTGAATAAAAGCAGCGATGCACAGCTTGACATTTTGAATTAGTAATGAGATCATATATAACAGGGTCTATTATATTCTCTCTCAAACACACACATACTAGTACTCACTCACACACACTCATGCACACACACACACACACACACACACACACAAATAGTCAACTACCTGTTAGATTTTCCTGCAGGAATAATTGTTCACCTGAAAGGTCAGGGCACTAAAGAGAATCAAAGCTCTGACAGAGACGAGGGCGAAGATGAAGAGACAGGAAAGGACAGAACAGGGAGAGCATGAGGAGAGACGAAGGAGAGAGCAAATGGAGAGCTGAAGACTGAGGGGGAAAGATGCAGAGCAAGGAAAGCGAAAAAGAAAAAGCAGTGTCGAGCAATGCAAATTGGCACACACTTTGTTTCTGCACAGTCAGCAGAGTGATGAAGAATAGAGAAAGGTGCAAAGAGAGAGGTGGGCTTATATACGGGAAAAGAAGTAAGAGAAGCAACAATAAAGGCAGAAAAGAGAAGTGTGGAATAGAGAGATAACAGAAGTGTCACATCGGGAAACTTCTTGGAAGAAAGATGAGAGTGAGAAACACTGCTGACACTTCAGCGTCTGTATACTGGATAAAATATTGAACGTTAGACAGCTACATCCAAAGCTGTGACGCATGTTACTCAGATGAAGTGGTGATGTGGGAGGTGAGGGGAAGCGAGACATTCAGGGGGTCGCCGTGAGACAACTTTTTATTATGCCTGGCTTTGTACGCTCGCTGTGCTTTGACTGACACTAACTCCATGAGAGTGAAGGCTCGCCATCGACCCGCCTACCAAAGTATTAATGTTCATCTGTTTTCATGATGACTACCTGCAAAGAGAAAGGTGCCGCAGCAGCAGAAAACAGCTATTAAAGTCAGTCAGAGAGAAAAATGAAAGCAGACAAAGGCGGCTGATTCAAGACGTTTATTTCACTTTGTTCATTACATGACTTCAGTCTCATGCAGTCACTTTAGTCTCTGCATGACGCCAAAGCAAGGATTTGATTTGATTTTAAACGACAGAGAGGAAGAAAGAGAAGGAAGAAAGAATGAAAGAAGGGAGGGAGGGAGAGAGGAAGGAACAGAGAAAGACTTAAAGAGATGAAGAAGAAAGAAAAGAGAGAGCAATAATGAGATTTTAAGGGACAAAGACAGAAATGAAGATGGAAGGATTAAAGAAAGAAATAGAGAAAGAGAGGAAATGACAAAGACAAAATGAAAAAAAGAATGAAAGAAAAGAAAAGAAAGCAATAAGGAAGGAAAATTATGGAAAGAAAGGAAATAACAAAGTTGAAAGAAAGATAGAAAGGAAAGAAGAGAGCAAGGATGGAGGCAAGGATGATAAAGAATAAAGAAACAAAGGAAGGGAGAGAGATTAAGAAAGACAGACAGAAAAGAAATACAGACAGAGAAATGAAAAAGGAGAGGAAAGGCTGAAAGAAGGAAGGAAAGACAAAAAGAAAGTAAGAAAGACAGAAAGAGAGACAGACAGAGAGAGAGGGGTGACATGGGATGTGTAGTGTAACGATCTCTCTGAACCCGCAGATGCAGCAGCTCAGAGCTTGTTTAAACAATCCGATGAACACCCCCAGAGAACGTAATTACACTCACTCCTGTCTTCCCTTCTCTTCTTTCTCTCCCTCTCTTCCTCTCCTTCTCTCTCTGTCTCTTTCAAAGCTTTAATTATTTATGATTTAATCACAGGGAGCGCTAACAGACGCCACAGCTGCCGCCTGTCACACACACACACACACACACACACACACACACACACACTAATAAATGCACAAGTGTGAACACGACTAATGACTCTGTGTCACTTTGTTTTAAATTGTTCCTGTTTTCCAGTAATGATGCCTTCAAAAAAGCAAAACCCGCAAAAAATAAATGATGGTTTAAAAAGAGAAGAAAAATAGTAGAAATTGTGTCTTTTTACCTCAGCTTGAAAAAATGGTTTTTTTTGCACTAAACTGATTTAACCTATAGCTCTATTTATATTTTTACATTCTTATATTTCAGCTGTATCGCTCTTTGTATGCACATCTCTTTCTGAACATGCCGTCAGATTGGGGCTAAATAAAAATCTGCCACTCAGCACCCACACAATCAAGAGTAATTCTTCGGCGAGTAAAATTGCCTGAATCTAATACTTTTGCATTCTAATTATCTGACCAAGAAGAAAATGCGTCTTTCAAGCTGTAAGCGAAGCAGGAAGTTGGCGGGAATAAATCGTTTAAAGCACAATTTATGCATTGGAGGCTGAAGTGAGAGTAGAAATTGAAATTGCCTTTCAGGAAATCATTATTCTGTGACACCCAGTGCATGACTTTCTTTTCAGTCCCGTCTCGCACACACCAGCTTCAATGTAGGATGCAATGCACATCTGGAAGTGACTTTTTCTTCACCACATTTTACTCACTGGATGCTGTTAAATTAACTCAATATTGCCTTTAAATATTTACATATGAAAATGTGCTGCCTGGCTCTCTTACTTGGTATGCGATGAGAGTAGGAGGGGAGGAGGAGGAGGAAGGTAGAGAAGGGGAAAAAGGAGAGGTTATGTTGTCCCCTCAGGGATTAGATTGACTGTTTAATTCAAGTCATCAAACTGAAAGTCAAGACAGATGGAGAGAAGAAGGTCGGGGTTATTACAGAGGACAGAGAGAAGACAAGGAGAGAGCACAGAGGAGGAGGAGGAGATGTTGTATTGTCACTGTTTGGATGTTGTGTTGTTGTCACATTTTAATTGATGGAACTGAATCAAAGTATATGTTGAAAATTGCCCAGCAGAGCGGTGATTTATAGAAGCACATGTCAGGATTTATAGAGCAATTTCACACTAAAACAATAAAAATGTCTGTAACCTCAGCTGCTCATAAATATACCGTGACGAAGGCGTTATAGCACAAAACTTCGGTGTTACAGGTGGATGAGTTTTATGTGACACACTTAAAGAAACAATGAACCTGTCTCAAATTTTAAGTCAGCAGTTGGGAGGTTTGTCTGGATGAGAAACAAGAAAATGACCTTTTCTAATAAGACAGTGCAGATTCTGCCTGCTCCTGAAGGCACACTCACACACACACAAACACAAACAAATACACACACACACTGATTGAAATGTTCACTTTGAGGAATAAAGACGTTCAGAGAAAGTCAGAAAAGATAAATTCTGACATTTATCAGTTGGGTTCTTCCATGTCTGAGAGGAGATATCTTCTCATATCTACTCATAGGGCTGTGTGTGCATTTATGTGGGAACATACAAGTGTGTGTGTGCGAGCGTGTGTGAGTGTGTGCAAGTGATTATATTTAGACAGTCGACATGCCTCCACAGGCAATCTTCTTCTGTGTTACCATGGAAATGACAGAGCCAAATTGTCAGTTTGTACTGGAAAAGAGGGGTAAGTGGTGCAGAGCCTTGGTTTTTGTGTGTGTGTGTGTGTGTGTGTGTGTGTAAGTGTGTGTGTGTGTGTGTGCGCAAGTGGATGATGGCGCTCTTCTTCATTTATACATTTAGGTGTGAGTAGTTGTTCGATGATGCTCTCGTGGGATGATGTGTGTTTGTTTTGGTTATTGAGGCTGATAAAACAATATTAGTGGCGTCGCGCCCTCGACCACTAAATGTCTCCACGCCTGTTTGACCAGGAAATTAAATCTTTCGTGCTTTTCAGATGATGCTAAGCCGTTTGATCTCCCCAATTTTGTCTCTGCCAACATTATTGACCCTTCTCCACCTCATAGTCTTTCTTCCTTACCGTCTCTCTGGAGATCATTTCTTCTAATTCACTTTTCTGTTTTCTGTAATCGCTCTGCGTCTCACTCTGCCTTTTAGTGCATCTGTCCACCCCTCACTGGGAGATGGGGGTTACATGCAGCTGTTCTGGGAGGAAGCAAAGAAGACAGATGATGAGATTTTCGCCGAGGTTCATTTAACTGCTTTTGGGGGGCCGTGTGCTCACCAAAAGCAGTTAAATGAACCTGAAATGTAGAAGATGGGAATTTTAGATTCCCAAACTTCTTGAGACAACTGTGCAGCTGTCACCCTGAAGACCGAGCTTTCGAGGGTTGATCGAGTAGCTGAAACATTTTTAATCAAACCTTGTCTGATTTTAGCCTTACATTGTTGGTCTATGGATGGCAGTGATGGTAAGTCCACCACTTTGGCCAAAATGAAACATCTGAACACCTGTCATATTGGATTGGATTTCACATCATGCACAGTTGATCTATAATAAGACCTCTGTTGATTTTCTGACCATTAATATAAGTGACCAGTAGTTAAAGGTTTTTGAATTTCCTGATGAAATATCCCAACATCTAATTTTTGAATTGGGGTTAAAAGGTGAATCCAGTTACTAGTGGTAAAATTTTTTGTTTTGTTCCACAGTTTGGATTATTTCTTGCAAACCTAATGACATTCCCTGCTGCCTCAGTTTAATAATTAGAAAGTGCTAATTAGCAAATGTTTACATTCTGACACACTGATGTAAAATTATGAACATGGGTAGGAGTGTACCTGCTAAACATTTGCGTGTTAGCATCTTTATTGTTAGCATGTTAGCATGCTCATGTTAGCTTTTAGCTCAAAGCACTGCTGTTCCTATACAACTGCACACAGGCTGATTATATGACCACAGATTCTTATAAAAGTCTAAAAATAAGAATCGCTCTGAAGTCTTCAGGGTAAAACTAAGACTTTCAAACTTATGAGCCACACTATAACTTCTAGCTATCTCCTCCTGTTGCGCTTCTCAATCACAAATTTTCCAGCCAACTTCTCAGACGCAAACAATATTAGAGGGAAGTTAGAGGGTAAAGTTGGTGGCATAACTGTAGGCAAGGTAAACCTCAGTGTAACCAGTAAATTGCTTGACAAAATGTGGGCATCGGTTTTAGGGGAAATTACAATGTAATTATTTTGTCTGAGTAATAATAACATTCTTCTAACCTCTGGGTACATTGTTCACTGTACCATAATGATACATGCTGACACTGATCAAAGTGAAAGTAAAACTGCAGCCTGCAGGAAATTGTGGGTACAAGATCAGCACAATCCTCTTCAAACAAAGGGCATGTAGGCGTGAAAATACGCTAGCAGCAGACACAAACTCCACCCCACAACAAGAAGAGAAGGAGCTATTCAACTGGGCAAAGCAAATGTGCTAGAACAAGGAGAAAAACTCGACATCTCCCTTTCTCACTGTGTTTGTATTGTCTCTGTGTATGCTAGCAGTGCTGGTCACACACACTTTTACCTGAGGACACTGAATAGATATTGTAAGGGGCTAGGAAGAGGAAGGTCAGGGAGCAGAGATACAACAATGAGCTTTGTACTTCGCTTGAGGGAGGCCTGAGGGGCTGTGAAAATGTTCTTTCGTTGTCTAAGTACTGTATGTGTCTGTGCGAGTTTTTGGGGAAACGGCGAAGAGTAGAACAAGCAGTGTGTCCAGGTCTGATATGAGGGGATCATTTGAATTAGCAGTCTGTGCTGGTGTGCTGATATTTTTCTACAGGAAGCAGAGTGTGTGCAAACTGAAACAGGAGCTATTACTCTCTTCATCTTATCCTTTCATCATTTTTCATTTCATTTCACTTCATCTGTGTGTTTTTCTGTGTCTATCAGTGTGAGTGGCAGTGAGTGGGCGCATGAGAGCGCAAGAGAGGGATGAAGGAGGGGAGGAGCAGGGAGAGAAGAGATGGTGTCAGAGCTGCTCGCGGCAGCTGAGAGATATTCATGGACAATAAACAAGATCCACTGTACAAAAATATGCTCAAGTTTGGATAGAGTACCTCTACACACACTTACACACACACACTCATCCCCATGTGCATGCACATAATAGATTTATATGATTATCAGAAAAGGAGATGAGGGAGGAATGTGACATCCAAACACGGTGTGCTCGCTTCGGTAGGAAATAGGGGATGTTCTGCTTCTGCTTAATCCAATAACAAGAAACAGCCAATTCTCACAGTTTTATGAATAACATTGCAGTTCTAACCCAGAAAGCAGAGAAAACCTGTTGAAAGTACACACTCTGCTGCTCACTTAGTATAACTTAGAAAAGAAGCAGCTGTATCTGGAAATATGTTGAAAGTTTACTCTTGCATAATTACTGGAACTTCAGGTATAATTTGGTTAATGTGGCATTAAATATGATGCAAGTTCTGACTTCAAAGCCCCTGAAAACTTGGTTTCAAATCTTCATGGTGCTGAACTCTAATCAGTACACAGAAATTTATCAATTAATTTTTTTGATCTTTTTGAAACGGAGTCTTAAAATCTGTGTGAAATGCACAGAAAAAACACAAAATACAGAAATACCAACATTTTTTAAGTTTAAACAGCTGTAGTTGTGAAAGAATCTATTAATCTTAGTTTTTTAATGATAAATAAAGAGTGCATTAGGCCTCATCCATATCATAAGAATATATAAATGTGGACTGTCAGAGTTTTGCAGCTTTGATGTTTATTATTCAGTATCTAACCCATTAGCATGTGTGGCCACTGGGTGGCTCCAGGATGGCCTCAGGATATTGCTGAACTTATTTCTATTTTATCATTAACATTGAATTAATATTATCATGTTCATTGCATTAATATGCGACTAGTGTTTCCTCACACAAATGGAGATGTTTTTAAAAAGGAAAAGACCTGATGAGCAGAACAACAGGCCACTTGACAAAAGCTTAGCTTAGTTTTATCAGTTGGCCCTCTTATGAACTAATGTTATTTGTGGGTTTTCTATGGAAAAGTTAGGGACAGCCTGACGTCAGCCTGATGATGTGGGCAAACCTTTGAGCTCAACTCGCAGGAGTATTGGATTTTTGTATGATCAATACATCAATTTGCTTGAGTACCTTGATTTGTCAGTTATTTAATGTACCAGATTAGCCAAAAGAAATATTGCTGTCTAGTTGTTTTATCCAGAAACGTCTTCTGATTTGATTTTCTAAAACATTATTTTGATAAGATTGAGGTAGATTGGACTCAGTGTCTCTGGTACATAATTTGTTCACTAGAGAGCACTGACTAGATAGTTTTCATCTATAAAATATCATGCTAATAACTGTCATACACCAGAAAGAATCCAAATGCAGAAATGAACAGGCAGAGGCAAAAATACGGCAAAGAACTGAAATTTACT
>JAPZDV010000024.1:10814248-10825667 GCA_029814665.1 Acanthurus lineatus | reverse complement strand
GTACGGGGGTGTGAGCAGGAGGAGCAGGAGAAGCAGGAGGAGGGTGGAGCTAAGAAGCTCCAGCAGAGTCCATGACAATAACCCTTCTTGGGTGTCAATTTTAATAATCTGATTTTGCAAAATCTCAAATGGGTGTCAGCTTTAGAAATCTAGAATTACTAGATATTAAAATATTGATTTGCATGCACTCTGACTGAAGTTTTCTAAAGCAAAAGTCTGTACCAAAGTCAGAGTAAAGTCTCTGAAGGCTGTATAACTGTATGAAGCTGTGATGTATTTACTTGTGTCATGTCTCTGTGTGTCTTTGTTTGCCATCTGAGAGCGCTCTCTTCACAACCTCCTGTTCGTGGCGACCACTGTGTGTCTGACCTGCCTGATACTCGAACTGACTCCCATCTGCCTGTGCTGCGGCACCTTGCTCTGGCCTACATTTCAGGCCAACTCAAACTGCTGTTACGCTGTTCATACTTACTGGAGGAGCACCAACAAAACGTTGTGATAATGACGAGCTAAAATGTCTATTAAAAAAATCCCACTTTTTTTTTGCTACCCTCAACCAAATAATGACACCAGTTGAGAACAAGAAGGAAAAGAGGGGAGAGCTGCGATGGAAAAACAACATGTGTTACAGTTTCATTTCTCAGTAACCGTAGAAACAGCCCCTATGGATGTAAAATTGTTGTCACCTTGGGAACGAGATTGGATGTAGAGAGCAAGATAGGAGAAATGTATGGAACGGGTCGAGGAGCGATTGATGTCATTATGGCAGGTTATACTTGGCATAATAAGGCGTAAGGTGTGTGTGTGAGAGTACCTGAGTTTCTGTGAGTGTCAGTCAAACAAAGAGAAATCAAGGCGTAGGGAGGAATTAATCAGCGCCCTCTTTTCTTTCTTTCGGTGGAGCGTTCTGATGGATACAGTTATTATGTAAATGATTGTTCCTGCATTTGCTCTGCAGATCCTAATTTTGCCTTCTGCGTCGTTGCCTCCTGCGCACAGAGATCTAAAAGTGTGTGGGGGTTATGTGGGTGTAACAGATTAGTAGCATCTCCTCTATGAGTGGAGTGAACTACACTGACCTCTGAGTCACAGTAACCCTCAGATCGCAGTGCTAAGCGCTTTACTGAGCTCTCTTTCCCTGCTGGTTTAAACCGGTTGTGGATTTTTTTTCTACACATATTCAAAAGTGCTTTAACTTCTGGTTGTAAAATTTAGATTTTTTCTTTCCACTTATCCTTTTTAATCTCCTAAAAATTGTCTCAAATTAACTTTAAATATCTTTGGAGTTTGGAGGAAATGTCCAAAAACATTAGGCAGAGCAGATTTAGGAGGAAGTCTTTTCGAGACCAGTATTGAAAACAGCTTTGTGTTCCTGGAGTCGGACTTTTTCAAAGAATTTTTAAAAATAGGAACTTTTTTCTCCAATTTTAGCCAAAAAACAAAAAAGATAAAAAAGAAAGATCTTCAGTGGAGGAATCAGATAGGAGAAGGGACCCTTTTTTAAGAAATGCAGGTGCATTGGTGGGACGTCTTGTTTCAGCTATGGATGAGATGATGAAATAAGTCCCAGGAAGTTGAGTTTGAGTAATGGATTCATAAGTTTAAAGATTTATCAGTTGCCAAAACACTACTAAGCACTTTGTATTACTAAAAGGCTCAGTTTTATTGCTGGCGATTCATCACAATAACAATAATTTTACGTTTTATTACGACGAGTTTGAGCTAAAGAGTAGAAATATGCTGCTCTAGTTACAGGGAGATGTGCTTGCATCTGAAGTGTTTTGCTCAACACTGTGATTTTCTGCTGGAGCAAAGCAGGGTGCCGATGCAGAGGACTCATTAAAATAAACAAGGCAACAGGGCTGGTGTCAGTCTGAACCTTTAACTGCATATAAAGATGGAGTACATGACAGCTCCCAAAACATCTTGATTGCCTCCCGGTGCCTGGCTGCTCAGCAGGTCATAAATAATGTAATCAGGTCTGACATGGGTCAAACCAAATGATCAGAGTGTTGTTTTTTTAAAGTTTGATAGCATCATGATTGATCGACGGCTAAACCTAACCTGGAATTTATTCGGGCAAGACCTTGATACTGAAGATCCACCTCTGCCATCACTGCTGCAAAGACTCTTTTTGTGCAACTAAATCAGATTTTAATTAAATTATTAAATGTTTTTTCTTCCATTAATTTACATTAAGCCCTTCTTGCAGGGCACCTTCCCCCTTCAAAGTTTTATGTATGAAACTCTCTTTTCTACAGAGGCAGAAAGCTGGAGCTTCATCTTTGTTTTCATCTAAAAGCCTGAATACCTGCACCACCTCCCACTTAATGTTTGACCTTAAAACTAATGAAAAGTTACATCTTATAATAATCTCAAAAGATTTGAAAAAAGTTACACAAACTTAATGCAGCCCTGCTCTTATGATCTAAAATTCTAAAGGGAACAATTTGATTTTACTTTGCAGCTTGATAAGAACCTTGAAAACTGAACATAGCTTAAAGACACCTGGTTTCAAGTACACAGTCATCGAAACCTTGAAGTCAGTGGTGAAACATTTGGAAGAAGATTAGCGAGAACGCAGCCCACGAGTATGTTCTGTAACCCTCTCAGAGTCTCACAGGTTAACAGCAACAGATGGGGAGAAAAGTGAATGATGCACACAGACTAAAACACAGGAAAATATATCAGTACTAGCACCTATATGTGTGTGCGTATGCATGACTGAGTCTGTGAAGCATATTAGATATTTGTATGTATTTTCTTTTTCTTCCTGAAATTAATGTTCTTGTATAGTTTTCAAAAATGAGAACAGCAGACCTCATCTTTCATTCCTCTTTTTCTGAACCCCACGATCCTCTCTTTCCTTTCCTCCATGGCTCTCGGGTTAGGTCAGGTTAGATTCCAAGTAAGCTCCAAAATAATCATCGTAACTTATATGAGGGAGCTTAGAGCGAAAGCCTGACAGAAATTCCATCTGAAAGCGGTCTGAAATATTTTGATGTTGCCCTAAAAAATCCTTAAGAATATTATCTGCAACAAGAAAGAAAAATACTTTGCTATTTTCAGGGTTTATTGGAATTAATTACTTTTTTTTCAATCAAATCAATTTGCACTTTTGACACAAACTAAACATTAGGCACTAATCTTTAACACAAGAATTAAAATTCCATTAATTTAAATACTCTGTCTTTAGAGTCAGGCATTTTTTCCGCCAGAAATGTCTGCTCTATGTTACAGGACAAAAAAAATATTCAAAATTCAACACAAAGGTTGAAAATTAGTAAAATAAATGACTTCTGTGGCAAATGTCAGCAGAATTAGGTTACACAGGGAGCGTAGCATAAATGTTAATCATGTATTTGGCATTTCACTAATGTGAGGTAGAGGGAGGGGCAGGACGGCATCAACTGTGCTTAAGCACATATTAGTGCTCACTAAGAAACACAGTGACAAACACACACACACACACACAGATGGAAGATCAAAGGCTGCAGAGTGGCTGGTAAGTGACAGCTTGATCAGAAAGTTTCATGTTTCTGCTTTTGACTGATCCGACAGGAAACAGACACACAGCCTCTGTATCCTGGCAACAGCTCTCTTTCTCTGTGGCACTGAGAGATGGACAGGATGCAAGGCTGTGTGTGTGTGTGTGTATAATGGATTGTGAATACACTGGTGTCTCGTGTCCATTCAACTTCCGAAAATCTGTCGGACCCAGCAGTCTGTCCATAACTTCATGCTGCATGGTCAAACTTTCAAACAGACAGAACTTTATTTACAATTTTCACAAAGCTTTTATGCTAATTGTTGGCCTTAGTAATGCTAATACATGCCTTAGTAAGAAAAGCACAGACAGTAAATTTAAAGATAGCTGAATTCCATTTAGCTGCTCTGCTTTCAAGGTCTCGCTGTTTATGCATGCTGGCTACAGCGCCTGAACTTGCAGACTGATCCTTCGTGGCTTGCAAAGCTGCAAGGATACACAAGCCCCCGATGAGACGAGCTTTGAACCACAAGACTTTTTTATTGTCAGTATTTCTAGAATATTTTTTAATGCAACTTAGTGTCTTCTCTTTTACACTTCTCTTCGATTTTATATGTCTATATAGTGTTTTTTCACGATGCAAATATAAAGTCTGGTCATACTGGTGTTTACATTTAGTCAGTGAGTACAAAAAATCCTGAACGAGCCCTCTTGCAGAATTGATAAATCAGAAGTTTAACTTTCCAGTCACATACTTGTTCATTCAATGAGTTTAAAGTGTGATGAACTTGAGGCACTTGAGACACTTGAAAAGAACATTGTTAATTTTATTTGTACTTTTTTCTAGACAAATCAGGATGTCTGCTGTCTGAAAGGCCTCTGGTGCAGCCATATAACACATTGCCTGTTGATTTTGGATAATTCACTCACTGTAGGCATCATTTTTCAGTGCAGTGATATTGCCATGGAGTGTGGTCCACATTTCTTTTTCTCATATTTATTATTTTTGTAGGTAGTTTCAGTCTTACTCCAGTGAACTCATCACAGCATGAATTTACCAAACCATCACTTAAATCCATCCATTCAGGCCAGACTGCAGCATCAGCAGTTTGATTCAAAGAGCTGCTGCTGTCGGCCAGAAATTGGTCCGGTATCATGACAGTTCTGCTTATTTTGATTCAGTCTTCAAATGTATTCATTCTAACTGGTACAAGGGAGTTCTCATACAACCCAAATTTACGTGAAGAACATTATTCTGATGAAGCGCCAGGCTTGATTTAAATAAACATGAAAATTAAATGACATGGAGTCTTTAAGGGTGTTATTATTACAAAGGGAAGTGACGATGTTGTGACGAACTTTATTATGACGAAGGAAAGATTAATCAGATTGCCATGGCTACGAACCATGGATGCATGTGGATGTAATGCTGCGGATCATCAGAACACAATCTGCAGAGGAGATACATGTTAATGCCAGGTGTAAACGGCCCTTTGGTACATTTGCTTGCGTAGGGACTTTTGAGCATGTCTGCATGTAAGTGTGTTAGAATATATGTGTGAAAGAATATCTGACTTTGGCTCACCGTATGAGATGTCATCTTGTGTGGGTGGAACAAAGAGAGCGTACCTCTGTGTGTGTGTGTGTGTGTGTGTGTGTGTGTGTGTGTTTGCATGTCTGTGTGAGTGTCTTAATCCTGCCCGTCAAAATGATTTTACAGACCTCGCTCATCTCCTCCAGTCTTTCCAAACAGAGGAAGAGAAGATTAGTCACACCTCCTCCACTCTTGCTCTCAGTCTCTCCCTTTATCCTCTCTTCCACAAGTGTGTATCTTTGTGTAAGTGTGTGTGTATCTCTGCGTCTGTGTGTATTTGTGCGTATGTGTGTGCGCATACGAGGATGTGTTTGTGTTTGTGTGTGGGCTCAGCGGTTTTACGTAAAGCTCCATAGAAAAGGCAAGAGTCAAGCAGAGAGTCCTTGGCAGCAGAATACAATCGCTGCTCAATGGACCATTTTCTGCAGAGCTGACCCTGCCATATTGAGTTTTCTGTAGAGGAGCACTTGCACACACACACACACACACACACACACACACATGCACACATGCGCGCGCACACACACACACACACACACACACACACACACACACACACAAACTCATACGTACACCAGGCTTTATAAGATGAGGCTGTAGTGAAACATTCAAAAATACGAAAGAGAAATGACACATAAACACATGAAGAAGGTTTATAAATTTAACAGCGTGCACACACAAGGACATTACACACTTAAAAATACACAAACACATTAATCTAAGTACACACACATACACATGCAGATATACAGATGACAGAAAGCTGTGGCTTTTCAGAATTATGTGCCCACGTTTGGCTTGATAATGATAATTACCACCTAATCACATATTCACACGCAGAGCGTAATTACCCACACAGCTGTTTATACACACTGTTTGTGTGTTTGAGTATGTATGCATGTGTTTATAAAGCGTGTGCAGGCGTACATGTGTGCCTTTAGGTCAAAGGGAAGTGCGCAGTGTTTCCTGCTGTGTGGAAGTGTGTGTGATGACATGATGACCTCTTCATAGGAGTCGCTCAGTCACCTTTGACCTTTAGCCAAAATGAGGCTTTTGGGGGGGAAGACCTTGATTTGTACACTGTCACGTAGTTTGTGTTTTCAACCATGAGTCGTGACTTAAAAGAGGAGGTTTGAGATTCTTTCAAAGAGCTTGTTGTATAATTTTTTTCTTATGCAGAGTATTTTAAACCATACTAGTCTATTTGTTTGTCGATTACAGGGAAACGATGTCTTCAAAACAAGGAGATGCTAAAACATGATGTCAGAAAACTGCAAAATTTTCTTGTTGTAATCTTGTGATCAATTCTTAAATAATAATCGTCTTTTTTTCTCTCTCCCTTTCTTTCATTGATTCCTGTCTCTTGTACTGATGCCCCATGACACTTCTATTTAAGGTAAGAGACAGATGCACACACTCTCTTTATCCCAGATAGATAGATAGATAGATAGATAGATAGATAGATAGATAGATAGATAGATAGATAGATAGATAGATAGATAGATAGATCATGGACTTTTTCAAACACAAATTTGGTCTACAACATTGACTTGGGAGGCAAAAGATGTGAGGTAAACAGGTAGATTGATGGAGCGACAAGCAGAGGATGGATCAATAAACAAGCTGATGAAGAGGAAGACTGATCGAGGGACTGACAGAAGGGCAGACGGATCAACAGATGGGCAGATTAATAGATCTCAGATTAATAGATTAGGACACAGACACACACAGATATAGACAGATGAACAGAGCGACAGAGAAACCCAAAAAAAGAGGTGGACAGAAGGACAATCATATCTACAAGTCTGCTTACGGACATTTTGGCTGGGATGGTTTTCCTCTGTTGCCATGGCAGCGCTGTCACATACCAGCTGGACTGGAGGAGAGATGCCCTGACACACACACCCCCACACACACCCACACACGCACACACACATATGCATTATCTCTGCACTCTTCAACCAAATGACTTATTTGACTTAATTACATAAATTAAAAACACCTTCCTGCAGAGAGGAAAATTATGGAGATGGAGTCATTAATGCCTGTGTTTAGTTTTACAAGCGACTGTGAGAACGAGTCTTGACTGTAACAGCGATTCCTGCAATACGTCTTGTCGACTTTAAGGTGCTATCAGGAAGATGTGTCACTTTAGTAACATCTAGTGGTAGTTGTGAGAAACACTGACAATACAAGCTAGGTCAATTTTGCATGAGTCATTATTAATTGATAATGCCATTGAGTAGACATATATATCTATATTCAGTGCATCATCACAGTGTTTATACATGTATCCAAATATCCAACCAAGTTCAGGGTCCAAAACTGCATCACCAAGCAGTAGAGCAAAATTTGGTGTATTCTCTTTCTTTCTTTCTTTCTTTCTTTCTGTCTTTGTTTCTTTCTTTCTTTCGTTCTTTCTCTCTCTTCTTTTCTGTTATTTCAGCACTGTTCTAACCTTTTCCACCCCGAGTCGATCCACCTGAACCTGCCATATATTCTAATCCTGCATTTCCGTCACTCCCTCTGCCTCTCTCATCTGTCTTTTTAATTTACACTGACACACACACGCACTTACCCCACTTTTCACCTATCCAATCTTTCTTCTTTTATTAGTTTTTTTCTCTGTCATTGTCTGCTGTCTATCAATCACTTCATCCCTAATCTATTGTCACCACATTTCTTTGTTTCATACCTGCAGATCTTACAACATGATTCTCTTTTCATCTTTTTATTTTACTTCTTCCCCCCAGTCTCTCCTCTTTTTGCTGTCCATCCTGTTTACTGTCTTTACACTATTGACTCTAATCAATAACGTTAATTGATTACTGCTGCTCTGAAAGGTTAGGACTCAGCTGTCACACTGTCCAATTCTGCTTTGCTACTATGTGCATATGTGCGTTTGAGCCATATGCACTGTGACATCCCTTTTCTTCTCATTTCAATCAGCTACCCTCACTATGTGTTTATGCTCAATGCACACACACACACGCACACGCACACACACACACACACACACACAGAAGAACAGAAGCACATGTAATATATGCTTTTGACACAGATGTGTAATTGGCTGTGCGGTTGCTCTTCAAACAAATTAACCTCACTGTGTCTGCAGTACATAAATGCAGTTCAAACACTGGGTTTACACACACAAACACACCCATACACACACACAGAAACTACCAGACACACACAAGCTGGTAAGTAACAACTACAATAACAAAGTTCAAATGGTCAAGATTTTTTCTTTGCTTGAGCGAATACATTTTTCTGTGGTCACTTAGAAGACTCACTCAAGTGCAATAACACATATAAGCACACACACACACACAGATAAAAACACGCACACATACATAAGGATAGGATTAAACAGCATGGTTCAGTACGGTACTTGTGTGTGCTGCAGGTGTGCTCAGTGTTAAACTGTCATTCCTGAAGCACCTTTGAAAAATACATGTTGATATGTTTGTTTTCATGTTCATGCCTCTGTTCTCACCTTCGGCAAACATGAAAATGCAATTTCAGCAGCCTATTAGTTCAGACAAAAATGCATCCTTCCAGGATTAACCCGGTCAAATGTGCTTGGAGATGCAGGCATCACATGTGTGCAGGTGTTTTATGTTAGAAATGTGTGCTTGTGCTGATGTCTGCAGCACACTGATCAATTGTGACGAGCGCATGGAATAATTTTGTGAGCCTTTTCTGAACTATACATGTATTTAACACAATGTCATTGCCACACACACACACACTCATACACACACCCACACTCACGCTCACACGCACACACACACAGGAGATATAGTTATTTTGAAATTCAAAGTAGGCTTCTGCAAGTCCCTGATAAGGCAGCCTTGGGCAAGATTCTGCAAATATTAATATTAGTTTTTACTATTTCACTGGGTTTGCGTCAACGTGTGCGTGCGTGCGTGCGTGTGTGTGTTTGTGTGAGTTTGTGATAATGTCTGTTTGCAAGGTAGCTGACTATCCATCACTAACTCCCTATCAATCACTTCTTGTCCAATCAGCTAAGTGGACCCCATCAGAGGTTTTGTGTGTGTTTGTGTTAGTGTGTGTGTCAGTGTTTAAAATGCATTACACTGCTTTCATTTAATTCGTGTATTTAACATAGTAGTTTTTTTTTGCATGTAGTCAACAGAAGCTCATTCAAATGTCAGATTTAAAGTTTTTTAGTCGTCTTCTGCTCTCAGCTAAAACTGAACCAAACATGTAACTCAACAAAACAAATGATGCAACAAGCTCAACAAACACACACATACTTCACCACCTGGCTCTGCTACAGTAGTAGATTATACTGCAAGCTGGTAGCAATATGATCTCTGCAGCGTCTTCACATGAGCTGTATCTTTTCTTTGCTGCTTCACATCTGGCTTTTGTTTGACATGTGCACACTATGCTTCTGGGTGTGTGTGCATTTGTGTGTGTGCGTGTGTGTGTGTGAGTGAGTGAGTACTAAATCAGTAATTTATGTCCTGCCACAGCAGGCTTCCTGTCCAGTCTGCTCCGTCTGTGTGTGTCTGTGGCAGGAATCCTTTAGTTAGAATTATGGCCTCAGGCAGCAGAAACACACTGTCATGCTGTTTTTGTGTGTGTGTGAGTGTGTAAGTGTGTGTGTGCATGTTTGTGCATGTGTGTTTGTGTGTGACCCCTAGGGCTACTATTGATTGAGTGTCTGGTACCCCATTGTCAGCACACAGTTAGCCTCATTAGAAATAGGTCTTGCAGCCCACCTCCTCTTCCTCTTCCTCATTACATATCTTCATCACATTTTCTTCCTCCACCGCATTCACCTCCCATGACCCCGTCCTCCTTTCCTTTCCTTTCCTTTCCTCTCCTCTCCTATCCTCTCTCCTCTTGGCTGTCTTACCTTGAAAGATGAGACACGGGTAACAAGAGATTGGCACCATTGTTGTCAGTAGTAATGGCACATTGAGTGTGGAAAAACATAATGCACTGTGAAGGACAATGGTTTAATGACACACACAAAAAAAATGTTTTGTGTAATTATTGGCAGCAGCTCCTCTTTTCACCTCACACAGCAGCTGATGAATAATGAATGTAACATCGTCCCTCACCGGCTCATGTAGGATTTCCACAAAAAAACATCATAATTACATGAAGGGTGAGCAGCCTCTTTGCAAATTAAACAGTCTAAGTGAAAAAAAAAAGTAATTTGTTGAGCACCTTTCAAGACTGATGGTCACAATGTGGTTATGAAATGCGCATTTAATTCACTTAAATTCAAATCAGTTCATAAAAATTTTTATTTGTCTCTAAGGGGACTGTTTAAAGCAGACATTTTTAAAGCAATTACACCAAAAAAGGACATTCGAACACATGAGAAAAACCAGAGTGAAAATAAAGGTGGCATAGTTACATGAAAGTAGCAAGAAATTATTAATAAACACTATCAAATATCAATAATAAATATCAATAACAGTTTTAAATACAGTGGCCGTTCTACAGTTAAAATATATATAACTTGTGTATAAGATAAAGTAAACACAGTAAGTAAACAAAGTGTAATGGTGTTTTGTGCTTGTACAAAGAAATGATGAAAACTACAGTCCTCACCTTTTAGTCAATAAAAAATTTGCTATTAAAATAAATAAAGAAAAGCTGTGAACATGGCGGGGATACAATCATCACAGATGGCTATTTTAGGGTTGGGCGTCACTCGTCAGGTCCTGTGTGGGCCCAATAACTCAGTGAATGTAATGTCAGGGCCTCACCTTGTTACCCTGCGCACAGTGAAAAAGATTTTGAAATCTAATCTGCATGTAAGCAGGGAGCCAGTTGAAAGGAGGCCAGTCATGGGGCGATGTGGGACCTGCGCGAGTATTTGTCAAAAGCCTGGCAGCAGCGCCCTGCAGCTGCTGCAGCCAGGTCATTGTTGACTGATAGAAGCAGGAAAACAAGCCAATACCAAAGACCTGACATGATGAGATAAAAGCATGAACGAGAAAGATGGAAACCCTGGTCAGGTTGCCAGTCCATCGCTGGGTTGAAAAAACACAGAAAACAAAACAAAAGCTCGCCCAGAGTTTCCAGTTCACCTGCTCTGCTTGTCTTCACTGTGGCTGCAAACCAAATCCACATGAAAACAGAGAATATACTCATAATAATAAACATTGAGCCAATATGCTGCTGACTTATTAATATGTGCTTGAAATAATCACACTCACCCAGATGAGTTGGATACAGGAACAGGGAAAGAGAACTTTATTAAAGATATAAATAAACCTAATCACTCTTGAAAATTTAACATTGTAAGTCAGCTTGGTTTTTCTTTAAATCACCTGTCTTCTCAGATG
>JAPZDV010000024.1:10784961-10806956 GCA_029814665.1 Acanthurus lineatus | reverse complement strand
CTCCAGTTCAATTCATTGACATTTTTTCCATGAGGATTTTTCTACCCTTTTCTCATTGACTTATTATGAGAATGCCAACCACAACCAAGTTGTTCCCCCTGCATTGATTATCCAGGTAGTCAACTTTACTTGTCAGCTTTACTTGTCAGTTTGTCGACAGTTTCTTTCATAGAGGAGAAATTTCTCAAAACATTGAATTGAAGGAGTTAAAAATGTTGACATACTGAGCTGAACATTCAGATTCTCCACCAGACCGGGTCAGTGTTGTTATTGTTGTCACTGGTGTCATTGTAGGAATGACACCCGATGCAGAAACATTAGTGCCGCTTTAATCACCACGGAGAGCCACAAGCACCGGAGGGGATGACAGAGGAGGTGTCACACTGTCCAAAGGATGCTGATGCTGCTCAGACACAGTCTGAAACAAAAGGAGACGTGCATGTCTAAACACGGAACAGAGGAACTAAATCATTTAATCACTTAGACACTCATCAACAGGAGTAAACAGCTGCACACAGAACAAGCTGGATGGACGCGGTCTTTCATTTCTTATTGAACATACAGAAATCTATACAGTGACAGAAACTGGTCTGCTGTGCTGAACTGGAATAATGTTTTGAAAGGTATCCTGTTCAAGTTTTTGCAAACAATTATGGTTTGTCTTTTTTATGTCACAAGACAAATTTCCACAAAGAATAAACTGGTACATACTTGCTGATAGCTCCCCTGTGAGCACCCTCTCTCTTTGCTTCGCTCTGCTCTGGATCCATTTAAAGGATTGATACATCCTTCAAGATGGCATGATGAGACAAATTTCCAGGTCAGAGGCAGGAGGAGGAGGAGACAGGAGATGAGGAGGCTCCAAATAGTAAAAATAAGAGGGGCCTTGTGTTTATATCCATTTGCTTGCGACTGTCTTCTTCTTCCTTGGCTCAATTGACGCCACATTTCTTGGCACGTTTTCTCCACCAACTGTTGATCAGTAGAACAGCATGAGGCTGTGGTCTATCACGTCACTTGTGTGTGCATCCCATTGCATAAGCAGGGAAAAAAACAACAAAAAGGAGACCTAAAAACTATCTTTGTCTTTATTTATCTGGAAAAGTTTCCTGTGTTGTTCTACTTGAGGTCAAAAACTCCACCTTTGAGTCTGAGTTTGAATTTAAAAGCATCAGTTAAGACAAAAAAAGACAGATTTTTTATGTGTTGCACCTTTCAACGAGACAAATTCAATACAAAGAAATGAAGACAAGCTATGAAAGGAACACAAGGCAATATGAAAATAGACAGAGAGGATTTAAAAGGATTAAGACAAAGTAAAAGAGAAGAGCAGAATTTAAATAAATATAAATGCAGGGGCGTCAAGAAGCAGAAGTACTTGAGCTCATCAGTTTAATTGGTCTGTTTTACATAACATACATCTTTATGTGCATCCATTAGATTTACATATTTTTACAGTGAAGGCTTAAAAATGCCCATAAAAAGGCAATTACAGAGCCTAACATATTCTTATTCTTACAAAAAAGACAAAAAGAAAAAAAATCAAAAAGAGCGTTTATATAAAGATAATTGAGGATTAAGCAGAAACGACAGGCACAGCAGGTTTCATATAGACAACATCCCTTAAAACTCTGCTGTGCTTTCTTTTACAACTTACTTTTGATTTTTTTCTCTGTCTTTTTCTTTAATTAAAATGTAATATTTATGAGGCCCGATGAAGACAGCTGCCTGCTGTTGTCTCTGGAGGCGCTAAAATAGGCCTCAGACCGACTGAGAGGAGAATTGGCAGCCGTCATTTATGCCAAGTTTTGTAACATTTGGGTCTAATTCAAATTAATCTTGCAGGGTTTCGATATAAATGAGCTCCTATGAAAAATGACTATGGGCTGTAATTAAGACATGAAGCCTTAATACTAGCAAAAAAGTGTGATATGATTAATGATTTTTCTTGTAGATCTGTGATATGTGAAAGCACAGATTGGACAAACGCTGACCAAAGAGGCAGCGCTGGTAAAAACATTGGATTCGCTCTTTTTTCTTGCAGTACATCAACACTTGTCTCTCTTTCCTCTGAGCGGGGTGTGAATTTCATCAGCGAGCAGTTTTCTGTCGTTATGGGACTGGATTCCCCTGTTTAGTCAGTCAACTCCTGCCTTTCCACGTGTTTTTTTCAGGTCTGAATTTCTTTGCCTGACTCTTTCTGTCTATCAAGCGCCTCCCTTTGAGTCATGCACAGGAAATATTTATGAATTATGGTCTGTTGGCTAGTCTCGGTTTAATAACTCTCACTCAAAACTTGAGGAAAAAAAACCTGCCTATCTTCCTCTCACTCTGTCTTTCTGTATTCACACACACACACATACAAACACAGAGGTTAGTTAATTAATTTGCAGCTTCATGATGCATCTGTTTCTCCTCTTCTTCACACAGTGAAAGGTCGGCCTTACTATCACCATATAGCAGCATCAATTTGTTTTTTTACACCTCCAGTCCTTTATTGCTTGAGTGAGATGAGTGTGAGTGTGTGTGTATGCATGTGTGTGATAGAGAAAAAATGAAAATATGCTAAATTGTCTTCCTCTCCTTCCTCTGTGTGCCTCCATTGACTTAGATAAAATTTTCATGAAACTTCTTTTCCACTTTATGCACTCTTTAATTTTCATTATTGGAAATATCTTTGGGTCATTGTGTGTGTGTGTGTGTGTGTGTGTGTGCCTGAGCGTTTGTGTGAGTCGCGGGGCCCGTCATCATGGCTTGGCTGTATTCTACAGTGCATGTGTCTCCAGTATGTTAGTGATGCTACTGGAGACCCAGCTCTGTTGGAATAACAACCAGGACCCACTGCAACGCTACCAGCCTCCCTTAGGCCATGCTGTGTGTGTGTGTGTGTGTGTGTGTGTGTGTGTGTGTGTGTGTGTGTGGGCGTGTGCACCCTCCCTCTGTGTGTTTTTTTCTCTCAGGCAGACACCCTGATTTAGTCTTTACATTTGTCCTTCTTCACTCCTCTCTCCCCTTAGTGACTGACAGGCAGCTAGAAAAAATCAATCGGCATCAGTAATTCACTCAAGTGTTAAAGAGTGAACAGTACATCCCCTGTCGACTTAAACCTCCTTGGGTAAACATGCAGCAGGTGAAGGAGTGAGCAAGCTGGTGATTTACCGGAATGCTTGTCAGGGCTTTTACATGGATGATTTTACATAAAAATCTATAGGCATGAGGGAGGATGCCTTTAATCATCTGCAAGTACGATACTATTACCCACCATCCTCCTGCTGTGAGATCAAGGTCGAACAGTGAACCTCTTGAAATGCAGATTGGCTTGATTCGTGGAGTGAACAATGCAGCAGATGAGAAATAAGGGAGTTACCCTAAGGGCTCTAATTAGCTCCTTGAACTAATCCTCCTGGTCGAGTCTTTAGCTAAGCTAGGTCTTTAGCTAATGTGGCCTATTACAATATTAGCATTTAGTTAATTGACTAATCTGAAATTTGATTCTCCACTGAATGTGTTGCCATGAGTGGATGGTTATTTCGAAAAATAGTTATAAATGAATGAAAATGAAGTTTAAATGTAAAAAATTTAGAATCTCTGACCAATTTTTGTATATTTTTACAGCACATGTTCATCTTTAGGCACAATAATTAAAGATAGCTCTCATTAAAGCACTGAATAATTTTACAGGAACATACAGATTGTGTTCACAGTGACGTCTTTTGATATTCCTCCGTAAAAACAAATTCAGTGATGCAAAACCTCAAAGGTGCTCTGTGTCCTTTTGAAATGAACTCTTTTTGATCAACTTCTGATCCAAATAAACAGCAGTAGTTCATCAGCTATATGCAATATATTGATACTGACAGGTAAGAGCTGTATTCAAGGGTTGTGAAATAGGAGTAGATCAGAGATAGTTTTTATTCTAAGGTTCTTAAAGATACTAAGATTGAAATTTCATTAGTTACCTTTAGTTTAACAAGAATTCATATGCTTAATATATGTTTGCAATCAATACTTTATGTTGTCATTCTTTTTCTCCATGTAGGATATTGTTATTTCTTTTTTCCTTATTTAAACCAAGGATCTAAGAATTGATCTTGTACAGACTGCGAAGTGCTGTAAGACAGATTTGTGATAACATTAACTTGACTTAAGCAAACTTAATTATCAATGAAGTGGCAGGTAGCTCTAAAGATTAACTGAGTGGAACTTGTTGTTTTTGCTTTTGTTTTATTAAAAGCTGTAGTTGTTGATTTTTTCACCCTTGAATAAAGGTATTTTCTTTCTTCACTTCAGTTAAATTGAAATAGTTTCACTTTTTTTTAACTTGTCATCTTCTCAAGTATTCACTCTTAACTAGTATTCACTGGCTGTGCTGCTGCCTTCCTTTATCACCACTGCCTCTTATTCTCTCTCTTTCTTCATAACATATATTTGTCAAAGTATTTTCTTGCATCTTACATCATGCATATTCGATTTCTCACTGGTGTGCTCCTCAGGGGCTCAAATCTGCTTCCTGCTGAACCTTTCACATGCTGCTTTTGCCGGATCAAATGAAGAGCCCCTCAGAGAGAAGATCCTGCACCACCAAATACAGCTGGATGACTTCTTATGCAGTTATGCTTTCTCTGTGAGAGAGTGAAAATATAGCAAATATGATAGCTGACTTGCAGAGCTGGGGCAAATAACTGTGGGAGATAATTTCATTTTAATCAGCTTGATATACTACCACATTTAAAACTGTGAACACATCAAGCAGTATCATGAAAGTTGTCTTTCATATTGAAGAACAGCCTCAAATAGTATAGTTTTCATTGTAATGTACTTTGTGGCATAAAGGATCTCTGCCAAACAGGCTAAAATGAACCTTGGAAAGAATATTATCTGACCTAGTTCTGCTCAGTGGAAAATTATCTTGATATTATACAGAGCTGATTTGGCTTTGTCCTACAGCTTTGTACATGTAGACTTAATTAAGCTTTTCAGCGAGTTGTCCTCCCAGATTTATGCTCCAAATGTCTGCCTCCCCTCTATTAACTCTGATTTATGACTGCTGTAGTTCAGTGAAATGATTGAATGAAAGGGTAACATTTTGCCCTCTATATTTTTTTCATTACCTACATTTATTAGCAGGTCAGTCTTTTCTTGCCTACATCACTATAATGTTTTTGTATGATTCTACCAATATCTTGGCTATTTACAACAACTAAAGCTTTGAACATGCAGCTGCTCCTAAGCTTAGGTCCAGTGTGTGGGATTTAGTGACATCTAGTGGTAAAGTTGCAAATTGTGCCAGACTAAATATCCCTCCATTCACCTTCCCCTTACAAGCCTGTAAGAGAGCCTATTGTGGCTGCGGAAAACATCAAAGGCCCTGTTTAGAGCCGATATTTGGTTGGTCTGTTCTGGGCTACTGTAGAAACTTTGCATTCAATATGGCAGACTCCGTAGAAGAGGACCAACTCCATCTGTAGATATAAAAGCTCATTCTAAGGTCATGAAAACACAACAATTCTTGATCTAATAAAATTATACTCAATAGAAAAAGTAGAAATTCCTGCGCACACCAAGACAGGATTTACACTATTTATTAAATATAAAGTTACATTAAAAACAAGAGCGAAAGTGCTTATGTATATTTTATCTAATTTCTGCCATGCCCTACCTCCAACCTTAAATCTTACACACCGGACCTAAAGGTGCCCTCTTGAAGAAGAAATGCATGTAGCTCTTGCAGGAGTAGAGTACACACCTCAGACGCGTTTACCTTTTTCCAAATGAAAACCTGCAGAAAGTGCAAATAAAAACTGAATGTAGCACAGGGGATGTAGAGCATATATTGATCTCTTTTTAAATAGCCCCAACAGTACAATTTTGCCTCAAGGGGCTCAGTAATCTCTAAAGCAAACATCAGCCCCTCCCAGCCCCAAAAATCTTATGAATGTCCCTTAACTCAAAAAACATTTTTTCTGTTTTATAAAATAATATGAATTATAAGACCTCTTCATCTGACATTCTGATTATTCAATAAAACCCTCAAAAATGATGCTGTTGATCAAAAACTTGGCACTCTGCACTTTAAGTGAGCAAAGAGAAAATCAAGTGGAGCAATGAAAGGACGACAGAGGCAGAGACGAGGCCATGAGGATGGATGTTATCAGAATTAACAGAGAACTGAATTCACTAACTAGACTGCAATTAGTAATACATAGCAATGACGTGCTGATTGATGTACATCTGTTGCTGTATTTCAAATTGGCCTGTGGCTGTTTTGTAATAGCGTTGCTGTGTTGTATGTCTCTAAACACATATGGAATAATGAGATTTGATGATTTTTTAGCCCCTATGGGATGGATTAGCGCATTAATGGTTCAGTTTTATATAATCTGGTATAGGCGGGCATGTTAAAATAAATGAAGTAATTGGTTTTGTGTAAAAAAAAAAAAACATCTGGCGCATCAGATTATTTTATTATTAGATGTAGAAAATTTTGTTTGCACTCTGCACACGACAGTGAGGATACAAATGTGATTACTGGAGATGTTTTGCCTTGTAGGACTTTATCAGCTGCGTTGTGCAACACTTCACCGCTGTCGGTGTTAAAAATGATAATTAGATGTTTGTGATTCACACATTTAGGGGGGATGAACTCGTGATCGACGCCGAACAAGAGACATAGACAGTCTAGATGTTGTAGATCAGGATGCAATTGACTGTGAGGCTTTCATTGCTGGATGTATTAATTAAGCTTGTAAACATATAAAATCACATAAAAATTACAGTTTCATGTGTAAAATGTCACATGGTAAACAGAGGAGTCTAAGAAATATTGTGTGTGATGGGGGTGTCTGATAAAGATAAGGAGAGAGAGGAACTCATGTTTAGTTATGCTGATCACTGGCGCCCTTCAAAATGTCAGAGCGCTCCGAGTGATTAGAAAAGCTGCAGATAAAGACAACAGCAAAGACGATGCTCTGATGAAAGGAGGAGTGTGAGAGAAACAGGAGGGGAAACCTGGAGATGGACGGGTTTTGGGTCAAAAGATGTGTTGAGGAAATGAGAGAGGTGTGGAGAGATGAAAGGGTTACACAAGAGGAAAAGAGGAATATGTTCCCATAATTCACTGTGTGTATAAGTGTGACATTTACAGGACAATACATCCTGCCTCAGACGAGTGCATCGCTGTAACAAATTATGAATGACACTAATGCAATAAGTGGAACGAATATGGTATCTGTGAGAGGAATACTAAGATTAAATGGAAATAAATAAATATAATAAATACACACTATTATCATAATGGCCCTTCACATTGTCCTGTCGTGCTGTTTTGGGTCCCCATCGTCAGAGAGGGATTAGATGTCTCCAGTATTAAAAAATGTACTTTGTTACGGGCATTTTTCAATTCAATTGAGATAAAAGCTTCAGCCAAATTCACATAAATTGAAATGGCATTAGAAAGAAACAAATTGTGTTAGTGTAATGAAATCACGTTCCTACTTTCGTTCATTTTTCTGCTATGCTTCAGTTGTGAACTAATTGAAGGATTACACTGTTCTCGGTCTGATTCTTCTTGTTGGTGACATTCGGTGACCTCAGTGGATGAACTCTGTAGATACGTCATTCAAATGTAAAACTTTCTTTTCCTCCAAAAATAAAATATCTGGGTTTCATGTCATGGCAACCAAATAGGAATAAATTAGTGAATTTGAAGATAATTTTATTAAAAGTGGAATTAGTTATGTTAAAATGAACTTTAATTCAACAAACCCTGTTCCAAGCCAAAACAAGGATTTATGTTTGTCCATATCTGCATCAGGACCTGGTAAATGATTAGGTGGATTTGGATGCGTGTGTGTTTTATGTGTGTGTAAATGTGTGTGTGCGCATGTGTGGGTGCAGGTAAATTTATATAACTGATGCTTTGAGGTTTATGGCGAGAAATGATTGTGAAAGGTCATAAGACGGAGTCTGACATTTACCAAGGCATACATCTTATTGCTAGTAATACACTCACACACACACACATACACACGCATGCATGCACGCATACACGTACACACACAATGACTCAGTACAATATACACTCTGTGGCTCAGGAGGTAGAGCCGCTCCTCCACATATCAGAGGGCAGGTTGTTCGATCCTGGGCTCCTCCTGCCTGCGGGTCACAGTGTCCTTGCCAATGACACTGAACCAGATGAGAAGATTAGCACTGTGTACAGAAAACCTGACCGTTAGTGTATGAATCAGTGTGACATGTATTTCATGGTCTGAAAAATCACTGTACAAATGCATTCCATTTACTTTCATCGATTTTCTGGAGACTTATGCTAATGATAACCCTAACCCTAACAGATCTTGAGGCTGGAAATGTCCCCAAAAGTAGGCTTACTGAGAAATGTAGAAATGCAGAGGATGCCAGGTCTGAGTTTCCATCTTCAACGAGTTCTTGACAGCAGAGTTTGGACGATGAGAAGACATTTGTTGTGTGTCTGCTGTTCAAATCTTCTTTCCATCAAACATCACTTATCAGGATCTGCTCAAGCATTTAAAGATCTGCAGCTTAAGATGCAACAAACTCCCAAACTCTTTCCCTCTTGAACACGTATACACAAACGCACACACACACACACCAACACGAGGGCTAGCAGAGCTCCAGCTTCATTACAACAGCACTCTGGCAGGCTGATTGAGTGATCAAAGCTAATCGCATTTAATCATATCTAATCAAATGTAATAACCAACACTGAGTGCTCAGGCATGACAAAGCTCTCCGCTCTCTCCATCTCTCCCTTTTCCTCTCCTTCCCTCCCTCACTCCTTGACCCTCCTCACCACTCATCCACCCACTAACAACTCCTCCTCCCTTCCTCTTCTGCCTTTTGTCTTCCATGTTTTCCTCTCTGGCAAAATCAAGACTGAATGTGAGTGAGAAAGGAGCAGAAATAAAATTAAAGATAAAAGAGAGGGTGACAGATGGACACCTTCAATAGAACATGGAGCCCCCCAGTAGGGATGGCATGCTGTATTTTCCAAATAGTGTATGCTTAAGGAAGGGAGAATATGTTCCTCCTTCCGGCTCAGCTGAGTGATTGAAAGCTTTGTCAGAACAACGGGAAGAGGATGATCTGGCGATCACATAAAATACCTTCTTCTTTCCTATTTATATTCAGTGCATGGCTTTTATACGCTGCAGCATCTTAAGCCTCTGTGATTTCTCTCAGTGTTTTTCTGTGCTTTGATCAGATTTTGAAGATTCTCTCTTTAGACTGTGCTTACATGTAATAATAATGCGGTGTGATGACTGGAACTGGTAGGAATTTAAGCAGACTACACACAGACTGTAAATACTCTCATGGTGTGAATTTATATCCATCACCCGAAATGTTTCAGGCGCTCATCTGGAAAAGTTGTGGTGTTGAGACACTGTGGCTCTGTGTGCACTTTTGAGACGTTCGTAGAGGGTGAAAATGTAAAAACAATGAGGATCAAACTAAATCTTGCATGACCTTAAAATATAAGCTCCCCTGTTATCACAGATCAGCTCTCCTGTTTTCTCATTCCTCTGCTTGTCTACACTGCTTCCAAACCTAATCCATATTAAAGCCGGCGGCTGCTTTGAAAAGTCCAAAAAATGCACCTGAAGAAAACAAACTCAGCTCTCACCTTGCAGTTATATCGTCACTGCAGAGCATTGCTAGGTTTTTTCTTTTTTCCAAAACTGACCCTGCAGTTGTGCTCTGCAATGTGTGGATGCAAGAAAGTTTGAACTCCCTGGAGCTTTTTTGTATTCATTACACAACTTCTGTCTTTTTTTGGTGTCCATTTGACCAGCCCTTGCATTTTGCACCTCTCCTTCACAGCCAGCTTTTTGGCCCACCTTCAAGGTTGACCCCTTGAACATTTATAAGCACTGCCTCTTTTTACATTGAGGACAACACTTCATACCCAGTAGTATTAACCAGCCTTTACCGTGAAGATGAGTCATTGCCTACTGGTTTGTTTAGTCTGTCAGTCATTGAAACTTGTTCATGTAGTGAATTTTGATCCCTTTCAAAAGGGATAAAAATAGATTTGCTCTCGTTAAATTTGATCAGACTGATCAGAAGTTGATGGTAATTAAAACAACCACCACTCTCCTCTAAGTTAAGTGCTTCTCTCCAGTCTTTAAAAAAACAGCAGCAATGACAAGAAAGTAAATATCTGTTATGTAATTTGTGAATCATGAGGTCTTGGTAGTGACGCCAAACACCATTTAATTTCATAAATATCAGCTTATTGACTAGCAAACACTACAAATGTTTTGGCAAGTGCTGGGCTTTTTTACACTGCCAAAATGAAACTAAAACATTGAAAGTCCTGAAGAGTAAACTCCAATAATCTCTGAAGATTTAGTTTTAAGTACCACACTCCAACAAACACAGACTGCTATGCTTTTTACTGAGTGTGACACAGTTTAAATATTGCTTCAGAGGCTTTTGCAGCCTGCCAAGCTGAATATCTTGGGGAAGAGCTGTTGTATCATAAACATTGTACCCACAATAAATAAAAAAATATCCAAGTCCTCAGGTTTTCTAGAGCCACACATTGAGATCATAAACACACAACCAACAGACATCAGGGCATCTGTTTTGTCTCCCTCCCCAGGATGCTTTGCTGCGGCTTGCGGCGGTTGTCGACGCTCGCTCGCTGCGAGCGGCCCTTCGAGACAGCATACAGGAGCTGCTACCCAGCACGGTACTTACACACTCACTCCAAAACACATTTTCTCAAACAGCTGAATATAATTGACACCTCCTTGATGTATTACCTGAAAAGAAGCTCCCTGTTAGCATTCAGAGCAGTGGAGCTCAGTCCTGACATGAGACCAGAAAACAGACGCCGGGCTGTTGTTGCAAAAAAAATGAGGCAGTTCAATCATTAAATTAATAAAATTGTGAATAATATTTCAAATAAATGTGCAAGTACATCTGTGTGTTTTGTTCCAGGAGTGTGTATGTGTCTACATGCTGGAGGGAGACGTGAGGCTGCTATGTTACGACCCGCCACATGAACTGCCACAGGAGGGGCAGATCAGGTGTGTATCCTCTCTGCATGTGTGTGTGTTAATGCCACAAGCTGCAGATGTTTCACATGGAACAAGGGTGAGATGAAGAGGGAAAGATGGCTGTTTTCTCTTTGAGAAAAGCAGGTGCCGACTAAATTAACATGAGCCACTCGGTCCAAAAACAGAGAGAGAGAGCTCCTTTTCATTTTTACCGCCTCTCACTTTCTTTTCTCATCCTTCATCTCTATTGCTCTCTCATTAAACCTCCCTCTTTATCTCGCTTTTTTCCCCTTATTACACATTCCCCTCTGTCTCTCTGACGAACCATTTCCCTCTCATGTCATCTGCTATTCTTCCTTCCCACCTTGCTGCATCAGTCTGTCATTGCCCTTTTTATCCTCTCAGCCTGCGCTCTCCCAGAGGAGGCATGAAGCGTTAAGCCGCCTGTGTTTCGGTCTTTCTTTTCCCTCTCCTCTTTCCCCACCGATCCTCTTCTCTCTCACCTTCAATCCCTCTCCCCACGGAAGCGTTGCAGGGCTAATAGCCGAGGTGACAGCGCCCGGGGTCCCTCAGTGAGACATGGCTATCTTCTCCTCTCTTAAGTGGTCTCTGAAGCTCTACAACCCTGTGTGCTACTGCGACAGCTGCCCAGGCAAAAACCAACACTACATTATAGATGAAACTGTCTGTTTGTCAGACAAGAACCCTTTTTCTAACACCTCATTGCCACACAAACAAGGGATCACACACTAACATGCTCATGCAGCCGCGAACAGGACACAAGCACAGACCACACAAATGCGCACACACAGACACACACACACGCGTTTGTTGGGTCTGCATGCAGGCTAGATGTAGTGGAGATATTAAAAGAGCTACAGGGCACTTTGTTACTTTTCTCCAATTCACCTGCTTATATAAGCCTGTTATCAAGACCTTGCCGTACACACACACACGCAGGCACAGACAAGCACAAACACCTACACACACTCAATGAACCCTACTGAGAGGTAGAAGGCCGCTGTGTTTGTGCCTCATTCCAGCCCACTTTCTAATACATACAAGCCCATTAACTGGACCTTGACACACACGCACAAACGCACGAACAAGTTCAGCCAGCACAGCTCCCATGATTATTTATCCTGCAAACAGTTTGTTGTGTAGTAGATAACTGATGCCTCATAGCCAAACAAGCTATTGTTATAAATGGTGCAGAAGGAGGACACACAGTCCAAGGTCTAAGAGATACTGAAGACAGTAGTACATTTAGACAAAGCAGCTGAACAAGCGTCGCAAAAGAATCTTTTTAAGTTGAAGGTTAATTTTATTCCCAACTAAAGTAAAAAAAAAAATCTTTTTCATAAAAAATGGTCTTCAGAGTTAGTTTACTTTAATTTGTAGATGATAACAGATTGCAGTTATTTTCTAATTACATGTTATTTTCCATTATTTATCAGAATAGTTTTGACAATATTTCATTTTGTGAGTTTGTTAGACGTTTACATAATGCAGTAAACATAGACATTTTACATATTTTGGATTAAAAATCTTCAGTTATTTCCAGGTTACTTCAACCAACAAAATTACATGACATCACATTAGAGCAGCAAACACATACCGCTCAAAATAAAGATATGTTTGCTGTGCACATATTGCACCTACATGTAATACACATGACCAAACCTACACTACAAAAAAAAATGGGTGGTCTATGATACCATGTTAATAGCCCATCTTAATAAAGTGATATGTTGCTTTTTGTCTATTATTCACCATAAAAACAAAATCAAATGTACAGCTGGAAAGTACACTTATGCATCATGTCATTGGCTGTCCAAGCATGCAAACCTTGCACACTGCCTGGCACATTATGTCTACTAAATTATCTGGACAAACACATAGACTAACATAGACTGGTACAGCTAAGCTTTTTCTGAGCTCCTAAAAACAGAATCAAAGTGTTGTTCTTGTTATCTGTTGTCTACAAAGTAAAGAAAACAACATAATATAACACCTAAACTGTGTATGTTAGAAACACATAATGATCCAGAAATAGTCTAAATCATGATTAGCTATTTAACACATTTACACATTTTACACACATAAGGACCTGTGATGTTTCTTAATGATTTTTATGCAATGGAGCTCATAGTATAGCAACAACTTAGCATTAGCATCATCTGGATCAATTAATCAGTACCAGATGTCTATGAGTGCCACCTACACACCTACACACACACACACACACACACACACATTTTATGCATCTGATTTTTAGTTGTCACATTCAAAGTCTTTGCTGCTGCTGCCTCTGTTAACTGTTTTCACTGTAAACAAACCGCCCACCACACCAGCAGTGACCTGTATGTTATTCAATCTGAGCCATTGTCGCCGCTGACTGTTGTGAAGTATCAGTTGACCTTATAACTACCTCCATAAACCACACACCATGTAATTAAACATATAAGTTATTATCTATTAGGTATGCTATATGTGCACAGGGAAAATAAAGGACTGTAGCTTTCTAACGCCAGGGGTTGGTCTCTTTTTGCTCTTTGCCGTGCCCACTATAAATTGGCTTCACGGTCATGCCGGAAAGCTGCTTTGAACAAACTTTGACATTACTCAAAGGTCAGCTGCACTCGCTGGAGCAGCAAACTACAATGAGAATGTTTTTGACTGAAGTGGACGATTTATCGTTGAGCTGAAATAAGTGGACACTCTTAAATCAATGCACCATGCAGAGATTTGGCTGCAGAGGTTTGAGGGGATTTCAGACTCTGTGAGCGTGTAATGGAGTGACTGCTGCTCTGTGTGTGTGTGTGTGTGTGTGTGTGTGTGTGTGTGTGTGTGTGTATGTAGCTGTTGTCGGGTTCAGTAGATTGCTATGTGAAAAACACAGATCATAAATTCACCTGAGTTAAAACTTCTTTTTGTCCTTCATTTCCATAGTTATGCAAGTTTGTCGAGTGTGTGTGCTTACTCAGGTGTACAGCAACATTGCCACACACGTGTGTTTTCTGTGTGTGTGTGTGTGTGTGCAAATGTACCCTAACGTGTCTTTGTGTTGTTTTGCTGTAGTCAGTCCAGAATAAACAAATCCTTGTCTCATATTTTAGCATAAGAAAGCTGCCCTTTGTATTGAATGTAACACACTCGGACAGACCTTCACCATGATCACACCTGGTTTCACACCTGGCCAGCACTTTCTCACACATGTGCACACACACACACACACACACACACACACAGATGCATTGAGTTCATATAATTTCACAATGAATGGTAGTTCTATTCAGACATGTTTTGGTTGGTGTAAATGAATACAACGTGTCTGTTTTTGTAATCCTGCTGATTGTTTTTCCATTTGCCCCAATTGTCTTCCAAATCCCCTCTTCCTCTTTGTCTCCCCAGTGTCTGACAGACCGTCTGTCTCTCTGTTTTTCACTCTGGCTAATGATGCTGTACATAATTGTCTTTCTTTTAATCTGAGTCAAATTCGACTTGTATCTGTCTGTCTCAGGACCATCGTGGACCAGCTGAAGCGATGTCAGTGTGCAGGCCTTCCTTCGTCCGAACTGCCAGAGAAATACAGAATCTGCCTCGCAGCACCGTTACCAGCACACAGAAGAGGTGTGTGAGCTTGAATGACGCTTGTTGACGGACAAATGAAGCAACAGCAGAGTGTGTGTGCGTGTGTGTGTGTGTGTGTGTGTGTGTGTGTGTGTGGGCATGTGCTCGTTTGAGGATGTGTGCATGCAGAGGAGAAGAGAGATGCAAGAACGTGGGAGAATTAACAATTAAAAGGAGGGAGAGAGAGATGTAGTGGACAAAGGATGATGATTGCATAGAGAGAGGTGCTATGTCGACAGTTTAAACATATAAAGACGCACAAACATACACTGCCCAAAAAAAGAGCAATGAAAGGTTTATGATGGGAATAAAATGCAAGAGAAATGGAAGGAAATGATGAGATTCTGCACTCCTCTTCACTTTAACATTCTAAAGCAGTAATGAGAGATTATAAATACAATAACAATAAATTGACAATAAATGAGACAATAAATACTGAAAAACATTTAATGATGTTGCAGAAGTAGAAGTTTGTTTGGTGCAAACGTGACAAACATCTTTCTCTTGGTTGTTTTTTCAGCTGTCTGCACATGCAGCAAAGATCTTGTGGTTATTATCTTAGAAGATATTTTGTCCTTACACATCTGTTGTCTCTATTTTGCCTGAATCAATGAGGATAACATATGAAAGAAAAGAGAAGAATAAATAGTGTTATGCAAGGACAGATTTATTTTTCCCGTGTTCATTTCCCCTTGCATATTTCTATTAGTATTAGAACATGGAGAAAGAACAAATACGATTAAGAGCAAGACAAGGACATGGAAAGAAGATTACAGGGCCATCATGTATTATGAGTGTGTGTTTTTCTTTCTTCGCTTTAGCTGTTGTCATTCCTATCTTGGACCAGGAGCAGGACAAGGCTATCGCTGTCCTACTGGTGAGCTTGTGCATTCAACGACATACAATAGTGTTTCAATGAATTGATAAAAGCAGAGTAACAAAAATAATCACAAGTGATTAAATAATGAGCTTATCCTCTGTGGAAAGACAGATATTTACAGTTAAAGAGCATGTTAAAAAATATAAGTTAAGTTGGTTTTATTTGACACTGATATCTACAGAGACCGCACAGCCTGAAACAGTCAAGCTTGTGTCCTCGACCCTGCTAAAGTATCTGTGTGTGTTGCAGGTCGGCTGTAATCCTCTGTCTGATCAGGATGAACTGCACCTTAACGTGCTGGAAAAACATGTGAGATCTTCTCCTTCTGTGTCTGCTTTGGTCACAAATGTGGAAAAAAATACTTTGGCATCTGTAGCTGACTTACAAGAAGAGTATGTTCTCCATCTAACCAACACAGCAGAACAGCCTAAAGCACAGCCTGTACATACTCTACAAGAAGGCATAATCTTTGTTAATCATCCAATGAGAACTAGACACAGATGGCCAGCTGCTAGAAGATGCTGCATCTGAAGACACTAAGAAACCTGAGAAACCTAAGAAAAAACATAATTAAAAAAAGAACATAAACAGCAAAAATCAATCAGCAAAAAGTTCTTAAAAAGAAAAAAGAATTTAAGTGGTGAAGTGCTGATAAAGTGAACAAATATATGTAATTTATATATAAATTTTCTTTTAATAATCTGCAAAAAATAGCCCTTTATATGATGAATCCAGAAGGTCTTTTCTTGAAATAGTTTATATCAACACACTCTCAGTCCTAAACTTATATATATCAATAAAGAAAATCCATCACTAAATGCCTGGCCACTGGATATTTTATATCTCTGTACAAATGTGTGCGTTGAATCCACATCGACATGCTCAGAAAGAATTTGACTGGTGATGTTTGGGTCAGTTTACTTTGATTTATTTTGCTGGTCCTGTGAAGGACAAGTTAAAAGATAATAAAACAATATTTAGTTTTATGATTTCTTCTCTCAGATTGTCTTTAATCTCATCTAACTTTGCACTGTGTTTGCTTCTGCGTGCATGCATGACATCACAGGCCTCAGCTGCGTGTGTGCGTGTCCAGGCTGTTCAAACAGCCTACCAGAGGCCTCCTCTCAGCCCCTCTCCCATACAGTCCCACAACGCACTGCTGCATCTCAACGTCTCAGACCAGGACTACTGCGAGCTGGACCGCAATATCCTGCAACTCTGTGGTATGCACACAACCACACACACACACACAAACACCCTGGTATATGTGAGGTGCGGTATGTTAATAGCAAAAGCCCATCTGGATAGAAGGCCTGATGAATTTGGATGACCTGCCACACAAACAACGTGTGACAGCTCCTGTGTGAAAACAGACCACTTTGTAAAATTGCTGTTTAAAATCTCATGCATAATCAGAGCTGACTTGCCAGCTAACACATACACATACATCAACACTGTTTACTCTCTGGTAATTGTCAACAAAGTTGCTTCTACTCTTCTCAGCTATGTCTCATCTCTTTCCTTTTGTCTTCATCTGCAGTCTAGGCAATCCTCCGTCCCTTGTCTTGTCTTCATTATTAAGCTCTCTGTTAGCCGGCTCCCGTTCACCCTTTCCTGACCTCACTGCCTCCATGCATCCCTCCCTGGACTGCTTTCCTTTCACATGCGAACATGCTCTGCATTTCCTGTCATCCCCAACATCAATCTGCCCTTGCTCCTCCAGTTTTCACTCCCGTCGCTCACTCTAACTCTCTCCCTTCTTCTCCTTCAGGTGAGCTCTTTGACCTTGATGCAGCCTCTCTCCAGCTCAAAGTCATCAATTATGTAAGTGGCTGAGATCACTCATACGCTCCCTCATGCAAACACACACACACACACACACACGTACTCGCACAGAATTAAAAAACGCACGATACATGCAAAACATCCCTCTTCTTGTCCTTATCAATCCCACTGGCTTTTTATCACACACACACTTCATCAGTCTTCTCGTGGTATGTCCACATCTATACATGATAGATTCTCTGTAAAGGAAGGAAGTGAGCAAGGGGAGAAGTGTATAAATTGATGACAGAGGGGAGATATGAGGCTCAGCTACAAGATGTGCAGAGACCTGACAACATTTTTAATGTATGGAATTTTTCAGAGATAAAGAAAATATGAGATAGAGAGGGATAAAGCCAGAGCAGGGAAAGTGATTTGAAAGTTATACAGCGTCGAGGGGACAAAAGTCTCAGTGCATCAGAGCCTCAGAGAATCCTAATGGATGCGTGCACATACTTGTGATTCTTTTTCATTCTAGTTATTGAGCATGAAGGACTTGTTTTGCTTTTCTAAGTTAAGTCAGTGTTTGTCTTCACAACAAAAATCAAGAACATCCACTGGTTTTTTAAATGTGGCGATCAGCTGCTTTTCTGTGCTTGTGTGATTCTAAGTTATTAAAAATATTCTGGAGCAAATTTCTTTTCTAATTATTTCAAATCTTTTACGTGGTTCTTGTAAATGTCAAAGAGGATCAGAGTCCGCTTGCACATAAAATTTTAGGGAACATAAAGCCTTTATAAAAATTGATGTAAAGCCATCTGCTCCTCTAAAAGTAAAATGGAGTATTTTTCTGTGAAAAAGGTCAAATTCAACAATTTCTCACCTACCTGACTCCCCCTCCACCTGCGCCGCCTTGATTGTGCGGGGCTGGACCCATGGGGTCAAACAGCACAGCTGCAGCAATGCCGCCTGCACAAAAAATGTCAGCTTTTGATACCTTTAAGCATGAATTTGTAATATATTCTCTCCTGCATCTGAGGGAACGTAAAGGGGAAGTTGTGGTAACAGCTGCAGGGGGTTTAAGATGTATTTTGAATCTGACATGATTTGTTTCGCCTGTTTATTGTTACAGTTGTAAAAAAAAAGGGGTGAGGTGGGGAGGAGGGGGGAGGAAACAGAGCAGGAGATGGTTTCTTCTGAAGAATAGTCATTTTGGTGGGAAGTGCTTGGGGCGGATCTTATTGGATTAACAGCATTTGTAGAAAAAGGGGTTGGAGGAGCTTATTTATTATACGTGGATGCAGCAACATACCCAACATGTGCGTATGTTAGCGCTGTGTGTGTATGTGACTGCATAGTGCGTGTGTGTTGAATGCTTGCACGTGTGATTTTGGGGGGTGGGAGGGGAGAACTGGCAGTGGCTGGTGTTTATCCCTGTCCTGCTTGTTCTCTATCCAGCTCAGTGGATTACAGAGAAGAATGTTGTGTGAATGTTGTGTGCTCTTATAGCTGTGTGTGGGTGTGTGTGCATGTTCGTGTGGTCATGTATACATGCATGTACCTACAGTATTTGTGTCACCATGCAGACAGGTGTGTGTGTGTGTGTGTGTGTGTATGGGTGGGTGGGTGTGGGTGTGTGTGTTCCAAGCTCAGGGTGAATTTCAGTCTGTGAAAGTGGATAAAATGTTCCTGCAGCATGAATTTGGTTGCAGAGCAGCACAGCAGAACAGAGGCTGAGTGTATAGACACTTCATCCATCCACGCACATCCGCCTGTGTGTTTGTGTGTGTCTTTGTCCCAGTTATTAAGAGATTTCACATTCAGAGAAAAACCTTGATCTTGTAATAAAAGCATGTTAAAGTATTTTTTTTTGTTATTTGCAAGATCTGAATGTTTGGCTAAAGTCAACTATTGGTTAAAAGATTTCTTCAGTAAAATATCCTTCAGAAAGAACTTCAGCACACACACTTATTTAACAAGGTGGTCGTATTAACAGCAATATGTATAAAACTTACATAATCCTCCCACCATAATTTTCTTCATTGGAAAAAACTTGTTTTTATTATTTAACACATTTAAGACCCCGACTTGCACTTAGTGCAAAGTGGAGCGTGGTGGAGCACACGTGTCATTGCTAGTTTCAGACTGACGTAGCTGTCATTTTCACACCCAGCATCCACATTGTGTAAATAACAAGTGTTCTTGTGGGACTCTGTGCACCCACTGGCATGTTGCTCTTAAAATGAGGTGTGGTGTGGCGCACTGCTATCTTGAAGCAGCAGAAAGTGTCTTGGCCTAAGACCAACAAAAACTGCTCTAAAGTCATGGTACAGTATTGTTCCTGCTATGTAAGAGCCCATTATTCAGATAGAAAGATGCACCAACATACAGGTCGACAACATGCATAGACTTAGTTAAAAAAAAAAAAAGCTCATGTCTACTCCTAATGTTATCTAAATCCACCACTGACATTGCAACACACCAGGTCCCTAACACACTTGCACCATGGGCCTTAGACTATGCACCTTGGATCCTTAAAACGGGGCCCGTAATTTGTAGTTGATATAAAGTATAGGAATGTGCATCACACTGTTGGCATCTTAATGCTACTGTAAGACAGTATAGATGATGCTGAATCTTTCTTCACCCAAGCTCCAGTTATTTTTCACTGTCCACTGATTTCTAATCTTATCTTCACACCTGGCCTGCTCTCCAGGTCAAGAATCTTAAATTGAGGCTTTAGAAACAATCTGACTGAGACTAATGTTGTGCGATTCTGGTGATGATCAGGACTGATGTTGTGTTTGTGTTCTCCTTCAGCTGCAGCAGCAGACTCAGTCGCAGTGCTGTTGTTTGCTGCTGGTGTCCGAGGACAACCATCAGCTGTTCTGCCAGGTATTAACACACCAAACACACACGTACACGCACACACATAAAAACCATCTACCATCTTTCCAATGGCTCACTAATGAGTCATTCACCAAAGAGTAATGATGACATTGACCGTTGACCTTTGACCTCTGTGACCTTTAGGTAGTTGGAGACAAAGTCTTGGAGGAAGAGATCAGCTTCCCGGTGAGCCAAAAAAACCTGATAATTTATACAAATGAACAATTCTTCCTCTTCCTAATTTGCTTGTTCATTGATAGCTTATTTATTCTTCATTGCTTGTTTGTTTTATCAGTCATTCATTCATTCACTTGTGTTTTTTAATGATGTGGCACGCTCACATTCAGGCACATTTGTTGGGACTTTTAACAGACATACTTTTAATGCAAGTGTTGTAACCCTGCATGTTAGTTTCTGTAGTATGACACGGAAGAATAAACCTCCCATATGTAATCTTTTATAATCCCTGTCAGGGGTTAGAATTAAGAAATTTGGGCAAGTGAGGTAATCACTTCCTTTTGGCCCCTTTAAGTCTGCTGCTCCTGGTTGTGGTACAGATGCAGCATTTTTAACAGGCTTTCCATTATGTTACAAATAGACTGTGCACCCTAGGCTCAATGACGTGTGACATCTTGATAGTGGTTGGTGAAGGGAGATATTAGGACAAAAGCAAATGCACCCCAGATGGTCTATTTGTGCTAATTTAACAAGGGAGGAAAGAATAGGCTCAGAATATAATAAAGAGCCTTTATTTCTATATGTTCCCTCTAACAGAATCTCAAGGACTCTTTCAACACTTGTTTTCTTCCCATCTCCCGCCCTCATTACTCTGTTTCTTTGTTGTTTTGTTCACCTCCCTCAGTTTTAACTCATCTGGTCTTAATCTCTCTCTTTTCCTCTCCTCTGTTCAGCTGATGTTTGGACGCTTTGGTCAGGTTGTCGAGAAGAAGAAGTCAATTACTCTTCAGGACATCAGTGCTGTAAGGAGACATTTATTTCTTTTTTTGTCTGCTGTCTATTGATTCTGTCGATTCATCTCATATCCTGTCTTGATCCTGGTGTGTTTTTCTGCCTCTCTTTTTCAGGAGGAGCGAAGGCAGCTGTCCAGCATGTTGGGCTGTGAGATCTCCTCCATGCTTTGTGTACCAGTGGCCAGCAGGGCCACCGGCCAGGTGGTGGCGCTAGCATGCGCCTTCAACAAGCAGGGTGGGCAGAGGTACGTATGTGAGATAAGCTATCATTGATAATCTTTCTTTTGGTTTTGTGCTGTTTTTGCCTCCTTGTGAATCACAAGATCAAACTAAACCTCTTCACATTTTTTATGACCCTCATCTGAACGCAGTCACTGATGACTTACTGTTGAAGCGTTTTTAAAATTCTGGGAAGTCAGTTGTCAAATGATTTGGCTTTTCCTAATTCCAGAAGCACTGACTCATGTTAGATACAAAGATTTATCTGACAGCGGCTTATAGTGATGTTGGGATGGGTAGCCAGATCGGTTGAGCTCAACAGCTCAGATTTGGTGAGTTTGGAGCAGAGGAGTGAAGAGGGTGCTGCTGTTTCCACTGAAATGTGCCGATAACCAGAAGTATGTGCTGCTCTCTGCCTCCTGAATGGATACCATCACTTTGGAGCCTGTGTCCAATCACCCAGTCTGTGTGTGTGTGTGTGTGTGTGTGTGTGTGTGTGTGTGTGTGTGTGTGTGTGTGCGTGTGTGTGTGTGTGCATGTGTGAGTGTGAAGATAAGGGTACGGGCATGACATTGAGTTAAGTCTGCTATACATAAC
>JAPZDV010000024.1:10757562-10784861 GCA_029814665.1 Acanthurus lineatus | reverse complement strand
TGGCTACGGGATGATCTAGACTCAGGTCATGAGTCCAGCAGCGGGTGGCTTGGCTGCCGGGTCTGGCACAGTGTCTTGGCATGTATATCTGTGTGTGTGTGTGTGTGTGTGTGTGTGTAATGCTAACAGGAGTGATGCTGCATGCCAGAGCATGTAATAGACCCACAATCCACAAGAGGATACCATGTCAGTGTCACGTTCTGCCTCGCCAAGGCATGAAAAGTCCACACCTGAGTGTTAAGGTGTAGCACAAGCAGACAGGAGTGATGGATAAATGTAGTATTACAAGTGCAGGAGGAGGTCCAGATGGATGGATTGATGGATGGGTTGGACACAGGACTCTTACTTTTAAAACTGGGGTTCCTTACCATGTGAAACCACAAGTCAATATTGGTTGTTTTAAAAGAGAAATGTACAAAATATGGCCAAAATTTACTTTTAAAGCAATAAAAAAAAATATATATCCAACATAACTGACATTGTGTGGAGAAGTTCTGACATTATGTCAAAGATATTCATTATAAAAACATTATATAAAATCATTATGTACAGTATTATGTTTTTCAGAGATATAAACAGAAAGTAGCATGATAAACATCCAATCCTGGTCTGTTCTGTCTCAAACTTAATTGTCTTGTTAAGTAATCACAACACAAACTTTATTCAAATCAGACTGATATAGAAAAGAAATAAAGCCCATTAAAACCTTCTTGTTTTTTTCACTGTTAATTTATTTTAAAACTCTGGTTTTGTTAAATGAAAAAGTTCATAAGTGTGATGAAAGTAGTTTTACAGCATTTTATAATTACATTTTGCTATTTCCCTGTTTTAGCATGTCATCTTTATTTATCATTAAAACTAGCTAGCTAGCGATATCCTTGTCAAGCTGCCTACGTGTTACATATGTTAAAGCGTTGGTTAAAGCTCACTTGTCTCTACACACACCTTAGGCACACTTCATACACATGTGAGCGCTCACATACACTCCTCTCTTTCTGCCTCCCTCTGAAAATTAAGATAGATGAGACAGGATCATGTCCTATAATTCCTCCCTCTGCCAGTGGCACTGACAACACAGCCAGCATCTCATTACCATAGTAAAAGCAGCAGGATTATGGTCACAACTGTGCAATAAATGTGATAAATCTATTTTTTGCTCACAGCACAGTTCATCCAGATTTTAGTAAAGACATATATCTTGAAGATATCATCATATATATTTCATATTCAAATGCAGAGTTTGAGTGGGAACTTATCGCTTCCTTGCCCTCCTAAACGTGTAATTCAGCCTCTTATCAAAGGACACAGGTGCACGAAAGCATTTTGTGACATTAGGAACAGGTCCATAACTCAGTTTTGGTGCCAGTGAGTAAGAAGCTGCACACAAACCATCACGAACATCATTTAATCTTGTTGTAAGGCACGGTCTGAAGATGCACAGTATAATATTGTAGCAGAAGTATATGGAGGATGACTGGTACAGCTGAGACATGATGATCTTTGATTTTGTAGCATCTGAGCAATATTGCAGCAACACAGCGCAAGTTTTTGAGCTAAAAAACTCTTGTCAGAGTTTGCAGCAATGTCAGGACCATACCCGTTTAGCTGCCCATTTATTTATTTCTAAGAAACTGCAGCTAACCCCATGGCAGTGTCACATAAGACCAAACAGCATGCACAAATTCCTCATTTATTCTCCATTTCTTTGTGGAAAGTGTTGTGTGCTTTTTTATTGTGTGTTTCCGACTTCTGGCCTTTGAAAATTGACTCCTGCTGTTTTTCATTCTCGCTGCGGAAATGGAGACTATTTCTATCGTGACGGCAAGTATCTTGCCAGTATCGCAGAAAATAATTCTCAAGCCCAAGAAACTATGTCCCAGTACTGTTCTCTCTTCTCTTCTGCATGTCAGTCATAAATGGTTTGTACCTCTTGTGGGAGAGTGATCTCACAATAATCACCTTCATTCAGAGATTCCCATGACTTTTCCATCTCAGTTCAAATCCTGCCTCCTTTGCTAGGATTCCTGGGAGTCAAAACTTCAGGCAAGAAATACTTGAGCTACAAACGGCTCTTGACATCAACACATTAATGTGCCACTGCCCTCTTTAGGCAAAGTGGGACAACTGCAGGCATTTACTGGTGTCACCTTGTTACTGAGGATCATTTCATTCATCAGTCTTTGTTTGTCGGCTTAATGCCTTCAAGTTCTCACATCATTTCATCTTAAAGGAGACTGACAGTCACTTTCACCGCCTGCAGGAAACCAGGGTTCTGTTTTCAATCATTTAGTCATGTTGCAGTAACTATTCAACAATCCGAGACCCAAATATATTCATCGTATTAATCATATAAAACTGAATAGCCAACAAATTGTAATAAACAGGGAGCTGGAACCAGAGACTGATTATGAGTTTTTGTTGAAAAAAAATATAAATCCATCATCAAAGTGATGTATTTTCTGCTAATCAACAAATCAATTTACTAACTTACCTGTTAATTTACTTAAATGTCTGTAGAAATATATAAAAAGCATTAAAAAGATCAGGCAACATGTATAATAAGAATATCTGATTTTGGTTCTAAGAGTGTGAAAAGTCCCACTGCAGCCTATTAGCGCTGTCTAAATTAAGATTCATCATGAGACTCTGCATGTGTGTGTGTGTGTGTGTGTGTGTGTGTGTCTCCCTCTCTACAGACACACAGAGGCAGATGAGCATGCGATTCAGCACTGTTTCTGCTACACTTCAACAGTCCTCACTTCAACTTTGGCCTTCCAGAAAGAACAGAAACTCAAAGTGGAGTGCCAGGTACTGCACACATAATACACACACACAAACACATGCTCACACGCGCACACACACACACACACGCACACACACATACCGTATGCACACATATAAAGCTGCCTTTTAAAGAGCTTTTTGTGTGCTCTGTTTTACCTCATAGGCGCTCTTACAAGTGGCCAAGAATCTCTTCACACACTTGGGTAAGTTTCCCGCAGTCGTCCTCTGTAAAGAAAGAACATTGTAGGACATTTTATGCTATGTTTTAAGTGATGGCTAAGTAAAACTAATTACACTCATAATTGATTGAGGTATTACCCACTGTAACAGTGATTACACCCTGGATCATGACCATAAAATCAAAAGGGCATAAAAAAGCCCCACCTCTCCATCTTATAAGCACACGAGGCATCAAGATTCCTGTCTAACAGTAAGCACAACAGTAGAATAAAGTAACTGATGACTCATCATGATTGCAAAAAATTGATCCACTGGTAGAGCAAATTACCTCTTGATTAAAAAAGTTCTTATCAGCTTGTGCAGCTGATCCACCAGTGCTCACTGTGTAACCTCAGTTCCTGTCTGTCGGAGCTGTGCTGTATTCTCGTAATTTCCTCTGTTTTCCTTTCTTTTCCTCTCTCACCATCTCTTTCTGTCCCTCTCTATCACTAATTCTTTCAGATGACGTGTCAGTGCTGTTACAGGAAATTATAGTGGAGGCCAGGAACCTCAGTGATGCAGAGATGTAAGCCCTCTGATTCATCTTCAAAGGGATGTTTCAGTGTGTGTTTGAAAGACTCAGTGTGTGTCTGCGTACAGTGTGAATGTCTTTATCTCCATTTGAAAAAGGCTATCTCGGCAATTTGCTCTTAACTGACTTGCCGCATTTAATTAAAGTTACAAAATGACCTGAGATGAAATGAGATGAAACTCTCATTTTCTCTGCTTTGCTCTGTTTTGCATTACCCCTCCATCTCTCTCTCTCTCTCTCTCTCTCTGTTCCTCCAGCTGTTCAGTGTTCCTGCTGGATCGCCTCAGTCATGAGCTGGTGGCGAAGGTGTTTGACGGTGGCGTAGTTAGTGACGAGGAGGTATGACACACGAGCAGTAAATTTCCACAAGATAATGCTGCACTTTTCTTTCCTGCGACCTTTTTTTAGGCATCATTTCATATCTTTATAGAGAGCTGACAGTGGAAACACACAGGCAATGATGGGTAAGGGAAGACATTTTGGCAATGACACACAATAAAGGTCTGTATTCAGACCACATTGTCAGAGTCTAAAACCTCATGGGCGCCCCATCCCTCTGGTTTGGGAACCACAGTTGCACGCTATTTGTTATGCTCTCCCCCCTCATTTCCTGTCTGACTCAACTGTAAACAACTAATTAAAAACCATAAAAAAATGCAAAAATTATGCAAAAATAACGCATGTGTGTGTTTGTGTGTGTGTGTTTTTGCAGAAGGAGTTTCGTATTCCAGCAGATCAGGGTATCGCTGGTCACGTAGCCACCACGGGTCAGATCTTGAACATTAAGGACGCCTACTCTCATCCTCTCTTCTACCGCGGTGTTGACGACAGCACCGGCTTCAGGACCCGAAACATCCTCTGCTTCCCCATCAAAGACGAGAACAACGGTAGCAACAATGACGCCCACACACTCACACAAAAAAATCTTTAAAAGGCAGAAGATGCGAGGCTGTTTTAAAAATGATCCCAATCAGATTTCATTTAAAGCTTCCTTCATACAAGTTCGTGCCATTCAAAGTGCTTGACAAGCAAGTTAATAACAAGACAGAATAAATATAAAGAACAGTAAATCTTTTTTAATTGACTAATGCACCAAACAATACAATGGCAGAAGAACTGAGTGGGGAAAATATTTATTATACAAGAAAACTATAGTAGCAATTAAAATGAAACCATAAAACAGTTGTCATCTTTTTGTTTGAATAAGTTGTGAAAAAAATGTTGTATAGTTTAATTTATATTTTTAAAGACATCACACATTCAGCTGTGTGGTTTAGCAGATTGGAGCGTAAAAACAAAAAACACACCAAATGTTTTTTCTGCTGTTTTAACAGAATTTCACAGCATCTGTTATGTGTAAATGGAGGTGCAAAATTACCCCTGTGAAGACCAATAATGCATTAATATTACAATCATGACGCTACTGTTAAAATAATATTGTATAAAATTGAACTTCTTCAGTCAGATTTCACTTTTATTCACTGTTGCTAGTTGCTCCTCTTTTGTCCTCTGCAAACTCCTCTTTTCTCCTTTTCAAACACGAAACTACATTTCCACACATCTTCTCTCTCAGAATAGCACAAAGAGTTCTTACATCACATCCTTTCCTCCAAAATGTTAAAGTGGTTAAAGTGCACTTTCGAGAAGCAACCATCTTCAGTTTGTTCCATACTTAGAAATTACAGAAAACTCTGTAGACCTTGATGGTGCCCCTCACTTTTTGCCGTATCCAAGCAGAGGAACTTTAGATTCTGTGCGATCGATTTCTTTACAGAAAACTGAAGCTGAAGCTCAGATTATGTTTTTCAATTCAGCTCTTTTTCATGCAGAACTAGGTTCAGCTCCCGTTTTAAATAAACTGAAAACTGGCAGCTCTTTTCGATGTAAAGTTTGTTTTGCACCTTTGCCTGTTGCATTCTGTGTCTTATTTTCACATCCTTGACTCTCATCTTCTCATCCTCTCTGTTTTTCTTCATCTCCATCTTTCTCTCCATCCGTGCCTCCTTCAATGTATCACCTTCTTTCATTCATTCCATCTGTCCTCTTCACTCTTTCTTTAAATCGTTCTTCTAGAGGTGATTGGAGTTGCTGAGTTGGTGAATAAAATGAACGGGCCGTGGTTCAACCGCTTCGATGAGGACCTGGCCACAGCTTTCTCCATCTACTGTGGTATCAGCATCGCTCATGTAAGTGTCTTATTCTTCCACTGAAAGAACCAGAACCAGTCCAGTTTTTTATGTCCAATAGCCGCAGATGTCTGGTCAGGGACAAGGATTTAAGTAGTTTTTATACATGCTAATTGCTGTCACGACGCTTATTAAGCATAAAGAAAATCTAATAACAAGTACAACTGAACAACTAAACATTAACTGGAAGATATTTAACAGTTACAAATTAATTAACATCTTAAACTTCTCACTTTGCAGTAGAAGACAGAATATCTTCTTTCTCTTAACGGATCTGTTAGCAGCAGTGAAAAGTATGAAAGGGAATTAAATGCAGCATTTATTAAACTACACATTCATCTTCATACACATTAAAATTTATTATGAACAAAAAAGAATTTATGTATATTAATGTCATCTCTGCAAGTTTAATGGATGTTTATCATCAAGTAAATTGGACTGCATAGAGAGAGGGAAAAAAATAGAAAATACACACTTGCAGTCACTTACTCCTTAAAACAGTGTGTTAGATCTGTTGTTAGAGACATCGATCACTGCTGGCAAATGGGATCCGTTCGGAGCAAAGCGCTCTGTCAAAGCAGAGTGGAGCAACATCTCGAGGGAAATTTAAAAAGATTCAATTTGTGATGGAGCTGAGTGGCTTTAATGGTGCAGCTCATAGGTGCTGTATGGCTGCTACAAAGCCATTAACACACTTTCAGCTGAGCTAGTGGACGCAGTTCACGAAGAGGATGATGAAGATTGTGATGTTTGTGACAATAATGAGGAAAAGCAGAGAGAAGGTGGCGCTGTATTTTGCCGTCATTAGCCGTAGAGCTGTTGAGAGGTTGTTATGGTTGTAACAGATTTTTTTACGATATGATGATCAAACTTTGTCATCCAACTTCCAATGACTGCTGACCCCTTCACATCTTTAACCAAAACATAACATATTGTAAAAATTGACTAAAATTGATTTGCTTTGTGTGGCTTATTTTTTCTGCCTCTAACAATGTCCTCAGGCAGTTGCACAATTGATTTAAGTAATATGAAGGTTTTATTTAAAGGATTTTAAAATGAATTGAATCTGTAATTAACAGATGAAGAGTTTAATAAATGGCTTAACATGTTTACAACTGATTTTACTTAATGTGCCATAAGAAAGGTGCTGTGATTGAGAGAGAGAAAAGAAACAAAGAAATAAAAACAAAGAAAAGAGAGAAAGAAATAAAGAAACTGTATGGATTAAAAGAAAGCAATGACGAAAGTGAGGGAAAGAGACTGGAAAAAAGAAGGAAAGAGCAAAAGATGCACAATAGACAGACAGAAATGGAAAAAAAGGAAAGAAAGAGACAAAGAGATAACAGCTGTGATGACATTTTATATTTCATTTCCGATTCACCTTCATATTACGCAGCTCGTGTAGCGTCTGACCTTTTATTGACTGCAGGTACTCGATAGCTTATCGACAAACTTTAATTTTAATTGGAACAATAATTACAAATGGCTCATTAATCATTGAAACCTGATCAAATGTATTATTTAATGCTCACTCTTAACCACAGTCCACAGTTTGCTGAAGCTTGTAAAAGGCATTTTCCCTTATTTGCTGAAATGTAAGCAGTGTTCGTTTTGACTCATATTGTTTGTGCATCGCAGCGCTGCATTGAGTGTTCCTGAGTAGATTAACATGGAGGGCAAAAAATAAATTAGTCTGTGACTTTTGCTTGAGTTCACTGCATTTTTAAACCTTCTTTTAAAATCAATCTCATTTGTTCAAATCCAAAAGATTAAATGCAAACTCATTCTGCACAATTATCCTTGCAATTTAAAGTGAAGCTGTGCTTCTGCTGATCCTCTGAGTGAACTCTAGGTTATCTTGCAGCCAGATTTTTGAAATAATAATAATGAAAACCGTTGATTTTTGATGGTGTTTCTGTAACATTATGTTTGTGTCTTTAGTCTCTGCTCTACAAGAGAGTCCATGAAGCTCAGTTCAGATCCCACCTGGCCAATGAGATGATGATGTACCACATGAAGGTAAAATCATATTTGTCCATCACATTCGGTCTAACGCTCGGGCGCGTTGTGTTTACTGACACTGTCAACATTATTTACCCCGTATGATTCAGTATGTGTATGTTGCAGGTTTCAGAGGAAGAGGTGTCTAAGCTGCTGGTTACAGGGATGGAACCAGTGAAGCAGATCCACCCCTGTTTCGCTGAGTTCACATACACACCTCGCTCCTTACCTGATGACACCACACCCTTGGTAAGAGCCAGAGGTTTAGAGAAGTGAGAAGTGAGAGGAGAAGAAGTGAGGATGAAAGTGAAGTTAACTGATCCTGTTGTGTGTGTCTGCAGTGCATCCTCAGCATGTTTGAAGACATGGGTTTCATCAACACATACAAGATCGACCTGCACACTCTCGCCAGGTCTGACAACGCCATCATTTCATGTGCTGAATATAAGAGTCTGTGTGTATGAGTGTGTGTCCTACACTTACATTGAGTAGTGAGCATTAACAATTAATTAGATTTTTTACTTTTCTTACGAATTATCACATTTTATATGCACTGTTTTTTTTATTTTTAAAGGGACATTTCAACATACACTCAAAAAGACACATTTTTCCTCAGTAGTACTTTTATTAGTCTAGACTGTTTTGGAGAGAAATGAAGAGTTTTAGAGATGTCGGCCTTTTCTGGAATATAATGGAACAAGATGGCACTTTACTTCTGGTGCTCAAAGTGCCAAAAAACGTACATTTGAAAAACTCAACAGCAATCAAATCTGAGTAGATGAATGGCAGCTGCAGTTTGGTGAAGAGAAAATGGTTCCTACATTAAACTGCTCACGTGAAGGATTGTATATATTATCTTGAATGAGGGGGTTCAATTTCTAGAAAGAGTCATTGCCCTTTAGTTTTTTAAAAATTATTTTTGGGGCTTTGAGCACCACAAGCTGAGTGCCATCTAGTTCCATTACATCAGGAGTAGGCAGAAATCTCCATGGCCAGTATCTGTAAAATTCATTCACCTCATAACAAAACAATTTAGATGGATAAATAGCACTTCAGCTGAGAGGAAACATGTGTTTCTGATGTAGCAGATAACGGCCTCTTTAATCCTTTTGCATTGTCTATTTACATCCTTATCTACGGCCTCATATTGTGTTTGAGTGGAACGGCTATGCAGGTTTTTGGAGCTGAACTTTTCAAATTTTCATTGACCTTCTCAGTCGAATAGAAGAGCCACATAAATATAAGCAGCTTTCTAGTAACAAAACTTGCAAGATTTTTGTTAAAATTGATCAGTAGAGAAGAAAATTAATAAAATAAATATTTTAGCTCAAAATTATTTCTTGAACTTAGAACTTGGGGTTTGAATGCTTCTGGTGCTGTTTTTAATTGCAATAAAGTCAGAATAAGAACCAACCTGGGCCACAGGTCTCAAAGAAATCATTCAGTCACATATTGAAAAGTCCATCAGCTTTGTGTGCTACATGTGTCACTGGTGGCATGCTGTGTTGTAGATGATTACTGAACTGCTGTTTGGGTGTTAGGTTTTGTCTGATGGTGAAGAAAGGCTACAGGGACCCTCCCTACCACAACTGGATGCACGCCTTCTCCGTCTCACATTTCTGCTACCTGCTTTACAAAAACCTAGGACTGTCCAACTACCTCGAGTGAGTATGCTTAACTCTCTGCTCCCCTCCAATGATTTAGCTCTTAAACACTTAAGAAACTGAGTCAAATGTCGCTGTTCTGATCCTCAAACCTTGTCTTTCTTCTCTTTTCAGGGATATAGAGATTCTAGCTCTCTTTGTCTCCTGTATGTGCCATGACCTGGACCACCGTGGCACCAACAATTCTTTCCAAGTCGCCTCAGTAAGAGCACGTTTATGCACAGATTATGTTTATGTTTTTGCTGTAATAGAGGGCTTAAGAAGAAGCATCAAAAAAGTGGAGGAAAATAAGCGAGAATAAAAGCATTAAACCTTCCAAACACGTAGCATTCAGTCGAGCAGCAGGGCACCTGCACTTTGAAAAATGTAGACTCAAAATTGACTTCAATCAGAAAGGGTCTCTGACTGTGTTTTAGTGAAATCAGTGAAATCTCCTCGTCTATGAGTTTGCACCAGTGACACACTGGATGTCATTAGGATTAGAAACATGTTGCTCTGCTGCACTCTTTGCATGCATAATCATGCAGCACCTAAAAAAACACACACACACTCACAAACTGTCTTTATGCACCAAAGGTCAACATTCATCTGCTTCTTTTGTGGTTTTTCTATTTGAAGTCTTGTATCCAAGCAGACAAGCACATTTAAAGAGAAGACTGTGTTTTATTAGAGGAAGTTGCTTCCTTTGAATCAATACACTTTGCCTGACTGAAAGGATTGTGTTTTATTTGCTCTGTTGTTTCTGTTTCTAGCAATCTGTGCTGGCTGCTCTCTACAGCTCAGAAGGATCTGTGATGGAGGTAAACTCACAACCGGCTGCATCACATGACAGGGATGTGGGAAATCTGGGAGTCCTTCTAACAATATGAGGAATTTGTGTCTCTAAAGGGGGCCCTAATAAAGGGGTATATACTTAGTTTACCCCTTTATTAGGAGCCCCTTCACAATCTTCTGCATGCAGTACAATTGGTCTGCCTTAAATTCCACCTCTACAAAGTGTAAAATGATAATTTCTTGTCGCATTGTTGGAAGTATACAAATTAAATAATGCATATAGTGACGTAAAGGACTATAGTAGATGTTTTCACATGTTTGTCTTTCTCATTTACATACATTAGAGGGCTGAATGTTAGAGGTCAACACCACCACTACTATGATCTCAGTGCTAATAGGTGTATTATACAATGTACCATGCAGAGTTGAACCCTTTAGACTGAAAATACAGTCATTTCTTCTTCTTTTCCTCTGTTCCTTTTTAAGTAATTAAATTCAGTGTTAGTGAGCTGCTAATGTTGTTTTGTGCTTGCATGACACCTAGTGGCCAGAGCCAAACTTAAATTCCTGGTTTCAGTGATGAGGCGGTGGGGGGCATGTAAAACAGGCTGTGCTTGTTATACTGCAACATGACTCAACATTCCTTCAGATTTTTCAAATGCACTCATTCTTGTTCTCATTTTGCTTTATTTTCCATGACAGAGACATCACTTTGCCCAGGCCATCGCCATTCTGAACACTATCGGCTGCAACATCTTTGAGAAGTTCTCCAGGAAGGTGAGACATGAAATCAAATGTCAAATCAAATGGAATGTCTCTCTTCATTTTTCCATCTCTCACCTTTCAGTTCTATTGACTCTGACTCTGCTGTCACCCTATGTGCAATCTTAAGTTATATTTGATGTTTTTTTAGGACTACCAGCGTGTGCTGGATTTGATTAGAGATATCATTCTGGCTACCGACCTGGCTCACCACCTCCGCATTTTCAAGGACCTGCAGAAGATGGCTGATGGTACTTCTGCTTTACACTCACAACCCTGAACAGCAAAGAGAGGCTTGATTCAAAAGCTTTGTTCAGATCTTTGACAAAACAAATATTCTTTATATTTCCTTCAGTTTGAACAGACAACATGCAACATGAATTTTACGTATGAGAAATCTGCAATCACGATCACTGTATGACAAATCACAAGTAACTGTCTAGTTTATGTCCACTTTTTGGCTAAATAATCACTAAAAAATATGAAGAGTCTGAAATCATAAGCCAATTTTCTCTGCAGTATAGCTCCCTTCTTGGAACCACACAAAAGACATATACTGACCGTAAATTTTTATTTTGTGACTTATTTGGCAGAGATCTGAGGTCAGACTTGCAGTATTCAAAGATGACAGTCTCACTAACCTCGTACTTTCATTGGACTATTTACCCTTTTGAGGAGACAGTTGCTTACTGCACTCTTATATAATATAATTGGCTGTAACCTCCTGACCAGCAGTTTTTTACGCCTGAATGCAACCAATTATAAGTTATCCTGAGTGAATGTCTCCTCACTGAAATCAATTTTGTGCTGTTAAAGCAATTCAAGGACATTAAAAGCTTCTAAATGAGTATTGAAACTGTCTCGCACCATTGAGTGTGCAACTTGTCAATCATGAACAAAAAGTTCGACCACACACAAAATGGAAAAGCACAAAGACATTGAAACTTTGTGTCATTTTTCTAGAAAAAAACACAAACTCGCCTTACCTAACATAAAGTTAAACTTCTGATCAAAGTTTTAAAAAATCATTAAAAAGTTTTTATGGTGTTGTCATTTTGGTTTTAACAAAAGTTTTCTCAGCTCTTTACAAAGCTGTCATCTTATTTACTGCAAACATAAGAACAGCTTTGATAGAGTCTTTTGTGTGTGTGTGTGTGTGTGTGTGTGTGTGTGTGTGTGTGTGTGTTTTTCAGATGGATACAATTCTAAAAGCCAAACCCACCGCTCCCTGCTGCTGTGCCTGTTGATGACATCATGTGACCTGTCAGATCAAACCAAGGGCTGGAAAACTACACGCAAGATTGCTGTCAGTTCTCAGTCTACTCCAAATGCCTTTATTAAACACAAATCTAGCTTAATGAGTTTAGTTTTTACCATCCTTTTGTTATTATATTAATATATATCATGACTTTCAGTAGGTGAATATGAGCATCAGCAAATACAAAACAATATATATTAAAAAGTGCACAGATATTTAGGTGATGCTCCCATATAAAGCTCTTATATGAGGTTTGTGCCACAGTCTTTGTCAAAGACACTGCAGTTTCTTTCATTCAGATAAAGGTGTCTCATTGTTCCTCCGTTTACCCTTGTATTGTGAACAATTACTGATATTATAATGAACAAGTGCATCACAGCTCGCTGAACTACGGTAAAAGGAGTAATAGCAATGAAAGTTGTCCAGCACCGTTTCAAACAACTTTTATTGTCTCTGCTAGTTGAGGTGCTGCAGCAACACTTTTCTCCAGAGCAGATCATATTTTTAGCAGTGCATTCCTACAGATTTCTAATTCTCGATGACTGTCCAGTGAAACTGACCCATTTCTGGGACAATAAAGATTATAAGATGCTTAGCAGTACAGTTGGAAACAACCTTTCAGTCTACATGCCCTTATATTCATTACACTCTGCGAAACTGCGCTGCATTTTAGGATTATGTTTAATCTTGGTCTGCCCCCTTTTTAACACCAAACCCCTGACCCTTGTCCTAAATCCTACACCCTAAATCTCCAAATACCTAACACCTACAGCAAATGCACTGTAATCTGTGCTGCTACATTTCAATTTAATTCAGGGTCTGGCTTGTATTGGTCTCAGTTGGTACATGAATTTCTCAAAGGCCAGAATGGGAATTATTAAACGAAATAGTAATCAAACTGAAATGCATAAAGGAGAATAGTCCAGTTACAGAAATATTCTGTTTTGAAATTGGTTTATGCTAATTTAGGATTTAATGAAGAGCCAAAATTCTGTGCTAACCGCTGGTTTGTACCAAAAATATATATCACAGCACAGTTTTTATCTTAGTTTTTCAGATTTATTTGCTGCTTTACAATGTGGGATTACATATATGTGAGCTGTAAATGGAAGTTAAAACAGATGTCTGCCTTTATGTGTCCACAGGAGCTGATTTATAAAGAGTTCTTCTCTCAAGGAGATCTGGTATGTGTCAGCAAACACTGGTTGTTAAATGTCATGTGAGATTATTTAGCAAGTGGCTGAAATGTGTGTCATTTTACACAAAGTGAGCTCGTTTCTTATGTCTGTGTCTTTGTGTGTGTGTGTGTGTGTGTGTGTGTGTGTGTGTGTGTGTGTATTCGCGTGTGTGTGTGCAGGAAAAAGCCATGGGAAACAGGCCCAGTGAGATGATGGACAGGGAGAAAGCGTACATCCCAGAGCTGCAGATAAGCTTCATGGAACACATCGCCATGCCCATTTACAAGTGCGTGCAAAAAACTCCACATCCTCCTTCTCCTTGTAAACCACACTTCAGTTTTGGCCTAACATTGGTTTCCTCTGAATAGATGTTGAACAAAAGGGAAGAAATTTAAATGAGCAAATCAGAAGTTTATTTTGTTTTTAATTATTTAAAGCTTCTCTCGGCTTAACTCAAAGACTTTGCATTAGCATATCTTAAGCGTCTTACAGATAATAGTTTTGGTTTTGTGGCTCTGCAACTTTACTGTTTTGGTTCATGGTCACTGCAGACGGCTCTGATTAGTTTGCTGTTCACTAACCAGCATAAAGCAACCAACAGACTCAGTTAGTGACTTGTTGGTTCAGATAGTGGAGCATTTAGCAGCCCGGTGTTTCCCTCAGGAGTTGGTGGATACCAAAGCAAAGCTAAAAGAGATTAAATATGGGTCTTACATTTGTCAGTCAGCTGGAAACAGTGTCTGCATGATATGTTAATGAGCTGCAATTAGCTCATATGTTTGCTGTGTCCACTTCATAGGCTGACATGTCAATGTCATGTTTGCATCTTGTTGCACTTCCTTCAAGTGGCCAAAAACATATCTATTGTAATGAGGTACCTTGATGTGACATGCAAGATGTATAAGTCCAAAACTATGTAACTGAAAGATTAGTCTCAACATTTTAATACTTGACAATGCAAACATTTGGGTTGAGTCTTAGGCTGTGATGATAAATATCCTGTAATTTAAAGTATTATATGTGAGCCTCCTTTCATGAAGCTTCCGAGTTAAAAGAGACAGTTCTTGACTCTAATACCACCACCATCCTCTGTCCTTTTAGGCTGCTCTCTGAACTGTTTCCTGGGGCCACTGAGCTGTATGAGAGAGTGGCGGCAAATCGGGAGCAGTGGACCAAAGTGTCCCATAAGTTCACCATCCGTGGGTTGCCTAGCAACAACAGCCTAGACTTCCTGGACCAGGAATACGAGCTGCTGCAGTCCCAGGGTGCTTTTGGAAGCGACGACCACTGCCTCAACGGCTGCCTCGACGATGCAGACGGAGGCAGGGGTCAGTGACACCAGCGGGCTGCTGGCGGTTTCTTGGAGTTTTCTGTGGTCCAATAAGAGGCTGAGGATACCTTTTTAGCGACCTAAGAGGGAGAGATCTCTCTGCTGTCAATCACTTAGATGCTTAGCAGGCCATGCAGAACGGACAGGACAAAGTTTCAAACTAATTGAATCAGACAAGTGATTTGAAACGAATGAGATGCTACATGTTGCTTGTGTCTCCAGTTCAGGAAAGCTGAAGGTGGTGACTTTATCTTTTTCAGCAACTATACTGGAAAAATAAGTTTTTACCACAAGTCACATGTTCATTCATACAGTACTGATCCTGATTACGATTGTAAAATCACACACACACTGACACACATATGTACATGCACATACTGTTGAGACAAAACAGAAAAAAACAGTTCATTCACAAGGAAAAAGACTACTTTGACATGTAACAGTGAGATAAAGTGCTATACTTTCTGTAAAATGTTTCATAATAGCTTTTATTGATTTCAATGGCTCAGCATTATTCACACAGCAGCAGCTGCCATAGTTCCTCACCTGATGCTTATGAATGCATGCTGTTTGGAAGCCACGTGTGTTTTTCCTTTTATTTTCATCACTGTTGATTTGTTCACAGCTAAGAAATTCATGCTGTCCATTTTCATACTATCTAACAGTTTTTTGTAAACAGATCATAACAGTATGTTAAATTGTTTCATTATATCCATGACATTGTACAGGGGAGTTTTAGTTCATTTACATGCACAGCATTTTAACCCTCATGGGTATTTTTTTACTTAACCTCATTTTTGTGGCGTTCAAGGGACAATCGCTGATAAATGACAGTCACATAACACACCACTCCATGTAAAACATTCACATATTAAAAAAACACAGCCTGTGCATATTACTGTAACCTCATGTCACTGCATTCATCTACACCTCAAACACAGGCAACTCGAGACCTAAAACACACCTTTAGTTTAGTCTCAGTCATCCTTCCCCTTTCCTTGCACCTTTGTCACTTACTTTTGCTTTTTAGTTCACTGATTTCCTCATAAAGTCATCAGATAGAGAGCAACCGAAGCCCTTTAAAAGATCCATCTCATCTGTTAGTGTAAATGTGCCAGAGTAGAGCATGTTATGGAGTGTGTCATTGAGTGTGTCATATGGATCTGCCTTATTGCGCATCTTTGCTGCCTTTCTTAGAGCTTTTAATATATATAAAAATTGAAATAAAAGAGTCTGTTTAGTATGTATGTTGTATATTTGTTATAAACATAGTTTGAGTATCAATGTGTTGACTGAATGATCACCATGCTCAGAAGATGTATATTTGTGAAATAACCTGTGTGGAGACATCAGATCTAAAGTCTTTTCACTTCTTTCTATTTTAAGTTATGTGTACAACCACCAGTGGAGATTAGGTAGACATATTTTTTTCAGTTCTTAACTCAGACATTGTTTTAACGAAGGAACCAGAGATGTAGCCACCATAGAAAAGGACTCCACAGTTCACTAATGCTGCATCCCAAAGGAAATGCTTGGAAAAGTTAAGTCCTCGGATTGTGCCTCGTGTACAAAAAAGAAAAATGGGGAAACTCTTTGAGGGCATGGGGTTTGTGTTAGAATACGCCACATTCAGTTTTACATTACAATGTCTAAAATAGGAAATGCTGCAGAGTTAGGGTAAGATAACCGTAGAGTAGTTACACAAACAGAGAGCACTGTAGTGTATGTATGTAGGCTGCGTGTGGAGGGGTGAGAGCGAGTGGATGGATGGGTGGGTGTGCAGATGAGAAACAGAGAGAGAAAGCAGTGGAGGTAGCTGGTTAAAGATCAAGAGAGAAAAATGTTTGGTACGATCAGCCTTTACAAAACTGCTGTGGATAGAGATGATGCAAATGCAAATCTTTAGTGATCTCCCAGAATTTATCTAATGATGTTCCCTTATACACAGTCCTGATAACAGTGAAGGTAGATGAAAACAAAAATATTGCAATCAAAAGATTTAAATATGTATAGGTTTTCTATGAAAGGGTCTTACATGGGTGTTTTAAGGAGGAAGGTTAATTGGTAAGCTAAGTGATTTGATGTATGTTATACCTACTTTGGGATATGCATTAGTGTGATTGGATGCAGCCGTTTGATCTGCCGCGGTCTGATTCATAGACGTAAATTTTTTAAAAGGGCATACAGAACTGTTTGTAGAAGAGCCTCTCTCTCTCTCTTCCTCTTTCTGAAGCTCTTTCTCTCACGTGGGTTTTCTCATTTCTAGATTTTTAAACCACTGTTTCATACGTACCTGCCTTTTTCATGTGCAATATGAAGTGTCTGCCTCTGTGATGTTGCATAGATTCCCATGTAAATACCTATGCCTCTTGTTAAATTATTACTTCAGTTCTGAGTTCCCAAATGCATTTAAGTGTTAGATCATGGTGTTTCCATTGGAGGAAAAAAAATAAAACACCTGTGACAGTTTTAATCCTAAAATGCTTTTGAGAGTCCAGATCTACTGTTGGACACTTTTCTATACTGAGTGTGTATCCGTCCTTTTATGTTTGTTTTAGAGAGTCAGGGCTAAATGTGCCAAGCAAACATTGTCTACTTCCTGGCCAAGCTGCAAAGTGATAAACAGGCATACCTGCAGTTTTGTTCTCTAATGTTGAAGTGAAGTCGAGGGCTGTGTTCATGTAAAACTTTCCTCATACATCATGAAGAGGTCTGATATTATGGCTCATCCAGGAAGTGTGAATCCAATCTATTCCATCATCACAGAACAGCAGGACTCTAACCTGTGATGTAATGTCATTGTGATGATCACCTGTGACATAAATGTTAAAAGTGGCAAAAATATAATTTCTGTAAATAACAAAGTTTTAAAAGAAAATGTTACTTGATTGTCATTATTACAATGGGAAGTATTTCAAATCTGTAATGTATTTAAAGTGATTGCATCCTGTTCTCTCTTTTTTTTCACGCCATTTTTGAACAACCCCAAACTTAGACTTTTAGACAGAGGGGATGAAAGAAAAGTATATGTGTATTTAGGATATACATACATCTATACCACAAATGAAAATACAGACTAATCTGAAATGTGTACATGATGCTTATACTGAGGATAAAGTCATCTGTTAATTATTTGTTTTGTTTAGTTCTGAGTGCTGGTGGTCTTGTTCTTCTTGAGATAAATTGAACAAGGACATTTTTGACAAAACAAATGGACAACGTTCTGATTTTTTTTTCTTTCTTTCTTGGAATAAATCTGGTGAAAGGCTTCTTGGTTGTTGTCTCTAAAAGTGCACAACACATCACACACTGCACCACACTCTGCATTATTAACTTCATGACACAGTGCTCCCTTGCCTAGAAAAAATTCTGGTGCCATTAGGCAACACAGATTTAGTCATCACGGTGGAATCCCTGTTGATCCTCCTGGCCTATCCCACATACTGATACTGAATAAGAATGGCCAGATTAACACAATGGGGGCCCTGGGGGCGAAAACCTACAACAGTTTCCTACTGACTCCTCCCCTAAGCAATCAGCAATCCCTCTACAGTCTGCAAAGTAAACTATCACAACTTGTTTTAAAGTAACTGAAGCTTTTATTGGAATAAGGACATGTAAAGATTATATTTTCCTAGAGCCTCTGAATCCAATCAACTTATGTGTAATTAAATCAGGGATAAAGCTTTATTTAGAAATTTGACAAGGTTTCAATCAATTATTAGGATGCCTTAAATAATACCTTGCTGACATATCTGATTTAATCAATTGCCCGAACAGAAATGAGACAAACCACCCTAGAAACAAAGTTCAATAAGCTTTCTATTTGACTGAGAACATTCAGTTTGGCACCAAATAAAACTGAGTTAAAAATATTCCAGTGTCTAATACAATCTGTGATGTAAAAATAAGATTTGATTCATGATTGTAAGAAGAAGAAGAACATGTAACCATGGAAAAGATTTTGTATCAGAAAGTGGACATTGTATCAACAAAGACACAGAATAATATAATGGCAACAGAGCTTGGCCAGGGCTGATTCTGATCGTACGTGGAGCAGAAAAACTTAAGCAAATGACCCCTCAAAAGCAAATGATTCTTGAACTTATAGCAATGTACCAAATCAAGCCTAAACCACCATATTCACACCTAAATAAATTATGTTGGAACATAGAGGAAACTCATATAAAAACATAAAATCAAATCATCAGATGAACTATAAACACACAATTTTACTTTATAATATGCACATACATAATGTAATGCCGACTGGGGCTATTTACTTTTTTTTATTTGAAAAATATATTTTTAACAATATTTTCCCGTGAAGTATAAGTAACACCAAATGAAAACACTTAATTTACTTTCAAACATTTAATTTTTTTTTTAAATACAGCTACTCCAGTATAATTTTCTGCTGAATTACACCACAGGATAAACAAGTATTTAATCAATATCAATACTCCCTGCTGAATAAGTTGTAATATATGTGTGATAAATCTTAATCGTGGTAGTTACAGGTACTAGAAAGTTAAGACCCAAATTATTAATTTCTCGCGTGACTTGGGGTGCGTGAGCTCTGCGCAATGAGAATTGCAGGTAGTCCGCCATTGCTGTATGAATAACTATCGGATTTGCTTTTGGCTGTCAACAATAAACTTGCGGTGCCGGGACGCGGAGCTACGAGGTCGAGTGAAAGCTCGTCGGCTGCTCCCTAAACCAGTTGTCACCCCCGTCCCTCCCTGGAGAATACTTTCATGTGAATACAGAGCCAACGGACGAGGCAACCATGTCCAATCTCAGCAAAGGCGGCACCAAGAAGGACACCAAAATGAGGATAAGGGCCTTTCCTGTAAGTGCACACCGCAGTGAGTGCTCTGCCCGGCCGTCAGGCGGTGACTCGATCGCCGTGGTCTGGGTTGTTGCTAAATGCTAACAAGCTAACCAGCTGAGCAGCAGATATGACTTGCCTATCCGTAAACAAAGTGCAGCCGTCCAATGTCGCCCCCGGACTTGGTCGGTTGGTCGGGTTGCCAACAGTTACACTGTTGTATTTACTTGCTTAGTGTAAACTTTAACGAATGACTTTAATTGTCCTTAACGTTTAACTATCTATCAGCTCCTAAACGTTAGCTAGCAGGTTGGATCTGTCGACATAGCCGATGCTAGCATTAGCTCTGGCTCTTGACACTTGTTGTTGTGACTGCTTATGATTTAATTTATGAAATGCACGGCGTCCTCGGGCGTGAACTCTGAATATGGCAGTCTTGTTTTCCCTGGAATGTTAGCTAAAATTTCAGTTGTATGCAAGAACGAGCAGCAACGTTACTGCTGCTTAGACTGATGCTAACAAAAAACAAATGAGCTAACCTAACGTAAGTTAGGGGTTTGCATTCATGTTTTTATCAGCGGTGATTGCAAATTTTATTCCTGTTGGTTTTTTTCTGTGTTACAGTAGTGATTTAGGATGTCTCTCATCGTCCACCTGGCACTCCCTTTGTCTGCAAGTCATTGAAAGACCTCATTTATGAACTGACCTCATTTTGCTTTAAATGAAATTTCAGTCTGTCTGTGACTGGCTGACTGAGACTGCTCATCATCCACATACTGGTTTTGTTTTAATTATTTTAAGTTTGTGTTAGTGACCGTGACCACACTGCTTCACTGTCTTGAGAGAGGACCTTTGCCAATGTGTGCCTGTTGAACATGGCCCAGTCCTGATAAAGACTGTCAAAGCAACATCTTGACATGCATGTGTTTGGGCTTGTCTGTTCAAAGAGGAGAAGGAGTACACACTGTTTCTTCTCACCACAGGTGGCACATTTTGAGTTCAGAGTTCACAAGACTGCTTAGGAGCACTGCTTATATTTTAAGCTTTTGGGAATGGTACTAAAATGATGCATAACAGGTTGGCGCTGTGCAGGACTAGGCCCAGTAGTTTTTCCCTCATAATCTCTAGTGGCTGGTATATTGTATCTTGACGAATCTTGACGAATTAAATGTGTTTTTAAAACAAACAGCTTTTTTAAGTTATAAAATATTTCAGTATTCAAGTAAGTACGTACAAGGACTAAGGACTGTACAGTTTGTCAATGATAAACTTAGCCTGTTTCCACATTTATAAATGAATGGGGTTAACAGACACACCAACACAGAACCTCAGTTGAGTAATCTCCCAAACCTGCACACACATTGTTGTATTAAATACTAATTTACTGACCTGTGTACCGACAGGCCCTACTCAAAATATTACATCTTCATAGAGGTGATGCTCTGACACAGATTCCTTTAAATGTTTTTTGTCCTTTATAAGCACAGAAGGACATTTTAGAAATTGGATTTTGATTCTTTATGGGATAGGCAGCCTAAGCTTTGTCTCACTATGTAATTGGATTAATTGGATAATAAGTGATATAATAAGGATAAACTAAGAGAGTAAACAGGAGGACATAAATCAATCTAATCGAGATGGACTGACCTTACTATATCAGTCAATATCACAGTATTTCTAAAGAAATTTAAAGGTGTCACTTGGCTTTAAACAGACTATTAGAAAGATAGTACTAGGAGACCCAGTGTTCAGAATTTTGTATTAAATCATGCTTAATTGTTACCTTTCTGTGTAATAATAGAAGTATGTTACTTCAGGAAAGCACAGTGATTTTTGACATTAAAATTCTATCTTTTTTAGTTCACGAGTTTGTCTTAAATACAGCTAATATCTCCTGTTCATTGATTCAGAATGTGCCAGCGTGGTGACAGCGCTCCTTGTAGCTGTTAAAAAACTGTCATGTCAGAACCTTTTTAACGTTAGGCAGCTTTTCCCCCCAGTTGATTCTTTCAGGTAGACATTCGTTTCAGGCTTTGTAAAACTCCTGCCTCATTTACTATAATCAGACCGTAACACCAACCATAGCTCAAATACCAACCTTATGTTTTGTATGAAAGTGATATGTTGGATATTCTCAGAGAAGATATATACATGCCCAAGTGTAAGTGTGCAAGTAAGGAAGTATTCTCTCAGTATTTTAGATAAGGGCAAACGATCCTCTTTCCAGCACATATTTCATTACAGTTAATTCACAAATATGTGAACAGGCAGCAAATATGTGGGAGCCTGTTAAAGCAGAGACAGGAGTGTTGTAGGGTTCAAAAAAAGCTGGTCTCAGGTATGATAGAATGCCCTGCGAGGTTCATTCCCAGTAACAAAGTAAATAATTAAAGATTGACCATTTATTCTGAACCCTGTCCCCTGGCCCATATATCCAGGGCAAGAAAGAAAAAAATCAAAAAACAAAACTGCACAGAGGTAGGAGTCCTCCTGCATCAGAAGGCTTTATTTAAGAACAAGGTCCTTAGGTTGAAGTGTTAGTTCAAATCATGTGTCTCCATAACGGGTGCTTATTATCTATTCGACTGGTTACCTTTTTCAGATGACGATGGATGAGAAGTACGTCAACAATATCTGGGACCTTCTGAAGAATGCCATCCAGGAGATTCAGAGGAAGAACAACAGCGGCCTGAGCTTTGAGGAACTGTACAGGAACGCCTACACAATGGTGCTCCACAAACACGGAGAGAAGCTGTACACGGGCCTGCGGGAGGTCGTCACTGAACACCTTATCAACAAAGTAGGACTAACACAGATTGCAGGCATTTGCAAACACTTACTGTAGTTATATTTTGGCAGAACTTGGTGGGATTACACAGTTTTTGTTTTCTTGACAAATCGATTACTTTCATAGTAAACATGGCAGTAATTCCTTGAACTTCTTTAAAATTTTGAAATTGCATGCACTGGCTTCGCATGAAAAGGCTTATTTCCATGAAAATATTCCTGTAGTTAAGCAAGTAAATGTGCTTCTTTCCTTCTATTAAAGGAAATTATGACACTTAGAATGGTGCAGCCTTTTAGCTCGGTAAATTTGTGAGACACTTTAAGTCAAGTGATGACACATTGCTTTCAGCATCAAAACAAGACATGCTTTATACTCCTATTTCTTGTTATCATTTAAGTATATTCCACTGCAATTTCACTCGTATGTAACAGATCATTTTCATTCCACACTTGGCTTTAATAGAAGATTATCCTGTGAATATCTGAGACTAGATCACAATTTAGAATAAGTTAAAATTATAGTTCATCAAAGCTAACATTTGGGGCTGCTTCAAAAGGTTTTGATTGAATTAAAGAGCTGAATTTAAGCTGGACAGCATTTTATCTGCACGCTAATCGATATGTAACAAAATCTGTTAAGGTTTCATATTAACATTTATATTACAGCACCGTCTGTCGTCCTTGCAAAACAAAAGCAATACCAGATAACAAGAGTTGTTTCTATTCATGAGCAGCCTTGTGACATTGAGTTAGAAAGCTGCAGAGTTAGGTTTCAGAGGTTGTTACTCGAAGTCCTGAATAATAAGAGATACTCTTAAAAAATCACTCATACCCTCTTTTGGTAGATTTCTCATTTGTTTGATTTGTTAGGGAGCACTCAGGATTGTAGACAGGGTCCTTAAGTTGTTATTTTGTCCTGGGTTGTTTTAGCTATGTTTGTCGTCTGTCTGGTAGCCTTTCCTAAAACAGGTTTTGCCTGATATGATACAGGAGCACAATGGTTTGTGACTGAAAACCTGAAGGACAGAGTTTTCTTAAAAAAGCAGTTTTGTTTATTTATTTACCTGGAGGAAACAATTCTAAGTGAAATGGTGGACAGCATGTTACAGAATTACTAAAATGGTTGTTTTCAGCAGTCTTTGTTAAGCAAAAAGCAATCTAATGCTCATCCTGTTACTACAAGATTAACTCCTTTTCGAATTGCTGTTGACAAGTTAGAGAAGACATCAGTGAATATTTTTCCTAAGCTGTGTGTTTTCCACTTGTGTTTTTGTTGCACATAATTACTAACAAATTAAATTTGGTAATGATGTCTATAGTGAATGTTACAGTGCAGCTTACAGTGTGCACATACCCAATATTTCAGCAGTCTGTTGTTGAATACATGCCAGCTAGGTTTACAGCTTAATTAAACACACATTCTCAATTTGGCAGGTTTGTCAAATGAGCAGTCAGAAAATGTCAACAAGAAACATTGCAAAGGGAGGGGATCTGACACCTGAATGTGTTTTTTATTGCCTAAAAATTATCAAGACATCACTTTCACTGTAAGACAGTTATGTTTGCATGCAGCCTAAAAATGTTTACCAATTAGACAAGAGTAACAGCACAAAAATAGATTTGTTAGATTTAGCTTATTTCTGTGCAGTGGACTCTCTTCTTCTCTATCAGCTTTAATAGAGTATTTTAGGCCTTGTAATTGCTGCCATTAAGAATTGTTGACAGATTGATTTTGTCATAATATAAAATGTTTTAAACAATGTCACTGTTTGATGTTAACACCTTTAGCTCAATTTGCCACTGAGTACTTGCCAGGCAGCCAGGACTGTTAATTAATTTTGAGGCAATAAGAGGTGACAGTTAAAAATGGTTCATTCATTCACTCATTCATGCTTTATTTTGCTTCTTCTAATGTTTCTCTCTGTGACTTTAAAAACAGCATTAAATGAACACACATCTTCTGGGGCCACAGTATGTAATTTCTCGGAAAAAAAAAATAGATGAAATCCCACTCCTGTTGACTATAACAATGGAGTTTTCACATCCTTCTTTATATTAGAATTAGAATTAATACATGATTGATGAAAAAACAGTTTCTAAAAATGTAAATTGTTACTATTTAGGTTTTGTTTTAAATGAGGGACCAGCAACTTTGGAAATTGTCTGAACAGTGTAACATAAGTGCAGCGTCAAAGCCAAACAACAATATTTACCTGATAGTTACTTTGAAAGAGGTTAGTGAGAGAGGTGGTATTAAACTTTCTCGTATGTTTTTGGCCGTTTTGCCAGACATGGTTGTGAAAATACCATCATAATCTATAATTGCCCTTCATATTAATTGTCATTTCTTTAATCATAATGAGACAAAGCCAATTTCAAAAAATTACATTTAATTTTCAAAAACAACTTTATGACAATACAGTTTGATAAACAGAACAAACTGTAAACAAAAGATGAACAGTGACGCTCTCTGCTCTGTCATTTTTCAAGTTAACACTCCATGAAGCACTTGAACGATTTTTTTTCCTCTGCAGTGAGAGCAAAGGGCCTTAAAACATCACATCCATTTTGCCTAAATGGGCAAGTATGAACAATGCAATTGTACAGAATTGTTCGTTTATAATTGATATATGAACAATCCATTTACAAGAAATTAAATTGAACCCAGTTGACCTGCTGTAGCCTTGTAGCTTGTCTTTCATCCTCCACTACTCTGCCATGACATTTTGCAGTAGCTCAAATGCAGTGGTTAATTTGACTTAACAACAAGGTCATGGCAGCAACTGGACAGCTACTACATGTGGTCTCTTTTTTGTTATTGACAGAGTTGCATGTGAATTATTCTCAGTCAAAATGACAGTCAGCCTTCAGATTATTTTAGAAATTTCAGTCAATGACGGAAAATATTCGATTAATTTGGCCCCTGCTTAGTGAGTATGTGAGGGTGAATCTGGTGAATCATTAAGAGCAGAGGTGATTATTCATCATGTCCAGAAGGAGAAAAAAGGCCAGGTCGGTGTGCCCTTAAGAATCTTACTCCACAGAGTGCTGAGTCACACTGCAGTGTGACTATTATCAAGCTCTTTTATGCCAGACTAGTAGAGAAAGGGTATTACAGAAACAGCAAAGTGTGATCACTATAAAATGCTGCTTGTAAGTGTCAGCTTTAAGCAGGATTATTTTCATCTCTTAAACACAGACTTCTCAAGTTTTTGGTTCCTGGTTTGGTGTTATGTTTTCACTGACACCTTATGCATGTGTGTTTGCCCCACCCCCCAAAGGTACGGGAAGATGTCCTCAACTCTCTAAACAATAACTTCCTTCAGACTTTAAATCAGGCCTGGAATGACCATCAAACAGCGATGGTGATGATCAGGGATATCCTGATGTATATGGTGAGTAGCAGATGTTTCATGGGTTTCTCATTGAACACCTCTTATCCGGGCTCATCGGTTGATGAGACTACAACAGAATTTCAATAAGGAAATTATTATTATTATTATTATTATTATTATTATTATTATTATTATTTCAGAGAAACATTCTCCACTGGGTCCTCCTTGCCTCATAGTGATCTGAAGCTCCTGTAATGTGGTGAAACTAAAAACATACACTCCCAGATGACCCATGCAGTCAGCTAGCAACATAGCTAACAGAGCTAACTAGCAGCTACAGTATTTGCAGTTACAGGATACTTTAGGAAACTCTGTAAATCAGAGTAGCTGGAGAACATCAGAGGCAAAAAACAGAACATTTTCTCCATAAAATATGGTCCACTCAGTTGGGAGATTGAGTGCTGTGAAGCATTACACATGGTTTCCTACTAATTTGTATTCACCCCAGGTTACTTTTTACTCTAACTGGCAATCAGAGTGCATAGCGACTGATACAGAGTCATCATTTGCCCCATTATAAATCAGTGAACCATCAAAATGATTTTTAAGTTGCTAATTTGAGTTAAATAGTTAGATTATGGGCCTTTAAAGTAACCAGTGTAACACATAAGACCTTCAGGGTGGGAATGCATCTATCCCATGTTGTCAGAGACATAAATTCTCCTTTTCATGTGTTTGTCCCACAGGACCGGGTCTATGTACAGCAGAACAACGTAGAGAATGTCTACAACCTGGGTCTTATCATCTTTAGGGATCAAGTGGTTCGTTATGGCTGCATCAGAGACCACCTTCGACAGACCCTGCTGGACATGATTGCACGCGAGAGGAAGGGGGAGGTGGTGGACAGGTAGCCAAAAACTCTCAGACAGGATTGATTACATACACAGTGCCCTAATTAATTGTCAGTTGATGTCGACAACTAAATTTCAATAGAAAGAAAATAGGATTCTTAACATTCTATCTAATCAATTTATGTGAAAATTTAAATAATTGTTTTTCAACAGATAGAGTGCATGCTCGTACAATAAAAATTAAAACATCTGTCAAGTACATCTGCGGCACTTAAACTGAAACAGGCTCTGACATATGAAACACTGATTTTTCTTAGCCTCATGCACTGTGGTATTTTGTTTTTTTTTTTTTTTAGATGAACACATAATTACAAGTTAGTTGGCAGTCATAGTAAAAGTGAAATGAGGGCTCTGAATTTTTTTTCTTTTTCCAACATTGCAATTTTTTTAATTGTGCATTCAACATTTGGTCTGCTTCTCTTCCCTACCAGGGGAGCCATTAGAAATGCCTGCCAAATGTTAATGATCCTCGGCTTAGAGGGGAGATCTGTTTATGAAGAAGACTTTGAAGCACCGTTCTTAGAAATGTCTGCAGAATTTTTCCAGGTTTGTAGGAGAAATTCATTTTTCTGACTCTTTGTTGTTAATCTAGTTCACTGTTAGTGGTTATCTTTGCTACATCTTCCTTGTCTTGCATCCACATAAATAGAATACAGTGTCAGTACAGATGGTGTTTGAAATATCTTTAAGTCCAGATAAGATCTGTAAGTCCAGATATGTATGTATGTATGTAAATAAATAAATAAA
>JAPZDV010000024.1:10746173-10757462 GCA_029814665.1 Acanthurus lineatus | reverse complement strand
GTCCAGATATGTAAATAAATAAATAAATAAATAAATAAATAAATAAATAAATAAATAGCAAAACGGAAAGGAGTTTGAGGAACATTTCTGTCATTGCAGCTTTTAAGTGTCTCTTATTCACATTTAGATGGAGAGCCAAAAGTTCCTTGCAGAAAACAGTGCCAGTGTGTACATAAAGAAGGTGGAAGCCAGGATCAATGAAGAGATTGAGCGGGTGATGCACTGCCTGGACAAATCTACAGAGGAGCCAATTGTCAAAGTGGTAGAACGTGAGCTCATATCCAAACACATGAAGACGATCGTAGAGATGGAGAACTCTGGCCTGGTCCACATGCTCAAAAATGGCAAAACAGATGGTAAGAGTGCTGCAGTCTTTTGGTGCTTGTGCTTCAAATCTTATGCATTTGTAGTTTGTTCCCATTGAAAGTGAGATCCAAGTAAGCTACAGTCAAAGGTCATACATTACTTTTTATTCAAATAAACCCCACAGCACTTTTAATTAACCTTGTAACTCTTTCTGGCAGAAACAGGGTGCATTTTGCTGAATCACAGCAGTCACTATGTTTTTTTCCTTACTCATACCACAAACTGTGAACTGCAAAGAGTGTAATTTTGACTTTATGATTTAGATGAGACTGGAACTACAGAGTTGTAGCTTAAGTGATGATGGATGTCCTCAGAAAATATTTTCACATTGGTATTTTAGTTCAGTTTGCACAAACAAACTTCCTGTTTTTCTGCTTATCGCAGCTGCTCAGTCCTTTTTTCAGTTAGTAAAAATGGATTTCTGATTTGTTTGGTGTATGTGTGTGTGTGTGTTTGTGGGGGCGTGTGTGTGTTTTCATGCATATCCATCGTAGATTTGGCGTGCATGTACAAGCTGTTCAGCAGGGTTCCCAATGGGCTGAAGACCATGTGTGAGTGCATGAGCTCATACCTGCGGGAACAAGGCAAGGCCCTTGTTTCGGAGGAGGGAGAGGGAAAGAACCCAGTGGACTACATCCAGGTATGACGGCGGATTGTCAGGAGACATCAGAGTACAGGAATGTTATTGCTCAGTCTTGTGAATCTGCAGCATCATTTTTGCTGCTGCATGAGTAGGCAGTTTGACAGTGCGCATGCCCTTTAGAAGCACACTCTATAACCCTCTAACCACGTACATTTTTGATGAATAAGAAAGAAAAAAACACCAGTTCTAACATCTTATCCTGTTAGTCATTTCTCCTGGCTTGGTATGCCTCAACACAACATTGCATGCCGAGCCTTGACTGTTATGCACTTCCATAACTCCCTGACAGAGGATAACTGCTCTGACCCCCTGCCTTTGTGGCCACAAACCATGATGGTTTCTGCTCTCAACCGCACTGTGTTATTGCTTTGTGCTGAATGAAATGATGTTTTTTAGAGAAAAAGCTCTTATTTGAAACTCCAGTGTTCATCCTTCAGTACTTTTAAAGCAACCTGACCTTTTTTGGATAAGATTGGCTTTCATCTGCCGTTGCAACTTTTGAAGCTGGAATCACTGTGTGAAGGTGCTGTTAATGCAAACTGCTTCTGTATTATTCCCATTCCTCCCCGTCTCCTTGCCTCCTCTCCTGTAGGGTTTGCTGGACCTGAAGTCACGCTTTGACCGTTTCCTCCAGGAGTCCTTCAATAATGACAGGCTCTTCAAGCAAACTATTGCAGGCGACTTTGAATACTTCCTTAACCTCAACTCTCGCTCGCCCGAATACCTCTCACTCTTTATTGATGACAAACTGAAGAAAGGAGTAAAAGGGGTGAGTGCTGTAAAGGGGCCATACTCTTCTTTCAGGCATGCTGATGCCTGCTAATACAGGATTTGATGCCACACTGCACCATGAAACAATTTAATTTGAAACAATATTGCTTAGATTAATTACAAAGTAGGGAAGAATAATTACAGTGTGTAGAATGTTGTATTAGTTTAGGGAGTCCAGGGGGTTTATCAGATTATTGATTATTGTTTCTAACCATTGTTTGTTTGTTTTTTTGACCAGCTGACAGAGCAGGAGGTGGAGTCTATACTGGACAAGGCCATGGTGCTGTTTCGCTTCATGCAGGAAAAGGATGTGTTTGAGAGGTACTACAAGCAGCACCTGGCCCGCAGGCTGCTCACCAACAAGAGTGTCTCTGATGACTCTGAGAAGAACATGATCTCAAAGCTTAAGGTGAGCAGGAGTGTGCTGTAACCAAGATACAGTATGATCTTTGGAGTAAAATAATGGGATTTCATTCAGTCACTCTGGTTGAATGAAAAGCCTTTAGTCTTAACATGATGAGAAGGTTATCAAGCTCAAAGAGTTTGTGAAGTTTCTTTTTTACTGCACTTTCTTTTGAAAAAAACCTTGACTATGAGTCATCTTGTACTGTAGGAGTGTTATTTAATTTCAAGAGCCATCTTGTGTGATCTTGTTTATGTGTGCCTACACCTTCAGGTGAGGATTGAAACTATGTAATGTATAGGTGCATTACTCAATAAGGTGTAGGATAGATGAAACCCACAGTAAGTGCTGCAGGGCCCCTTGCAGCTGTTGAAGTTCACAAATATTTGTAGACCACCATATAATCTTTATTTATACTTGAATGTTTGATAAATAACTTAATGCCACCTTTCTGGTCTTCATTGCTCAGACTGAATGCGGCTGTCAGTTCACCTCTAAACTGGAGGGCATGTTCCGGGATATGAGCATCTCCAACACCACCATGGATGAGTTTAGACAACATCTACAGACAACAGGGGTGAGGAGACGCTACACGCCACAACTCATTCTGCCAAAATAATGAGCCCACTTTGCTAGCTGTAATCAGTACACGGCTGCGTTGCTTTGTGACATGGAGACAATTATGCACCTAATGATCCTTAGCGTGGAAATGCATTGTGGTAATTTTTGCTCGTGCTGTGCTGAGCCTCTGTCACTGTATTGATTTAATTCTAGATTTGATAGATTTCTTGATTCTAGTTGGTTAAAGCAAATTGAATTCATGTTTAGCAGATAAATAAATGAGCGTAAATCTCTATCATTACTTGTGCCTCAACAAAGAAGTCCTACGAGTGATTAAGCCTTATTTTTCTAATTTATTTATACTGCTATTTTGCATATTCCTATAGATTAAAAGATTTAGAGTGTGTTTGGATGCAGCACAGTGATCTGTTTTAGGTTAATAGTGCACATTTTTAGTTTGTGTCAATGGTCTGTAGTTAATTAATGTCTAATTAAGTTCCGACTGTTTTATCTGTTTTACCCTGATTGCATCTATAAAAGTCAGTGCACAGACTGTAATTACATAATGTGGACTGAAACCCCTGCCCTGTGTGTTTTTTTTTCTCACTCAAGGTGTCGCTCGGAGGGGTTGATCTCACTGTGAGAGTCCTGACCACAGGATACTGGCCAACACAATCAGCAACACCCAAGTGCAACATCCCCCCTTCACCACGACATGCATTTGAAGTCTTTAGGCGGTTAGTCAACTGTACACTTCAAGCACAGAAAAAGAAGTTTGCTGCTTTTATGTGTGGATGGTTTTATAACTTTGTTTTCAGTCCAGGGATTTCTGACATATATGATCAAAAAGAAGAGGCTTACTAAGTCACGATTTGTTTTACTACAATTGGAAGCTGAACAGAGTAACAAACTTTTTCAGCTCCTAATCTAATCATGGAGATTTTAGCATTTATTTGTTCATAGAAACAGCAATTTCATATATGTGCTGTATTGTCAAGGTCTTCTTGGACCTGATGCAAGAACACTGACTCTTCGTTGGATTATGTTGACTATTCTTAGATGGTAACTGACCAAGAGTTACTCCTTTCTGCTTGTAGGTTTTATCTTGGTAAGCACAGCGGCAGACAACTCACACTGCAGCACCACATGGGCTCTGCAGATCTAAACGCCACTTTTTATGGTCCCATCAAAAAGGTACGTGCCATCTTCGAGTGGAATATGAGCAAATTTGTAAAAAGCTCTTAATACACTCTGATTATTCGATAATGAAGTTAGACTGATATTTTTTGATAGGATGGTTTAATGTGTGTGGTGATTTCAAAAAAATAAAAATTCTTCTCTTCAGTGTCATGTTAAAGGACAATAAATGCAACTTTGTAATGCATTTGCATTTATACAGTTTTGCAAAGTATTATTTTAGTTGTCACAAGATCCAGATTCTGATCTTAAACTTCAATATTTCGAAAGGAGGATGGGTCAGAGGTTGGAGTAGGAGGAGCTCAGGTAACGGGCTCCAACACCAGGAAGCACATCCTGCAGGTCTCCACCTTCCAGATGACCATCCTCATGCTTTTCAACAACAGAGAGAAGTCAACCTTTGAGGTACACTACTTGATGCAGCCCTCACACACTCGGTGTAACAGTATTTTACAGCTTCTGAAGTATCACAAAAACAACTTGCCATGCCCAGAAAGACAAACAACCCGGTGATTCATAGTGGACAATTTCACCTTGTTAAGGCATTTATCCTACACGTGTCAGATCCTGCTCTTTTCTCAGTTACTTCTTGTCCACTGTGTCATTACGGCTCTGAATTTGATCCCTCACCCTGTAGGAGATCCAGCAGGAGACAGACATCCCAGAGAGGGAGTTAGTGCGAGCACTGCAATCTCTGGCCTGTGGTAAGCCCACACAGAGAGTTCTCACCAAGGAGCCCAAGTCCAAAGAGATTGAGAACGGCCACGTGTTTACAGTCAATGACCAGTTTACCTCCAAACTGCACCGTGTCAAGATCCAGACAGGTATGCAACTCTGTCAAGTTAAATAACATAAAATGTCTTTTTTTGATAACTGATTCATTGTTTTTGTAAAATATTGATCATGGTCAGGTACTCTCTGAAGATATAGAATAGTTGAAAATATTGCACTGCATTATAATGCAGCTGTAAGACAAAGAAATGTTATTAGGTGTTGCAATGATCTAACCTGTAAGTATTCAGTAACAAATTAAATGGGTCCCATTTATTGCAGTATGTGTCATGTTTATTTGCTTTGTTGTGCACCATCTAGTGGCCGCTAAACAGGGGGAGTCAGATCCAGAGAGGAAGGAGACGCGACAGAAAGTGGACGACGACAGGAAGCATGAGATCGAAGCTGCAATTGTTCGCATCATGAAGTCCAGGAAGAAGATGCAGCACAATGTTCTAGTAGCAGAGGTCAGTCAGCTGAAACAGTTGTGTCATTTTAGTCCCATGGTTTACTTTTGCACACTCTCTCCCCTTTTCTCTAATTATAGATAATAAAATTTGTAGGAAGGGGACCCCTCTGGTAGTTAGCAAGGAAAATTTGGCAAAGGATTGAATGAACATCCCACACAATTACCAAAAAATTTCTTACTTTGATAAACTTCTCCAGCTTAATTTGATAAAAACACTTGACCACAGTGTTGGTCAAAGCTGTGTTGTTAAAGAACAGCAAATGTACACAGACATATACAAGTGTGATGATCATAGTGATAAAATGTGAGAAGTCTCAGGATGGAAAGTACGAGGTACTAATTTTCTTACTGTTTGTTTTTTCCTCAGGTCACGCAGCAGTTGCGAGCACGATTCCTCCCTAGTCCTGTAGTCATCAAGAAGCGCATTGAAGGACTCATTGAGCGAGAGTATTTGGCACGAACACCGGAGGACCGCAAAGTGTACACTTATGTAGCATAAAACAAGTGAATTCAATGAAAGCTAACATTGAGTTGAGAGAAACTGAGAGCCTTGTTTTTTTGTGGACTGCTATGTGTGTGAATGAACTTGGAAGTGCTTTCATCATTGATTCTGGGAAACACTGGGAAGCTTAACTTTTCTTCCATAAAATGTGTAAAAAAAAAAAAAATCATGCAAAAAGATGGGGAAGTTTTCTAGCAATATTAGATTTCTTCTGCTGAGAGAAATGAAAGGAGGGGGATCTAGTTTTGTACAAAATAATGTTTCTTGTGGCCTTTGGAGAGAATTGGGCGAGCCTGTTTGCCAATTATGCTGTCGAGAACGAGCGTAAACACGTTAGAGCAAACATGCGGCTGTGGAGACCAAGAAAACATTTGAATTCACTCCCCTGTTTTAAATGTTGATGTCAATGTGTTATGTTTGTTTTTTGTGGCACATTGATGGCTGTACAGGTTGACAGACACTTGGCCTTTTCCTCCCAGAGGATTTTAAATTTAAAGAAGAGGACAAAGTGTTAACTGGTACAGACCTGGTTTACAACAGCAGTTAAAAAAAAAAAACAAAACAAAAAAAAACAAACATTTTGAGTACTTGAGAAAACAGAAAAAGTGCTTAATTTATGTTGCAAATGTGTCTGTTTCTTGAGGTTGTTTTATTTTCTGATAAGTGCACCTCACATAGCTGAAATATTTAATGCCATTTTCAATATTTTGGCCAGGTCTGTACTAGTGTTTAGAGAGATCAAGAGCTGTAGCTTCACAGCATGCTTTTATCTAATGGATCAATCAGGGGTATAAGACGCACATAAAAGCTCAATTAAAGGTGTTTGGTCTCTCATGACACATTTTACACTTCAGGCCTGCTGTATCATCGGCCAAAAAGATTTATCTTTTCCTCTCTTTGAACAGAAGGTTCCTTGTGGTGCAGCTTTCAAAGAGCTTTCTTTTTTCATTCTCGACTGCATTTTGAATGGGTGGAACCAGTCTAGCACCATGTTCTAATGTGTACAAATTGTAAAATAATTATTGTACTCACTGCGAAGGTGGATTGTACAGGGCCTTGTTTTCATCATATTAAATGTAGAATAAAAAAAATGGGGATGGGTTTTTTTTCTTTTTTTTTTACATCTTCCATGAGAGGGCCTTGGCAAATGTCAGAAATACTTCAGAAATACTTGTCTCTCTAACCATAATTAAAGCTTAATGTAAATGGTAAGCCACAGGCAAAATCCCCACGCTCACACGAGGAACTTTGCCTCTGAGGTACATTGTTTACCACAGTATTTTGAGATTTAAGTGTAACTCTTCTTTCCCTCTTCAAAAAAATGCAGAGATAAAATGCGAAGTTTTGTTGCAGTTATTCAGAGAGGTTTAGATTCAGCTGTATAATTTGCTGCTGTTGAATCATATTGTGTCATAGTAAGAGGTGTTTATCTTATGTTGTAAAATAAGTGAATAACACTTTTCGAAAGGAGGTCCAACAGACTTAAACAACATGATGGAGCTCAGCGTTTTTTAAAATGCTAATTTATCTGCTTTTTTTCATTATCTGCTTCAGTCATTTCTTGTCAATCAATTTTTGAAACTGTGATTTCATTTTCAAAACTTAATGGTTTATGAGCTCATTCTGGCCTAAAGTCTTCCCAGCTGCTCTTCATTGACAGACATGTTATGATGAAAAGTGGCAATATGAAATTATTGCATGGAAAAAACTGATTGTGAATTAAAAACAGACTTTGGAAATTTAAATGAAAACTGCTGGGGTTGAATAAAGTAACTTGCAGGAAAGTATGTTATTATGAAAGGAGGCATGATTTCTTCGTAACCTTTTGGGTTAAAAAAATGTGTAGTATTCTTTTATAATGTCATGGTTATATTATCATATATATTTAATCATGACACATCTATATGAAGGAAGCACCCTTTGCATGGTTGTTGTATTAGGCTGCATTCGTTTTTTAGCAAAGTATACACAAAGACTGTTGGGATGTAACTCAGTGTATGTCAGTCACAGGTTAGAGAGTTTAATGTGCTTTTCACTTTACTTGGACACCAAATAGGCCTGTGTGCTTCCAAAAGCTGTTGTGTTGCTAATGCTCTTAACAAGGTCTTAACAAACAATGCCTTAAATTTTCAGGGTTTAGAGCCTCCCCTCCATCCGTGCCCTGCACTTTTAAATCTGTCCAGCCCGTCTGGACTGTCTCCTTTGTCTCCTCGTTTGGTTAGACGTATGCCATCTGCCCCGTGTTATTATAGGCGGCTTTGGATTTAAAGCAGCACAATTTCTGCTGGTCCCTTTCGCTCCGACTTGAGTCTCAGCAACTTCCTTATCACACTCAAGAATGTGTTTCTTGTCAACTTGAATTAAAGGCACATCCAGTTTTAGACGGTTTTTTTTCTTGGTCCTAAATTATCCGAAGCCTCTTATTTTAACATAACGGTGTATGGTTGCCTGGTGACGTCAGCGTCCCAGTAAGAGTCCCGTTTTTTTGCGGAGCAGCAGGCTGTGGAAAGAAATCAACCAGGATGCTTTTCACTCTCAGTCCGGACCCCTGCAAAAACCTCGCCAACTCTCTGTGCGGAGGGCTTCACCAAATGTGAAAGGGTTTGCCGGACTATGTATCGAAGAGCGGCGGTGTTAAAGAGAGCCAACGATGAGAACGTGGACTCCGGAGCCGAAACTGCCGAGTGAGTCAACTGTTGTCTCGGCGTTAGCTTCAGGCTAACGTAAGCTAGCTAACTTCGACTTGTTAGCCGTAGCCACAATGGAAATTAATTTTGTCAAAGCAGTGAACCGTAAGGGGATTGACATTTTAAAACTAGGAGTTTAATTTTTGTTTTAGCCATTTAGAACTTTTGCACAGTTTTTGTTACTGTCTTACTCTTTTTAGCATTTTCTTAAAATTTGACTTTTTAAGCTTGTGTTAGCTAACAACAGATAATGGGTTGTCATGGTGACCAAAGTGAAGGGGCACGTTTCCAAACTAACCGCCACAAGATGGAGACAGATTTTTGTGTGTTTTTTCAGCCAGTACAAGTTAAAGACGTGTCAAGTAATCACTAACGGTAGTGTTTTTATTTTATGTCTTAATCAGATCTGACTGCAGCAGGATGTCATCATGTGGCAGTAAGTGTTCATTTACTCATACAATTGTTAGAAAGAGGCTCTCCAGTGCCCTACACTTGTACTTTCATAGAGTTAAAAACAAAATTGGTAAAAGCTAATGTAAAAGAGGCATATTATCCCTAGTCCCCTTTATTAATCCTTAGTATGTGTCTATCACAAAACACTCACATTTCTACACTTCCCACAGTCTTGTTTGGCTTTGTTACATAGACTCTCCCTGCTTTGGATAAGCAAAAAAACCTATGCCATCAATGTGTGCTAAAATCTAAAAAGAGTTTTCAAACCCACACTGAGGTTTTTTAGGCAATAAACTGAAAACTAAAATATGAAAATATGACAGGCATTCTTGGATTTGTCCATTGTAAAGTGACTCGGCCTTTTCAAAGAAGATTTTTTTTGCAGCTGTTTTGACCAGTTAGTCATACTCTCCATGACAAGGAAACTGGTCTTGACGTGTCAAGTCAGTAAAATTATTTGTCTTCTGCTAAAACTTGTGCTGTCTGCTTTAACATTTGCATGTTTTTACCTGTCTAAAATATCTTTGTACACTTACTTGGATTGTGTCCTTGTGTGTGAACCCAGTTGAACTCTTGACCACTCGGGTCAGGCAGCAGCGGCAGCAGCGGCCTCTTCTTTTGAACTTGCATCTGCTGGCCAACCCTGGAGACTCACTGCTGCTGCAGCACTCTCTGGATCGCCTCCTTCGCTGGCTTTGCCCAAGCCTCCGCATCTTCCATGTGTCAGAGAGGGCTTCCCCATTCATAAGTTACACCCGTGTCTGTCCTGTTGCAGGTAAGAATCCCGTGAGGGCTTGCATTTTTATATGTACGCCTTGTTATGCATTCGGTCTCAAATATTTTATTGGCAGAGATGCAAAACTATGTTGTGTTTTTTCTGTAAAGAGGTAAATTTTATTTTCAACAAAACATGTCTGAAAGGTTTTAAACCATTTTAAATTCTGTCCACATCAGCAACCCATTCATGTTTTACTCAAATGAATATTACATTTATTCTGTCTATGGTGTAAACATGCTATTCCCGAACTAGGTTTCCTTGTTAGAACTGTATCTTTATTTAGGGTTGATTGAGAATAAACTTTTGCCAAAAACTTTGCAGGCTACCCTTCTTTGGCCATCACTTTCTTCCTCCATGAGGCATATGGGGAGGAGCGAATCCTCAAAGTGCTGGACTTCTTCCAGCATCCACCTTGGCATTACCACCATACTGAGAGCTGTGGCAGGAGAACTGGAGGGATCCACATTACCTCCAGCAGCACCCCCTCTGGTGCTTTGATGCGGCCCTACCTCCTGCCCAGCAGAGACTTCTACAGTTTGGGTGCAGGGATGCCCGTGTGGGGGGTTCGACCAGTTCACTGTGGAGGAGAAATACTACGTGTGACTCTATACAGTGTATATGACAACTATGAGGATGCTGTGCGACTCTATGAGACAGTGTTACAGCGACAGGCAGAGGAGCAGAAGACTGGCTTCTGTTGGTTTACTCTCCACACTGGTATGTCTTTAGAGGAGTTGTTGTCTGATTTACTGCATTTTTGCATGCAATAGTCTAAAGCACTGAAATTTTTAACAAATTAATCTCAACAAGTTGAGCTTCAAGAATTAACTTCAGAATAATCAAAAGAAATGAAACCAACAGGCACTGAAGTGACACAAAATTGTTGTTTCCAATGCACATGTAATTGTTTGCCCTACAAAATATTCTTGCATTTTGTAATCCAAAAAAACAGGAACTGATCTGCAGGATTTGATATAGTTGGATTTCTTGTTAAATTTAAATATCAGCTTGGATGAAATTCTCAATATAAGTGAAACAAAAAAGGTCAAATGTCACACCATTTTTAAAGCAACATCAAGCAGGAATTGGTATGTTTTGCGATTTGGGGCCCCACAGCGCAATTCACTTATACACACTGTGGTAAATACTGACAGCCGAAGTAACAGTTGTTATATTACACATCTCCTCTTAGTTTTCTCTGTCAGTGTCCTCCCCTGCATTTTTGCTCTGATGAGTTAATTGATCAGTGAACCAACAGTTAACATCTCGACTCCCCTTCAGCCTTCCCTGCTGGGTCTCCACAGCACAGGGGCTTTAAAAACATCCTCAGAATGGTCTGAAGTTCACAGTGTAACATAAAAACGGAAGAACTTGCAGACCAGGCATAGTCAGCTCACTCCACAACTATCTAAGCCACATGTGTCAAACTCAAGGCCGGCGGGCCTTCACCGGCCTGCTCCTTCATTTTATGTGGCCTGCGAGAGCTTAAAAAGGGGTAAAATCATTTTAATATAAATTTCTATTCTGCTTTGAAGCGTACATTGACCATAAACTACATCTCCCACAATGCACATCGATTTTGTTGCCCGCGAAGTGACGGCAATTCGCAGTCAAGGGGCAAACTCCCCACTTCCGCATTGAAGCCAACCAGGAAGTACAAAAACTTGCAATTCCTCGACTGACCGCTT
>JAPZDV010000024.1:10722087-10746073 GCA_029814665.1 Acanthurus lineatus | reverse complement strand
GAGGCTTCACTTTCGCTCATGCAGAAACCAACGGGTGACGTCACGGAAGGTTTGTCCAGTGTTTTATACAGTCAATGTTCGCAGTGTTTCCACCAGTGGTTTTCCGACAAGCGCGGGGAGTAATATCAACAAATAACCCCAAAATTTTCAAGAAGAAAAAAATTGATGCAGACGGAAGGCAGTTTAATGAAAGATAGGAAAACGAATATATGTTTGTACTTCAAGGGGACAAACCGGTATGTCTTTTGTGTTATGAGGCAGTGTGTGTCGGACCTTATCAACTTCACTCAAAACGTGACCAATATCGTTGTGAAATGAGACAACCGTTATTGTTATTTTGAGTTGATGACATATTCTTTGTTTTTATATAATGCCACATATGTCGCACATGTTCTCAGCAGATCGCAATCACTTGTTGAACCATACTTCTGCCCCTATGCTGACTGTGAGAAAAGTTTTGAACAAAGTTAATGTAATAACTTGTGTTTGATGATGTTTGCCTTTGTTGTTTACTAAAAAAGTCTGATCTTTTATTGAGGTAGTAATGCGGGTTTCTTAACCAGATAAATTAAAAGGATTTTTGTTCCAGAGCAATGTGCTAAATATTTATACATTTATGCAAATACTTATACAATATTTGTAACTTAATAGATAATATATAAAATCAAATACAGAGACAGTAATTTAACAATATGTTAAGAAATAGTTACATTTATACGGTCGTACATTTACAACTGGCCCCTTGAGGGTAACCATAATGCTGATGTGGCCCTCGGTGAAAATGAGTTTGACACCCCTGAAGCTAACTAGCTTATGGCAGCTACAAGTTAGCAGTTGTTAGTGGTCACTTCAGCACCAAGTGAAACTACCTATCTGTAAATCAGAGAGAGTTTAAGCAGAGGACCCAGCTGAAATCAGAGGCAAAATCAATCGAATTTTTTCTCATTTAAATATGACCCAGTTTCATCAAAATCACAGACATAATTGGAAGTGTCAGAGACATAGTGTCTTAAAGCGTTACTCACTTCTCACTGGAGATTGTGCCTGGCAGCCCAGCATAGTGCATCACTTTTAGTGCAAAAACAAGCATTTGAAGTGCATAGTGGGAATGACAGAGGTTATATTTATAACAAGTCGGTATATGAAGAAAATGGTTACAAAAACATTATTTAAAGTTAAAATAGTTATTTAATGTTGCTCCAAAAAATAATTTAACAATAACTTTTTGTCACTCAACTCATTCACCTCCTTTCTGATCTGTTGTATTTCAATCTGTTGCTCTTATTTTGCCTCCCTACACAGAGCCTGGACTGTGCCTGCAGCTAGCTTTAAAACAGTTGTCACCAGGGGTGCGGGTGGAGCCATGCAGCTCTGCTGTGCTGCAGTTCAGTGTGGAAGAAATTGGCCAGCTGGTCCCTCTGTTACCCAACCCTTGTACGCCCATCAGTTCTACACGCTGGCAGACTGAAGACCTCGATGGCAACAAGATTCTCTTCCAAGTAAGTGCAGCTTTAAAAATATACCAGATTTTTCCCCATTAAACCCTTTCTTCAGGGTGATAAAAGGATTTGATGAAAAATACAAATAAGTGTTTTGTTTCCTGATGCCTGACGTTACAGACATGATTGTTAAGATACTGTTGTTTAATTGTATGTTTTTTGTGCAGCTTAGTGACTGATGTTACGTTTTTAAAGTCTTCTATTATACCACATACGTGTATGTTAGATGGAATGGACAAAAAGCTTCCCTTTGATTTATGTCATGTTGAATCATGGTGTGCCAACCTGAAGCAGCCTTACATTAACTGTAAACACACAGCAACTTGCCAGAAGATTTACGCTATAATCATCTCACAACATACAGAGTCCAAAAATGTTTTCTGTAGAACAGATTTTGTACTCAATATGCAGCTGGCCAAGTTCCTTAGCAGAGTAACATGTTTCATTTGTACAGAACGTAGCAGTTGCTTGTGAAATTAAGGAATATTAATGTGTTGTCTGTCAGTTTCTTATTGTGTTAGCATTGACAACCCTATGAGGATTTCTCTTAGGATAAATCAAGAAGCTCTTCTCATTCCCAGTGACCCACAAATGTGAAAAGGCACACAGTATTATTTTTAATTAGATGTCCTAACAGTGCTGAATGCAAATAACATTTTGTCACCAGAAATTGTCACATTACTACAATGTAAATATAACTTAAAATGATGTTGTAATATTTTTGCCTCATATTGATAGTTTTACTATTCAAATATTTTTTAAAGAGAAAGTATTTCAAGATCAAAGTGAATATTTTTATTGTTTATACTTAATTTTTACAGATTGTAATGTTAATTACTTTGAACCAATTCAGGTAAATAGCTTTGGAGGGTTTTATTAAGTATCCGTATCTGTATCTGTATGTATAAAATGATCAGGAGAAAGTCATGTGAGCAAACTCATGACATGTTACAGAGATCATGAAGATGTTTTCTTTGCTTTTGTCTCATATTTGGACTGGTGTCTGTCACATCATAGATTTAGGTTTTTAACAATGTCACATTACACAAATCTTATGAGACAGAACCAAACGAAATCAAACAAGTGAAAAAAAAGTTGTTTTTAAGTCAAAGTCAGAACTCTTTGGCCTGTCCACATCACAGAATAATCAGTGTTGACTGACTGCATGTCATATCCTTCTTAAGCCCAGAGTAAAGAAATCAACCTTTTAGCCTGTGTTAAAATCATTCATCATGACCAACCCAATGAGAGAAACATCATCAGTTCACGGACAGAGGGAAAAAGACTTTTGTGATTCTTCCTGAGTGGGAATGAAATAAAAAAGACATATGGTTACTGTCTCTGACAGAACCCATTCAGAGCTGTCACAATAACCATATGTTGGATGCGTGTATGTTAATTCTGACAAAGTTACTTAACTTGCTTAAATCTCTGTAGTCTTGTTGTAAATCATAATCCCTCTCATCCTGTCCTTCTGTGCTGCAGGTGAAAACCCCGGCTCAACCTCAGCGACCTCTGACCTGTGCTTTCCCCCTGACCTGCCCCAGCGTGTCCCCTCGAGGAATGCAGCTCAGGAGCTCAGGGCAGGGTCACAGTCTGTCGCCCTGCAGCCTCACGACGCCCCTTTCCTGGCAAACACACAGGCAGAGTAAGCACACAGAAGTTAGCTAAGCTGTACCACTAGTGTTAAATCTGTTGCTTACTGTGTATTATTTGGTTGTCTCCACATTCAGTTGGAGCTCAAAAGAAGAGTGCCACTGAGTCATTCAGAATTAATTGACTCAAATCATTACAGTAATAGTTTTATTATTTTTCCATTGCGCACAGATTACCAGTGTATTAACTGGCCGTTTTATGTGGGAGGCTATAATCGTAAACATCATAACAGATTGCAATGAATCAGGGACATGGAAGGTTTGCTAAATGAATCTGAAGTCTTAAAGGTGTCTTTCGCCTTTTTTGCCAAAAAGGGACAAAATACAAAATTATAAAAGTAAAGATTAATTCGGCTGATAGCATTTAAATATTTGTTCTTTTTTATATTTTCATTAAATATCACAATATTGTCATTTTAAGTTCTTTGGCTTCAAAAATGATGCAGTGAAATCTGACATCGTGACAGCTTTAGTAACCTACATTATTTTTAACTGCCTACCTTTCTGACTCTGCTTGATATGTCTGTGGTTGTTAATAGGCCACAGGCCACGCAGTGACCCCATCCTCGAGAAGCTTCATGGAGGAGGCGGTGGAGCAGACAGCCTGGGCTCAGGAAGCTGCTGCAGCACCCCTCCAGGTAGCTCCTGTTACTCATCCCAACACAGCAGCCCTGCACCCCCCTTAATTACCAATCATCCTGACTCTCCTCTGCGCCCCTCCATCACCCGCTCTCTTTCCCATCTGCTTCTGGAAGAGGATGAGGAGGAAGCAGAGACCAACGTAGACACAGGAGTCGCTGTCTCACTTACACACTCTGACACAGCAGTCAAAACAATTACTCGCTCTTCCTCCATGGACCTTTCGATGCATCTCAGCTCTGAGAGACCTGCAGCTGTCGGGGCTTCAGCTGGTGAGGGTCTGGCCAAGGAGCTGATTGAATGTCTTCCACGAACACACGCACACCTGCAGGGCCCCTCAAGGACATGGGGTTGTTCAGATGCAGCCAGGACAGACTGTGGCAGCAGGACTGTGGCAGCAGGACAAAGCCCCTCCAAAGGGTCCTCTGTGGAGAACAGAACTACTGCTGAGCTGCTGTCAGCGCGCACACACAATGAGGAGCCAGTTGATGAATTCTTCATCTAATTTCTTGCCCCTTTGCCTCATGCTGTTATAATAATGACAGTGCATTTAAAAAAAGAGAGAGTTTGGAAAAGATGAGAAACCCTTTAAGACGGATCTACAGTCAATGAATTATGATATTCATAACTAATGTTTTTATTAGTCTACAGTCACCTGAAAATAAGAATAATGTACTCATTACATGTGAATGAGCCCTTTAAAAGTATTTTTCGATGGAGTCAGCCATGTTGCATCGCCAAGTTTTTACAGTTGTCCATAGAGGACAAACCAAACACTGCCTCTCAAACACGCTTGAGTGAGATAGAGACTAGCAGCATTCACTTTGCTGTAAACTGTTACCTCACCACCGGGTGCCATAAAAATCAGACACACCTTTAAATGGTTTGAATTTCCCATTAATTTCCACACAATAAATAATTATTTTACTGAATCAGCCCATCCAAGAGAGTGGGACAAGGTGAGGCACATTTTAAGATAGTGCAGGTTATAATAATGTCAAATGTTTAGCTTGTTTTGTTTAGATCCAGCTAATAAATTGTGCAGCTGTTGTGCTAAACTGTAATATGGTGTCTCTGTTAAATGTTACTGTCAGGGTGCTAGTGTCAGTCTAGGTCTCTGTAACGTCTTATTTTTTGATTGTCTTTAAACCAGATTGAAGTGAAGTTGCTCTTTAATGTTTCTGTTGATAATGATTAGAAATCGGATTTGATCAAACTGCTCTCCTCCAAGCACCAATGTTGTTCTGTGTAGAAGTTCTGAAATCAGGCCTTACAGTGAAAGTGAAGCCTAGTGGCTTTTGATTACATTTGTCTTAATGTACTTCAACTGCTCCTTGCTCTAGTATTTTTGTTAAAACGTTTAAGTGGTGACAAGACAAGGCCAAATTACGATACTGAAGTGAGTCATATGTTCTCACAGAATTATTTTCATCCTCAGATACACTACTGTAAAGATTAATTTTAAAATAACCACTTCAAGAGAGCATCTAGACACAAAGTTGTATGTAATATATTTCTTTAAATATTAATCTAACCATTGGTATGTAAGGTATCTGAAAAAAGCCAAATGTGTTCAGAGACTGAGGATCAGCAAACATAAACTGAGGTGAAAACTAATACATGATATATGGATCAGTTACAATGTTTGCACAGTGCTAATGATAACATCGGTGAATTTGGCTGGTAAGAGACAGGTCTGATAAAAAAAAAACAATATTGTATTGTGGAGGAAAAGAAAATTATGCTTTTCATGTCTAAATGCATGTCTCTGTAACAGTGATTATATGACATCTTTTCCTGTTCTCTTTAATTTTTAAATGTGTCCTCTCTAAATTTAACCCACTAATAATTAGACTCATGTCTGTATTCACTCATGTGACATATGCATCATGGCCAGTGGTTAGTTAAATGCATGTGCTGTAAGGTTTTTCAGTCCAAGTTGCACCTGTTGTGCTGCTCACTGGTCAACAGGATGCCGTGGGTGTGCATGGCAGCTGGAAGGTGTGAACGTGTTCAACTGTTTACTTTTGATGGGTGTAACTGGAAAGAAGCAGGCTTGCTCAATCAGAGAGCATCAGCTGTGAGGCTCCTTAGTGTCTAACATGTTCAGTTATACAGAGAAATGTCTTAAGGCTTTAGTATTAAAAGACAACTGAATTGAACTGCTTTCTGCTGTGTTTTGATCAAAGGGACGAACTGTGTGTTCTGACAAAGACATTTCCACGCAACATAAAGTTTTAGTTCAAAACCAATGTAATGCCACCATCAGAACATATTAGCTGAAGGACTTCCTGCCTGCAGTGGTGGAAAAATTGCACATCCAGTGAGTAACTGGTAGGATGAAAAGGTCAAAAGTGGTCAAAAGGGGTTTTCACTGAATCATTGTTTGTCTTCAGCTCCTTCTTAAAATGCATCACTCTTGTTTACACAGCTGTCACCTTTGTGATCACATACACCATTCATCTGCCAACATTATACATGATCCACCCATCGTTCACTGCTCTCCAACACTTTACAGTCTACTCCTCGTATTGTTTTAACAGTTAACGTCTATTACCTAATTTGACAGAGGGGACTCTAAAATGTGACTCCGCATACTTTAGATTTAGGACCACTAAAGCAAGGAAAAAAGGCAAGAAAACAAACAGGATAAAATAATAAACATTTATACAACTTGTTCCTTATTTTAGTGATGTCACAGAAGAGATGATAAAAACATATTTTGGTCTCTGATGTTTTTCAAAGCATAGTTCCAACCTGTTTACAAAAGAGTGCACAGTCCTACTATTATCTGTCTTAATCAGGCTATAATTGCACTTCAGTTTACAATAATATATATTGCTCTTTAGTATAAATACTTTATGTGCTTTAAAATGTCTGAACCAGTTGGGTTTAGTTTCATCGAATCCCTTCATGGCTTGAGTTTGCTGAGCTACGCTACTTTTCAACTCAGTGTAGATTAGGGCCCAGAAAGTCGTAGCACCTTTATGTTACAGTTTACTGTATGCCATCAAATTGCACCTTATCTAAAAGCTTACAGCTCCCTCTGCTGGTCAGAGGATGTTATTGCTTTTAAGAGCACTGCTGCAACCAGTCCAGCTCAAATCCTTGGCCCATTTTCCCTCTTTGGTGACTCGCACCTTGACCGGGTCAAATCTCCAGAATCTCTGTTCTCTGAACAAGTAGAGGCGTCCGTCTGGACGGGTCAGCGCCCCATTGGTCCCCTGTGGCACACCTGTCCAGTCTGTCAGCCTGCGGGGGTAGTATGGCTCCTGGCGCAGGGTGTTGAGGTTGAGCACAGAGTAGCGAGAGCCTTTGAAGACGACAATGTGACCCAGAGGAGCGTAAAAGAAGGCACAGTCGGGGTGGAGAGGCAGCCCCAACTCACTGCTCCTCTTGGGGAAGCCAGGGTCAAGTTCACTGCCGGAGTAACGCCACATCCGCTTCCCTGTAACACCACAAAAAGAGAAGAAAAACACTACCTTACAAAGTCTGTAAATCATTTTGAATGGGTGTCAAGAAATAATTTTAGTGTTATATTTAATTGTAAAAGCTGAACAAATTCATCCGCTGTGCTGGCAGGTCACACTCACATGGCCACTTTATGAACACACAGAGATGTAAAAATTTATATTTTTTAAGAGTGAGTATAATCCCTGAAAAATACAGTAAGGACTTTAACTTGCAGTCTCCTGCAGAGAGTCTCAGAATTAACACAAATTTAGCGGGTACATGTTTTGTGACAAGAAGGTGTCAACAGTGACTTTTTGAAAAAAAAAACTTGTTGAGCATCTGTATTTTGCATAGAACTGCAAACTTGGCAATAACTTTTAAAAAGTTATTGGTCCTTTACCACAAAGGTGTAGCCACCTTTAAACAGCTGAGCTACAACGCAGTGTAGTCTTTAAATAGGCACAGCAGAATCTATTTTTGGGGCTTTAACAGATACGTGAATTTAGGCAGGGGGTTAGGGAATGTCTTTAAAAGGAAGTGTGAGTCACATTTATGAGCTCAGTGAAGCAGTACCTTTGAAAAAATACCACTTGGAGTCCAGTGGGGAGAAGGCAGCAGCTTCAATGGCAGGAGGGAGTTCGGACCAGCGCTGACGGAGAGGGAGCGGGCCACTCACACCACCTTCAGCCGATACTGTCCAGAACATACTACCCCGAAACACCAGCACGGTCTTATTCTGGTCTGGATACACACAGACAGGCAAGAGAAACATCAATGAGCTGCAGTTTATTTTTTTGGAAATAATAGTCTCAGTTCAAGGTCCATTTAGTGGCTCTTTCCAGCTTTCAAATGCATCTTGCAGTCAGTGTGCATAGTTGTCACAGGGCGTGTGTCATGTGTCAGAGAGTAAGGATCACCTGCAGTCAAACCTGATAAGTAAACATCAAGTTAAAACTAAATAAACTGATGCAAAAAAAATTGATGGTTGGATAAAAATGCCTCCCCTTTTTCCTGTTTTCTTTCATTTTACATTATTTTAACTCAGCTTTGTCCACCGGTTTAAAAAAATAAATATGATAACAGGTTTCTCTCCTGTTCTGCAGGACCTCATTTTTGTTTTTGAAGCCACACTGGTAACCACAGTCATGAAGGATGTGGCTTTTAGTTATTCTGTGATAATATTTAATTTGGACCTCACCAATAGTGATGGCATCAAAGACACCCTGGCAGTAGAGAGGCTGTCCGATGGGCTGATGCCCGTTATGAAGCTCTTTGAACTCCCACTCCTGCAGCGCCGCATGCAAAACCTGGCCTGGCAGCCTCACAGGACGATCACCTGATGGTTTACCTGAGGGCAAAAACAAATCAAAAAAACTATGAACTGAAATGCTGTAGAAGAGATAAAACCATGAAAGATAAAAGCACACATTGTCATAATCACTCAGGCGAGGTTGCTGTCTGTCTATAATGTTGCTCATGGAGGTGATTATTTCAATCCTACAGTGACCGAGCAAAGCTGTACGTCTGATTTCTCATGCATGAAAAAGCTAATTTTAAGTATTTCTAGAATAGACAGGATGGGAACAAATGAAAAGACAAACAGTGGAGGCTTCTCCTAAAACAGGACTTGGATAATGTTAACATTTAAATTGTCCTTCACAGGATGTGGCTGGGTTGATGTATACTGATGGATGACATTATACTGCACAGGAAATAAACAAAGGGCTGCAGATAGAGCTCAGGCTGGAACCTTAAACCTGTAAAATAAAGAGCCCACCTTCTGATTTTTTGGCCTGTAAAGCTTCATAATAATAACCACTGGCACAAAAGATCAAAAGAATAATACAGAGAATCAAAGCTGAACAAAAGCAAAAGTGCAACACATCGAAGCACTGGAGTAAACGATGGCGCTTTAGGGATGATTACCGCTGTTTTGTTTGCAAGGAGCTGAACAAACATTTGTGTAGGAGGAGGATAAAATCAGCAGAGCTAAGAACAGGAGGAAGACAGCGAGAAAAACAGATATACACACCACAGTGGATAACACGTGGACGGCTGTGTATGTGAGTGTGTATGTGTGTGTATGTGAGTGTATGTGTGTGTGGGTGTGTGTGTGTTTGAGTGTATGTGTGTGGGTATGGCTGAAGCTTCTTTTGGGGACACATTTCAAACACAAGACCAGTTAATCATGGGCATGTGTGTGTGTGTGTTTGAAGTGCTGTAAGATAAGAGCAGGATGTTTGACTTCACTTTGTTCACATTCATCAGTGATGGAAAATATATTCAGATCTTTTACTGACAGAATGTTCAAGCTGATCAAGTTTGAGATAATTTGAAGAATTTCATGTCTGGATTAGAAGATTAATTCATAATATGCCTCAGATTTTATAAATTGATCACCTGTTTTGTAACTTAAAACTGAACCTCCAGAGAGAAAATAGCTGCAGGATAAAGTCAGCGCAGTAAGAAATTAAATTTTCCCTATTAATTTAATTAAGTACAACTGTAAGGAAGCATGAGAATCTTTTAAATTAAATATACTTTTTGTCATAAACACTTTTATACAAGAAAATACATCTGATCTCTGTCATGCACAGGGAATTTAAAAATCATGTAGGTCTATGCTAAATATATTCAGCTGTTTGTAATTTTCAACCTTTCCACTAGATGTCACTAAATCCTCCACACAGAGCCTTTAAGACAAGAGAACACAGGGACCAAGTTTTGATACCTGATGAGTTTTTTGATAAAAATTAATACTAAGCAAAATTTTAAATTACGGATTTTTAACTTCAAATTAAACATTTTTACATTATTGTATTACTTTTACTTAAGCACAGGATCTGAATGTTTACCCCGACCCTCTTGCTCATCATTCATACTGTACATTCTTTCTGTTTTATAAGGCAAAATCACCCCAAGCAAGTTCTCAAATACATAATGTTTCGAGGGTTTTTTATGCTTCTTGTTACAGAGCAATGAGACATATTCAGGAGGTTTGGAGACAGACATATTCAAGCTGCCTCACATCTGCTTCTTATCAGATCATAATGCCAACACTAGGAATTGTTCACACACACACACACACACACACAACTACAGACACACACACACACACACACACCTAATGCCTAAAGCTCATATCTTTAAGCAGATGTAGCGTTTTCACAGCGCTGGCAGTCCTGTCAGTTGCAGTTCTTGTCTCAATCTGTCTCTGGAGCTGCCTGACATTTTCGTGGGAGCAGCTGCAGCCTACACATAATTACTGCCACAGAGAGAAAAAATCAGGCTGATAAGTGGACATGAAAAAAGCATGTCTGCACTTTTCTAAACTCCACGTGAGCTGCAACTGAAGAATCCTGGATAACTTTATGAAAAGCAATAAAAAGGGTTTACAGAGTGAGCTGACTGTTCTTGCTTTAAAGCGGATAAGCGAACAGGTTCAGCTTTCAGCGTAAAGACAGAACACAAAGAGATCAGTGACCAACTGAAGACCAATAACCTTTTCTATCTGCCGATCGTTAATGGCTATTGTTGTAATAGTATTCATCAAGTGATTTTGAATGCACAGTATGTAATTCCTAGCATACTGTGCTAGGAATCTCTCAATCAAAACAGTGAAAACAAATGATGATATATTGCATGGGATCATGGGATTTGTTTATTTTATTGTTAAACATCCACCACTGCAGATAAAAATTGATCTGATTGACTCAGGTAGAAATGTTCATAGATGAGAAAACACTGTGAAGTTTTATTCACATTACATTTTGTCACGTTTGCCTACTTCCTTCCTTGCTCTGTCTGGTGTTTTCCTGATGGTTAGTGACAGGAAACAAGATGAAACACACCGTTACCTTGAATAAAACCACAGAATAGAATACTGCTGAGAAAATTTGAGATAATCTAAAAACACAGGTCAACAAAATATTAAAGAAAGATATAGTTGTTTTAATTTAGATGTCAAAATGCTACATATTTTACGTGTCAGTGCTGTGGTTATTGAGTGTAACTGAGCTGAAAAAGGCTTAGCTGAGGCTGCAGGGTGGTCAGTTGCTGTTTTTTTTTTTTCTTAAGTCCAGGGTGAGTAAGGGGGGCCCAAAGGAGAAAAGACTGGCACAGACCATTTTAGGAAGCTGGAGCCTGAATATCTGCAGAGGCACAGCAGATGGGACTCCTCAGATAGTGAACAGAAAAGAAGGAATACAGACGTGCCTGCAAACTTCTCTTTAGCTGAATCTCAAATCCAGCTAGAAATTATCAAAAAAATTGTGGGATCCATGCAAACCTTCCTGCAGAACATTGTGTCTTCACCTGCAGCTGTTTAACGCCATATTTAAGGGTCAAAGAAGGAAAAGCACTTCATGCACTTTTACATCACAAGTTGCTGCAGATGCTACTTTTGGCTCAAACAAATGAGAAAGGTGTGTCTGTCTCTTGGCAGCAGCAGAGAAAAAAACAGAGGCAATAAGAGAACACTTCACATGTGGAAACGTGCCTCGCGCGAGGTCAACACACTCTCAGTAAACAGCCACTATTATATTTGTCATACGCACAGACTAATGTGATGCTCGCACACTCTGCAACAAGACCATCAATCTTTCACAACAGAGCCGACAAAGCTCCCAGGTAAACACTGTGCAGCACAACGGTAATAACACACAAACACTGTGGAGTGTGGAGTGAAAGCCAGCTCTCCTGCCGGTGATGAAGTCGCTCAGTCTGTTATTTTGACACTAACACCACCTCAGCTGCCCTCAATCTAAACCTAAACTTCTCTCAGCAGCTGAGAGGATGCTGAGGTGAAACTGATAGAACAGACATCATCATACTGTTAAAGACAAACTCAACTCAAAACACACAAAGAAAGGAGGATGTTTCAACTCTGTGTAATCAAAACTTGATGATTTTTCTTGGTTTTGCCGATAATACAACTAATAGTGGCTGCAAAAAGTCATCTGTTCTCGCTCTTTCTGCTGCAACAGTTGAGATTCAGAGGAATTTGTGGGTTTTTGTTTAAAAGGAACTCTGAATGTGATGCATACTAAAATGGGCAAAGACAACAGTCAGGAAGATACCACAGGAGGATAGTTTCCTGGATCTGTTTCAGCTCTCATGTTAAGGACTGTGGGAACTTTCAACAGGCTCTACCGTTCTACTTATTCTCGTTCTGGGTTTGCAGCTGGTGGCCTTCAGGGCTGCCTCTCTGGCCTTTCCACAGCTCAGTGTCACGACTTCTGATTTTACAGGCATCAGAGCAAAACTGACTCCACTTCTGTGTTTCTTCAAAGACGGCCTGGTTTCATAACAAGTTAGTATTTCCTGTAATAGGTTCTTTCTTTCCAATTACAAGTAATTCTAAACTACGACCTCTTTAACTCAGCCGTCATGAGGTCAGACAGTGAGACATTTGCCATCTGTGCACTAAAGTTCTTTTTTCTTAACCTTCTAGATTTTAAGCTTGAGGAAAAGGTAGTAAAAATGTCTGTGTGTCCCGTGAAGGTGCTACGTTTCACACTTTTCCCGACCTTGAGACCACACACTTTCCATTCAACAAAGAAAACATTCCCTTGAGCAGCTGTAGGAATCTGGAAAAGACACAATAAACCTACTATAGGATCGGTAAGGTTAAATAGGATCAGTTGATCATCGCCTCACCGTACAGCTGCTGCACTGCGATGATGTCGTCCCAGCTCAGCACCAGGCTGCGGCCAAGCTTCCTGTAGTATGGCGACATCAGGGCATGACGGACGGGGGAGTGCTCCAGGCCCAGAGTGTGTCCGATCTCGTGGGCGGTCACCATGAACAGGTTGTGTCCCTTGTGTCCGTTTAGCGTCCACCTCTCCGCCCGGTCAAAGTGCGCCTCCCCCCGGCGAGGCAGGAAGGCGTGAGCCAGCGTTCCTCCTGAGAATCAGAGAGGAGGAAACAGTCAGAGTTTTGTTCAGTGTCAGAGTCACTTTTGTTTGTGTGTGTGCGATGAAGATGATGTTTTAAGGTGTTAAATCATTGCCTGGTAAAGAATTTAAAGATGAAACAGTTCAAATTGTTGCCTGTGAGGAGAGTCACATGCAAAAATCACTGGAAGCCACAGCTCAAAACTATATTACACCACAACTGCCATAGTGACAATGACAGGGATTTAATGTTTTAACTGACACTGTGAGCAAAAATACATTTAAGTCAATAAAGAAATCCCACAAAACCATGGATTACCTCCATTTGTCACACAGTGTTTCCTGCAGGTGACCACACACCCTTCCAAACACTAACCTGATAGGTTAACAGGTTAAAAAATAATCTAAACTACAGTTATTATGTAATTCAGCATCATGCACAGTGTTATCAAAGTATTATCTTAATCTGATTTACTCACAGTAATACCATTACTGTGTACCCAAGAAGTGAGCTTTATTTATTCAGCAGCTTTGGATCAAGAATGAATAACATACACAAGATCCTAACACACTGCAATCATCACACACACGCACACACACAAACTAACACAATAACAAATCTTCCCTGTTCATTATATTGATCTGTTGTGGCTTGAATGAACGTGTGGTTGTCCCTGACCTGGTCCATCGAAGGCATTGCTGGCCCCGTCATTGTGGTCTCCCTCATAAAATGCGAGGCGGATGTCTGCGGGGCCTTCAGGGGCCTCCTGGAACACCAGGCCCGACACGTTGCTCCACAGCTGGAAGGCGGCGCGCACTGCCAGCCGCACGGAGCCGAGGGACAGGTGGCGAGGCCAGTTTACTATCTGGTAGGTTAGATGACGTTTGTACCACTTCTCTGCTCCAGAACACCCACAGAGAGAGAGAGAGAGAGAGAGAGAGAGAGAGAGAGAGAGAGGGGGAGAGAAAGAGAGGGAGGAGATATGAGACATGCAGGTATGAAGCTGTGCAAAGGCAGATAAGCTCAAATCACCAGATCACCAAAACAAAACCCTGTAAGTGTTACTGTGAGGAAGAGTATTTCTACTTTTTGAGCAGTTAGTACATGGAAGAAAAATAACTCTTTTTTGTCACATATAATGTAACTAAATGCAACACTGTGAAGTTGGTTCTCTGTACTAAACTCATCCATGAGGAGCAGCAGACAGCTACAACACAGCACATGGGGACCAGCTCCACCTATAAGTCAGAGCTGTGGTCAGGGGCTCAAACAGGAACATTTTTGGGGCACAGGGGCACTGGAGGAAACCCAAGAAAACATGGGAAAAACATGCAAACTCCACACAAAATATAAGCAGGTGATGATGGCTGAGACAAACAAAGGCAGGAGTTCATGCAAAACATGAACAAATCTACAATAAAATGACTATTTGCTATTTGAGAAATGTTTTCAAACCATTGCAATACCCAGTTTGTTTAGGAAAAATATTTGGATGGGCTTTTTTTGCAAAGATATACATAAGAAATCATTTTAGTAGGAATAATGGATGATGGCTTTCACAAACCCATATATACACTGTGAGATGCCATGCAATTTGTTTTCATCCAGTAGGTCTGGCTGCTTTTTTACTCTGTGTATGCAACCTTCTATTGGTTTCATAATTGACATTTAAAGTGGTTTCATCACTTGTTTAATCCTGCTGTTTTAAATACAAATACAAATATCTGCTGGCTTGCTTTTTTTTTCTTACATTTTCCGTATCTGTGGTATAAACTGGATGCCAAATATCTCATGTTCAGTTGCTGTGTTCTGGTGTGGTGCTTGTCCACAATCCAGGCAAAGTCAAAATGATCAAATGTTGACCATGTTAAGTCACAGCTGGGTTAACTAACAAGCACTCTTGGTACACACTGCCTAAACAATTTACTTCAACATGTGTCTGTGGTTTCTCAGCTTAGACATAATTACATGTTGTAAACTTCAGAATCTCACATTTGTTTAGCGGATGAGGGAGAGAAGGATGGAGGAGGGTTAAATTTAGCTGTTCTTTAATTTACAAAACATTAATCTCTTCAACATATACATGGGATTAACCCATGTAGCAATCTGGACACGACAGTAAACACACACAAGCTCTGAAACATGCAGTGAACGTTCACAACAAGCAGACAGAGAGGCTGCCTCAAAGGAAACAGTCATTAGATAATATGAACCTTTAGGGAGATGCAGCTGGAGGATCACAGTGCAAAGCTGCTGAACACATTTTTAACAACAGGAGGAATTTAAAGAAGGTTGGCAGAGGTTGCTGTGATGATTATCACTGTCTGAATCATCTCAGCAAAAATCTTAACTTTTTTTTGACTCAAAGCTGATTCATAAGCCCTTTTGTTTTATTTATCGAGGCAAAGATCTTGTCATGGTTGGCATTGAGTTTAGTCTGTTTCCTATTGTATTTTTAAGTTTTATCCCTCTCTATCCTGCTTTGTTCCCCTTCTTATGTTTTTTTTCTGTTGTGCCTTTTTTGATTGTTGATAAATTTCACCTGTTTATGTTTGTTTTCCCTCTTTAGTGTGTATTTAATTTGTGTTTTTCCCTCTTCGAGTGTCATTTTATCTGTTTCCATTCTCCAGTCCTGTATTAATTCCTCATTTCTCATCAGCATCTCTGCATGTGTTCTTGTGTCATACCCATTTGTTGTTGTGTTCACTTTTTGTGTTTTCTCCTTAGATTGTGGATTAAATCTAACCACCTGCATTATGTTTTATACCTCATATCAGCTTTACACTCTTTAATGCTCTTTTCTTGTGTCCTTATCCTGCTGTTTTTGGTGTTTTTTCTTTCGAGGCCTCTTTTTAAACTTGAACTTGAACCTCTGTTAAAAAAAAACTAAAGCACAGGAAAAAGCTCATTCAATGGCAATGTTACATCTTTTAGACACATATATGCCGAGGACATACTTTTAATCAAAAAATTACTGGTACGTTGCATTTTTTTCATTTAGAGCCCCTCTGACACACAAACAAAATATAAAACAATATTTAAACCACAGTAAAGGTTCAGCGGCAGCTACTCAAACAAAATGAGAGTACAGCCCTTCAAAAGCATTTGCACATGTATTGGTAAGCGTTCACAGTAAGAATGAGTGCTCGAGTTGAATTCACCGCATAATGCTGCACTTTAGATGACTTACCACACAGGCTTTCTACATTTACACATACTTTCACATTTTAAGCTTGACTAGAAAGTGGCAAAATCACTCAGCACACTTACAGTTGTCAAAATATTTACAGATGTGGCCGACATATGTTTGCCTCGATTTGGAGGCTGAATGTGAGTGGGAGGTCTGCACAAAAACCTGCACTACACAGGCAGTCAGGTTAGAGAATGTGGACCCCTGAGTTATTTTGATGCCATTTTGCTCTAGGTTAAAACATATACAGCAGAGAGTCACATGAGCGATGAGGGCGATAAACCAGAGGTATGTACTACACACTGTGAATTGCCATGTGAGCTCAATAGGACCCTGGAGAAAAGGGAAATATCTGGATATCTGGAGCCATTAAGACCTGGGTTTGGCAATGACATCAGTGTGTTTCTGTTTGTATAAACAAACAAACAAAATCTGTGCCTCAGCAGCAGCACAACACAAATCACAAATGTGCAAACTTTTGTTGCGACAACTCAGAAACATTAGATTGAAAAAGCAGAAGCAGCAGGGCCTTGAACACTTTATCAATCATCCCATTAATTTACACCAAAGAAAGAAATGAAATAACATAAAAGAAGGAAAGAATTCAATCTTAGGAGTCATGTCACTGGTATCATATTTTCCTTTAAGGGTCTGATTTTTATGCCCCATTTGAGATCTGGTCCAGTTCTCAGTAGAGTCAGCGGGACCTTTGAACTCACTCCCTTGTTTTCCCAGCCTTGCTTCATCTTTCACTCCAATATGAACAATATGCATCAGGCTTGTTGCCACATGATGTGTTCTCAGCTCAGTTCAGGCGCCTTTTCTCTGCCCCACACTGCTGCTGAGTAAAGGGTCCCGAAGGACAGCAGAGAAGCCAGGAAGTGAGATACACAAGACATTCCCCGACTTCCCTTATGGAAGCAATTACAATGATGCCCACTATAGCAGCTGTGTGGGGCGGGTGGGTTATCAGAGACATTAGGAAATGACTGAGATCATAAGATAGCCAAAGTTATTGTTTGTGGAGGTGCAGAGAGATTTGGTTTGTTACTGGTGTCAATGTGGAGGATGTTTGATGCAACTAAATGCTAAAATCCCTACGCTAAAAGGCTCACAGTGACAATGCTAAGATGCTTATGCTTACCAGGTTCACCAACTCAGGGTTTAGCATGCTAACGTTTGCTAACACTAAGAACAGGATAGCTGAGACTCATGGGTACTGTTTTGCAGATATTTATAAACATATTAATTATTATGATCGTTTTCATTGCCTGTTATATCTACAGAGGGAGTAGGTACCTTTCTGCAACATCCGCCATGTTGCACCGCCATGTTTCTACTGTACGCCAGAATAGACCAATCAAACACTGGCTCTCATGTCTTTCATGAGATTTACAGCCAAGAGATTGTTAGAGGGATGCAATATGCAACTTCACCACTAGATACCACTAAATCCTATGCACTGGACCTTTAAAAAAACAGGTGTTAACTTCATCAGGTAGACATTAATATTATTCAGCATGAACCAAGTCAGTGAACCAACTGTCATAGCCATCCCTAAATTTACACTATTAGCATGTAATTAGCAAATGTCCATAAAGTTTTACAGAATCAAGGGTAGCATCATCACCAATCTACTTTTGTCCAGCAAACATTTTAAAAACCAGACTTTAAAAAAAAATAGTTGCCAGTGAGTTTTCTATTAATCATCGAATCAATAATTCAAGGAATCATTGCAGCAAAGCTCTCATCTCCAATCTGTGCATTCTGCTAAGCTGTTGATCATTAAATGTGCTAGTGAAATGCTGTAAAAAAGCAATAAAGTGGATAACAGACTTCATGGGCTGGGCACAGATCCATAAGTGCAAACCTCTGAAAAATACACACACACACCTATCGCACTTACAACACTTATCTCAGACAAGGGTGGCGGAATGTCAGCTCTGTAAATATCAGTGGGAACGACCATCAGATTCAACCACAAGTCAAGGTCTGTTTTTAGTTTCCTGGAAGCTAAGAGGCAGCTACGTTCACACAAAACAAAATCACATCACATCACACCACAGCTGGAAGTGAATAAACAAGCTGACTCCGCTGCATGTTGCTGTGGCCTGCAGACCAGTTTCAGAGGCCAGTTTTAGCCATCAAGGACAAACAGCTCGATGAGTTAAGCATTAAGATTAAGTCATGTTTGGCAGCGCTCGCAAGTGTACTTACTGCAGAGAAAAGAGTACGCTGCAAGAGTAGAAATGCTACTAATACTTGTTTTGAGTGTGAATATAAACATTGGACTGATACCAAAACAAAAGAGGGTTTCTCATTTTATATCACATTCTGGTCACATGAACTCTGAGAGTCACTTTGCTGTTCTGCTGCTGTTTTTTTTATGAACAAACTATAAACATGTGATATTAACTGTTAAAAGTGTCCGTGTTTTAATATGTGATTGAATAATTAAGAGAGCAGAGTAAAAATGAAGACATGAAGTCTAGCAAACGATTGGGTGGCAGCATAGATTAAGTCGGAGCTATCCTGTTTATGATAACAATGGATGCCATCTGGTATTACATTAGCTGCTTTAATGATGATATTAGTAATAGTAACTGTGGAGGGCAACTTTTGTGGCTTCAGCCTCTCATAGTGAACTACTATAATTCATCTGGCAATGTAGTTACAGTAATACAAACTTTCTGAGACTTTCTGTCAAAGTGAAATAAGTAAACTAAGACGTTACTTCCGGACTCAATCGTTTCACTGTTTCTAATGAAGAAAGTAAAAAAAATCATTGAATCTAACAGAGGGCATATGAATCTTAAGCATAAAGTTTAATAGCTAGGAAAAAAGAAGCCTCTGCAGATCTGCTAGCATGTTAGGGACACCAATGCTAACTGCGAGCATCAGCATGCTAATGTGCTCCCAATAACAATGTTAGCATGTTGATGTTAGCAGCTGAGGCTGATGTTCTTAGTTTTGAGGGGATTTGGTCATAAATCGAAGTCAATTCTGATTTGATAATGAAAAGAGGGGAAAAGTTAAGTGATTTCATTTCTCCCTAATGAAAACATAAATGTTTGCACCAAATGTCCAGTCTGCAACAACTCCATCCAAGTGTTGCCAAAACATTTTACTCACTACCAAACGTGAACTTAATGACAGTAAAGAAAAAGTCAGGGTTTGCTTAATTAAGTAGGATTCATTCTTTGGGCTCAGGAAATATTGGTTCAGTATTTCTTCAAAAAAATTTTATTTCAATCTATCGAGTATGTGTTGAGATTTTTTAGTCCGGACCAAAATGTTCAAGTGATGAACCAAAACTCCCGTCCCCACAGTCAGGCTAGGGTGACTACAAACAGAAGCTTCACAAAGGCAGTTTCTTACACAATCTAAAATCACAGGCAGAAACATATCTGCTGCCAATGTATGACAAAGCAAACTAATGTTTAACTACAAGGCGGTGGTTACACAGTTACTCACAGTTAGGTTATCTGAGAGCTAAACTACATCAGTGGATATATATATGAGGTTTGACCTGGGGGTGTAAAAATATCTGACATTAATTCTGCACTTTGTATAATAATACAGCTACCTGTCACATGAGTCATGTCTGGGACTAGAATAATGACAGAGAGCTGTCTTCTTAATCAAGACCCCGCTGTAATCCATCCACTCGGTCAGTCACTCAGCAAAAGATCCACTCATTTAGCCAGCAAGACGTCTTGCTATTAAACTAGCCAACAAGAATGGAAAACAATGTAATCCAGTCAGTCAGTCAGTCAGTTATGGATGTGTTTACCAGAAGGGAACATGTCAGGTACTGACATGAAGAGGCAGCAGCAAACACCAGCCACCGCTGCATTCCCTGAACATTAGCCAACCTCGTCAGTGACACGAAGGAATGCAGAGGCTTCACACATCATGTGGCTGGAGGCACCAAGCTGCTGCTGCTGCTCATTCACAAAGGAGGCTGAGGAATGACAGCACCAAAGACAGACAGTGGCAACAAAGGGGATGAAAACACAAGGCATATATGATAAAAACATGCAGCTTTGTAACTCTATAACAGGGTGAAAATGGATCCAGAGCCACACAGAATAATAATAATTCACTCCTGAGCCCGCGCTCCGACTTCATACCAGTGTTCATTTAAACGAGTTTAGCAATACAAACTGCTAACGTACAGACGGAAAAACAAAAAGCAGATTTCCTGAGCTCTATCTCTTGATCAATTCCATCTTATTAACTAATTCTAAATACAAGCTGAACAAAAAATCCACTTTTTTTTAAAAATTTCATCCCAGCTTTGCTCAATATCTCCCACACATGTTTATAAGAGAGGATAAATTACACCTCTAAGTAATGCTCAGGGATTTTCTGTAAAGCACCTCCTAAGCCAGGAGGGGAAAACCTAATGCTTGATTGCTTCATGTAGTCTGCAAGAAATTTTGCTGCTCAGCTGCACTCTTAACCATCCCTAAACACTTTAAATCCTGCAGACTTTAGCGGGTTCAAACTGCTCACAAATGAATGCTGTTATTATTGTGTTTAAGGCCGACAATTTGGATAATCTCCAACAAGGGCCTCAATAATTCTTGTTTGCGGGGACATTACATGGATTTGCAGAATTCTGGAGGAAATTGCTCAGACCCAGAGAGCCCAGAGACACACTTTGAACCGAAGGTGCAGGATTCATTGGTGATGTTCAGACAAACCCTAACATTTCTAAATTTATTGTACAAATTGAAAAAAAAAATCTGGTGGTTTAAGAGGTGTTTTTGATTCAAGGGGTTTTCAAGCTTTCTAAACCCACAGAAAGCCTAGTGACTTCTGAATATAAAAAAATGTAATTGTGCAAAATTGAAATTAAGCTTTCAACCCAGTAAATGGCGTACAACACACATGGATTTATGTTAATTGCAGCTAAAAGCAGGAATCATCCAGGCTGACGCGTGCAACATCAGACACTCCACCAGCTTTAATTACACTCCTGAGCTCCATTTAGTGCTGTAGTTTACAGAGGTGGACCCTCCCAGTTTACTGCTGGCTCTTTGTGACCACGTAACAGGACACACAAAGCCTCCTCATACAAAGCAATGAGTTTCAACACAGCTCGCAAACTCAGCTGAAGATCTCAGTTAATTTTTCACTGCAGATACTCAGAAACACACATATAGACACACAGTACCTTGAACAGCAGAGCGGCTCCTTCGGCGTTTTGGTCGCCTCCTTCCAGTGAAGATGGCATTTACCCTCTGGGCCCAAATCTGCTGGCTGCCCTCATCTGTCACCCCGCAGCGGGGCTCTGACATCTGCCTCAGGGTGGCGCCGTCAAGCTCACCTGTGACAGGAAGCCGGGACAACCACTGGAACTCACTGCAGAAGGAGGAAACACTTGCATGATGCTTTTTCTGAACAGACATTTGGATTTTTAAAAAAGCAGGCGGGGGCAGAAGGGTGGAGGAGGTTCACAATGTCAAGTGTTTTCACAAATAACTTTGGAAAAACACTGATCCATTGTTTCATGACTGTACTGGTTGTTAACGTGAGACAGCTGATATGAATTAACACTAGTGTGATTTAAAAGTGAGAGATTAAGCCAGATGGTTTTTATGTGACCTCTATGAGATGAACAACCACCTGACAGTCAGTCAGAGCACAGCGCCTCAATCATTTTCCATTGTTTCCGTTACAGTAATAGTCAGTACGGGCCAGAGGGCGAGGTACTTGAAATTCCTGGATGGTTCAAAGAAGGTTCAGAAGAGGTTTCCCACTGCAGAAGTGAGGGTGTGTTTTACTGCCCTGCATTGACGTGCGGGCCTGGGGGCTTGTCCCACATCAGGCTAACCCTCCCCCCCGATTAACACAACCAACCAGCTCTGATTGGAAAAATGTTAAAAAAAAAGAAACCATTTTTGTCCATAAATCACATCACATTTGTTGTCCTGACGTGTGATGATCTGTTGTGATTTCTATATTAATAACATGGCTCCAAGATGAAGCTTCTCATGCTTATCACCAAAAAAAAAAACCAAAAGAGCAGCTTTATCACCTACCAGACAGCTGAATGAATCTCAGCTGCACTGTGGATGTGGTTGTCCTGATGGAGGTAACCGTACTTCTCCAGAAATACCTGCAAATATCATGACACTTGTTAACAGTGCATCAAAAATGCTTCAGCTTTATAACAGAGAAGTGTTTTCCAATCATTGCTGCATCCTGAGGGCCTTCTGCAAAAATGTGCTGATGTATTATAGATAAGAGAGTGACATTTTAAATGATATGTTTGATGTAACAGACTTGGGATCTCACACTCTGCTTCTTAATAAGAACACACGGTGGTAAATCCCCAGAGAGGAATACCTCCCAACAAGGGGGGAGGACAGAAAGCATAAAGGTGTTTAGATAATTTTCCATTTGTGTTATAACTGCTGTTGGCTGCTGAAATAGATGTATAGATGTAGACCACCCATAAGAGAGAAACTCCCCTGGGGTGTCCCTGAAGATTCATAGCAATTATTTTGCAAGAATTTCACGCAAACATGAAAGTTGAGAAAAGTTATGCGGTTAAAAGCCCACAAAATACAGAAAAAAAAACATCTGGGATGTTGTTTAATTGTGGTTTGGGATTATCCATGTTGATAGTTTAATATTACAACCTGTCAATCACATCCTCTCGTCTGCATGCAGCAGGTTTCGTGTTCAGGCAACAGCAGGCGCAGCTATGATTACAGATGTGGTGAAGGTGGGATGGAAATTAAAACTGTGAAGATGACAGATGTGCTTCGGCAAACAGGAATGTGCAACAAAGAAGAGCCAGAAAGCTTTGTTTTATGCAAGAGTGAAGTTATAGGGAACACATGTAATAACAGTAATGTTATACAGTCTTACAGCTTTGATGAATATGGAGCTTTATGGACAGCCAGCAAAGAGCAGCTATATGATGAAGCTCTATAATTTGAGGGTTATGGTCTGAATATTACACTGAATAGTCTCATTGTTATTTTAGACGATAAACTAAACTTCTAGCAGTTTTCAAGACTGTATTTATACATTTAGCGTTCATGGTTGAGAAATATGTTTGTTTGGATCTTGTGGTAAAATTAGTTTCACAGTCTTAAGGAAAATTCCTCCTTTACAAGGTATTGTTGTGATTTTGAGGGGCAAAAACCCTGGAGTTTAGGGCTTATGTTTTGTTGAAAATGTTTGTATTTCTATTTGTGGCACCACAGATCCTTGCTGTTTGTAAATAAAAGCAAAACCAGCTACTTTTTCCTTCCAGTTGTGCATGTTGTTATCATCTGAAAACATTAAAATATGCAGAAAATTACTTTGGTTGTGATAATTTCCCTCGGCCACAAATAAAACTTGCACACTTCATAAAGGTGACATGAAAATAAGCATAAAGTCTTAACACAGCAAACAGGGAAATATTTATCATGTTCACAAGCTGTGCTTAACAAAGGAAACACTGTTTTTTGTCTAAAGTCATAAAAGACAAAAAATATACACAATTTCTGGAAGCAGTTAAATCTTAGAGGTCTGAAACTCCAGTAAAAGCAGACTAAACTTTTTTTGGGGGGGGGGGGGGGTGAAGAGGTAAAAAATAAATAACCAACAACAAAAGCAAGGAATTTAAAAATATGTTATTTTTAAGCCTA
>JAPZDV010000024.1:10687967-10702712 GCA_029814665.1 Acanthurus lineatus | reverse complement strand
GTTACTTAGTGTTGCAAAACATTCTTGGAAAAAGTCTGAGGTCATCATATTACACATTTATTATTATTATGACTGAAACAGCAGACGCATGCTGATATGAGCGTGTGATGTCTTTGAGTCTGCACGACTCAGTTGTCTGCACATGTTTTATTGTACCACAGTGAACTTATAAGTAGAAGAGATTGCATAACCCTGCAGTTGTTATAAACTTAATTTGGCTCTTTTGAACGTGCCTCAAGGTATACATTATATTTTAATCAAGACGTCTAATGTCTCATGCCAGTACAAGTAATGGCATCAGATTATCACCACTGAGAGGGATGCTGAAGGGAGATGTTTTCCATGACAATATGGCAAATGGAAATTACTGGCCAAAATATGGGGATGATCATTTGTAAATCTTAAGTTATGACGTTTGCATGTTCTACTGCTGATGCACATTACCATGTCATACTCCTCAGGATCGGCAGCCATTCCTTTCATGCCGTACCGCTGTGCATCTTTGGACAGTCTGTTTGCAAATTCCTCTGCTGTGCCCGTCTGGGAGCCGTAGAACACAATGATGTTTTTGCCCTGGTACACATGGACAGAAAAAACCATTTACATGGTGCATGTACAGGCTTTCTCCGAAAAGAGCAATTAAATCTCATGTCTTAATAAAACACAGACAGTGTCTGAGTGTAACATATGCAGCGGATTTGAGTATTTTGAAATTTCACTCAAATAAATTCAAAATGCATTTTCCCCCAAATCCTGTAATAGCGCATTGTCAATTAGAGCTCTACTGTGTGTGTGATGGAGAAATTACATTACCACAACTAAACTGCATAATGTAAAGCAAATGGACATAGACATATGAACATATAGCTTATCTTTTCTTAAACAAACAGCTCCATCTGTTCATATTTGTTGGACAAGTACATTGTCCTACACTGTTGCCATTAAAATTTACATAACAAGGACAAACAGAACAAAATTAAATTGCACTCAAGACCAACATTCTCTTCTGCTCCATCATGGTATCCAAACTATTTGCTGCAAAACCACATGATTCAAAACCAAAGTCTTTGCTCAGAGCTGCCTTGAAAACAGAGGGCCATCAAAGTCAGACAGGGTTTCTAAATCAAGAACGGCTCATAAGTCACAGGGAGACCTTTATAGTTGGCATATTTTTCTTCCACATAGCTTAAAAAGTTCAATTTCAGCTTCTTACTGGATGATTTTCAACCATATGCTGCTGGCTGTCAGGGGAGCGAACACAAACCAACACTTTTCTACTGAAGTGTCTCAACTTGTAGATCAAACAGGTGTTCAAGGAGGACAACGACTTCAAAAGTGATGCACCGACACTGGCTAACATCTGTAAGTAAAATACAGCTCGTGGTTGTTTTATTTAACTCAAAGAATGTTTTGGAACAACAAAACTGCTCCAGGAGAATAAAGGGAGGGGTGAAGTGACATGAAAACAAAAACAAAGCTTGTTTGGTATTATCACTCACTGTTTTCTTCATTTTCTCGATGAAACTCGTCTCTCTTGTGGTGGGTGCTCTAGAAAAAAAGATATTTTGTAAGTAAGTAAGTGAGTCAATCTGTGTTTTTCTTGAAATGTCAGAACTGATCATTTATAAAGTGATTTTACAGATTACAACAAACCATGAGTTTAAATTCTAGTCTACAGAAAACGTATAATATTTATTCTTAAAAAATATATCACAACAATAATCCAATTTGCAGAGTTTAATTCAAGTTTTTCACCACCTCATAAAAGATATGTACATGCAATTTTGTATTTCATGTGCTGTCATACATCTTTTCTTGAACATCTCCTCAAACAAACTTTTAACTTGTCAAAGTGCTGAAATGCTTCATTTAGAGTCTCTAATTTTTTTTAAAATGTATTTTAAGCTTTCATCGCTGAGAGGCTCCCCACATAAAACACAGAAGAATTTTTTAATTTTTGTTTTAATAAGTAAAAATGAACCTGCATTGTAAAGGTGTGTTTATGCATCCAGTACTGCCAAAAGGGCCACCCAATAAAAAAAGTCTTTAACACATTTTGAACATTTTAAGTGAGGGAAATGCTGATTCAAAGTAGACATATTGTAACTTTAAAAGGCCAAGGTGACATGATTTAGCCACAGGAGATTCAGTTTAACTTATAAGGTTAAAGGTAAGAGAATAATGACTAAAAGGCAGGAGCAGTACTCCTGACATGTAATACAATGACAAGTAAGGTTAAACTGGTTCAAACAGGCTCCCTAATCTTATTCTAGGTGAAAAGTCCTCAAACAAACACAATGGACTTCCATTTACTGATTGCATTCTCACGGTTATGTGTTCATATAAAGCAGGAGCAAACTTAAATTAAGATCTAAGATAATAAGTCTCTGATGTGTTGCATAACACTGTATTAAAACATGAATTTGGATTATTTCATAGGACACAATCATTTCTTTTCTATATTGTGATGCAAAATATCCCAAAAAACAACCTCACAATAAAATGTTACAAAATTCAGCCATGTTGCTCAGTCCCAAATTAAAGCATATCATGAACAGACTTTTAAGTATCCAGCATTTAGATAAATGTGTAGCACCAACTTTAAGAAAAGCGAGTAAATTGTCTATTCAGTGTTCATGCTCTTGTATTCTTACAACAGCAGGGAGAAGCAGAGAAGTGACTCAGCAGCCACACAGGCATTAGTCAGAGTCGACAGAGAGTTCAAGCACGTACTAAGCATCAGCATTGTTGCCAAATTTTCCATACCAAAAAAAAACATTAGTGGTTGATGCTTAATTGCTTTGTGTGACAACTCATGGTAATTAAAAATGTTGATTCAAATTTGACCAGGAAGTAATTAATGGACAGGAACAGATCAAAACACATGGGAAAACAATGTTAAGAGGGACACAGGAAGCAAAGTCTATTATTGAGCCAAATAAAAGGCAGCGTGGCCGAGTTCGGCATCAAAGGTCTGAGTGCACAGCTGCAATTCTGTGTGCACTCAACAAGGGTTCAAAAATGCTGCAAGTACAAGCAGAAACAGTTTGCCAGATGACTATATTTTCAGATTTTACAAATTGAAAAGCACAAGGCTGTATAGCCAAGAAAGCTAAGAGAAACATATTATATGGTTATATGAGGTATATGAGGTTATATGAGGTATGGCATTTTACACAAAGATTTTATGATTTCATGTTGTCTCCAACAAAATGTTATTCAAAAAGTTTAGCACTAAAAGCACCTTATCACAGGGCAGTGGTGTTCAGAGTGCAGGCTTGTGGGAATGATGCCCAAGTCATAAAACAAGGTTAATAAGGACTGTGCACACACACACAACCACACACAGCAAAGTGTGAATTCCTGATTGAAATTTGAAACAAGCCTTTGCCCCAAAGCTAAAACATTCCTGACAGCCTAAGCAAGATCTTTTTGAGCTGTTATCAGCTGAGAGCATCCGCCCCATCCGCTCCACCAGCCCTCATTCAACAGGCGGGCTTGTCTGTGCATCGTCAGAAAATAGCCAAGCTACCAGAGTTCAAATCTACTCGGCATCTCCATACTGTGCCAACAAATGCTAGTGTCTTGGGTTACTTGGGTTTAATTTTTATTTTTATACTCTTAGTACAGTACAAAGTTTAAATGGAAAAAATATACTATAAGAAAATTAACATGGCATTGCATATGGACAAAAAACTAAAAAATGTAAAACTGATGGTGTTGTGGAACTACTAGTTAAGGCTTTGAACTTGTTTAAAAAAGACAAAGTTGTGTTCGAAAATAATATGTTTTTAAGTGGACTTTAAGCAGAGATGTGTAAAAATGACAGGTGAAAACATATCACCAGAATTACTGCTTTTACTTATTAAAAGTCTTTGCCTGTCTTTGCCTGCAGCTAGTTGCTGCTGTTAGCTTGTTAGCTCAATTAGCTCAGTTAGCTTTGTAGCCAGTACTGTGTCTATCTGGAAAGGGAGCTTAGATGAGCAGAGGAAGTGTTTAACAACAGGTATTTCAGTACCAAAACTACAGACAGTGGCTTCAACCAGACTATGTCCCCAAAGACTATGAAGATACTGTAGGTGAGACAGGAAGAGGACAATGGTCCGGCATCACTAGTGGGGATTTCACATCAAGCTCAGTGACTAAGGCTTTTTGGATCAGGTCTTTTTTCTTTGCTTTTTGTTGGTTTGAATAAAATGTGTTTAATGAGGAGTAAACAAGGCAGTTCAGTTCTACACAGGAAGGCCAGGGCTAACTAGTTAGCATGCTAAGTACACTTTATATCTCTGAAACCCAACAGAGAAACATTTTTGATATAATGTCAAACAACAATGTTCACTGAGTCCTTGTCATTTTTTTTTGGTTTTTAAATTCTTGCAATGTGTTGTACACTGCTCCTTTCAGATCATTGCAAAGCCTGTTCGTTTGATTTTAACAACATGCAAACAGGCTTTTATCTTGAACATCTTTTTCTTCCTGCAGTCGCTTGAGTGAAAACACATGAATACAAACTCATGAATGCTGAACTTCAGGCTTTATTTTATTTAAATCTATTTAAATCTTATTTAAACAATTTAGAGTTTAGTCCAAATATTCAGAGCTCATCATCTGTATAATGTCAAATTATACTTTCCATTCAATAATCCAATCAAGAGGTAAATCTCTGTAAACAGACACAACAAGTCTGTTTAGTCTAGCTGTACAGCATCAGCTCAATCAAACATGAAGATGATCTTAAGATACGTGTTTTTCATTTTGCCACAAGATTTTTAAATGAACGATTTTAGTGAAACTGAAATCAAAGTCAATGTTTTGTTTGTAGTGAATAAAATAAAACAAGGCAGGACAACATTGCAACACAGTGATGTCTAACACAGTAACTGACTGCAACAGCCTCTGAGGAGCTTGTGGAAAAAGGGGGAAAAAACAGAAGACCCAATAATTAAATTGGGTCTGTAGTCAAACAGATTTTACGACCATGTGTTACATAACCTACAGGGAACATTTGTATGGCTTTCAAACCATTATCCTGCCAGCCTATAGACACGCAAATGACAGTGTGTCTAGTGCTTACTTTGGACACAAGCCACAAGTTCAGCGGTTACAAGGTGTCAAACAAGCACACTCTCCCAAGAGTGATCTGAGCTATGAGACCAAACGGCAACTTTAACTGGTGCAAACGTTTACGGCCATTTAAAGAAAGCATCATTTAAAAAAATGTCTTTGAGCAGTAAATCAAAACTTCACTGACCTTTCAGCAGCATCTCTCCTGTCCTCTGGCAGGGAGAAGACACAGCCCATGGCATGCAGCCCCGTAGCTCACCAATGCCACTAGCACCGCTGGCTAAGCCAGGCCGGGAACCGCCACGCTCAAAATCAAAAGCAGGACTTTCAACACTCCACAACCATAAAACCAGTCCAGAAAAGCAGCCGGACACACGCAGGTTTGGAAGAGCTGCCTGCCTTCACCATAGAGGCTCCAACACGATCTGAACTCTGCCTCTTCCTGTGCTGCTCTCTGAAACCAGCAGCGTCTGTTCTCCACACACTCGCAGAACTCAAGCACACACACTCACACACACACGCACACACACACAGCCTACAAGCCCTGTCAGTGTCTGGCAACCGCTAAGGACACAATGGTGGGAAACTGACTTTCCCATAAAATGTAGCCGAGCTGAAGAGCCACGCTTTTGACTCACACAAACACACACTGAAACACTTTCGGGCTAAAAAATGCCTTCCTCCTCATCCCCGCCCCTTTTCCTCTCTGGTCTGAAAGGTGTTGGGGTCGAAAAAGTCTACAAGATCCATTCTAAGAATTTGGCTGGGTATTAGAGCAACAGAGCAACTCCACAACCACTGAAGGGGGGCTGTGAATGGTAGTTTTTTTTCTGAAGTGTCCCCCGCCCCCATCTCACTGGAGGAGAGAGGGGAATGTCATTGCCATGGCAACCTCATTTATCATAAAAGGATTCCATTTGTGACATGGCCCTACTCCAATGGCAGAGCAGCTCAACGCACACACGCACACACACACACACACATAGAAAAGAAAATCAGGGGAGTGGGGAAAAGAAGAATTAAAAAAAAAAAAAGTAACTCAGGGCAAAGAAAGGGTTGCTTGTCTTTAGCTTCAACTTTCCACCTTTGGAGAGGACTCACAAAAGGGATTTGGCTCGCCCTCCTCGTTTGCTCTCCAGGGAACTTTCAAAACGGGTTCAGGGCCAAAAACAAAAGCACAGGAAAGACATGGAAGACTACGCCTCCTTCATAACTGTTAGGTAATCACTGCTCCCTTTAAGGGGAGGGGAGACCAGCTTGGCTTGTGTTGCTCTATGCTCCCTTCCTGTATTACCGCCCTGCACAGATGCACGCTCCTCCTTAAGGCAACACATGCTCTACAGGGGTCTTTCCTCTTTCTAGCCAACCTTCAGCTTTTACACAGATGGTCTGGATCTCCCCCCACCAAACTTACAAAACTGTCTCCATTCACAGAAACATGGCAGACCTCAGCCACACAGCGTGTGTGGCTGCTGCTGGCCCGTGGCTTTTACTCTGGTGACCAGAGAAAATGTGTTGTGGTTGGGGAAGGACTAGCCAATGGAAGTTCACTGAAACCATGCCAAGCCCAAACTCCACTGATAAGTGATTAGGGGTGGGAACAGAGAAGGATAGGCTCACATGCATTCAGGGAAAGAGGCAGGCGGAGAGACTGACAGACAGAGACAGAGAGAGAGAGAGAGAGCAAATAAGTTTCCAAGAGACACTGTGTAAAAGAGCATTGCTGAGAGAGACAACAAAGGTCAGTACTAGTGGAACATTTACAAGCTTTAAGCCATGCACTCTCACACACTTGCATCAAGAGTGATTTAGTGACACCTTGCAAACATGATGTGATAACTGACAGAGAATTTTTTTTTCTAACTGCTTAAATGTAATAGGTAACATCCAGATGTAGTTTTACTGCCAAGATACGTCCCTCAATAATCTATTAAAACTTATTGTCCAGCTGCACAGCAACATGTCTTTTGAAATTAAAGACCATCACATAATACTTTAAGCTTTTCCTTAAGCTTTTTTCTTTTAGACCAAATAAACAGTTTACTTGGTCTAAAAGAAAAAACACATTTTATTTAGATTAAACTTTAAAATACATGAGAAAACATAATTTTTTGTTTATCCTTGATCTCAAGACACTACTTTCCTAAGCTAGTGAACTCAAAAGGTCTGAAGGCAAGGTCATACACTGGTAAAGACAACGAAAGACCTTTGGCTGTCCAGCAGAGCAGTTTGTGGTTTAACATGTTAGTTTTAAACACCACCGGAGCTAGCGCCTCCAAGGACATCCAGGTTTCAGAAGAAACAGTAACAAGACAAGAAATTACTGCATGAAAACAATTTGATAAAATGAAGTAATTTATACTGTGTTTTCATTTAATGAGCCATCCTAGCAGCAGATTATCTTGGCAAAAAATGCAACAATTTTTTATGTCATGGTCATAGTACTCAGGACAACTGCAGCAAAAATAGGAGTCTAGCAGTGTGTTTGTTTAATTTTCTTACCATTTCTTAATAAGACTTAAAAATACAACCTTAACATTTTTAAAAAAATGTGTTTATGGTATACAAAAAAACAGCTTTTGAATATGACATAGTTTGGAACCAAGATTTTGACAAACTCATCATTTATACTAATTATATCAGAAAGAGAATATGTATAAAAATCAACAAAATTAAAAAAAAAAAAGATAAACAACAAAAGTGAAATTAAGTGAAACCTTAACAAAAAGGCAAAGTATATGCTCTTCTTCTTACATGTGGCTACTTTAAGGTTTTCACATGTTACTTTGCTCTTCTAGCAGCCTTTCTAATAAAGATGTAATAAGGTCTTTTAGTATTTCAATAAAATCCAGGTAATAACATGTTGGATACTCACGGTGTGTCGAGCTTCTTGAATTCAGGAATGGGCTCAGGCTTCTTGCGGGACATGAACCAATAAATGACAAGGCCCACAATTAGGGAGAAGAGAAAGAGGTCCAAGTTGCTGAAAAGAGGCTCCTCTTCATCCATGATGGGCTCGGTGTGGGTGGTGGTCTCAGCTTCCATGTCTGTCTGTTGACACTCTCTATGGAAACAAAAAGGAACATGGCTATTAGAGCAGCCTACCATGAAAACAAACAAACAAACAATTAAATAGTGCTGAAAGAGATTTGACAACTTTCAGCTCATACTGAACAATAAATTCTTTTGGTTTTTGGGTTGACCTACATAATAAATAACAGTTTTGGTTTTTAAGTCTCTGCTACAGTGACATCATCTGTGCAATCATTTCTGGACAACTTCCTCTACACTTAGTAGCGACCCACTGCTATCTATGCGTGAGGATTTTGTCGTGCATCAACAAGCAGCTCTTTTCAAACTGAGCACAAAAGGACTTCATGTTCTGAGCTCAAGTTTCAAGTTCAAGGAATGAAAACAATGAGATCAGGTTATCATTGATCCATTAAACTGGCTGGTCCACAATGAGAGCAGATTGTTTGACATAGTCATGAACACACTCTTTGAATTAAATGCTTGTGAGCCAACAGACTGCTGACTCACTAAAAGATTAAGAAAACCACTTCAACTATTACGTAAAGAGGTATCTGCATGCCAACACCAGGTACAGATAAGTTGCATTGACTTCAAGGCTTGCGATACTATGGTCACATGACAATCCTATATGGCCAGAAACATTATTACAATGTTTTTATTAATCTGTGTACTACATTTTGTGTGTAACATTTTGTACTGGCACACTTTCTTTAACCTGACAATTTGGGTTAAAACATGTAATTATAAGCCACAAGACAGACCAAATTTCAGTCTTCAGAGATTTAAACATTCCTACTGACATTCACAGCAGCTTTGTCAATATGTTTAACTTGCCTGTTAAAGATTTTGTTCACATGTTTTAAAAACAGCATCCATTTGTGCCCTTTACCAAATCTATAGCTTGATCAATACCAGTTTTTAGGACTGATATTTAAATTAAGGAGTTTTAAAAGTCTGATATTCATGTTTTTTAATAAAATCATAATGAAATTAAAGCTATAGGCTACCCATAGACATGTTTGTTTATTAAAGAATTCTGACCAAAATACGAACTCAGAGGCATTTTGCAGATGTAAAATTAACTTGTTGATGCATTGCAGTTGATTACTGTATAATATCAACACTTATCCTTTAGATTTTTGTCTTTTACCAGCCGACATATAAAACAACTATGATATGTCCACAGCAAGCTAATAACAGCTCAGCCAATATATCTATCAAGGCAATTCGTTAGTATTTAATGGTGATTTGGGGGAGCTAATGGGGGATATAACGAACTCATAAAACCAAGAACTTAAATACACCAAGTCGCGAGTTTGTTGGGTACACCGAGCCATAACCCTGTGAACTTTCCTGCCTTCATGATTCATATTATTAATTAATGGCAGTTTAAAATAATATGAAGAATAAGAATTATTATTGGCATTATTATTATATTGAGCCATTTTTAAAGACATCTTTTTGCTATTTGCCCTCACTGGGGCATTGGACAGTACAGAGACACACAGACGATATCTAACGAGGGTCTCACAGCTGGACTTGAAGAAGGAACAGCTGCAACTGTGTTGCAAACGACTTTTACGCAAACTAATAAGAGGTATGTTAGGCCTCTCCAATTTAAATTAAAGAGAGTAGAAGATTATTATAATATCAGTTTCAGCTAAACGTGCCTCATAAGCTGCCAACTGATGTGAACTCTGATGATCCGGGAGCAAAATTTAAGATCACAAACTACATCACTTATCGGTGTTGCTTGTCTGTTGTTACATTGCATCCATGCCAACTAACCTTATTTTGCTTAGTGATCTCCCAGCAGGATCAATTAGCAGCCAAAACAAAAGAAACAAATGTCTTTTGTCTCAAGTTAAATGTGTCATACTAATGTAAAGTTAACAGCTATGTAATAATATCAGAAAGATAACTATCTACATAAAAGAACAGGCAACTTTTACTGATCACTTTGATCATTTTGTTAATATTTCAATCTTTTTTGTTGATTTCACACACAGTTCCTTTTTATATTTATTTATATAACTATTTATCTGCCTTTTACACTGTATTTGATTTTAAAGCTCTGTTTTAGTGGCTTCTCTTGAGTCCTGTTCTCTTATAAGCTTGTGAGTACCTGCTGTTTGTCCTGTCTGTCCTGTGCTTCTTTGTCTAATGTTTTTAAATTAACATTGATGCTATCTCGGTCATGCTGCAAAAAAAAATCTACCTACGGGTACAAATAAAGTCACCTAACCTAACCTAACTTCTAGACAGAGCCAGGGTAACACAATGCTGCACAGCTGAACTTCTTAAAGGATAAATACATTTTGCAAAACTGCTTGAAAATAATCGTAACAATAAGAGTGCTCGTTTTTAAGCAACAGCAACGATCACATTAAAACATGTCAACCCAAACAGAGGCTCTCACTTCAACGTTAACCTGTGCCTTCATCATCAGCTACATCTCATCGCCCTGAACGCTCCTCAAACCGGTAACATGCGAGGGATCCGTGGGGCGGACTTCCTGTGCTTCCAGCAGGCCCGTGCTGTAGGCCTGAAAGGAACCTTCAGAGCTTTCCTGTCCTCTAAGCTTCAGGACCTCTACACCATTGTCCGCAGGTCGGACAGGGACAGCTTCCCCATCCTGAACCTCAAGGTGAGATACAACCGCTGTGCAAGTAGAGTGAACACGAGGCGTGTTTTTGTTGTTTGTATGTTTGTTTAGGCTGACAGACATTTGATTTGCAAGTTTACATACTGCAGATTTCATGGCTGCGCAGACACACATGTATAACTCTCCAACTGTGGCTCTGATTACTTTTAAAGATTGTCTTGAATTTGTTTACATTATTGATATTATTCAAATTGTGCCTCAACAGTTGTAGTTTACTGCTTTGTTTTTTTCAGTGATCTAAAACAACATTATCCCATGTATGCTGCTGCTTTATTGGAAGATCATATGCATGCAAATTAAGTATTTTAACAGCAACTTTCTCTTCCTTGCAGGACCAAGTGTTGTTCAGCAGCTGGGAGTCCATGTTTGGTGACGATGCAAGCAAAATGAGGGAAAATGTACCGATATATTCCTTCGATGGTAGAGATATTCTCAGGGACAGTGCATGGTAAGTGTGTTCACTGGAAATAATATTGTAACAATAATCAAACATTAAATGCATCCTGTCTACTATTACACAGCTGTTAATTTGGCAGTAGCCTTTTGTCAATTTTCTGTTTTATTTTGAAATCTGTTCAAACACATATTCTATCCTGTATGTATTTTTTGACCTTTGTGCTTGTTTTTGCTTTCCTACAGGCCAGAAAAAATGGTCTGGCATGGATCGAGCAACAAAGGCCACCGGCAAACAGACCACTACTGTGAAACATGGCGGGCGGGCGACCGCGCTGTGACGGGTCTGGCATCATCGCTACAGAGCGGCCACCTCCTGCAGCAAACCTCCAGTAGCTGCTCTGGCTCCTACATCGTCCTATGCATCGAGAACGCCTTCACATCACTCTCCAAAAAATAAATCCCGTCCATCTGCTTTTATCTTCTGGGCCCCAGTTAAACATAATTTTTTAATTCCTTGATAACACACCTTGTGAACATGTGGCGTTGATGAACTGGCCCTGTGGCTCTTTGCCTGGCAGAGACGCTTTGCATTGTCTGCTCCTCCCCTCCAAAAAATGCCAAAGAGATGGGTCGAACAGAGGGGTGTTGGTCCTTTTTCTCGGGGGCATTGGCACATATTTCCTCCAAGGGGTGAGACAAGAGTGGAGAAGCTAAATGCGTCCTCAAATAGTATCCATTTTTTTAAAAAAATTCTGTATATTACATGTTTGTTGTTTGTGATTTTATTTTTATTTTTTTGACGTTATCAATGTTTTACCATTTGAACTGTTTATAATAATGCTATATCCATTTGGTTATTGTTTTTTTTTTATTTTAGGTATTGATCATTTCCGATTTTTTTTTCCAATTTCGTTTTTTTTTTTAGAATCGTGGGTTACGATGGGGTACAGCAAACTTTTAAAGACTATTTTAAATTTAAAGAAGATAAGATATTTATTTTTAAATGAAGTTATGTAAGGACAAAAAAAAAATGATTTGGAAAAATAAAAAAATGCAAAATACCCTCATTTATATTCTACACAGCACGGACCATTTAAGTCCTTTCAAAAGAGCTAATGATCAGAAACTGTGCCTTATTAAACAAACAGGACTGCTTTACAAAGTAAGCTCGTAGTGAACCACTTCTTTTATATGCTTTATTCTACAGATATGTAACTGTTAGAGCCGTTTCTGCTCAAGTGCATTCGGATGTTTTCTTACTTCACACTAAATTTAAATGACCTTGTTGGACACAGATCCTTATTTAATGAATAATCCCACATCCAGAAGGCAAGATTCCTTCTAGCTGAAATTGAGCCTTTTTGAATTGAAAATGATTATTTTTTTTCCCTTTCACCACTTTTTAAAAACCTATCAGTGAGTAAGCTAGAAATGATTAGTTTGCTGCTAATCTTTCTTTGGAGTGATTGCTGTCACGGGTGTTTGGGACAGGAAAAAGCAGTATGTTAAGGAGACAGTTTTTGCAGTAGCCTCGCATTGAATTTCAGACACTAACCTGGATTTTAGTGCTACTGATGTATTGACTGAACCTGTGGATATCCATTTTTATAGCAAACTGTGCTGTACTGTTTCTCCCAGGCACTGAATTAAAGTCTTTTTTCAACTACAACAGTAATTATTTTGTACTGCACTTGAGTCTGTTCAGTGTGTTGAATGCTTTTCCTCGCTAAATCATCTCATGCTGACCTCTGAATGCACCGTAACCTTGATACCATTCACCCTGCAGCCCCGACCAGCAGTTTAATTTCCCACTCAGTGAGATGATACTGTTAACATTGGGTGGGCTACAAATCAGCGTCTTCAGTGGCAATGAGAGGTGCTTATACATATTTACTGCTAAAGATGATCTACATCTTTATATTTAAGCAGCATTATAGAAAATTGTGTTTGCATTTCCAGTTTCTGACTTAAAGATCTCTATTGTAAATAAAAAATCCAGGTAAACTACAAACAAAACTTGGTGTCGTCATAGCAATTTAAAATCCTGAAAACTTATGTCTTGAACAGCTACATGCTAAGCTAACTCCACCTAAAGCACAAGAGACAATACGCTGCTAACACCTGGCTATAATAATCACCAACAATGCTTTGTTAAAATGGGCTGACATGGCGTATGACCAAACACAAGCAAACAAAAAAAGTTGGTTACAACAAACTTCAAGCAACTGCAACAACACAAGAAGCGTGATTTATGAAGCCAGCTAATGTTTTGTAGAATTTACAACAACGCAGCCATATTACCTGCCAGAATTACAGCTACTGTGAACAAAAAGTACTTCCAGAAGCACTTCATAGACAGTCTATCAATGTGTATTCATCTGAAATTAAGTTGCATTTTTCATGAACTAGGATACTAATACAATAATCGTCAAATGAACACATCAAGTTTGACATTTTCTAAAACTAAAATTATCAGGAAACGTTGAATCCATAGGCAGCAGGTCTACAAGAAAAGTGGATTTTAAAAGAGAACTGAATTAGGTCACCAGCCATTGGTGATGGCTTATGAAATCCCCTTAAATCTCTTCTTTAAAGTAAGGAGGCGTTTAAAGATGATATTTGATTAAGAAGATTAATTTGAATTATTCAGAGTTGGCCTAATTTGGTAGTCACTAAAAATTTAATGCCCATCACTAGAGAGTTTCTTGCATTCAGGTGTTTAAGGTGGTCGGTAATTTATCTCGATAGGTTGTCCAAATGCAGATAATGCTGGTACACAGTCAGTCTGTGACACAGATTTTTAAGTACCACAGTTTGTTAGAGATAAATTACAGCATTCAGCAGAATAACATGGTTCATCACCGCCGCATTATATTTAACACAACCTATTTCAAGCACACATGGACAGTCAAACATGAGGCAGAACTTCCTCTACTGATATCTTTGTAAAGATAATGTACTTAAAGTGACAAACTTTCCAGCATTCAAACTTATCCTTTCTGCAGAATAACTCTCTGAAATGTGCATGAACTTTCACAGGAAACTTACATGGTTTGCTCTGAGTGTAACTGAGTGATTTGAGGCAAAACTGAAGCCTCGTTTGACCTGCTGGGTGACCTTTGCTTGTCCTTGACCGTTTGAGGTTCAGTCCCGACAGTTTTAGTCAAACTAGGAGTCAAGGCCCCTGAGTCCACTTACAGACTCCTCCATGCTCTGTGCTTCTTTAAAAAAACAGTTTGACATTTTGGGAAATATGCTCATTTGCTCTGTTGTCGAGGGTAAGATTAAAAACAGTCATAATAATCCAATTTCTGTCTAATGAATATGAAGCTAGAGCAAACAGAGTGGTCAGAATGGAAGTAAAGGTGGGTGATTCAATGTTTTCTGAACAGATTCTGCAATATTGACATTGTTAGAATGATTCAGGGTAAAAACTGGTGCTGGTTCAAGTGTTGAGTGTGAAATTGCAGTATTGTATCAGAACTGCTGTTTTTACACTTAAACACTTTTTTTAAAATCAACATCTGTTGTAATGCTTCTGTATTTTCTTTACAAGATATGAAGGAATAATGCTAATGCTAGCATCT
>JAPZDV010000024.1:10661605-10677415 GCA_029814665.1 Acanthurus lineatus | reverse complement strand
ATCATTTTATCTGATATCAAATCAAAAAAACAGAGATTTATTGTATGTATTGAATGTATTTACACTCCTTTGATGGATAATTTAGATAAGCTTCGCTATATGTTGAAAGGGAGCAAGAAAGCCACCGTTAAAATGATTAATTCACTTGGTCCACTGTGCCTCTGGCTGTCATTTCAAGTATAATTAGAAAAAAACTGATTTCATCTTGTCCTTGTCTGTGCAGAGTGTTTCTGTGAGGGGGGAGAAGACAAACGCATTCCTCTCCTCAGGGACGTTTTTGATGCTTTTCCTAATACGCCTGTCAACATTGACATCAAGGTCAACGACGACAAGCTCATCAAAAAGGTGTGTGTGTGTGTGTGTTTCCTCCTTTTTTCTTTTGGTACTCTATTAACCCTTTTATAAAACAACTTCCCCTCTCTATTTTTATTTGCTTTTTCCCACATCATGTTGATTCAACAGCAGGGTCTCTTCACAGATTGTTTAATTTTTTGTGTGTCTTCAAAAGCGGTATGGTTGTTTCCTCAGTGTGTATACAAAAAGGCAGACTTTTGCTGTCATTTCCCCCAGAATTCTGAGGCTAGATTCTTACTTTATAATTTGAGGACCGTGTGCTTCTAAATAGTTATTAATTGTCAATAACCAATATGGAATGGCAGCATAAAACTCCTGATTTACATACAACAACTGTCACTGTGTATTTTATGCTGTTTTCTTTAACAATGACTCTTAAATCATTGCAGGTTTCCGAGCTGGTTGTTAAGTATGACAGAGAACATCTGACTGTCTGGGGCAACGCCAGCAACCAGATTATAAAGAAGTGTTACAAAGAGGTACATTTAAATGATAATTTAGCTTCAGTCTAGTCAATTCAGTGAGACCATCTCCTTTACAAAAGGCCTCATGTTGGCATGGAGAAGCTGGAACTGCACTTTATAATACAAATGTTAAGTCTGTTATATGCTGTAGGTGGCTTCTTGTAGAGTAAATTTCAAATCTGTAGAGTACAGATTCATACTGTGTCTTATTGTAACTGAATTTAATGGACTTTAAATTCAGGTTGTATGTGTGTTTTTTGTAGAATCCTCGTATTCCAGTTTTGTTTAGTCTGCCCAGAGTGTTGCAGCTGGTGGGCCTCTTCTACACCGGCCTCCTGCCCTTTGTTCCCCTCAAGGAGCAGTTTCTGGAGATCCCCATGCCGTCTATTATCACCAAGTAGGTATTCACTGCAAAATACTAACAGGTTTGAACAAAAAACAGATGTACCTATAGAAAGAACTATTTAAAGGAGAGGTTATTTTATGAATGTTTATCCCAGTAAACATGTGGGACATGACTGAACCCTTTGGTCACATCTTTTGGCTAGACAAAACACATAATAACGATTTCATCTGCTGGCCAAAATATTGCTGAAAGCTCTGAAGATTTTCAGCGAGAGGGCCTTGAGCTGAGTTTTGTTTGTGTAGAATAGTTTTTTTTCATCCTAAGGTTAGAGTTTTGTCTTGGTGTCAATATTGGGGTGGATTTTTTAAAAGTCACACACGATTTCACTTGAATCAAACGTACTTTATTTTTTTCATTTCAGTTTTTAAAAAAATGCGAAAATTACCTGACTTACTTGACTCAGGTGTACTGTACATGCTGCACTCTTCACAAATCCACTCAGTACTCTGTGCCCTTTCCGTCTTTGTTATCTGGGACATGATGCCGTTTGAAAGATGATCTGACTCACTAATTAAGTCTTACAGAGAAATATTCACACTCTTATCCCGAAGAGTGTGTGTTAGTGGATTGTAAAGATCAAGGTCAGAGAGCAGATTATACATGCCGAACATTCATTAAGGATTAACAACATTTACAAGTCCCCTCCCCACAGATACTTTAACAGTTCAGCTGAACAAACATGTATCAATCTGTTGTGTTTAATGAGCCTGACAACCTATAATTTGATGAATGTTATGTAAAAGCATTTGTTCTTTATACGTTCCCTTTCAGCCTGTTTCAAGTGTAGCTGGTCATTAGTCACATCAGGTTACCTCAAATGCAAAAGAGAGAGAATTATTTTGTTTGGGGTTTTTTGCGTGTGACATGATGCTCCCATATGAATACATTTTTAATAAATCTGAAACTTTACCCCTAACCCTAACTCAATGTGTGTTTTTTGTTTTGTTTTTTTCAGACTGAGGGATCCTGACAGATTAACAAGGGGACAGCGAATCATCACCTGGCTGGCCGACGCGTAAGTCACTCATTTGTCTGAAGATTTGAAATCACTCTTGATTTTGATATTAGAGTGGCTGAATCTGTGGTGTTTGTGACTCAGTATTTTAAACTTCTGCACTTCTTCTGTTGTTGGGCTTAACATGTACTTATGTTTTAATTTGAGATTTTGTGAAAAATTCTATGGTACCTTTTTAAACAGTGGCACTGAGAAGAATTCAGAGGCCTCATTACAAAATATTACTTACATACACCTTCACAATTTTACAGCTAAACTTCTCTCTAGCTATGAAGTTTCTCTCGTAGTTTCTCTCTTCAAACAAATATTTCTTTTTCTTCCAGTTTGCTGATGAGGAAAGCTTTGTTTCAGCATCTAACTGCCAGGGGAATACAGGTAACGCTGCTGCCCTTTGTAGTAGTTTTCATGACAATAGAAATCCTCCACATATAGATTATAAGATATGTAGTGGATGCAAATTGATAAGTGCACGTTGTGTAGGACTAATAACGACCACTGTTAGAGGCCTTTTCCATACACAGTTGGTCCAGTTTTGACATAAACATAGTAAAGAGCAACTCAGGTCATCTACAGAACTGTGTCAAGGTTAAGTCATTTTATCTGTATAATCTTTACTTCCAAGAATAACTGGAAAACTTTCCATAGTATTAAATATCAGAGCTGAGAGCTGCGAGCTGTTTGTTGTGTTCATAGTGTTATGCTGTAGTGAAGAGCAGTTACTGGGAAATGTCCAAGGTTCCTCCAAGTTCAAAAATAGGCTAGGGTGGTCGCAAACAATGCTGCAAGTGTACAGAAGTATTCTTGAGCCCTGTGTGACTCTCGCCACTGTGTGATGTGTCAGGTCTACATTTGGGTGCTGAACGATGAGGAGGACTTCCAGAGGGCGTTCGACCTGGGAGCCACAGGAGTTATGACAGATTTTCCCACCAGGCTTAAAGACTTCATGGAGAAGAATGGCATTTCTAAGCTTGAGTGACCTGCCAAAATCTACCTCAACCCCTCCCCTTATACACACATACCAGTAATTATCCTTGAACTGGACTGACCTGCCAAACTAGACCCCCGCACACGCACCCACTTTCATGCATTCCAGCAGGGTTTCTCCAGCACTGCTTCATATAGTCAGTAGGGGTCTCCCTCATGTTCTGCACCCTGCACTGATTTCAGGAGCCAATTGTCGTACTGAAAACACAAACCTCAGTATTTTTAACCACATAAAATACTCTTAAAGGACACATATATTATTGTTACCTTTGAACTGTGGTATTTTTTTCCCTTGCCGCACAACTCGTACACAAACAACAGTGTGAAATTTCTGTCAGTGTGGCGCAGCTACTTTAAGCCACACACTCTTTTTACACATACTCTACTACCTAAAAGGGGACAAAATGGCCATTGGAAAATAGTGTTTGCAAGTCTCATTAGTCCTGAATTTCTTAATTGATTGATTTATTAATTTGCAGTATAACAGTGTCACAGTTCAAGTATTGTGCTTAAAAAGACACCCCTAGATATGCTTTGATGTTTTAATTTCATATTAATTCACCAGCAGCTTGAAAATATTTTGAGGTTTGATTTTTTTTTTCTGACTCTACACATACGATACTACACTGTGTTGTAAGATAAGTTTATAAAGTATGTGCGAGATGCAGCCGAAAGCCAAAAATGAACATCTTGTAATAAATAATAAGGTGCAGACACAAGTCCTCAGGCTGCACTGACATTTCAAATGAACTGTGTGAGTACTGAGGTGCCGCATATTTACAATTCAAAGTCACATTCAGATGAACTGTGGCTTGTTCTGTGAAAACCAGTTTTTATATGATCTGTAAAGATTATGGGCTGCATGTTGTACACTTGTGTTTTATGTTTATGTGTAGTTTTCTTGGTCTCTAGATTTTCTTCCTAATCAAATGAACTATCTGAGGCTTTGTTTATCCATTAATGAATCCATTAATGAGGGAAAAGTTTTGCACAGAATCAGAAACATTATCTTGTTTGTTTTAGTAATGATTCATGCCTTTTTTCAAATGTGACGATGTGATCATAAACAGCTTTGCACTTCATATTTTAGGAACGTGAACATTTTGAATGTTTTACATATTTTTTGCATTTTCTTTAAATCAAAACGTATTAAAGATAGCAGTAGTTTTGCAGTTCCTCGCTGTGTGTGTAAAGATCATTAGGATTATCATGCCACTGTTCTCTAATCCAAACTTGTGACCACACAGTGAGGGTCAGTACTGAATGTAGTATTGGCTGAATGTATTGTATATTGTTCAGTATGTTTTAGTCAAAACAGTATTGCTTTTTTTTCTTGAGTTTGTTGTTGGTTGTTTTGTGTCAGTGCTGTTAGTGAATGCTTTTCATGCATGAATTAATCAATATTGTTTTGAGAATAGCTGTACATCCAAAATCATTAGAGATAAAGACTTGTGATCTACCACTCTCTTACCATGACATCTCAGTCTCAATTTAGAATAAGCTGGTTACATTACCTGTGCTACTCAGTATACGTTTGTTTTGCATGCCCAAATTGATACCTGTTAAGCTGTGGTGTTTGAATATATTGTGATTTTTGGCAGAACCAGTTTTTGGGACCTGGCTGCTTAGGCCTGTCAAAATGCCTTATCCCACATGGGTACTCCATGAAATTACATGTAATTTACTAAGAGTTTAATGAAAAAGTACATTTTTATCAAAATAAATAAACAAAAAAAATGTTGGTGTGTGTTGTGTATATTAACATTATAATGATGTTTTGTTTTGTTTTTTTCAGTTTAAGGTTTTATGCATAAATAGGTGTCAACCAACCATAGGCTGACAGGAGGGGGCGCTGTAGACTGTAAGGTTTTAACAAGTTTTCTAGGTACTATAAAATAATAATGATGCTGATCATGTTGCCTTACATAAACGCTAACCATACAGACGTTTTTCCCATGGATTTTGTACTAAAAAGGATGTGTATATCTGCCCTTCCCTTACTTGGTTTTCTTTTATTGATTCACACTTACAAGTTTCCAGCAACTTAGCGTTTAGGGAATTCAGTAAAAACGAGAGATTTCAGTGAGTTTATAGGTTACTCTCCTCGACCCTCAACCAATCAGCTCAGTGTTGCTATGCCTTTCCGGATAGCTGATAGGCTAACACAGCTGTCAGTTATCCGGCAAGTCAACGGGTAGTGCGATTTCTGCCAAAGATCGTCAACTTGAATGTCAAGATAATTCCCGTCGAAGTTCATCCAACCCCAGTTGAATTTTATGAAAAAGCATCATTCTCTTAAATAAGTAACAGTTTCGATGGTGGTAACCTAACTGTTTTGTTCAGCTAGCTTAGATGCTACAGTCTGTAAAAAACACCATTACCACACAAGCTAGGCTTAAAATAAAGCAGCGTGAATAACGGGCGACCTTAAATATCCTGTTAATTTAATACAAACAGCAAAAGCAACAATTGGTCACGTTAAACATCCGTCACTAAACTCACAATGAGCATGAACAGCACGGCGTTTCGACATCACCTGGTATGTCTCCGTAACACAGCTCAGGTAACAGACTGTCTTAATCACACCATCTAGCATAAAAAATATTAAATACTGTATATAAAGCGACTGTTCTGATAAAAACTAAACAAACCGTACTACCGTGTAACGTTTTTCCTACGAACACGGAAGTGAGTAGGAGTGAACGCTCTCGGTCCGGCTGGCAGTTTATCACTCTCTCCCTCTGCCTCTTCTAAACTCTGCTGGGCATCATTGCGCGTCAAAACATTGCGTCTCTGCAGGACTTGCCAGGGCCAGAGAGAAGAGGAAATTTGCCTGGGAAGGAATGCGAAAGGGGGTTTAGGATTGGCACTGCCACGAGGAAAAACGAGGAGGTGCGACATTTTCTAGACTACGTGGAGATCCGAATTTTCTTCCCTTCAAAGGTAAAAATGATTTCCTCTGCGTTATTTTTCACTGTGGTGCATTTGTTGTTACGCACTGTTATTGTATGCTCCATAAAGCTTATTTCTGCGTCAGTGTAGTCATGAACGGCCCTTGTAATACTTTTTAATCTTGGCAACTTTTAATGTAGACTGCGGGTACACATGTTGTATAATGACTATGATAATAACACAAGTTTGCAGCTTCAGGAGTCGTTACATGATCGTCACAAGTCCTTTTCAAGCCTGGACTGATGTTTTCTTCGTGGATGGGATGCTGAGGTTTACTCTGCAGTGGAGCTCCAGTATCTTGTGGTTATTATTAGGACACATGCTGCTTGTCGTGGCAGTCCTGCAAGTATGCGCCATCATCCCTGTGCGCGCGCATGGCCGTGATGGTGCACGTCAGAGGCGATCAATGCGGGTTATCGTGTAATACGCTCATGTGATCATAAACTCTGACGACAATCACCTGATTGTCATCGATCTGTCAAAGTCATTGCAGATGTTCAAGCTCAGAGTAGGAGGCTTGTGTGTGCGTGTTTGTGCGTATCTGTTTGTGTGTGTGCGCGTGTATGAATGTGTGCTTCAGCATTACCGAGCTGAGGCATCCCCGCCATCTGTGCTCCGTGTGGTGGCTGAAGTTCTGCCCCAGTAAAGTGCGCCACTGCCCGTGACCTGATTCACACCAATAACCACAAGCACACACTGTAAACCTTTTAATCGCTTTTTCTTTTTTGTATATTCATTGATAAACTGAAGCGCAGCTCTCAGTCATCAAATATAAGTCAATGTTAGTAAAGCCAGCAGGTGGAAATGCTGCATTTCCCCCCCCAAAAATTACTAACTTATGTTTACTTGATAACACAAAGGTGGTTTTTAAACAGACCCTTTTATCATGTCATAACCTTTGCACTCTTTGTGATCTATTTACAAAGCAGGGCGTGCATTCAGATGGTTATTGATCATGCAAGGAGTCGATACACAGGGATCGAAGATGGTGTTCAGAGAGTTGCAGGCCTTGAAAGGTGATCCTTCACAGGCAGGACTTGTATACGTAAACAAAAGTAGTGTACAGCATGTTGCGCCTACGGTTTCACAGTGCTCCTGTAACACATCACCCACTTTGTTTTTCAACACTTCTTATGACTCTGCACTGTTTATCATCTGACAGGTGCACACAGAAATGCTTTAGGACACATTTATGAATATTAATTAGGAGTAAACATAAGTTATTCCTACAATGAATAAGCAAAATAATGAGAATTTATATGTGTTTCCTTCAGACTTTTTGTACAACTAAAGTGTTTAAAACACATGTAAACAAGCTGCCTTCTCAAAACAGAGTCAGGCAGAAAAAAACAAGAGGCGAGTACAGACTGAACGTAGCAACAGTAACCAGACACACACACACACACACACACACACACACACACACACACACACACCTGGGATGCAAGAGCATCGCCTCATCAGTGAGATTTGATATGGAGGGAGGACGAGAGACGAGCTGTTTTCTCCTCCAATCAGTGATGTCATGCTGCTGCATGCTGCTGGCCTTGGTGGAAGACTGAATGGAGGACAGGATGAAAGTACACGAAGTACAGAAATTTGTGTCGGTGCAGCATGTGGGTAGTAAAGCACACACAGCTCATCCAACACTCACTGCTTCTTCCCTGTTTCTTCCTCTGCTTATTTCTCTAACACTCTGTCTGACTCGTGACCCCTCCTTCTTGTATCCTTTCCTCCCCTCTGTCTTTCTCCTGCTCTTGATCATTGTCAGAAACAACATCAGCAGCGGCAGCATCAGTGCGTTACATAACAAAGGTTTTTTTGTTTGGATACAAGGGCCCTTTTGGCAGTTGAGACTCGTGGCACGTAGCCTTTTGTGATGACACCCAGAAATGACCAGAATGAACCGCTGGGTGACCTCAAACGCCATGTGGCAGAACTGATGAATGTAGAAACAAAGTAACTACACAAACAGGCTGAGACGAATAGACACGCACAGGCAGGATGAAAGATAAACAGATCAAAAAAGGACAAACACCAAAGACACACCGGGGTGATGCAGACAGTCTTCAGCCTGACGTGTCAATCGTGATAACACTTTCCTGCTGCTGGAGACACGTGGCTCGCTGTGATCAGTTCCTCAAGTCATTTGATCATTTATGTAGTTTTTTCTTCTGTCAAAGGGGTTGTTTTTTTTTCAGTGCAAAGCAGCCTGGACTGACTCTTTGCGTCAGCATTTTTCAGCTCGTCAGCATCCACAAACAATGTTGCCTTGCAAATGATGTCCACCCACCAAGATGATTGTCGTCCTTCTCTAGGAAACATAATTGCTGTAAAATGTCAAACAGCGTTGCAGTTCAGCCTCAGACAGGTCCAGGATGTCTTCATGAGTTTAATGTGAGGATAAAGGCCTTGTACTTTATGTTCTTTGTACTTCCTGTCTTCAAATATTTCCTATTTTAACAGTAACTAGGAATGTGCACAAAACTAAACAAAATGAGCTTTTAGATGTGGTAACATGTAGAACTTCATGTTATACAACATCAAAGTAATATTGTCACATCAGTGGCACGTACGGCTGCAAAACTAAAGCTACAGCATCTTTAAGGCCGCAACAATTATTTCCATTTTTCCGATAATCTGACTGTACCTTTTTTTTTAGGATTCTGGAAAATTAAACCTAAGAAAAGACCAACAAAATGATTTCCCTCAGTTCCTGGAGTCCTGAAATATCTTGTTTTGTTCCCAAAATGATAAGTTGAAAATGAGGGATGTGGATGATTAGTCGACTGCTTGATCAAACATTGCTAACCTATCTATTCAGTGCCAAAAGAGTAGTCAGCTAACTTATCGGGGGGGTTTCTTTTGTTTGTTTGGGTTTTTTGATAGAATTAATAGCATTAAAGCCTAAAGTGCCATTTCAGAGTTATTTAATTTGTCATATTAGTTATTGAAGGATTTGATTAATCTTAAAATTGCTCTTGTAATGAATGCAGTATTGTTTTGGACAGTGTTTCAAGTTATTTGTTAAATTGTGCTCAATCTTTGGACTCTTAATCAGAGTTCTTACTTTTCAACTAGCCGACTAGTCTTAACTTTAACCTTCTGGAAATTAGTTGTATGAACCGACCTGATAAGAAAAAAACCAAACAGCACATCTTCATAATAGAAACACAAATAATAATACCTGGTGTTTTTGCTTGAAAAATGACAAATAATTGATCATAAAAAATAGGTCATCATACAATTGCAATATGGTAGTGTGTTTTTAATCACAAGAGTAATCAGTGTCCATCCAAAGCCTCTGCCATGCATGGACACTCTGTTGTTATGGCTGTGCTGAAGCGATTCTTCAGAGATAATACACGGAGAGCACCGCACATGGATTATGTATGACCCATGAGAAGTATAGCATCGTAACACGTGCCACACTATAATCCAGCACTGCTGCAGCACTGCTGATGAATGACAGTCCATTAAGGGCGCATTGGTCCTCGACACATCAACATGTTGACAGTTTAACAGCATCCCGCAGAGAAAACATCTCATCCATCAGCTGTGATGGGCACAGACAGTCCATACATTACATTTACATTTCAAAAGTTTAGCCACTGCTTTCATCCCAGAGTGACTTGTGGCAAATGCAGCAATAGAAGCTTAAAAGGAGATTAAATTTAAAGTAATTAAATTTGAAGCTTAAGTTTGAAGCTTACATTCCTAGATTACCTACAGCACCCAAGACTAATTAACTGTGCTGTAATCAGCAACTCTGGGCAAATTTAAGAGATTATCTTGATTGATTGCTTCATTAATTGATCTATAATTGATATGATTCATATTGCCTCTTTTGTTTGGCCAGCAATCAAAAACTCTAATAACCTCAATTGGCTAATAAGAAACCTGAAATGAGCAAATATTCACCTTTAAAAAACTGGGATTGGTAAAATTTTTGTCTTTGTGCTTTACAAACAGCTTGATGAGTAATCAAAATTGTTGCAGATTGATTTTCTGTTGATTGATAAATCCACTAATAATTTAATTTCAGGCTCCACAGCTGCAAATATGAAATAATCAAGTGGAAAAACATCTCAATTAGAATAAAAGATTAGAGGACTGGATGCTGCATAAACTTCCTCCTTGTCCTCAAGTCCTGAATGACCAAAAGGATAAAACACACTTCGGGTTAAACATCAGTCTGTGTGTGTTGGTGTGTGTGTGTGTGTGTCAGGGGTCAACTCTGACAACTGTACTGAGCGTGTCTTTGTGCCCCAATCCCACGCCGCTGGCACCGAGTCAGAGGAGAGAAAACAAGGGCACGTCTCACTGCCTTATTTATTTATATCCTCCAGTCCTTCCCATCAGCACTGAAGCCTTTATCAGCCTCTGTCCAACACTAAAAACAATCATATTGCAGAGCAGTAAAATACAGAGGCCTCTCTCTTTCTGTCTCTCTCTTGTTTGTCCTGAACTCACAGAGGCCTCCTGCTCCCATTCAGCATTTTATTAGTTTTTCCAGATGGTTCAGTAAAGACAGACAGGAAGTAGAGGAGACAGTAATATGTGAAGGTGATAAAACGACTCATGAAAAAGCAAAGTTATCTTATAGAGTCATTGTCTGTAAACTGTTGAAAGTATTGATTTGATATAGTTAGAAATTTCATGCTTTAAATGAAGAATATAAGTCAGAATAAGCAAGTAGAAAATAAAATATCCTGCTAGTGAGGCTACTTGTGACAGCAGCAACCTTATGGAAAGTAGCACTGGGGAATAAAGCTAGATTAAATTTTGTGATGGGTTGTGTTCAGCACCGCAGCAACACTGCTGAAATCAAAATTAAAGTTGCATTAACAATAAAAACACTAGGCTTAAGTGTGCTGCACATGGTAGTGGAGCAAAGGCCCTGAACCGCTCGGTTTTTCCTGTACAGTTAGTCAAAACATACTCCTGTCCTCCTGGCCCCGAGCCTTTGGGACGGCTTCCCAGGCCGGCTCAGTAATCTTCTCAGTCACCAGGGCACACCAGCAGAAGTATTCTGAGGGCTCGGTCTATTTGGATATCATGGAGCGAGCAGAGCACGATCCTCACAGTTGTGCTAGGCTAAGCAGATTATCTCTGCAGCCTCATAGACTTAAACACAGAGTGTGTGCTAGTGCTGCTGACTTAATGTAAGGCACTGAAGTAGAGTCCGTGCAGAATGGTTTAAACACAAGTTAATGGAGACATCTGCAATAAATGATTAGTTTTACTATAAATCATCTGCTATTTTTTCATTGTTTGGTCAAAGCCGAGACTGAAACACGTCAGAGCAAAAGTCTAAAACCCAAAGATGTATACTTAAAATTACTTAAAAACAAAGGAAAAGAGTAAATTCCAATTTGAGAAGCAGGAACAGCAGCTCTGTGGGGCCGTGCTTACAGCTGCTGTGAGCTAAATGCTAATGTCAGCAAAACCTAATGGCTAACTTGCTAAAGGTTAGTTAGTTAAAATGGTCTTCATTTGTAGTGTCTTAGTGAAGCATGTTAGCATATTAACATTTGCCAATTAGCACTAAAGAGTACAGCTGAGGTTGATAATAATGTCATTAGTTTTGCCAACGTGGTCATAAATAAAATTCCTATATTGGACAAATATAGATGATGATGGCTGACTGTGGTACTAGAGGAAAAGTGACTGGATGACAAAGTCAGTTGAATTCATCCTCTAAGCAAATTAAATGTCTGAACATCTACATGTTGATCCATCCAGTACTTGGTGAGATATTTCAATCCAGACCAAAGAGAAGAACGGCAGACCGACATTTCCCTCTGTAGAGCCAGCTGCTAGCATGGCTAAAAAATTACTTAAACAAAGCAGATTTCTAAATAGTTACCTATGAAATTTATGGTCAGTCCCTTCTGTTGTGGCCCAAACTGTCCTCTAAACCAGCAGGAAGTCATTTTTGACTTATTGGTAGATGAGGTAGAGATTGCCATCTTTGCCATGTTTTAAGTGGAATTTCTTCTGTGAAACTGAATAAAATTAGGGACTGAGCCTGGATCACAGGCTCATTAATAATGCAGGACTTCTCTTCACATCACAGCATTTTTCAGGGTTTTAAGAGCTTCACAGGCGTGAGCAGGTTTGAGAGAAGACTATAATCGCATCAGCAGTTATACACCTGTGGCTCAGATTGCAACACCAGTTTAAGAAAGCAGCTGTTACACGAACATGTAACCATTAGTCGCCCCTCTGTCCTCCCTTTGCTCAGGTGTTCGCCTCCCAACCCACCGCCCACCACGGCCCTCACCTGTGTGTTGCGGTGCTTCCCTTGTGAGCCGACCTGGGCTGGCAGTCCCTTCTTGCACCGCCCGCCAACCCCGCCCATGGTCAGGATGACGCGCTCCAAGACTTTCCAGGCGTACCTGCCGAGCTGCCACCGAACCTACAGCTGCATCCACTGCCGAGCTCACCTGGCCAACCATGACGAGCTCATCTCCAAGGTAACCAGGAGCACAAGCGGCATCTGCTTTGGTGACTTGAGTCATCTTACCAACAATAGGTGGAAACCATTAGGAAAGGATTTACATTGACACAGCTTTTTATTTCAGACTGAACTTCATGTTTTGCTTAATCACAGGCATTTTTCCACCAGAAGAAGAAGCTGTTTACTTAATAGTTTTTGTCTCTTTTAATTTATAGCACTGCTAATATTACAGACTGTAGCTCAAAAACATTAACAGCATTAGAAGGACAGGCACTGAAGATTAAAAAGAGGGATAATGGATGAGAAATAAAGGCAGGCTGAAAAAAAAACCACCTGTATGTCAGTGTCAGCTGCCACCACACTATTTCCTGTGGATGGATTATGTTATAAGCTGGTTAGTGAATTGGATTATGAATGCACTATCACTGTTTTCACGTGCGAGTATGAAAACATTCCTCACCTGTGTGCAGAAGCCTTCTGGTGGTTGTAACACAGCAGTGCTGCATAAATCTGTTTAATTGTCTCTTCAGCAGCGGCTTTCGTGTTGTGGCAAAGAAAGGCCTGCGAGATTAAACGGCATTGCTTGTCATGCTTGTCGTGTTGCTTTTGCATTAGTCAGCCATGATATTATCAGTAGCATGCTGTCTGTTACTGGGAGGCTGTGCGTTAGGATAAAAGTGCATATTAGATTAAGTTTCTTTACAGGTTTCAAAATATGTGATCCTACTAAAGTAATGGCATGTTTCAAATCAGCGTGGGTGTTTTTATTTAAAAAAAACAACAAAAAAAACAGGATATTTTAATGACTGCAACATTATGGCAATATAGCAGCATGCCTGCATAATATAATATAATTATTGCACTGCTTGAAAGGGTAGATCATTTTTCCAGCATTTTCATCTCTGTCTCATCTTGTCTCTGCAGTCGTTCCAGGGCAGCCAAGGCAGAGCCTACCTGTTCAACTCAGTGTGAGTATTCCTCTAAAAATCATGTTAACCCACTTGACTGCCAATGGCTTTGTAGTTGGTGTCATGTGTTGGCAAAAACTCTCTTTCATGTCGGTCCTAGAGACAAGTGGTCCAACATGCTCAGGTGTTTTAAAAAAGGTTATTAATGCACATTGCTCCACTCAGTGGTTGTGCTGCTCTTTTTCGTGAAATGAAGCCAGCCTGTGCCTCGGAGTGCTTTCATTATCAGCTGAATTGGGTGTGAAAATTATGCTGTTTGAATCTGTGCTCTGCGGCCTGGTGCCCTATCAGTATGCGCTGTGTGAGTGGGTGTGAGTCAGTGACTCACTCTGAGCACATCACACAGTCGGCGCAACTGAGCCCCTCGAACCACTTAGACAAGACCAATTTTTTTAACTTTTGTCTCTCTGTCTCTGCTTGTGTCCTCCAAACAATCCCATCATCCTTCTCTCAGGGTGAACGTTGGGTGTGGTCCAGCGGAGGAAAGAGTCCTGCTCACAGGCCTTCACGCTGTGGCAGATATTTACTGTGAGAACTGCAAGACGACCCTGGGCTGGAAATACGTAAGTGTCCTTAGCTGGTTTAATGCACAGCACCGCTAACTTCATCCAAGGTTAGAGGACGATAAACTGAGAGCTGGTTATTATAGCGCACTCTGATTTTATTTGCACCCTTATTATATTTGGACTTCCTTTCTTTCTCGGGGTCAGTGCAGCGGTTCAGCTGTGGGCAGAATTAATTATGAGACAGACTTTTTCCCAGCACAAGAAGTTCACAAGAAGGAGAAGTTTCTTGTTTTGATTTTTTTTTTAAAGGAAAAAAAACAGGATTGTAATTTTACTCATCAGCTACATACAGTTTGTTCTTTAGGTTTTACAGTAGACGTAAACATAAACCAAGAATCATATGTCTGTTTTCATCACAGCTGTCATTGGTAACTGTTAGTAATGTTGATTGAATATGCCTGCTGACAGAATTGTTGATTTAGAGCTATATATAAGTCTCTGCAAAGCTGTGATGCAGCATGTCAAAATACACGTGCAGGATCTTTATGGTTTTACAGGTAGTATTTTAGGTCTCATGTCAGGGTGAACTAAACAGGATCCACCCATATTAGCTGTCTCCATACATCAACAAGGCTGAGCATGTGCAGCTGTCACTGTTGAACCCTGTCAGCATGGAGGTGAGAGTTTACATTAAAGGGCACGTGACTGTACCCTCAAGGAGTTGAACACACACTTAAACACACACACAGTATCCTTGTTGTTCGACTTCCTTGAAAGCTCCATTGACCAGCGCTCTTTGCCTAACCTCTAACCGTAACATTTACCGCCACGTGTCGACCCTGAAACCTTCCTGACTAAAAATAACTATTTTCCTTATGACGCCTGGTGAACACCTGGTAAACCAGCTTCAAAAGTAGACACTTTTCTGGGTAGTTTCTATTCCTGTCAGGACCCCACAAGGCAACGAGGTCACTGGCATGCCCAAGCTTACAGACACTAGATAGGACTTAATGGATAGCTGCCATTAATATCATTTGCAGCAGTATTGGTTTTCTGCAGTCATCACAGTTCAATTGAGAGGCTTGACCTACTGCACTTCTAAACCGAGAAATCTGATAACGCCTCTTGCAGCTTTGAACCAAAATAGCCAAAGACGAAACAAGGTACAAACGCTCCTCTTTAAAAGAGCATTTGTATCAGCCTACTCTGTGACAGTTTTAAAGAGAGGCTCAAAGTGAGTGTCTGGCTTTTTTGAGCATGAACATGAGGTTGTTATTAGACTTGGAAAGGAAGCAGAGGTTGTCATTTTGTGTTGTTTTTTATGGCACTGATAAGCAAGAAGTGCTCTCAAATTAAAGTTTACTGCTAGTTGCTATCACTGTTGTATGCTGGGACTAGAAATAGCCAAATGTGGAGATATGCAAAGTGAAGCTAAAACAGACTGATGTGGGATTAGCAGGCAGTTTGATGCAACCATTATGAAAGATGTTGTTTGAGTAAAAACATTTACTCCTAACACACTCCAGTTAAGACCTTTAAAACCTTGAATTTAGGGGAAAAAAAGCCAAAAAACACGTGTTAGCAGAAGGAAAATTAGCTAACCTATTGAAAAAAATCCTTGTTGTTAGGTCTAAAGTCCTGCTAGCAGTTCTGAGAGGCTATTTTTGAGTTAAAAGCTGATGTCATCATGCTAAAATA
>JAPZDV010000024.1:10570121-10661505 GCA_029814665.1 Acanthurus lineatus | reverse complement strand
AAATACTTAAAATGACAACACTAACATACTGACCCTAACAAGTATAATGTTTGCTAAGCTACCTATCTTAGATAAACATGATAGCATGCTAAAGTTTGCTCAATGGCTCTAAACACAGTTTACACAGCTGGTGCTAGGTATTTAATTAGCAAAGGTAAGCTAAGTTAGCATGCTGATGCTAACCCATTAGCACTTAACACATTCTACACAGCTGAAGCTGTGTTTTGCCAAGCTGTTAGCCAAAGTTAAGTATTAGCTAAAATATTTGAGAAATTTGGCCTCAAGAATTTTGATCTCTTAAGTTTTCTTTAATTTATACTTTATTCTATGACTGTGTTTAGAGGATATCAGTTAGCTAGGCTAATGACAGCTGGAGTACTGCTTTTTTAGGTGGTTTAGATTCAGCTAGTTACATAAACATGGAGTTTAAAAAAATGGGTGCAAATTCATAATTGCGGTGGTAGTTTATGTATTTTACTTAGAACAACACTGGACCTAATAAGCTTCTGTGTAGCTCAGACTTTCCCCCTCTGGCATTTTTAATAAATCCCACTCATATTTTCCAGAGGAATTTTGGATTACATGCCTAACAGTAGCAATGCATGTTACAGCCTGCAAAATTAGGGCAGACTCTACATCTGTGTTGACTGTTGCAAGGCTTAAACGTGTGATGTTTTTTGTTTTTTTTTAAGTTTTACTGTTGGATTGGGACACATTTTGTGCCAGTATGCTATGACAATCCAGTCCGGCCAGAGTTTTGGTTCTGCAGGGTCCTCTGCAGCATTCAGTGACTGATGGTTATATAACCAGCTTCCAAAAAGCCAGCAGCACAGACAGGCCAGCACTGAATCAAGGATTTCCATATACAAATGAAAAGACTGGCATTAGCAGGTTTTTTCATGCCACTAGTCTAAGTCTTTTTTTCTAACTTTGCATTGAAAGATATTAGACATGTTATTACTCTCTGGCCATCTGTCATTTGAATAAAACGTTGTCTCTGTCCTCTCTCCTGTCCTCTGCCACACCCTCCAGGAACATGCCTTTGAAAGCAGTCAGAAGTATAAAGAGGGCAAGTTCATAATCGAGCTGGCCCACATGATCAAGGACAACGGCTGGGACTGAGGGATGAGCAGCCGGGACACGACCGCAGCTGTGTGTTTGGGGGAGGGGGGGGAGGGAGGACTGGGTGACTAGATGGATGGACATGTGGATGGATGGATGGATGGGAGGGAGAGAGGGAGGGGGGGGTCGTGTGTGGCGGGTGAGTGTGCGACTTTGGTTTGGCTGATTTACCATTAACCTCTGTAACTCTCTGCCCATCCCTCCCCACCACGCCTCTTGATGTACACACACACTTAATCACACACACTCAAGCACATCAAGGTCCCAGACATCCCAGCTTGACAGAGAGAGAGAGAGAGAGAGAGAGAGAGAGACTGGGCAGGCAGGCTTGTACGCAGCTAGCAGGACTAGGTGACTGGCCACTGAGGCAAGATGTCTCATTTTCATCCTTATGTTTACTGAAACATGATTAGATTGCTCTCTAAAATGTGACAACTCTCCCTCTCTATCTGCTAGAAGACATCTTGATTGCGTGAAGTATTCCACCTTGTCTCACAATAATGTTGAAACCAGTTGTTAACAGGTCATTCACTGGAAATTTTGCCAGAATGAGGCCAGTTTAGCCGGCCTGGGGATGGGGTGGGGGGGCGTTCATTTGCTTTGGTCGCAGAGCTGACTCGTATTCGCTCTGTCTGAATGAGATGACCTAAGATGATTATAACAAATCCAGCTGATCGGGGCCATGCCAGCTGGGCCAGTGATGAGGCCTGGCGCTGAGGCTTGGCACGGAGGCCCGAGCACATGGGAGTCGGGTTGTGTCGGAGGAGGGGTGGGGGTGTGGGTGGAGGGACTGCTGCCCACCAGGCTGCTCAAACAACATGGTGGGGAGATGAAGCTCCTGATCCAGTTATGCAGCGACTTTGATGGCTTCTGAGTGGGATCCGCTCCATGTCTTGCCAGCGACGCACCTCAGAAAGGGCAGGGTGGGCTGAGGGTGAAAGACACAGAGACAGACAGCCACCAGCTTGTCCTAAAACCTCACAGGAATTTGCCCTTACAGCAGCAGCAGCAGCAGCAGCAAAGAAGCTTCCCCTGGGTTTTATTCATCCATTCATACAACGAAAGTGATCTGCTGATCCGTCCCTTGTATGTTCGGTGTCGGCGGAAGCGTTGCCGCAGTTCAGCCTTTGTTACTTGACCAGATAAAATTACACAACATAAGCGTGTCTCAGGTGAAAGACTTTGGCTGGGATTTCCCAAAGGTTTGCCAGCACTGTTAGCATCTTGCCGCTGTTGTAGGTTGATGACTAAAGGTGATGAGGCTCTGCAGGCTTGGTCCAGGGGGTCTGGGGGGGGTGTTGCAGCTGGTGATCAGTCAGACACATACACGACCCCTGCTATCATGCAAATAACAGTTTGATTTGCAGAAACTGAAAGGCAAACGGCCGATGCATGACTGGTTTCATGGGCCATGGGAAAATGCAAATAGTAAAAGAAATGAGAAGAAATAAGTTATTACTTTTACTGAAGTTTCGAGGTATTTATAAAAAATAACGGCATAGGAGTGTACCTTCGATACATATGTAGAAAAGTTAATATTTCACAGCTCTCTTTCAGTCTGGGATGACTGCTGTTTAACTGCTGTTGACTGATATTTACTAACTGTCCCTGACAAAACATCATAACAAACCTACTGGGCAACGTTATGAAGAAATGCACTAAACAGACCTACTGTTCTTTTGTTTTTTCAATGCACCAACACATTAAGCTCCTAGCTTTTGCCCCATATTTGGATCATTTTTCTTTTTCAAACTTTCCCCCACCTCTATTAGCTTACTAAAGATTCCTCATGCATCATGGACCTATGAGTTATGACACCTGGGTGATATTTGAGGTAATGGGAAGCATTGCTCAGGGTACATAGATGCTAACTTTTCTTTGCTAAGGCCAGGATCCTACTTAATGTGCTGGATGTGTCATTCTCTGATGGAAATGTGTAATTTTCAAATGAGAAAATCCATCTCAGCTGCCTCCATCCCCGTGGAAGTGCAACATTAACACATGCATGAAGTAAAACAAGTGTTCAGACCAGTTTTGTGCTCGGTCCCCATCACATTTTTTTGTGAAAAGAACATTTTGTGTGTATTAGAGTTGCAATAAAAAACCTAGTGCCGTGCTACGACATCTTATCAGCTTCATCTTAGCACAAAAGCATTACAGATGAAATGTGATCCTGGTTTAGAAAAGTAAAAATTAGTTGCCCTGTTCGTCACAAATCATTTCCCGAAATTTGCTCAAGAAGTTGCCCCGTATGTGACGAGTCCTGCTCAATACTCAGTAGTTACAACTGAACCTCAACAGGTAACTTTTCTTCAGTGACTCACAGCAGCTGAACCCTCAGTCAGAGGCTGCGACATCAAATCCAGCACAACCAAAGAACCCTCCCATTGACTACAAATTAACTAAACAAAAGACCTAATTTTTCTTGGGCAAACAAGGAGGTGTGAAAAGCTGAAAGCCAAGGGTGTGGATAGCCTTTCTCTGTGATATTATATAATGCATTATGATTTTGTAAACAAAAGATCTTAATATATGAATATATTCTATTACTGTATTCACCAAGAGGATTACCATTCATGTCAACCTCTGTGTTACAGACTGTAAATAGTGTTAATGTATTGTGTTTTATCTATATCCATATGATGATGAATGAATATGATTTAGGTCATGTCATGCTTTCTCTCTGGTACCCCACATTGGCTGTACGATACTACTTTTTTACTGAAAATGTTTCAATTTTAATGTCTTTTGTAAAGGAGGATGCTGATGTTGACTATATATCATTGGATCTTCATCTAATAAAATGCATCTTGATATCTGTATGGAAAATACTGGAGTGTTTGTTCCCTCTCGTGCAAATGCAAATCTTGTTGTAGAGGAAGTCTTTTGTTGAGAAAAAATTGGCTTTGATCCTTTGTTTAAAAGAGATTATTAACCTGATCTTTAAAAGAAGTCAGAAGGTTATTTAACTGCAGAGAGTTCGCAGCAGTCATGAGTCTTTTCTGAAGGTCAACATTCAAAGTAAGGTTTTATACTATTACGAGGGCAAGACTAAAACAATATTAGGTAATTAAGAAGTCTGAGTGGCAACAATTGTGACAAGAATTTAGGAAATCAAGCTAAATAATGACATAATCTGATTCAATCCTCCTTAATCCCATCAACACCTCTGCTAATGTGATATGTCTGTCTGCATTTGGGTGAGTTAATTCACATGTAAGTTTAAAAAAGCCTCTCAAAGGCTATTTTCCTGGCTAGTTTAAAGAATTAACTAATTACAAACCAGTGTTAAATAGCATGATCAGATCAGATCTTAATGACAAAACGGCAGGAACTTGAGAGAATAGCACAGACATTATCAGAATAAGTAACAATAAAACTAACAGGCAGGCCTGCACCTCAAAGTGCTGTATCAGTGATTTAGCATTGCACTGAAGCTTAGTTGGGCGACTCACAAGGCAGATTTTGGAAAACAATGATTAAACCAGCGCAGCATCGGCTGACATATCCTGAGTCACTTATATGAGGTTTCATGCTTCATAAACACCTGGATTTTACAGTTTCCATAATGCCGTCTTTTGTTAGTCTGTTCACTCCAACAGGGGACATGAATGTGAGTATGGCTGAATCATCGCTCCATAGTCACTGAACTACAAACTGGACCCATTTTTTCACCTATTTTCTCACATCTTCTGAACAATCAGACACTAAGATGACATTTTCCAGATAAACAAAGCAGGAAAAAAATAACTTTTGTCAGTTTCGGCAACACAATTTTGAAATCTGGAGCCGGCATATTAAACTGGCAGATAAAAAAAGAGGTAAAAAATAAATAGGGCACATTAAAGGTTACAAAAGTTTTTCTCTATCTTGTGACTAATTGCTTAGTCAATCAGTGATGCGTTGATGGAAAAATGCACAATGCCCACTTAGGAGACAAGTGTGGGCCTATGCTATTTCATACCACCAGCACAGCTTGAAATGCGTCATCTATTGTTTAGAGCATCTTTGGTAATAGATGAGACACCATGAGCTCAGTTTTAGGACCATAGCATCAAATGTCTAGTGTATTGAACTGAGCTGTGTATGTTTTATTGCATCCGCCTCACATTTCACCTGTGAGAAGAAGAAAAAAAGTCTTTAAAAGTTGTATTGATTTACAAAGGAGAGCCCCTTTAAATTAGAGTGTGTGCACATATTGCAGCCTTGTCTGGTGTTTTAATAACTATGTCAGTCCGAGGTAATGTTTTGGTTTTTGCAGGATGATAAGTGCGAGTACAGTCTCGGCACACCAGTTTCATTCTTGCCAAATCGAAACACACCAATAATAACAGTAATGGTGAGATAAATGAGCCATTCACAGTAACTACGAGGAGGATGTTTGTGTGAATTGACCAGGCATCATCAGACAACGTGGGCACAAAGCCTGCTACGACTGAGCCGTGATATCTGATGGTGGCATTTTATTGTCCCCATGGTAACAAGTGCATCATCTGTTTCCATTGGGGGGGGCGGATAAAAACAACAGCACTATCTTAATTATGAAAAAATGAGCAGATGATGCTCGTGACGTTTTCTGCGGAAATGGGCTGGAGATGTGTACATGTGTGTTAGCGTGTTAGCGGAGGAGGGTTATGAGTGGGCAATAAGAGAGTCACACCTGTTAGTCATACATTAATCCAGCCTCTCGTCATGCTTTCTTCCCTCCCTCCCTCCCTGCTCTCCTTTCTCCTCCTAACTCCTGTTCTCCTCCACTTTTATATCTTGTTTTTCTTTACTCCCTCTCATCTTCCACTATCACCCTTCACCCCTCCCTCTCCTCCCTCTTGTCTTTTCGCCTCCTCCGTCTCTCCCTTTAGTGTGGTTTCCAGTGATCCTCCTGGGCTGATTTCTCTCCCTTTCCCTCTCTCTCTCCTTCTCTCTCTCTCTCCTTCTCTCCCTCCCTCTCTCTCCCTCTCTCTCTCTCTCCTTCTCTGTCCCACTTGGCTAACCCACTCCAAATATCACTGCAGCAGATGGTGCTGTGTTTGCATTGGGTCAGGTCTCCTAGCAACCCCGTCTCTCTCCCTCTCTCTCTCTCTGTCTGTCTTGCCTAAAGCAGAGCGGTGGTGGAGTTGGTGTCATGCACTGTCTGGGTCTGCCCATGCCCACCCCCCCTCTGCCTCTTTGATTGACCTGACGCCTCTTGGTGTTGATGTCTATGTTCATGTCTGTGGCTCTGTCTGTCTCTCTCTCTCTCCCTCGGATGCAGAAGTAGGGCAGTGGCTGACTGTCTGGATTACTATACATGTGTAATGATTAAATTTGATGTGAAAATACGCAAAGCAGGACACAACCGATGTGATTTGTAAACCTATGTGACCCAGATTTTTACAGATGTTCACATGTTTTGTGGCGGCAGGGAAATCACATCTGGGTCATGTTGGGTTTAAAGACAGTTATTGCCACAATCATCCTACATTCATAGTATTTCTGGAGGTTAAAACCTGCAAGATGTCTGTTTAAGAATTTTCTTTAATATTGCAGGATCTAACATTTAAATAGCTTATCACAGCCATCCTGAGAGCAGCGCTGACGAAAACATGCCGTCGGTCTGCGTGTTAAGACCCATACAGTCTGCAAGACTACAGCATACATTCTGCTCTGCCCACACACACACACACACACACACACACTGTGCGCTACAGGAGGCCAAATAAGGACTTGCATCCTGACATGGCATTGTTCATTGTGCTTTCATGCTGCTTCTAGCCTGCAGACACACTCACACACAGGTCATCTCAGGTTTTTGAACTCCTTTTCTTCATCTTTTTTTAAATTTGATTTAGAGGAAATAGTTGGATTTATGCCAGATAAAAGCAAACTGTGAAAAATTATGTAAACAGAGTTTTCCTATCATGAAATACATAACAAAAGTGTCTGAAACAATAAAAAAAAGCAGAGAGAATTCTCAGTGCAAAATCAATTAGAGGTCCAGTGTGTAAGATTTATCGACAGACAGTCCACCATGTTGCATCATGTCGTCATGTTTCTACAGTAGCTCAAAGAGGACAAACCAAATGTTAGATCTGAAAGGGCGTTTTTCACCCGCAGTAGCCAGTTTCTCCAAAGGCTGGGGATATTCAGCTGGTTGCAATCTGCAACCTCATTGCTAAGATCAACTTAACTCTGTACATAAATATGTATTGGAAGTTGTATTGATATGCTGAGCTATAACTTTCAGCTACGAGGCAAAGAATCGTATGTCATTGAACTGTTCCTTTAAACTCTTTCTGCTCATGTTTTATTGCAGCGGCTACATTTGGTCCTCACAAAAGCAGAAGTTCAGGAGCGCACTCACGCAGAAGCCTCTAAAGTCTCTAATGGCTCACAGAGTAATCATCCATCACACACAGACAAACAAACACACAGACACACACAGTCACACACACGCACACAAAGCCACCACAGCAACACTTTAGTGCTGCTGTGGGAAAACACACAATACAAATGGCAGCCACATGCCATGTTATGATGCCGCCGTCCCTGATTAATCGCTTTCATTTACTTCTCCAGCTGCATCACACAGACAACACAAACGCTTTATCATTCGAAGGTCTTTTTACTTGAAGTCCAATGAACAACAACCCGCTGCTTCATGAGTGCGCTGGATAACTTTTTTTGTGTATTTTCAGTAAATAAAAATGTGCTGTCTCACTTCTAAAAGCTTCTGTTATGCACCTAAGTGGCACCAGATATTGATGATCGATGGAAAGCCACAAAGCGTCCCCAGGTGATCGTCTGCGCCAGCATCTGAAAGCCGCCTCTGAGGCTCTTCCTTCTTTTTGGGGGGGAATTATTGGCCTGTGAGGGAAGCAAAGTGCCGCTTGCTTATTTGTTTCCTTGGGAGAAAGTGCCCACAGGCCTCAGCGGAGAGGGGGAGACTTTTTTCCCTCAATCCTGTGACCTCATATCTGTATCAGGCACTCAAAAGCGAAGCCCGAGGCCGGCTGGAGAGCAATGTGCAAGGCTAGCACAAAACAATGCATTCAGAGGCCTTCAGTGAGGGCGGCCTGAGTGATGACACTTTGTTGTTCAGAAGGCTGACACTCCTGTTAGGATAAAGCCTTCAGTAAACAGTGAGACAGTTTACATTGTAAAGGTTATCCCTCGCAGGTCCCCTTCACAACCTGAATTCCTTCATCACAATGTGGAACAACAGTTTGACTTGCCCCAAATACACCCAGTGATTTATGAGAGGTCACCAAATAATCTATGAAGTGTGACTGGAATATAGTGGCCAACTTTAAATTATTAGCATGATTTTTAAAGATTTTTAACATTTTTGAATGAATGTAGAGCAGTGACAGTCTTAAACTATCAGGAAAGAAGTTGCTTCTGGTGTGAAAGTTGTGTTTTTGTTTGAAAGATTCTTAGATGATATGATATACTTGAGAAAACAAAGCTTGTGTATGCATGGAAGACAAATAAGGCATACAAAGGGGACAAATAAACATACAAAGGAGCAAAACGGGTTTTCATTTCCTTTTTTTGTTGTCCAGGAATCCAAGAAAAACTCTGCAAATTGTCCTCTTAACTTTAAGTCTGACTGTTTGACATAAGAAGGCTGTTCTTGTTCTGCCAAAGTTTCTCTGTGGAAAGTTTCTCTGTGCTCACCTTCAAGTTGAACTGAAATCAAGAGAAAACTAAAAGAGAAAACCTTCCTCAGCAGCAGTATCTCCACCCCTCTGCCCTGTGGCAAGTATCTGCTGCCTCTACAAACCACAGAGCAGCATCTTTACTTAATGTACTGAAATATGAAACATTTCCAAGTCATAGATTCTGGGTTATAGAAACATCAGAGCAAAAACCTGTCCTAAAAAATGTCTGAGGGGAAATTAAAGAAGATCAAATGTCTTGGCTGTGACCAGATGAGAGCTGGCATGCCTAATAAATACCCCCCTGCAAGTGAAAAGGACATTTTGTCCTTTTTTTAAAGGAGTTATTTTAGATTTACAACCCCATAAAGAGGCTAAGAGCCAGTGTGTTATTCTATTGGCCTTGACTGGATGTGGTTTGGTTTTTTTGGCTTCTTAACATTCATTGTGACTGTGAGCATTTTTAGCAGGAAAGACAGACCTGATCGTTGAATGTAATCTTTGTCCATTCACAAGGGTCCACAGCACTGCATGTCACTTAAAATAAGGACTTGTGAATTGTGTAAAGTTGCTGCTGTGGAAAGAAATGTTTTGCATCAGAAACACATCAGTAGTTTCTGTCAGTCTCAAGGGCTTCACCTGTACTTTCTCTCCCAGAAAACAGCAGCACAGTTTTTGCTGTTTTACTATTTTAAATCTTTTTTTCCTTTTTTCAAAAGTGAAAAGCAAACTTATCTCAGCAGAAAATATGAAGAGATAAAAGTTTCTCATATATACACCCACTAATTCCTGGAAATGTCTTGGAAAAAAATGCAAGTTTTTATTGGAAAATTGAATTATGTTAATGCAATTTTCATTTGCATGAAAATATTAGTGCAAAGGACTTGATTATAGATAAACTTACATTTTATTCCAACCTTAATAATTCATTAGTTTTCAATAGTTTCCATTGTAGCCCTCTTACAATGGAGGCAAATCTGTGATCTTAGGGCCTTTGTGAGTGAATAAAACATACTTATGAAACAATTAAATTAATATTTACCTTTACAAAAAAAAAAAAAAATTAAACATGAGAGAGGAGGGAAACCAAATGTTGACACAAGTTTTACGGGCTGACTCTGACCAGTCGGCCTGTACCTGTCAGCGTACCTGCTGATTTAAAGCATTCATGTACGTGAGGCTGGTCGGTCCCTGTTGGATCCTGCTTGTGTTGGAGAGCAGAGGGGAGACAAACACAGACGCTGCTGCTGCTGCTGCTGCCAGGAGACCTGCTGTAAGGCAGCCCAGCTCAGGACTGCAGAGACTATAAATAGCTCAGCCTGTATTTCTCACAGGCACCACCCACCACATTACCCATGTGGCAGAACAGCAGCATGGAGAAAAACAACACAGCATCACTGCATAAAGTAGCAAAAAAATGTGATCAGAGGTAACTGGCTCACTGCTGAATGTGGACATGAAGTGATGCAGTGAGCCAGTTAAAGGACTAAACGAACAGTGCTGATGGAAAGTTCAGCCTGTGGAGATCAGGGACTGGTTTCAAGAGATATATGGGCCTTGAGAGCTGGGTCACTATTTTTGCTCTGTCATTTAAGTTAAAACAACATTGATCACAGATTTTAAACTTACCTAGTTAGCCAACACACTCATGTAGCAATGTTTCTACGATAACAACTAACTGCGATACTAGATACAAGAAACAGATACAACATGTATGCTGTGTTTTGTCTGTTTTGCTTCTGTCTTCTTTGAAATTTCTCAATTTTTTCAGCAAAATGTCACTGTGAGCATTAGAAGAATCTTAATGATATCAGTTTGATTGAAATGATCAGCAGGAGATCAAAGCATGCTGCCCTGAAACTGATTAAAATGTTGTAAATGGTTATCAGACATGTTAAATATAACTCAATATACAAAATAATACTGTCACTTAATTGATAATACTGGACTGTTGAAAGAATGGCTTAATCACTTGTGTTTCTTCGTCATGTTGAGAAGGGTCTTTTATTTCCTTGAATACTTTTTAAATTACAGATGGCACTGCATGTGTATTTCACAGCCACAAAGGTGATTTCACCTCTCATTCTCCTGCTGGCTTTGTCACACCTGTTTGGGCAGGACACACTTTAATCTCTCACATTTTTTTCAGCAGCTCTTCCCACCTTCCACATGAGCAAAGGCTTAATCGGTCAAAATGAGTGAAAACACCTGTGTGTTTGTGTGCATGTTTTAAACCTTTAAAATATGCCAGTGTCCATGGAATTGGATGTCTATCTAAAGTCTGATCATTGGTTTAAATGTATCTTTATAAAAGTTTTCACTGTCTGATACCAAAATTTGCTGCCAGCTGTCTAATAATTATTAACCATTGTACTGCAGTCTGGGTGAATACTGTGTATTCATATAGTGTTATTTGTTCTTGAAAAACTTTATTTTGGTACAAAGCATGGCTGGATAGCTAGCTAAAATAAGTATTGTTATTATTACTATCAAATTATATTCACTGTTTTTCAACTGCAAACAATATAAGGTACTTTGAATCTTGCTAGCCTTACATTAGTATTGAGCTAATGTTAAGAGCTAATGTTAAGCACTAAACCCTAAGGTCAAGACTTAAAGGCAAATGTTAAAAGCTAATGTTAAAGAATAATGCTCAAACTAAGAGTAAATGTTAAAGTTAAGTAGCTGAAAAATCTCTTGTTGCTAAGTCATATCTAAGCTTCGTCCTGTTTCTGGATAAACGTTAGTGAACATCTTTTGCATTACAGTAGAACTTTAGGGGAAGACAATGGTTGTTGCAAATAGTCAAGCCCCCAGGTGTACTGGGGGGTTGACTAATATCTAGGGAAATTGAGATATGACATAAGAAAAATGTAAATTTGATAGTTAATTTTAATATAAATTACATTAAAGTTCTACAGTATTTTCTCTTTGGTGAATATCCAAAGTATAAGCAGTTTAACCGGCACTGTGCCTCACTCGGTTCTGACCTCCGCCGTCCAATAATCCTTGCACTCACCTGCCAACTACCTGAGAGCCTCCGGATTAGGGGAGCACCGTGTGATTTGTTACACAGCTGCAGCAACAGTTTACCAGCTTGTTGTTATTGCACTGATGCTGTTAGTTCACTAAGCTGTTGTTTTGGACCAAACTCGTGCTCTGTTTATGGTCCCAACTGATGGTTAATGAGGCACACCTGGTCTGTACCTGACAACAGGTGGCTCGTTTACTATCAGGCAGGTCAAAAATTTCCTGCAGGATGCCTGCGCACTCCGAAATTATTAGTGCATTAACATTTTTATTAACTAATATCATGTCAAAAAAATCTGAATACAGTGCATAAAAAGAAAAGGTACTGAACAGGGTAAATCAGCAAGAAACATTATCAACAGAGTTTTATAAGAATTTGGTGTCATTAGCTGTTATTTTTGGTCTCTTTTGTCTCAGTGGGAGTCTGCCGATTTGACACATTATCCTTATCAGGAGACGTAGTTGATCCTGAAGCACACTTAAACCCAGATTAAGGATTTCCATAATCTCAGCACAGTGGTCTCAGATTACGCTGATTCATTTAGTCCTGCAGGGCATCTAACATATATTTATGTTGGGGGTTTATTGTGTTGGAATTTACTGAGGGAAGAGCAAGTAGATAGAAGTAAGAGCAGTTCATTTTTGTCTCTAACGCGACATCATTTTATTTTTAATTGATTGCCAACAAAGCACTTTATATCGCATGACTCAATGCTTTTACTGGAACAGAATCTACCTCCCAAACAATCAATTAGGTGCATTAGTATTTTAGCTCTGCTCTGATGTCGACATGGAGGTTATTGCTCCTGTAAAAAATATAGTTCACATACTTTCCACTTTTCTTGCACACAAACAAGCTTTAGTGCATGAAAAACATTCTCCTTAATCACAGTAATGGACAAATCTGCTCAGAAAAGAAAACAAGGGAAAACAAAAGGAACTGTAGTTTTTCATTTTTCATTTAGTTCCCCAAGGTTGTTATGGATGTTGCATCAGCAGGTCAAAAATAATAATAGACAGTGGCTAAAGCAATTAATTTAACAGTGATTGTTATGTAATTTTCAACTTTTCCAAGAACAATAGTATGTGGAGGATAAAACAAACAGCTTTCGGTCAAAGAGGCAGAGATTTAACTGTGTTCGCTAAAAGCTGAACTATCTATAAATAACTTCATCATCTCAGCCTCCCTCTTTACTAATTACATTTCACAACCACTGAGTGCAGCTGCTTTGGTCCAAACATCACAAAAAAAAAAACAAAACAAAACAAAAAAAAAAACACAGTCACACCAAGGTCTGTATTAACGAGTTGAAATATTTATTTTAAAAACTGAAAAAATAAAAACAAACCCACCAACATAGTTTTAGTATATCATACAAAGACATATTTCAATGTTGCTATGTGAGTATTTGTTTCTCTTTGACTACAGTGTGAGGCAGTTTGAAAGGCTGGCTGAGCTGGTAGGACTACAGACACAGACCCGAGAGAGAAGAGACAAAGAGAGAGAGAAAGAAGAGGTTAATAAAGAATATTTGGGCAATAACAACCAAACATCACTCAAGGTGCGTTCAATTTACCTTTCAAGACACTTGAAATACTGTAAAAAGTGGATTTATCTTTCTTTTATGTTTTTTTTAAAATTGTTTTATATTAAAATTTCAAATGAAATCAACTTTCGTTTTGCTCAAGAATTAAGAGAAGACAGTTAAAATCATCATTAAATACAAAGACCTGGACCCACCGTTACTGCAAATAATACTCGCTGTTTGTTTTAAGCTGGTTGGAGAAGCATGTGATTTTTAAATCTGATTCTCCAAAATGGCTGAAACTATTTTTTAGAAATTATTAGCAAAAAAGTCTGACCAGTTTCTGTTAAATAAACCAGTGTAAAAACTTTGTAGATGCACATCCCAAGTGGTGCATCAAAACTTAAATGTTAAGACACAGAGAGACAAACTCCAGGTGGATCATCACTGCCATTGTCAAACAGAAAAAAAGAAATAAAGTGTTGGGTTCAAAACGGATGCTGTCTCATCTCAAGGCATGATCAGTCTTCTCATAGAGCCCACTGGCAAAACGTTGAGCATCAGTTCATCAATTTCAGTAGGAAATTCTGTTAAATAACAACCTTTTATGGAAGAAAATAATGACTTTATATTAATAGTTAAGTGTGGCGTTCATGTGCACCAAAAACGGATGCTTTAAAATGAAAAGAAAATGAAAAGCAAAATTAAAACAGTATTTCCAACAATAGAAGGCTTGTAGTTTATATACACAGCTACTTGGTCTGGAGGAAGCTATGGAAAACACTGCAGTCTGTGTGCTGCATACATCAGTCCATTGTGGTCCTGGTCAGGGGCGTAGCACAAAATTCTGGACCCTGTACATAAACAATCTCCAAGGGCCCCTCCCCAAAATCCACAGCTGTTCATTCTAGCATCTTTGTGGACCCTCTTGTGTCCTCGGACCTCAAAAGGGTTAGCTTGTGAAGGATTTAGAAAAACTGCAGTCAATCATCAGGCCTGTAGGTTATTTGAAGAGGCAGGATCATGTGATACACCAGAGAAATCTATTACATTTCATGAGTAGAAGGTTTGTACAGCCTTTAATTTCCTGAAACCTTGACATTCAAGTTTGATCTAAAACCTTTTCAGGACTTTTTTTTTGTTGCTTCTGCAGAAAGTGAGGCAGTGCCGTCTCCAGGAGCGCCGCTGTCTTTTAAAAAAACGCCGTCTGTCAGAAGACCAAACCCTTTAACAGTTCATTATGTGACTGGATCCAAAGCTGCCCCCGCTTCTGTGACAGGTTTGTTGTAGTGCTGCTTGACCGAGGACATTTCTAAAAATATGCACCAATGAGGGTCTTAAAATTTATTTCACAACTTTTATGAAAGACTTGAAATGTTTTTTTTTTGCTAAAGAAACTAATTAGCAGACTCCAAAGAGTTGTTGCTTTTTTCTGTATAAAAAGATTTTTCGCCTGCTACCCTCTTTCCTTCCTTCAACCAATATAAAGGGAAAAGACAACAAAAAAACCCATGTCATTAGTGTTTTGGGCGAGATTTCTCTCCCATCGGACCTACCCATGATGCACCGCTACCTCTGACGTTGTAGCATGAGGTAGTTGGCAGTCTCAACGCTCACAGGGAAAAGACTGTTAGGAGCAAAAAACGGTGCAACTTTCCTGTTCTGAAACGACTCCTCCGAGTTTTAAGAGTTTCCATGCAAGCGTCCGTTAAAATAAGAAAAAGGGGGCAGAGGGGGTCGGCTTGAGTTAACAGTCACAGGTCGTTACAATGGTGGAGAGGCGAAAGGCAGTAAGTCCAGTGAACCAGCCAGCGAAGCGGTACGGACTTAATAAGGTGATAACTCACAGTGAGAAAAGAATAGGAGGAAAGTGGGAACAACAGCTTTATAAGCTCACAACGCAGAACAAACTTGTTTTCGCAGGAGAGCATGCATGTTACACACAGACATGGTTTTGGGGCTCGGGGGGGTACGGGCCAACAGTCACTGATCTCCCCTTCCTGCTGCTGAGAGCTTGGCCCTTGTGCAGTGCATCCTGGGATGTCTTGAGTAGAACTTGTGCTCGAAGCGTCTCTGCCAGGACTCCCTGATGGGGTGTCGTTATTAAAAAACGGGGCAGAGAAAAGACAATAAATACTCTGTTGGATGGATCCACTTCACTTCACCAACACAGTCCTGGAGGAGAGGCAAGGGGGGAGGATGTGAGGCTGTAAAGTTGGGCTGTAGCCCCCCCCTCTCCCCTCACTCCTAACATCCATTTGTTCTCCCTTTGACGCCGTCTTCCCAGTCACTGAGCCCTTGGTGCTGTCCTTTATGGAAGTTTTCAGACACGGGTGGAGAAGCAGGTTTAGAAAAGAAGCACCTTTTAATTTGGCTTAGATAACAAACAAAAAAGAAAGAAGAAAACAAGAGAGAGAGACTGAAGAGAGTGTGTGTATAAATAGAAAGAGGCAGACAGAAGCTGGTCTTCTATTGGAGGACGAGGACGACGAGGGACGGCAGGTCTCAACCTGTGCCTGCAGAGGAGAAGAAGCACAATTTTAGTCTTTTTCAATATTTTTAGAGTATATTTATTGTACGGTGGTTGTCCTCTGTCCTTACCCTCTTCCTCCTCGCCCCAACCCTCCGCCACCCCAGCCAGCTCGTAATGTTTCTTTCTCAGCTCGCCGAGGCGCTCTCGCTCCTTCTGCAGACGAGTCTCCAGCTCCAGGACCAGGACCTGAAGAAGCAGAAACAGGAAGGGGAAAAACACACTCCTGTCATTTTCCCGTGGTCTTTTATTTCCCCTCCAAATCCACATAAAACCTAGAATCCTAAACAGATCATTATTTTTATGAGTCACAGAAAACAGTAACATGGAAACGGAGTAGGAAGGAACAAACTTGGGTTTGCTAGAGTTCGTACAAGGAACCTAAGCCTTTATCATTACATCTGAACTAGAAAATAAGGCAGTTGTGAAAAATTACTCACAGCAACTAACATATACTCTTACTGTTTATAATACCAGCTGTTCATATTAATTTTGTTTGTATGTTGTCCTCATAGTTATTTAAAGCTTGCTATTTTTATCTCCAGAGAATTACAAACAAATATTAAGCAATTGTTTAATTTTAGTTATTAAAGATGACTGATCATGTGGCTAAAACACCAAATAATGTTAAATTCAAATATTTTTCAATGACTATATTTGAATTTTACCATGAACTTTGAAAGCATGACAATTACAAATAAGGAGTTTTCAAACTTCTAAAACTCTGTATGAACCCTTAACAATACACTGTATTGTAAATAAATTCAAAAATAAACCTCTAACTTGTACCTACCTTGAAGCTTGAGCTTTATCCTTTTCTTTAAACACAAATATTTCATTTTGGCTGAATTAGGTCACTCAGACCTGAAGTAAATCAAGTTCTTCCCTTGTGTATGCGGCTGCTTTTTTAAAACCAAGTTAACAATCATTACTTAGACAAGTTTCAGTGAAACTTGAATAAAATAAACTTCAAATAGAAGCTCTGTGCATTTTCAACAGTGGACCGAGTGTGTGTATGTGTGTGAGCAGCTTCCTGTGTTTTCTTTCAAAGTCAGAGAAACGTGGCCACAGCACAGAGTGAAGTGTTTATGAGTGTGTGATGGATGAAAAAGTGCAGCGTCAGAGTCTAATGTGGAAACGTTATCTATTTATATAACCCACAAATCATTAACTGGAACTGATTATTAAATAATTCATCCCTAAAATAACGTTAGCTGCTCTTGAACTCATTTAAAACTAAATCGTGAAGATCACATCTCAGCTCAGTGGCTATTTTTTGCTCAGTGCACATCTGTATTCTGCTCACCTGTGCATCCATCTCTTGTCGTTTGATCTGGGTCAGAGTCATCTTGGAGAAGTCCATTGTATCTGGAAACAAAAAAGAGACCCTTAAACAACAGTTTTTTCTTGTAATCTGTAGCTTGTAACTTTGACAACCTTAAAAATTGAGAAGTAAAAGTATTTTTTTTTTAAACTTAAAGACAGAAAAGTTAAGACTGGATGTTTGTTTTATCATCAAACACAGCTTAAACATACAAAGACGAGTCAATGACACTGTGGAGCAACTGTCATTAACAGTTACACAATTGAACTCCTCTCACCTGTCTCTTCAATCTGGGACTTTCCAGACTTAGTGGAGGCCACGACAGCTGCAGTGGCCTGTGTGACGCCCCGGGAGGCCTGCTGCAGACGGTGCAGGTTGGCACTGTCTTTGTCTGCCTTTACCTGGTGAGAAAGAACAGCAAAAACTGAACATTTTGGCACATCCAGTCACCATCATTTTGCCAATTTCTTGTATAAAACACAGTTATGTAAACTTCATAAGATCACTACACTGATAGAGGAAGAAACAAAAAGAGGCCAGGGACAGTTTGGACTCCATTGGTAGGATCAGTGTATGCTTGGCTCACCTTGGAGGCAGCCACCAGCTGTGCTGTGCTGGCAGCTATTTCATGTGAACACACCATCAACTCCTCAAACTTCCCTTTTCCCTGCACAACCAGATCAGCTGCATCCCTGGAACAACACAACACAAGTGTTAAATAAACTCACTGTTGTTTTGTTGTTTTTATTTATTTCCTCCTACAACCTCAATACCCAAAAAGTGTGAATGCTATGTAAACTTTAAAATAAAAACATAATGCAGTCCTTTGTGAATAAACTGTGATTAACAATAGTTTTATGACATGTTTCTAAGCCAATGTAGTAATATTCTTTAGTCATGTGCTTCACAAAGCGGTGATTCTTGCCTTAACCTCGCGTGTGAACAGCTGAACTTTATGAGGATGCTCTTTCATGCTCAGTCATGATGTCATGATGATGATATTACCAGCTGTTATCAATTAACCTGTTTACCTAAGAACACTTCCAAACATTTTTTTTCTGGGCATTTAGCAATTTTCTGAGCATTTTCTTCTGTTCAAACTAAAATACACTGGTGGCATCAAACTTAAAGTAATTTTTTTTTTTAAAACAAAAATCAATAAAGTTGATGAGGTAAAACATTTCCTTTTTATAGCTTTGCCTTCATGCCATTTTCAATTGAGTAAATGTCATAACAGATTAGCGAATATCACAGTCTGTTTAGTTAATGTTTAACACAGCGTCGTGATTTCTTAGATTTAAGGCTGTAGAAGGTCCCCCTGCAATTATTTAGGCCATTGAAGAATCACAAACTTATCACAGCTGCTTGGAGCAAATTTTCTTCACAAATTTTAATGAACATCAGCTGTTTTACAGTCTGCAAGAGACTCAGGGAGGACTGATACTTACACTAAGACCGTGGCGCCCCATCCCACTGCTTTGGAGGCAGAGATCAGGCCCTCCGTCCAGCGGGAGTTCTTGGCATAGAATTCCTTCATGGAGGCTGCCCCCTGGTGGACAAAAGAAGATACATTACAATATTGCAAAATAATATATGTAAAAGATCTGATTTTTTTTCATTATCAATTAATCTGTCAATTCAAACCAATGAATTGTCTTGTCCAAAACTCTAAGACGGTTGTGAAAAACACCTATTTCTGTACTCATAAGATTAACATACATGGGTCCTGTGTGTCTGTCCAGCAGCCCAAAACTAGCCATTTACTACATTAATTGAGAGTAAGAATAATTTAAGGCAGCAAGTCCTCACTTTGGAGTAACTGGAAATCATTGATTTAATTGATTAACTGATCAATGATTACAGCTCTAGCCTGGACACAGTATCATGAGGAGACCTGAACAATACTGTGCAATTCAGTGCTACAGCTTGCAATAAATAAATACAGCCTGTGTTTAGATTTTATCCAGTGACTGCATGTACTGTAAATATCTAATATTATTCTACATATCTAGGTATTGTTTTTATTGCTGCATATTCTACATATTTGCATGTTTTTCAATTGCAAAACTGTATGCATTTGTTGAACCATTAAATATATATACAAACTACAGACCTGCTGCTTAATATTCTGAATGTATCCACTACAGTTAAATTACTGCAGAGCTGCATACTTTAATCTATTAGTTTGGAGAAGTCAGATAACAGAATTAGAAAATTTATGCTGTGCTATACTATTATACTAACAAGATGGCTCACATCTCATCCTCTGTGTTAACTTTAGGGGAAATACAAAGAAGAAAAACTGCAGTTTAGCTCACCCTTCCACTCTCCACAATGTCCCTTTGCAGATTTTTAGACGACAGAACAAGTTCCTTGATTGCCTGCATCAGTTCTGTGCAGGAGGCCAAAATCCTGCAGGGGGCGACAGAGCAGAGGACACTCACATGTAAGTGTTAGCTCTTATCTCACTGCTCTGAAAGGGAGCAAAGCATTGTGAAGCCTGCTTAGTGTTGTGTCTGCTGATTAAAGGAAAGCAGCTGTCTGATGAGCCTGTGGCCAAAATCTATCATCCAAAGATTATAAGAACAGCAAAGAGTGGCTTCATATTGAGAACTGAAGCTCAAAACAGAAACAAATCAGCCACCTCGATGTTTGGATATAAAGTTTGTTTCCTCACAGTTTAGTTAATGCATAACCAAGGCATCACTGACCTAAATTCTCAATAAGGCATTTGTAACTACAGAGGTTTTTTGTTTCTTTTCATAATTATATTTCACAGCAGCAGTCCAGCTAGAGGGAAAACAACTTTTAAACTTTTCAACATTAATAATTAAGTCAGCAGGAGAGATGAGCTAAAAAAGGACGGTTTAATTGGCTTAATTTGCACACACAGAGAATTATTACACAGACAGGGTGAATAATGCACAATTTTCTCTTTGAGTTTTAGGGTTTAAAAATGAAAAGATAAAAACCTACTAGATGACACATTTACATCAGTGTGGGACAAAAGCAGCAGCACTGAGTTTAAAATCAAATGACAGTGATGATGTCCCTGTTTGCTACTTAGTGAAGATTAGAGTGCAGGTAAAAAAAAATCACTTTGATGGTTAATCTAGAGCAAAAAGCTGAGCTTCTGCCTCATTATAATAAACCTGAACATCTTGTAGATGAAGACACTAAAAAATAAACACATTTGCTGTACTGTGTCTTTAAAACTGGTAGTAGTTTGTGCAACTGCTGCAGTGAAAAAGACGAATATTTAACCCACAAAAAACACAACTTTAGGTTTGAACAGATGAAAAAAGCATAATACAGGCAAACATTTCGTGCCTCCCCGGCTCCAGACTTCACAGTTTGCACCGGCTTTGTGGCTGAACTGATAAAATTCTTCACACATCGACCTTCAGTGTGTGTGACTGTCTCCAACTGCACTGAAATATCATGAGTTGTTTCGCTGCCTTGCTAAAAAGCATCTCAATTTCTTTTTCCAGTTTGTTGCCTTCGTTTGCATCCATTACATCCTGTAGCAAACTCTCTAACAACCAAATAACTATAGGCGCGGCCTTCGGTATGCATCTATAACTGATTAATCAGTTCCTCAATCTCAACATATTTTCAGCTACTTTCATTTCTCTTTCACAAGTAATAGTTCCAGTTTTTTTTCTTAAATATGGTTTCTTCTTTCATCTTAACATAACATTTTGCTGTGAAGAAGAGATATAAAAGTGGAGCAGTTTGTCTGTGGGTTATCTGTGTTTGTATTTATAGGAGAATGTGGTACTCCTTTAAACATTAGGATGATCCTGTAAAAATATTGTTGGATCTCATTAAGATGCAAAAATCCTTTGAATAATTGGTTAATTCGAGGACTAAGCTTTTTCTCTGAGGATGTCATTAGACTCTGCATAAAAACCTCTTCACCAGAGGACTACCCATAGTGTTTTCACACCTATTGTGAAGCTAAAACAGTGATTCCAGTTTGTGTTTCTCTTCTGCCTTTTACCTTTCATTGACCTCCATCTTGATTCCTGTATCAACTGCTCGAGACTTGTTGAGCATTTCCTGTTGGGATCCACAGAGGCACAAAGGAGACAGAAAAAGACACTTTGAAGTTAATACTGCAGCAAAGTAAAACAGGGGGCAATGTTTACACACAGCATGCAAAGAGCTGCACACACAGCTGCAAATCTGCCGTTAGATGACCACAGCTAAACACACAGACATAGACACACACACACACACACACACACACACACACACACACACACACACACACACACACACACCTCTATCCTGGCAGCTGCTGATTCCACAGCAGCAGAAGTGGCAGCCATTTCCTGCTCCACCAGATCTCCCAGCTCCCCCTGCTGAAGCTCCAAACCTCGAGGACGCAGTTTCTGGAAGCAGAAAAATACATGAGACTACAGTCAGCAAAGTTCATGAACAATTAACCTTTTATCACAGTCTAGATTAAGTTAACTCATTCCTGTTTTCATTGCACACCAAGTCAAGGGACGCTTTGACCCAGTTTACGTTAACAGTAACAGAGGAAAACATTGGTATGTTTGCATGTATGAAGTACAGACCTCTGCGGTGGCCAGGATGGCCTCCAGAGCTGCCTTCAGCTTGCTGTTGTCTGCTGCAGCCAGACTGTCGTGCTGCTTCATCTGGCCCAGCAGAGCCAGGGCTTCTGCCCCACATGCCTTTACACTCTCTGACAGGGCTGACAGGGACAGAGACAAGGACAGGAAGGATGCCAGAGTTATCACCCCTAAATACACAAGCATGCACTAAAAGTAAACATTTAAAAAAAATGATTTTGCGATAGAGATAATATACGGATGCATTTTAAAGAGTCAAAGCTAAAATATTCCACATTTTGATATTATTTGCACTCAATTTTCTATCAAAATACCATGTTATGTCTGCTGTAAACTCTGATGTCTAACAGTGTCACTAGTGGCTGCAGCTGCACTGGTAATTACACTGACATCCCCTAAGGCAAAGTGTCAACTAATAGCTGTAACAGCCACTCTGATGGGAGGAGGAGGGAAACCAAAACCACCTCGACAACAGCTGTCGACCTGTTTTTTGAGATGCAGGCCAGCTGATTTGCATTGAATTGTGTTTTCAAATGCTGCTTTCAAACGTTTCAGCAGAGTACTGACCAACGCAGGGTGGATTTTCAGAGAAACAGCTACACACACAGCTTCAGATTGACCCAGTTTCAGATCAACATGTTCATTTTTTTTTTTCAGTAATAAGATCGCTGGCCAGAGCTGCATTATATTTGGGCATGTTTAGACTTGCTGAGGCTGCTAATATCCCATGAGGACAAATCCTGCAAACATTATTCCTGCATGAAGTCAGCAACTTTATTCTATCCGTCTATGTTTTAGTTGGAAGACATGACTTCTGACTTGCAATGTTAACACTGCAACAGGGCATTAAGATAAGTAGATTTTTTTCAAGGTGTAAAAGTGAATTTCTCAGCAAATTACAGTGATTATAGTTTTCACTGTAATAGCTAAACCTACCTGTGCACATGATGCAACACATGGAGAAGTATGAACTTCTCACAGACGTGTCAGGACAGGTCTGCGTCTGGGCTGACTGACTCGCCCAAAGATTAATATCAAAAGAGAAAAGGAGACATCACACATCGAGCTTACCATCAGCTTGCTCCACAGGCACCATGTGGGAGGTGGCACTACCCTGAACAATGGTGTCGCCCACCAGGTGGCCACACTGGGTGACCACTCGCACCAGCTCAGACACACCTAGAAAAACAGACAATAGACCACATAAAACATTGCTCACCTTAGATCACTAATTTAATGTTGCTTTAAAAATTATGTATATTTCTTTTGAGCTTGTTTTATGTTTTTACTCTTCAGAATGCACTAAACTTATTAAATCAGGTTTTTAACTTTTAATTTTGTAGTTTATGCATATATATATATATATGATTGAAATTCATTTAAAATAGATTCACAAAAATGGAGCAAAGAGAGGATCAAAAGCACTACAGTAACAGTCAAAATTGCTAATTGTGTACTAGCCTAACACAAAAATTTGTTATATCTGAAGCATCCTGTACAAAACTGAACTGAAACTCCTTACCTGTGTTATCCTCCATGAAGGCCTCTTTGGTAGACTGGAGTCGGTCCATACAGTCTAATGAGGCCTGACATCTGGATGCTAGGTAGTCTGCGGAGATTTAAAACAAAGATGCAAGCATGACAACTAGCTTTACTACACACAGTGCTAATTAGCATCCCAGCAGTGATTGAGAGCAGGTTTGTTGTGTTATAGAATAAAAGAAATTGTTTCTGACCCGCGGAGCTGGTGCAGCTGATGTGTGCCGGGTCGTCTATCTGAGCCAGAGAATCCTGAATGATCTTCTCTGCCTCCTCCACAGCTCCCTGCAGACTGGCCCAGCGGGCTGCTACCAGCTGGCTCTCTAACTCCTGCTCTCTGCTCTCCTGTGGACGTAAAAACATACGCACACACAAGAACTTATTACCCCAGCTTTTATTAGAAAAGACAAAATTCAAGAAAAATTAAGATGTTCATTAGATGTGCAGGCTCTCAGTTGTTCTCTGAAACATCTGCATGATTTATTACAGCTAATTAAGTGAGTTGATGAGCAATGATAATTGAGAAAACGACCATCCTTCACCTTCTCATTGAGCTGATTCTGCAGGGCTTCTGCTGTCTTCACTCCACTCTCCCTTTCAGACGACAGAGTGGTCTGCACTCGTTCTAGCTCCTCCCCTCGGACAGCTAGCTCTGTCTCTACCTTTGACAAGGACTGCACTAGCTCCGCCTTCTCAGACTCCAGGGCTGCCAGCTGCGTGCTGAGCACATCACTGGACTGCAGGGAGGAAATAAAAACATGGAGAGAGAAACAAAAAGACAGAGAAGTTAACAATAGAAGAAAATTATTCCTGTGGCATGATGACTGTGCAGGAGGACACAGTTAGGACAATGTGTAACTGTCAAGACATGCCAGGATGTGGTATGATGTGAGTGCACTGATCTCACAATAAACTTAATCCTCAGCCGCTGATTATAACATTATTGTCTCCATTTAAGTTTATGGAGAGACATGTAGTCTCTGGAGAGGCTTTGGTTGAGGTTAACCTTACAATCAAACAAACACTGGAAGTTGTGGTTGTGCAACAGGGCTGCAATGCAACAATGACGGATAATGGCAACAGGGAGGAGAGTTACATCAGATGCTAAGTGTTGAAAGTACATAAAATTATATATTTTTGACTATTAATTCTTTTGTTTTTTTGTAAACAGGAGCTACATGCTGCGCATTAAAATGTTGTGCAGATAAGAAAGTGAGACTTACAGCCTGAGTGCCAGCAGGTCCGACAGAGAAGGAGAGATGTTGAGAGGTGGAGGAGAGACAGAATTGTTAAGGAATATGGATGAAAAATGCACAACAGGAGCCAGAGAGAGCTGGACACCGGAGGCATGTGACAAGAGCTAAAAGACGTGGGCTGTGTGTGAAAAGCACTATGGAGAGATGGAGGAGGACAGAAAGTGACTGAGTTGATGTGTAGTGGATACAACAACAGGATGTCAGGAGTGGGAGGCAGAGATGGATGAGAGATATGGGGAGCGATCGGAAAAACATCGGGAGGTGGCAGGAGTCAAGAGCAATAAGTAGGGTTGTGAGTGTAAACGGCATGAATTTATGGCTTATTGGACTTAATTTCTGTGACTCCCCCTCATATTCCCTGTAAGATAATTCTGCAGATCATTTTTTGTAGCTGCTTAAAGAGTAAACTGAAGGAACCGAGCAGCTCTTTCACAGCATTTTTAAAAAAGCTGGACAAGACTTTACTGTCTCCATTTTTAAAGAAACTTAATGCAGAAACTGGCATTTTGTGTGATTTGACACCCCCATGGTTTATGAGTACAACATTACTATTGTAAATACTAATCTTTAGTTTCAGTTGTAATATACCAAGCAAAGCTTGGCAGCATCATATTAAAGTTATAGCCTGAAAATGTCTGTCTTAAAGTTGCAGTCAAATTTTGCACATTCTGCTCATGACTCAGAACAACAGCTTGCCAAGCAAACAAAACCTTAACCAGAGACAATATGATGCTAACAAAAACTTGCAACAACAATTCACTAGCTAAGACTGTCAAAATGGACTTTCTTGGCTTATGATGATAAACAAGGGAGTTGACAACTTTAACAGCCAAACATCAAGAGAGGGCGACATGCTTGCCCTTTTATTACCATCTTGTCATGCCACTAACATCTTTTTTTTCTGTTTCTTCACCTCTCTTATCATAACTCTAGATGCTGTCGAATTCCTTGGTTTGGCTGCCTGGCTCCAGTTCTGGTGCCAATTTCCCTCCATTCAGGGCATAATAACCTCCACCTCCCAGTAACAAAAAGTTCCTGTGATAGTGATGTAAACACCAACACTGACACCAGGTGCTTTTAGCAGCTGACGGGCCCTGCAGAGCAGTATCAACTACCTATATGGCTAACAGAGCTAACTAGCAGCTGCAGGTTACTTAAGCAGAAACAAAAGCTATCTTTCCATCAGTAAACTCCGTTACAAACATAACCATGGCTTCTCTGCTGTGCAGCTGTGACATCTGCAAGGTCAAGAGATGTTAAGGAGGTTAAAAAAAATAATTTATCTTCTGTTTTAACAGTTTCCCCCCACGCTGAACACTAATTCACTGATGTGAAAGAAATGTATTTGCATATTTTGTCTATTGGAGTCAGATGTGTTTGAGACTTAGCTGTAGGAGGGACAGTCAGTGACTAAGGGGGAAGATGACACAACAAAAAACAAAAATCTGAAATGAAGGAAGTGACAGTTGTCTTACAAATGAAAGACATCAAGTCTGACATGTAAAAGGAACTGAAAAAACTTCTATAATAGTCCGGGTCCAGAGCCTGTTAGTAGTACTTGTAGTCCAGATTCAGTTTTCCCAGTCTAAACAGCCTGATCGTGGATACAGACCGTCATGAAGTACCCCATGAACCTTCTTAATAAAAAGAAAGTACTGATGTGTTTTAAAACAGGCCCCATGAGCAGCTGATCTACATTATTCACAGACACACACACACACACACACACACACACAAGCACTTTCTAACACTACAGTGTTACACTACATCAAATAATTTATTATGACTAGAATAAGAGTGCATGACGCCATTAGAATTTTGAAAAATTTGAAAAATTTCCCATTATTATTGTCTTTCTTATAGCTGCAGCTATTATCTTTTTTAACTGGGACTAAACTTTAAGTAGGAGCTGGTGAGTCTAGTTTGCAGATTTAGGCTCATCTTGTTGTGTGTGTGTGGAAGGGGGTGTAAAAGAAACGAAGAGGAAAGTTACCTGCTGTGATGATGTCATGGCTGTCTTGAGGGAGTCCAGCTCCACTCTGCTGGACACCAGTTCCCTCTGGAGCTCCTGGAGCTGATCCAGCTGGTCCCTCTCCTTATGAAAAGTTGAAATCTCACTTTAAAAAGCTCACATTAACTGAAACTTTCAAATTATACAAAAATTAAAAATTCACAAATCAGTTGTCTTCTCCTGTTGTTTGACTCATTCTGCAGCCCCTGTAAGTAAATATGCCCGACAGTTTTATTTTAACACTGCAAGAATTATCACAAAATTCTTCTTAAACTCACTTGTCTTTCTGCAGCCTCCTGAGTCGCCTTCACCTTCTCTTGCATCTCTCTCCTCACTGCCTCCACTTCATCCTGTGCAGCCCGAGCGACTGTCATCTGCCGGGTCACCTCTGCGTTCTGCACATACACACAGACACACACATTCAGAAGGACGTGGAACACATTCACAGACATGAAGAGAAACACATCACAATAAGTAGGACAGTGGCTGGACCTTCAGCTTAGTGGTGAAATATAAAAGGAAAGCAGGAGGACAGAACTTAAATTAACTCTGAAAGTTTTTTTTAGTAGGGGACAAGGACAAAGATAAGTGTTTGATGAACAAGAAAAAGAAGTAAAACTCCTCTTTCTCACCTTCCTCAGCAGGTCTGCATGACTCTGAACCAGCTCTGTGTACTTCTCCTTCAGTTTGGTGTAGCGCTGCTCATTGGCCTGAGCTTTTTCTGTTTAGAAACAAATATTAACACACAAAAGAGAGTGACTCAGACATAAGCACACACAGGAAATGACAAATGGTTAATTTGATAAATTCTGTTTAGTTTTTCATGTGAAGACGGTCAGCTTTATCCTTCATTTCCCTTTACATTTTTATTAAAGTGTAAGCAAGTACTTTAAATCCCCAATGTTCCCTTTATTTATTTTAGGTCATAGACAATCAGACAATTCCTATAATACTCATGCAGATTAAACAAAAAATGAGGGCAAGAGAAGCTCCACCAACTACAAACTATTTTGATGTGACTGAAAATGTGACCAAGAGGCAACAAGTGCATTAGTGCAGTCTTACTCTCTATCTCCGTCAGGCTCCGCTGCTCCTTCTCCGTGTCCTCTCTGGCCCTCCGCAGGTCGTCCAGCTCTGCCTTTAGGAACTCGCTCCCCCCTGCAGCCTGCAGCCTCAGGTGACTCTGCTCTGCGAGCTCCGCCTCCAGCTCGCTGACACGCCCCCTTAGCGCCTGACACAAGCGACCGCTCTGATGGGGGACAGAGAGATGACGCAGAAAAGGAGAGACAGATGCAGAGCAGGTGAATAGCTGGTTTATGTTGTTCTTGGGATCCTTTATAGATGTCTCTGTGTGTGAGTCATTTCCAAGCTCTTCACCTCCAGTCTGAAAGACTCCAGCTCTTCTTTCAGGGCCTGGATCTCCCTTGTCAGCTGTTCAATCAGACGGTCTCTGATGGGTACAGACAACATATCAATTAAAAGTCAAATCAGTAAATTGATAGATGGTATTTTAATGGGTGAATACAAACTATATGGTTATGTGTTGCTGTCTTTAACATAAGCAAAACTTTTTTTCTTGGTGCAGATCTAATCTAATCTCAATCTAATCTTGATGGGACTTTTCAGTGGAATCATGTGCTACATCCACAGGAATAAGATGAGCACTGAGATTTGTTTCTGCTTTAAACTCTGTTCTAAAATTTAAAAAATAATGTAGACTTCCCCTTACTTGTCATCCTTGCGCATGCCATTCTGACTGTTGAAATTAAAGGGGTCTATGGCTGCTGTGGTGCCAAACAGGTCATCAAACTTGTTCTCCAAAGCAGCCTGAAGGTTTAATAGAAAATCAAAGAAAAAAAAATCTATGACAAGGTTATCTGTATTTTAGGAAATCCCTGTAGTTTCCTGTCCAAAAACATACCAGCAAGGTCTTTACAGTTGGTTTGTGGCTCCAAAATAGCACATTAATTACCTCATTATCTCTTCTGTTTACAAGCTGGCAAATATATCTTTTGGTAAAACTCAGCTGCAGCAGTCAGCTATGTGACAATATAATTAACATCATGGCGTGCCAGCATGAATAATATCCAGATGTTTGAGATAGTTTTCTTAAAAATCTATAAAAACGTGGTTCCACATGGGACTCTGTTACTGTCTACACTGCTGGCAGGTTATTTCCTTCACTTTGCATCTGTTCCCTCTCATTGTCTCCACACTTATTCAGCGTCCCTCTTGCATTTTTGATTGCTGATTACAGTCAACATGAGAGCCAGGGAACCAACCATCAACAAAACAGATAACTTGCATTTCAGATGGTACCATTCAGAGACACTTGTCTTGTTTAGTTACCGGCAGCACGGGGACATCTGTGTCCACCAGGTCGTCTGTCTCTACCACGTGCTCGGACTCTGTGGACGACGACTCGGCTGGGATCACGACCACGGGGCTGATGTGCTCTGACAGAGCTGATGCACGTAGAAAGTTAGGAGGGTTCTGCAAGAAGCACAGAGCACAATTTTAAAAATAAAAAAAATTATTTTGTAACATTTTTTATTCAACAGGTACTGCAACTGTGATGAGTCTTGATTTTAGAGAAAACTGTCATTTTTGAATTTTTTTTTCACCATGAAAATTAAAAATTAAAAATACAATGATAACTTTGATAACTCCTTTGATCAACTGTTCAGCTCTAACTATATTATTCTTTGATGATAAAACGTTGAGATATTGATATGAAAAGAAAGGTGTAAATAAAATGTAAAAAAAAACAGCTTTAAATGATGAAAGAAACGAAAGGATTTATATACCAACTAGTAAACAGAACCAGCCAGCATGGGTTAACTTCTCACCTCAGGCAACTGTGGGATCTGAATCAGTCTCTTGAAATACTGCAAGTTACTGGAGCGATAAAACAGACTCTTTAACCTGAAACAGAGAGGAGGAGTGGAGCGAAAAATCAGAAGTCAGAAATTCATTAGACACAGTATTAACAGTGACACCATGACTGGCTGCGTTTCTGTCTGTGTGTCATACTTCTTAAACTGCTCCTGGAAGCGATCTCTGTGGCCCTGGAGAGTGTCTGCGGGAAGGCCTGCGAGCAAAACACAAACACGTCAGAGCTCGGACACAAAAGCTATTCAGGTATTCTGAATATATACAAACGAGCACACACATGGATGATGGGATTTTGTGCATGAATGTATCAAAGCTGACTTTTCAGAAACTGAGAAGAGGTTTACAGAAACTGAACTGTATGCTTTTTTGAGTTTATCAAGTGGGGCTTTGAAAACATTCAAGGTCTGAAAGGTTCTTTGACTTCAGGAGAAGAATGTCAACTCTGAATCTTTGGAGAAAATTTCACATATTTCAAATATTTACAAATGTTATTTCTGTTCCACCAGACATTTAAGAACTTAAATATTAAGTGCACAGCACAACAGGTAAATCCATGGCTGCGCATGAGCCAATCGTTCAAACAGATGTGTTTCTAAAGTTTCTTAGAGTTTTTTGTTTGTTAAAATATGATACTGAATCAGCAAAAAATGAACTATTACTTTTATTGTAATGCCTCAACTGATGACCACTGATTTCTAGCCTTGAAAAGAGTTCAGATAGAACCACTAACTACCTGTGGTTAATTTGAATTTTATTTGAATTCTTATTATAATAGGTGGCATTTTCCTTCAACTCAAAAGCAACACATGCAAATCACAAATGCAATTTTTTTGGGTCTTCCTGAAATATAACATTTGCATCTTGACCGCTGAGCAACCTTAACAATACATCATTACTACTGAGCCTGCAATTGTGCAGTTTGACAACACGGGTGTGCATCACTCACAGGAGTGCAGCTTAAACAGCAGCTTGACGGTGTAGTCATACAGGTGGCTGCAGTCCAGGATGACTTGGATGAGGGGGGCCAAGCGACACTGGCCCGCTGCCGTCACAGACACTGACCGAGACATGTCCAGGGAGCTGAACACTGCAGGGAGGAGAGGCACGTAACCCGATCAATACATGTATTCACAAAATCAATATGCACCCGCAGACCCATCAGGTATGATTACAAACCCAGCAGGAGTCACCACACACACACATTCACACACATATCCATGCACACATCAGTGGGTATTCATGCAAACATGGAGAGAGACACAGACGTGCACGAGACTCATCCATCATGAATTTTTCATGAATCAATCAAGTTGTGCTGCGCTCTCTTAAATGACCTAATAAGATGTTAACACAGATCACTCCTGATTATTGAAAAAAGGCAGGAAAAGGGGAGGCAGCAGCAGCCTGAACACTAACAGAATTGTCTGACTCCTCTCTGCCTCCATCATTCTGACTGCTTTCATTTCCCTGCCACCCAGTTCACACAGCCCCAAAGAGCCAGGCTCTGAGAACCTTTGAGCACTGCAGAGGTGTGGTTTCCTGCACAGCTAGCAAACACAGAAACATACATAAATACACAAACACACACACACACACCCTGGAACATCTCAGGTCTGGCCTATTTACCCTTAGGATGACGTGATGCTTTTAAAATACAGGAAACTGACATTGGCTTTGAGATTTGGGTGTGAGGTAACACAGACTCTAATGAGGTGTGAATTTAAAAAAAGAAAGCATCGAGTCAGGCTGTCCTAAAGTCTAATGTGGAGGTGTGGTTCTGGCAGACTTCTCTTGAAAGACAAGTAGGAGGAGGGGTAGATACCATCGTCATCATGCACAGAAACAACACTGTAATTTCCTCCTGTTCTTTTATGAATGGGAACACACGGATTTTCCATAATTTCTTCTAAGCTCCTGGTCACATCCCTGCTATCTATTTTTAGCTCTGTCCATAATTTAAGAGTCATTAGCCTGGGATGACTCACCCAGATAACAACAGGGCTATGGAACAGTATGTAACCACAAACAGCGTTGAAGCAGACAGAGTGAGACAGACAGAGTGAGACGAGGTGGAGCTCAGATGATATTGAAGATGTGATTGATAATGAGTTTTCTGTCTTCCCGTCTGTCAAAAGTATGAACTTTATTAGTGTGTGTGTGTGTGTATTCATTCATGCCCACAGCTGGTAGCACAGAGCATATAGCTGGACAAGAATAGCTTACCACCCAGGAAGAGGTTGAGCTCACACTCCAGGTAGTCAAACATCTCGACAGTCAACTGGAAGCTAAAGACAAGGGGATACAGATAGAGAGGCGACCCTTTAATAATCATTTTCAGCAAAAAAACAGGTCTGTTTTATATTGAACAGCAGTGGTAAACTCTGATTGCAGAGTGATGGAAACAGCTTTCACATTGATGTAAGTCTTCTGTCTCTCATCATAACACTGCTAAACATTCCTGCTTCATCAAGATTTCCAAAAAAGGTGATCAGTTGTTGCAGGTATTCAGGCCAGTCTCATGATTTCCCAGATCCAAATGAGTGTCTTCCTGTTTGTTTTTGAGTCAACATCATTACGTCATCACTAAAATACTGAAACACTACCTTCCTGCTTCTCTGACTGGCTGAGTCATTGTGACTCCTGGAGTGAAACACATGCATACCTGGAACTTTGGAGTACACTTACAGGTGTATCTTAGTGACATATTGTTTATTTTTTCTTTGTAAAACAGTAAGTACTTTGACCTTTTCAGGCCTCTGAAAATCTAAACACTTTAACAACTAACAAGGAAAAATAATCACCCTTGGCTGAGCTGCTCATAAATAATTGAAGTCATAACCTTTGATAAGTAGTTTGCTAGAGGACAGCAGTTTGTTATAAAGAGGTGACATGCTGAAAAGCAGCAGAGTGGTTATTAAAGGAATACCATGAGATGGTCCTTGTATGAAATTCGATTGTCTCTGCAGTTGATAGTGGTATTAAATGACAAGAAAAAAAGACTAAATAGGGCTGTGGTGTTCCTTTAGGCTCAAAAGGTAAAAACCAACAACAACCACAATACACAAACACACTTGCTGGTAGAACATGTACTCAGAGTTTGGTGATGCTTGGTTTGGCTTGTCCGTTTTGAAACAGGAAGCACTTGGCAGGCAGTATTACAACCAAACAATCACTAAAATAAACTTCCCAAAACATTTCAGGAGGGAAAAAGGCAATGCAGTAACAGAATCATGGTTAATATTTGATCAGCACTGCCTCATTTTTCAGGTTGAACTGAATTTGGTGAGCTGCTACTCTCTCTTGTCTGGATCAAGAGAACGGCGGCTCTCCATCTTATTCTGACTATTACAATCAGTTTGCCCATGAAAGTGGGAATTCAAAAATGTGAAGTATAATTTGTAATTCCAAAAAAGACCCAAGAGCCAGCTAAAGTTTCCCCACAATTTCCTGCAAATGAGCTGGGGGCACTGGGTGCAAAGACAATGCAGGGAAGTTTAACATTGTTCATGTGCACATATTACTCACACTGTAATGAAAAAATTTGGTTGAAAATCAGAAAAGTATCCCTTATAACCAGTTGGCTGAGCCAACCCCTGAACTAAAATACACTGAGGGAGAGTAGAAAAAGAAAACAATGAAATGAAACCTCTCTTTTTCATTTCTCTTTTTATTAACCCTCTGTCCAAGCCTTTTGATTTAAAGACAGCGTGAAGAACCGGCATAAAAGAATAAATGTAACAATGATTGTTTGATAAGTTAAATTCCAAAAATGTGTTGACCAACTGAATTTTTATTTTGCTAAAAAAACAAATCTTGATTGTTCTTAAATGATCCTGACAAATGAGTTCATGTATATCATGATTAGTATGAAGTATTAATTAAATGTAATCACTCAATTTCACACTTCTGGTCTGATAACAATGACTCATTAATATTTGGATTCTGGGGTTCAGCCAGCACAGCGGTCCTGCTCTCAATAATATACACCACAGATGCAAAAACAACAATCAAAGCAGCTGCATGACACACTCACAAGTTGTTAACGTCGTTCTCTCCTGCCTCGTCAAGCTGCCTGTTTGACATCTGCAGGTTGCCAGGGAAACGAGGGTTCTAAAAGAGAAGAAGACGACAACAGGAGGAAGCTTTAAACTCCAATAAAAAGTTAATTTATCCTGACTTCGACCTGAGATGAACACATGACCACTAACAGGCACATTGGGACAATTATAACCGTAATATGCTAACAGAACTTATCTATATCAAATATAATAAGGATGTTCGCCAGGCAGGCTAGTTGGAATATTTACTCGGTATTATTTTGGGGTACTTATACTTCACTTCGGTATTTCCATTCATGCTACTTCTTTTTTCTACTTCACTTCTTTTATTAATTAACATTTCAGTGTAGGGTTTTTACTGTAGTGGACTATCCCTTATTGCTGTATTGCTACTTTTACTTTAACTGACACACTGCTGAAACCCACCCCAATTGGCCATGTGAGGAACTGCTGTTTTTGGCACAATGTTTTGGCTTCTTCTTTAGTTCCTAGGGTTTGCACTTAAGCATTATTCATTTGAAGTTGTTCCTCTGGGCACCTGATAAACAGCCAATATTCACTCTCTTTTAGCTCTGTTTTTGGTCTCCTCCCCAAAGAAATAGGTGGCTCTTTAGCTGTTAAATGCTTCCTTATCCTCACCAGCTAGTGACTAACTGTGGTCTGCTGTTTGGCGGTGAGCAAGTATAGTAAATTGGATTTTGCACCTAAGTCCCATGATGGCAGGTGAAAGCCTGATCGTGCTGTTTGAACTCTGACTGCCCCTGTTTATTCTTTGCTTTTGTCTGCCCAACTGAAGCCAATTAAAACCCTGACTCTGAATCTCACAAACCCCATTGACTGCCTGTCACACTGGGATTTACATAAAACTGTAACACCAAAATCTTACTTTTTCTCTGCTGCCTCGAATGTTAATTATAACAGTTCCAACATTAGAATTATGAAGTTTATTTCCATATCCCTTGTGGTTAGAAAAAAAATATTTCACATTTTCATGGTCTTAAAATAATACTACAGTAAAGTAAAGCACCATATTTGCACATACACTAGAGTGATTGTTTAATAAAAATTGTTTAATTGTTTAGTAAAAATATATCCAGTTAGATATTTCTCTAGGTTGACTGGCTCTTTGCAGAAAAAAGTTAATAAAAAGACCATGTTTACTTGAGCAGACTGTTGATGTATTGACCTTTGTCTTGTGTGTGAGTGCTTATTTTAGAGAGGTTTATAGATCTGCCTGCATGCTGATGTAAAACACAACAAATTAAGCAAATACACGTCACAAGAGGTGGAAAAAAAAATCAATAATTGGTGTCAGGTTACTCCTTTGATCCTTAAGTTTTGTCCTGGGAAACTGTCCTCAGACCTCCCTCACCCATTAGTAGGAATTATCCCTAGCAGAGCAACGACTAACCTCATCTTACTGTGATAGCATCAACACTGCCTTTTCAGTCCCTGCGCTGCTCTGCTTCACTGTCTCATAAAAAGGCTACGTTACAGATTTCTTGAGAGGCCATTAGTGTAAAAGCCAGAATTTTTTATGAACCCCCCTGCAGAGACACACTTGCACTAAAAGAAGAGTCTGAAACAAAGATAATGAGTGATGAGGGAGACTGGCGCTGGGTTTTATGGGCCAGGCCAACTCACTTTGATGTGAAACTCCATTTTGGTGATGAGCAGTTTGAGGTAGATGCTGCACAGCTTCCCGTAGCCTTCACTCAGGTGACCCTTGGGGGGACAGAAAGGAGGGGAGAGAGGCATTAAGTGGAAAAAAGAGACAAATAATTGAATAGAACTGGTGGAAATTTGAGGTTGCACCTTGGATTGAAACAGTACACAGTACACATGAAAAGAGTGAGCACAAGGTCATTTTCATACTGGGGGGCTAAACTACACAACAGCAGCCAAAAACACCATAAAGTAGCTAACTTTTGGAGCATGTTTTTCCCAGTTCTCACTGTGAAAACATCTGTGCTTTTAGAGTGTGGACAAAGTTCAAGACAGGAGCTATGGTATTTGACCAATTGCTTCTCACTTCCTCTTTCCTTGAGTCGGGTGTGTGGGTGCTGATGACACAACAGGAAAGAGGCCACAACTTCGGTCACAGGGACCAAACTTCCTGCATCCTCCTACCTTGTGATATCAGCAAAAAGTATTTAAACAGTAAAAAAGTAAATCCAGGAATACAGAAAAGTGACCTCTTTAACCAGGCCATTGCTGCTTAAGACATAACTGAAGAGTGACTGTTCCCTCTGTGGCTAAATGGAGTGCAGTCCATACAAGTTTACACAAGACACCTCATGAATTTCATCAGGGGTGTGGGCATCAAAACTCTGAAGACACTCGTGCTCACTTACATCAATTCAAGTGTCATCATTAATGGTTCTTATGAAATAACGTTCATTTTTTAGCGGCGGTCCCTTAAACACAGGTGAGAATTCCCACAGAGAGGCTAACAGACTAGCTTCTGTAATATTACAGTGTGTTAGCCACAATAAGTGCTGGCAGGCAATATGTTGTGAGCTCTGACAGGCAAACTTGGCATGTTTTATTTGGGTTATTTCATCTCTGACTGCACTGTCTGTCACTTTAACAGACGGGCGACAGGCTAATGACAAGCAATCATGTAATCCAAACGTCATGGACACAAAGTTGTTGGCTGTACTCTGATGCTAATAAACAAAAAACAAACTTCACTACGTACACTTATCCTTATCTTTTAAGGGTAAATCAACAAAAACTGATGCTGCATGTTGCACTTCTGGCCACACTTGATCACGGTGTTGGGGAGGCGTAATTTATCAATGATTTGCAACAGGAAAACCCTGTGACTTTTATTACCAGTAGACTGGGGTCTGTGGTTCAAACCACAGCTGTGAAAACTGCATGTCAAAGTGTCCTTGGACATGATACTTAACCCCAAATTGCTCCTGATGGCTCTTCCATCTGTGTGTGAGTGTATGTATATGTGTCAATATTGCTCCCGATGAGCAGGTGGAGCCTCTGCCTGACTGTGAATGGGTGACTCCTGACTTGTGTTTTGCTTTGACTAGTAAGACTAGAAAACTGCTTTACTGTTTGTTTTTTTTAAAACATACAGACAGCTGCAGATTACCTGAATGTCTGAAAGTTAATTAGGCAGCATCAGGTATCTATAACAGTGAGTGATACATGCAGCTCTCTGCACATAAAATCAGTATGGTTTTAATAAGACGGAATGCCCTGTCATTACCACAGTCCATTTAATGAACTTGAAGTCTTGCTCCTTCATTGAATGAGTTGACTTATTTTAAGAAAATGATTTATCAAGTTGGAAAATTCTTTTCTACTTCTTCAGTTGTCAAACTTATCAATCTTTAATTGAATATAGAGTTTTTATTAGAGAGCAATTGCATAAAATTGTACTTTTCAGATTGTCAGTGCTTGCTGTGTAATGACCACATCAATATGGTAATTTGTGTCCTTACCCACATCCTGCTCATATCAGTTAAATCAGCCTTGTTCCTCATGGAGTCCTTTATCACCTGCAGGGACAGCAGCAGAAACACAGAGGAGGGGGGCCCAAAGGGGAAATGGTTAATATAACAGAACTCATCAGGCACAATTAACTTGATATAGGTGGAACAGACAAGATGTGCTTCGTGGTTACATCATCTTTACATACGTTTGGATGGCCATCTCGCAGCAGCTTGTGGAAGACGTGGCAGAACTTCCAGCAGAGCACCGCGTTGCTGGAGAGAGGAAGCCGGTTGACCGCCGCCCAGAAAGTGTGGGCACCTTTCTCATGATGGGTCCCCAAGATGCAGGGTAACAGGGGCAGTCAAGGATCACTTAGTTACAGTGAAGGACAGTCTGGCTCCCTTTATCCTCTCTTTTCTTGGGGATGTGACTCTGACATACTTAAGAATCATACTTTTGATTGTGATTTATGTTTTATAAATCTTAATCAACATCACAACAGATTTTACTGAACTTCTATGTCCCTACGTGGCAAAAAGTAGGTGCTGCTTTTCTTGGTGCAAGATGAAACTAATAACCACCATTTAAATTAAACCTTCTTACAACACTGGCAGCACAGACAGTACTTTTGGTAATTATGTTCCAGACACATGGTTTAACTCATTAATCAGTGTTTGTGCTGCAGAATATATTTTTAAAAGTCAAATTGCATGTTTTTTCAATATCCAAGATGAATACAAATCATTCCCCAAATTAAAAACTGAGAGGCTGAAAAATAAAAATAATGAGTCCTCTTCTAAATAATACTCTTCCTCTCCTGAGGGTTTTTGGTTGCTGTTTTGCTCTCTCTTTTTGGTGTGTTTGATGAAAACAAAATGTCTAGAACAACTCTCCTCTCTGTCTATGAAGCCCCGTGTTTTGATTCACACATGACTACATCAGCTCTGCAGCAGAGCCACGTGTAGATGATGTGCCTACACTAAGTTTTTTGTTTTGATTTTGCACTAACATAACCCTACAACCACAGGGAACAGCTTCAAGCACGCATGGATGTCAGGATAAACATACTTCTCCCCCTCACACACACTAAAACACACTCACACTCACACTCTCACACACCACACACACAGACAATATGAGGATATTCCTGGCATGCTTCTCTTTGACAGCGACCTCCTGTGTATTGATGGCCTTATTGATGCTGACCGCCTGTGAAGAGGAGGGAAGGAAGGGCAGAGAGGAGAAATGGAGAACACAAATCAGTCCAAAGCTTTTTTCACATCATTTACAGAAAAATATAAGAACCTCCAAGCATTTGATTTTAAAATCTGGCACCCTTCCACCTTTCAGAAAGTTGCCTTTTTCATTCCTAACCACCCAGGGAATGGGATGCAGCAAAGTTTTTAGTACAGGGCGACTGACCCATTTTCCACAGAGTTGGTATTCAAGACAGGAGTGGAGAGGCCTGAGCTCCTCTGTGCTGTGAGGGAGCTCTACATAGGCAAAGACCTGTCTCATCCAAAGACACCTATGCTCACTAAGTGTGTGGAGGAAAAAGGGCTGAGGATTACAATAGTGTAAGTAATTTCTCTTTTTATGCTCTCCTAAAGAAAATTTTGGGCTTCTCTTGCCAAATCACTCAGAGTTCATAGACAAGAAGACAGAGTTGCTTGTTCAGTTTGACAGTCATCATGACCTGTGCAAAGTTACTGCGATAGTAACAGACTGAATGAAACACAACCACCAGCAGTGGTGAAGGCAGCATCAAAGTCTGTCTCCACAAGTCCTGCCACTCTGCAACGACCAGGGGCACTTATTTAAAGTGAATATGACCAGATAAACAATAGAACAAGATAGATACTGTTATTGTATAATCAGTCAGGCCACAAGCTCATTTAATCATATTTAACCTGTTGCTGCTATCAACAACTAGTAACATGACGTCACACAATTTAGTGGCAGTCTGGAGCCACAAAAACACAGAGCTGCTAACACGAATAAAAATTCTTAGCTTCTTCCTGTGTGGTGCCTCTTCATGTACCACTGAGGTTATGCTAGGCCACGGGAAAGCTGCATGAAGAAATAAATATGAAAACAAGCCTGGAACAAAAAATTTTAAGGCCCACGTTGTTTGAAAGTCTAAGCCGTTTCAGATGGTTTTCAAAACAAGGTGTTCTGGAGCAGCATCTGGCTCACATATCAGGTTGCACATTAGAAGAAAACTCAAGCCAAAAAAGTCAGACGTCTCAACCCAGCAACTCCAAATCTATGTCTAAAATGCCAGAGTTTAAAGAAGTTAAGCCAAACATGGTTTTTGTCACTATTGTTTGGATGGTATCATGAACCCTGAGTGTGGTGGCCAGGGTCAGTAGAGGACGGGTGAGGCCTGTTTCATAATCTCACTTCCCACAGATGTCCTGAGTCTGCTCCTCCTCTTCCAGTATGTGAGCTGTCAGTGAGAACTGGAAGTTCACCACAAGAAATCACTGAAGGAGGAGAGGGCCAGAAGGGGTGGGGAATGAAGGAGAGATGAGGAGGAACAACTAGGGAGCACTGGTCACTATCAATATCACAAAGATGAGACAAAGCCAACAGGATCTGCTTCAATTAATAGTTTTAATCTGCAACCTTCTGTGTGCTCAAAGTGACAACAACAAATATGCTTCCTGGCATCACAAACTTCTTTAAATCTAAAAAGTCTTAAAACTTAGTCCAGAGGATACTTTATTTCTAATCCCTTCCTATACATATCCTTGTAACAAGAGAAAAACAATCTGGTTCCAAACAACAGCTAACAACACCACAGCTGTGTAATCTGAATGACATGTCACCACCAGCTTCAGCAACACGAGTTTTGTGTTCACAAAAAATCTAATTCATCAGTGAGATCAAGTCACGGGAGTGGTTTGCTGAAGCAAAGTAAGGACAGGAGGAGGAAGAGCAGGAAGAGGAGGAGGAATGTAGAGCTGGCTGCCATCTCAACATCTGACTTTAAATTCCACACCGTCTGTGTTCGGCTCGTAATCCTGCCGATGACTAGGAGACACAGCAGTGTGTTGTAAAAGGGGATGACTGACCAGTCATTAAACATGCACGATGTTGATTAAACATGAGCACTGCTAGTTCAACACCTGTCCTGTTGCACTAGCAGAAACAACCTGAGCCAAGACTCTAACTGAGAGAGAGAGTTTGTGTGTGTGTGTGTGTGTTGTAAAGGTCAAACACAGTGTGGCTTGCACAGTCGGGGCTGTGCAGAGGAGAGCTGAAATATGACTGTGGTCAAACCCAGAATATGTTTCCTCTGACAGGCTTTAAAGCTGCTTTCTGTCACTGTTAAGTTTCATTTTCACTATTAATAAAAGAATAAGGTTAACAGTTTGTCGATGCTGCAGAGTCCTTCCTTCAGTATACTGCAGTTGTTTACATTAAATAAGCTTTGTTCTCACTGTCCAAAAGCTACCTTAGTCAAGAGATCCCAAACAGTGTGTGACTGCATGAAACAAGCTCATTTTCTACCACAAGCACGTAAAGCTTGCCAGAGTTTATTTCAGTGCAGAGGCTGTACTTTTTCAACAAAATAAATACTTTTCCCCAACACAGCCTGTTTACCAGGGGAGGTTACATTTCCAAAACCAAATTCAGTGTTATAGCCTATCCAAAACATTTTGTTTACACTCTTGCCACATCTGCCTTGCATTAGCAAAGAGGAAAGTGGGTTTTGTGTCACTTCCTGCCACAGCATAAGTTTCCTATATGTCAAAACAACAAATATGACATCATCTTCCATGATCCAATGCAATAGAGATAACACAAGGTTTTATCCTAATTTTTTTAAGTTTTGTCGACATTAATGCTACATTTAGATCACAAAAAGAGAAATTTCATAATTTTCCCCCAATGTTCTGTTTTTTTCTACACATTTTTTCATTCCCCCTTCACTGTCACACACATGAAAATCAAGGGATGATTCAAAAACTCCCAGTGCAACGGGTTCCCACATGAGGATGACCCAATTAGCCCACAGTGAGACTTTGTATTTAGTGTTTGGGTTGAATGAGAGTGCCAGCTGCATGGGACTCCTGGCATTGGCTGCTGGCATGGATGCATCAATGGCCTATTAGCTCCTCACAGTGTGGCCATGCAAACCAGCTGACAATGATGAGAAATTAAATCAGAGGTGAGAGGCAGCGAGTGATTGTGAAGATAAAGAGCAAATATCAGCCCTGAGGGAGAGGTTAATGTGGATGGAAACCTACGTCACTGCGTCCACAGGGGGCCGACCTCAGCTCCTTTCCCTCCTGCCATTCTTAGATTCTTCCTTCACTTTCACCACTATACAGAACAGCTATAATAAGGGCTGAATCAATTACTTGCCAGCTGAATATAAAACTCCTTTTTGCATCTTGGTATCTACAGAAACAACTTTTTTACACCAGCAGCTTTGCTTTAAAACAAAGTGTTATTGATACAATGTTGAATGCATGTTAAGTCAGATCTGGCAACCCCCAGTCAGCCCCCTCTGTAGAAAGCAGGGCATTGATATGCTGATCCTAGCTTGGCTGTGTCCGCTGAAGGGTCAGTGCATAGAGCCCAGAGAGGGGAAACATCTTCTGCCTGCTAAATGGAACAACCCTCACCTCGGACTGATTTGCTAGAGCATGTTACTACTGCATGCATAGGCAGCGCAATTTCCATGTTAGTCCTGGATATATGTCAGTGCAACATGGTCACTCCATGATGGTAGCACAGAAAAGGCAGCGTTCTTGGTTATTTTAGTCTCTGCTGTAGCACATTTTACATCACATTAATGATGAGACAAACCTTCAGCTAGTAGCATTCAATCATGAGAAAATAACTGGGAAATCTCACAAGAGCCAAATGAGCAAGGGCAGAATAAATTTGGAAACTCTTGTTCTCGCAGGATTTAAATTCTCATGGTTAAAAAGGCGGAGGAGGTATCCTTGTGTGACCTCAGTGATTCAGTAGGAGTGCAGAGATTAATCTCAGTTACACTACTATGATTATCTGACCCCTGTCATTTAACTGTGTAAGGAGGAGGATACAGGGCGGAGAGCACCAATCACTCAATGATAACCTCTAGACATGGGTGGTATCAAGGTTTTATGAGACAAAAGCATTTAGATACCCAGACGATAAAATTTTTTAGAAATTTTTTGTTTTTACAAAGTCCATGTATAAAGTGCAGGACCTACAACTCTCAAAGATGCCAGTAAATGCCATCTACAGCATAAGTGTTGTCAGTGCTACATTTAATGCCATTACAATGCTTGAGATTTCAAAAACAGTCAAGACTGATAGAAAGAAAGATATTTATCTGATATAAATGAATGCTGCAGGGGCCGGCAACACCACTGCTAACTTGTCCAGCTATTGTACTTAAACAGGGATGGGTAACCAGGGAAGAGATGGAGGGAGAAATGAAAACAGGAAACACGCATGTCTGTCTGTGAATGCAGCAGCACTGTGATGCTAAGGTGCAGTGCTGAGGGCCTGGTCATTGAGGCTGATGCAGTGGTAGTGGAGGTGGTGGTGTTTGGGAGGGAGGGGTTACAGGCGCTCAGTCAGGCTTCCTGTGTTGGCACACCCTGTACTGCCCATTTCCTGCCTGCCTGAAAAATGCCCAGCTCCACTCTCCTTCAGCTAAAAACCTTGTTCAGTGAACCCAGACAGTGCCTTAGATAGTCAGCCAGGCCGAACGTTTCATTCCTTCAAACCTCTCACATTTCCTGCCAGACTCCTCTAGGTGACTTTAAAGGAAAACTTTGATTTATAACAACCTGGGGTTAATTTCATGGGTTTGGCCATCTGTGGATAAAACTGTACTTGCCTAAAAAAATAAATGAGATCTGGGAATAAGATGATATTTACATATAGGGCAACAAGCCTGAAACTGTCTGAAGTTTGTCCAGTTTATCTAAACCTACTTAATTTGGATGTAAAACTGTAAATGTGTTAAACAATAATGTTACTTGCAACTTGGAAGTTTGCTTACGGTTTGTCTGCTGTTTGGTGCTAAGTGGGTAATGTACAGTGAATTTTGCAGAGCTCTCTCAGTAAAAAATAATCTGCCTCCCCAGAGGGAACTAGAGGAAAAATGTTGTGGGGGATAAAACCAAAACAATGAACTGAAAGTGGCTAAAATGTTCCTCTGAGTTAAGGTAAACAGCAGAGTTGTGTAATAATTCTTTTTTAGTTTATCATTACGAAACAACCCTGTCAATGTGTTTCTACTGATAAAATGAAAATATAGGACATGGCAGCTTCAATATCACAAATTTAGTTACACCGTGTTACAATGACACATCAGTTAAGAGACAAACTCATTATTTTTGATTTTTTTGTGTGAATGTATTAGCAAATTTAGTTTACAATTACAAGTTTACAATTTACCCATTGATATCAGCATGTGTTATACAATAAACAATAGCATACAAACGAAGGTTTGACTGAATTTGACTGGCTAAAAATACATGCTCATTTCCTTTATAATAATACAGCTCTTCTAACAGTTTAACGTGCATGACCAAAAATAATGACCTGAAACTGAAAGCTAGCTTCCCCGCTGTAAGTTAAACACAAACACACACCCTCCCTTCACCATGAAATTGCACTTTTTACAAATGCATTCAGAAATCAGATAATAAATGGAAAGGCTTTTTTGGGCCCAAACATTTTTCCAAAGTAACTCCACCCGTTTCCAAAGGTCACTCATCTGAACAGAGTCCTCTGTGTTGCTTGTTTAAGTACCATTATACATGTTGCATCTGACACGAACATCCGCTCTCATACAACAGTCACTCCACACCTCTTGAAAAAGGAGCCTGGCTGGCACTGAGGAAAGGAAGGTAGTGGAAAAGATGGTCTTTTTTAGAGCAGCAATTTTTCCTATATTCCTATGCACACAGGAAAACACACAGCTACAAGAGAGAAAATGACAAGCTCACAGATGACATGTTGTATGCATACTGATCTTCACCATGATCAGAATCTGTATTGCGAATAATAATCCTGCTAATAGTTGATAGTGACACTGCCCATCTATGTTGCCTCAGCATCTTTCAACATAATTACAATCAAAAGCAACATCATGGAGGCTGATGGCCCTAAATGTCAGTCACACACAAGCCTCTCAGCCTGACACTGGAGCTTGTTTCCACAGAAGGCACCAAGCATCTTCTATCCCATTTGTATCATAACAGGGCATTTGTTGTTGGATATAACCCTCCTGGGAGGGACACCGTCTCTGAAGAGCCCATTAAAAAGCTTGAAAACATAAAGCTTCAAGATATTTAGAGAGTGTGACCTCAGAGCACTGTGCTTCTGTTCCTGAGGGCAGAGGTGGAGGGCAGCAGCTGGTTAAAGAGTCACACATGCACACATACACACATATGCTGAAGGCTGGGCTCAAGCATAATTAAACTCTCAGGCCGACACCCCCGTGGCAGGTTTATGAGCCTCTCCTAATAAGACGGCTTTCTGCAGCCTCATGTGAAGGAGCCAGGGCTCTAAAGCTCAACTTCCTGCAGGACTGGTGATGTCACTATGGCGCGTTATAAAAGGAACATCTGTGCAGCTCAGCGACGCTCCTCAGCCCACTTGCTCATTACTCCCCGGCATTGAACATGCGTGAACATCACAGAGTTTGTCCGTACGTATGTGTGTTTGTGTGGGCGTGTTTTTCCGAGGGACTTGATGATGGCTTATGTAGTGATCTGACACTAATTAAATCGTCCCACAACAGTAAAACTGTTGTCAGTGGTTTTCTAAGCTTCTAAGCACCACAGTATGTTTGACTGGCAACTGCCAGCACAGTTTGCTCAAGAAACCTTTTGATGTGCATCGTTAGCAGCTTTACTGAAGCTATGTGGAGGCGAAAAATAAATTTGTCATTCAGGGATGAGACAGTTTGCTCCTTCATAGGTACATGTGAATTGAAATTTAGACACAGTTTATGGAAGCTGAGAAATAACATCTACTCTGTTATATCTACAAATAAGACTGAAGGTTCACAGTTTAAAAAAAAAATATTGACAAGTGTATTATACATTTGTTGATTACAAGGCAGCCAAAATGATGCATTTCTGTTTACTTTTTACTTGAAGAGCTGCAACTATTTCCCTCATCAATAAGATCCACCTGATCAGATCTATATTTCAAAACAGTTAAGCACAACTAATAGAGATTTAATTATATATATAAAAAAATGTTTTGGACACGTTATCCATCGTGTAATCTGATCCAATAATGGATCTACTAACTCATACATGCATTTCGGCCTAAAACTTTTCCGTTATAAGCTTCTGGTTTGGGTATTTCTAATAGACCCAGTGAGGTAGATATTAAAAGGTTGACCAGTTGATTATTTTCTCCATTGATGACTTGTTCAGTCCATAAAATGTCTAAGTTGCCCATCATTTGCAAAGGGCCCAAGGCAACTTGTTCAATTTGCTTGTTTTGCCCAAACTACAGTTAAAAAGTTCAATCAAAAATTTTTATTTGACTATATCGGTAGAGCACGTAAACCAGCAAATATTTACACTTGCTGAGATGGAAGCAGTAAAAGCGTTATATCATTAAATCAACAAAATGCCGTCAAAGAATATTCAGTGAACTGATTGTGCATTAACATTTAACCGCAAGTTCACCCCTCAGCTGCAGACTATGGCTGCATGTCATCCCCGTCTTGTTTTCTTGATGACAAAGACATTGCTGAAACTTGGACAAAAGTTGTGTTGTGCAAGAAATCAGGATCATTATGTGCCAGTGCAACAGGTAAAGTACACATTGGTCCTCACAGGTTAAGTCCTCTTGCTAAACTTTACACATGAAGAACAGCAGAGAAATGAAAAATAATACAAGTTACTGTTTCAGTGACACTGACATGATGGTTTCAGATACTTGTAAAAATCTCAAATTCATCTGATTCTCAACAGAATCCATAAATTCAATCAACTTCCTTAAAACTCTTGAATCCAGCAAGTTTTTGCCTCTAATGTGCATCACCGATTTCCATGTAGTGTGGGAATGTGGAATTGTTTTCATACCACTGTGTCTCACTCCGTGCCAAACCAAAACATGGTGGCAGAAAAAGACCCAAAGAGAAACAGTCTTGAGAAGTTATGCTAGATTCACAATGCTGAATAGTTTCCCAACAAGACAGAGAATTGTGGAACTGAATGGAGATCCAGTGGAAGAGTTGTTCCATCGCAACACCTACGCCATGTCTGCACTACATGCCCGGACTGACTTCATGTGGGAAGCTGAGATTTATTTCAAAGATCAGAGAGTGAATTTCCTGTTTGCCACTATCAGTGGGTACCATTTCTTTTATTGTTTCTTAAAGTAATTTCCTTCAATACAAACCCCAGGGATCATTGGTCAGAGGACTCTGTGGGTGCTTTCATTGCCCACCCTCCCCCACACCTGCACAAGAGCTAAAAGTACAGCCATCCATCCGTGTTGGCAGTAAAAGGCCGGACTTGTTGCTCTGGCTTATATGCACCTGCTCCAGTAAACTCTGAAGCCTCCACAGCATCATTCACAGCACACAAAGTCAAAAGATATATAAATACACACAAGATACTAGCTTAGCTTTCAAATATAGAATCAAGTTCACCTTGTTAAATGCTGTTTTTTTTACTGTTCTGCTTGTGTGACAATGTATTGTCTCACTTAACCTTTAATTTATTCCTTGTTTCTCTAATTTGTAAAGCACACTGATGGTTATACAAAGACACACAATGTTAGCTCTGTCTTTAAGGTTTGTCTCCAACATTAGACATCAATGCAATCAGTAATTGACATTCACGGCACATTTAGGCTGTGCTTTACTGAACTTGTTCCACCAACCTGCAGCTGGAGACTGACAGAAAGAGACAGAAAGCTCCCAGCAACAGAAGAGCACATCTCAGACATTTTTATGTCTTGGACCTTAAACACAGATGCAGTAAAGCTGCAAAACCCCCATGTGTCAATGACCCTCCTCATGTGAGGATGGCTATGGTTGCTGATTTCTCATCATATTTAATCAATCCTAGTACAATGGAAGTAAAGAGAAACCTGTGACTTAAATGTCTATATGTTTCCAGTAAATCAAAATGAATTAACTGGTCTTACAATTCGCAGGGGCCGTTAAGACCCCCTTCTGCTCAGACCTTCATGCCTTCTTCTCCACAACAACCAAACTTCTCAGGGCCACATTTAGCGGCAATATTAGCAGACAACAACAAGTCTCTGCTTGCATTCAGCATAACTTGAATCTATTGGCGCAAACAGCCCGTGTGTGTATGTGTGTGTATACAGGACTTCTTGGACACCACCCCCACCTCCAAAAAACATGCAAAGCCTCGGCGTATCTCTTTAAAAATAAATAAGAAGAAGAAGAAGAGGAAGAAGAAGAAGAAAGAAAACAAATGCTCTGCACTTACAATTTTACTAAGATCCATGATCGTCCTCCAAAGAGGTGAGTGCGGATCCTTGGAAGCCGGAGAGGAGGTCCGCTGGCTTTATCCTAACGCGGAGTAATTAGTAACGGGAAAGCGATTGAGGCAACAAATGCATTAGGGAGGAGAAGAAGGGGGAGGTGGAGCGGGCAGTTAGTTCAACATGTGTCCCGATTTGGTATTAAAATGCTCCCCTATCCTTCCTTCCTTCCTTCCGCGTCCCTTCTCCTTTTTATCTGCGAGCTCTACGTGCCCTCTTATCGGCGAGGACTTCCAACATCCGACCGCCGAGCAGATTGAAGCTGTGTCTGTGAGGAAAAACCCAGAGGACTACCGAGGATAATACCAGCTCATTTCAACGCCACTTCGCATTAAAATGATCACACTGCTTGTATGTATCAGCCCACATAGCGGCTGAGAGCGAGACAGTAGGCTACCTTTATTTTGCAAATAGCCCGCTCTCTTGTTAGACAATAGTAGCATGGAGCCTGCAGAGTGGGATGGCTCAAACCCGGTGGTTCCCAAGCTGGGGTGCGGGGACCTCCAGGGGTCCTGTTAGGAGGGGAGGTGAAGCCCAGGAAATGAGAAAAACAGCTGGATTTCCACTGGTGCTCCATTCATTAGGAGGCACAGATTGTTTTATATACTGGTCGCTTTACCTCACCTGAATCAGACGACAACACTCTACAAAAATGAATAAGATCTTAAGAGAGGACGCGCCTCTTGTGATGATGTCAGTATTGTGATTGATTAAAGGGTTATTTTCAATTAAAGGTGAGGTGACCCCACTGCTTTCTTTGAATCCTGGTCAAAACATGCTTATAACCACACACAGCATGTCGTTAAACACGACATGTTTGTACAGTTAACTGCTGCAGCAAGCACACATTTGTTCTTTAAGGGATGGGGCCTTGAAGTACCCTTAGGTCTCCTTTATACGTATGTGTACGTAGCAACAATATGCTTAAGGAAAGCACACGAAGCCTTGAAATGAGCAAGTTTCAAGGCCTTCCAGCATGCGAGCAAATATAGGTAACTGATGCCCCCATCTGGTTTGTCTGAGACCGTCTTGTGTCGTGGAGGTAATGCAGCCGTTTGAAATAAGTCAGCACATGTTTTAAAAGAGGTGTTTTACAACAGTGTCATTCAGATATGTCAGAGTAGGAAAAGCACAGGTGTGAATCATTTAATTAATAGCTAAATTCCATTTATCTGCTGTGGTTTCAGGGTCCTCACTATGCACAGCAAAGCCATACTTTAATGGTACTATTGGAAAACTGTTAAATTTAGGTTTAAAATCTATCAAAAGTAGGGGATAATGCCCGATGAGGTGCCCATAATCAAGATTAGACGATAATGATATTATAATAATGATTAATTCCTGATTATGGACCCCTCTTAGGATATTATCCTATTAATGCCACGGTCGCTTGCCAATGAAAAAACAATTAAGGGCGTTAATTCATATTTTCATTACTTTTCATTACATACGCGTAAGGGTTTGACTAATAACTGGAACATAACTATCATCCTATGTAGTTCTAATGCAATGTAAACGATGTGCACTACTCCAGTTAATAGGACAAACCTCAGATACGACTTAGCAACCAGGGATATTAAATAGTCCGTTCAGTTCATTGACCCGTTTGGCTTATCAATGAGCCCGAAAGCTAACGTTGATGTTTTGCTAGCAAGATTCCGAGACCATAACATTGCGTACTGTTCAAAAACAGCAAATGTAGTCTGACAGTATGTTTAACAACATGACTAGCTTGCTTTCCAGCCATGTTTATATACACAAATTAATATCAAAACTGTCTCAAACAAATTAGAGGCCATGTCTACCCGAACTAGCGAGTTGATTGGCGAACGTGATTTCAGATTAATCTTACCGTTATGTGATAACGTATGAATAAGTTCAGAGCGGCGGTGAACTTCTTACCACTTGTGTTACAGTCGCCATCCTGTGGTAATTAGAGGCACTAACGAGATATATGCTTGTCAATAATTTTAATTAATTAATTTAATGAAATAATTCATATCTAATGTCGAAGTAAGTGTATACAGATACAGGCTAAGCCGGCGCATTCATTTAGAACGGTGAACAGACCGTTTGACCGGAACTACAAGTCAGAAATGTGTGGACCTGCAGCCAATCAGAATCGAGCATTGATTCATTGGGTGTACAAAATAAATTATATCATACTCACAACTGCAATAAATGAATACACTACACACAGTTGTTGACCATTAAAGCTTGAGTCCTGTCCTGACCCTCCTTCTTTCCAGTTTCACTATAGATTATAGAAATTAGACACTTCTCTTCACTGATTTAGTAGGTTAGTTGTAAATGTGGAGCCACAGACAGAGAAGAGGCTGACACATTTCCTCCCACCTCCTTAACACATTGTTTTCCTTGTGGAGGTGTGAAGTTTGTAACCATTGCCCACATCATCCGTTCTTTCTCCTGACTGTACCGGATGCTGGAGATTGCCAGGGACATTTCCCAGATTAAGTGTAAGAAAGCACATGACATGTGATGCGTGGGGAATTTTGTGGACAAATGTTAAACTTGCCCAGTATGAGTGCCATTTAATACAACAGTACTGCTGAAAATCTAAAAAAAATCATGACCATAATTATACTCAGTCCACTCCATTTAGAAACAGGAAGAGGGAAAAATGTAAAAAACACATCTAAATATGATGCAGTTCACTCAAAATAACCAATTACTATGACCTCGGTAATTAACATAGAGTTAAAATTATCAACTCCTTATAATCTCAACAAAAAGTAAAAACAAAAGGTTATAAACTCTGAAGAGGTACAAAATGTGGAAGAGGCACGCTTTAAATTGTATGTGTACCTAATGAAGTGGCCAAGGTTAAATTATTTAGAACTAGAGTGATGTGTAATATATTGTATTCCTTACAATTTACTGACATGTCAATGTAATTTTTTCACATCATGTGTTAACATTTCAGGAGCCTCAAGTTGTGATTAAAGCACTTTAAAGATCCAACATTTTCATTGCTATTATTAGTTTATTGTACACTACTTAATTAAAAGGATATTAATCCCACACTTGCCAGAAAAATAAGCCCATAAAAGCCATTTTTAAATCCAGACCACTGTTTTAAAAAGGCTCCTCTACACAATTACAGGACATCAGCTGACCAACTGAAGCCAGGCCAGCCACAATAATCAATCTGCTACTCATTATACCATCGGGGCTGCACATTTTACCTCCAGGCTGCTCAACATAAACAGTCTGTGTCCAGACAATGCCGGCTCTTTTCCCCCTAGAGACTCTTCACTTCCTGGTACGGCGTGGGCCCTTTGCTGTGAGGGCAGCCTCACACAGCATTTCTCACATACAGCAGTCCCACTCTGTCTTTGCCTGTCTTTTTACTCAACAACTCATATCCTCATTTTATGCAATTTTTTTTTACAAAACCTGAAATAAAAGACATGTCTGAGTTTGAGTTCTCGGGTATGAGTTCTCCAGCTCAGGTATATAAAATATTAAAAACACCTGTTGTTTCCCCAAAATAAATGAATAAGTGAAAGTGAACACTGATGAGTGACATTTCTTCCTGTAAAGTGAAATTCAATAAAGCCAAGCTGTTCCTTTTTGTGCTGTCATTGTCCATTTGGCATTACCTCATCATCCATGTCTTTTCATTAAAAGTAGCTTTTCAAAATCAAGTGATTGCACTGAGTATCTTCTTCCTCAAATATTACAGAGGACAAGATGAAAATCCAGTTCCAAGACAAAAACAAACTTTTCACACATCTTTTGCTTTATTTAAAAGCAGCAGAGGAATTAAGTCTTTATTTTCTGTTAAAGCTACCGAAAAAAACCCCAAAAAGATGACTTACTGTGAAACTTATCCAGATCCTAACTGTACATTAAATATTTAGAGAAGTCCATACTCTCTGTCTCAAATAAGTCATATATATTTTTTAAAAGTTATGGATACAACTTAAAAACAGGTAGTTGTAGCTAAAAAAAAGTGATACATATTAATGTTTTATGAATCATGTCTGTTCAGTAGCAAAGTCAAAAGTCTGTGTTGAGCAAACAGGTTTAAACCACTGGGGTTAAAGTCCTAAACTTGGCCTAGATGTCTTTTCTCTTGGCTGAAGACTCCAAGGTAATGACTTAATAATAATTGAGGCTAACTGCATATCTCAGAATGTAATATCCCTACACAGAGACTTCAGGCCGTCTGCTGCATTAAAGTTGGTTTTCTGAGATGATTCGGGCTCAGACACTTATTAGACCATAAGGTAAAAAGACAGTAAAGTCCTTCTAGTGCCCTTTGAGCTCATTTTAGCCATAAAAAAGCTTCCTGTTTCATTCTGATGTGTGTAGTATAAATTAACAACAATCCTTGTTAGTTGGGATGGTCAGTGCCAGGGCTGTTATCAACTTTTAGTGAATCATAACCTGATAATATGATCTTATTTTGTTAGCTATCCTGCAAACAGCTGCTGTACAAGTTCACAATTCTAAGGAAGTATCTTAAGTTTTGTTTGAAAAATGGGGAGTTTGATCTGATGTAATATTGAACAGAAGGACACATTTTACTGCATCAAACATTAGTCCAGTCACTTAATCATTGTATGAGAAAATATTCATATTTTCATGTATATTGACCATGTAACTCAGCCATAGTCAGCACAATATGTATTCTGTCACATAGCTGAGTATTGCTATTGTTTTGTTATCGATATCTAAAATTAGGCCACTAATGTTGATGCAGGCTAATTTGCATACCACACGCTTACACCAGTGATGTGGGTTTCCTTCTGACTTTTGACCTCTGCTGCATGTGAAACAAAAAGCAACAATCCATCTCTGCTCTCTCCCTCTCCACTTTACTGTGCTATAAAACACAGAAGAAAACTCCAAAACAATCTGTAAATCAAAGCCATTGTTAACGCCGCCAGGAACTCATTGGTGCACTTTGTTCCACTTACTGACCTGTCAGTCATGTCCAGCTCTATTATTCCACAGCCAGTCGGTGCAATGAGGCCACAAACCACCGCCTGCTGTTTCTGCTGCCTCAGTGTTTTTAATGGGCTCGCTTTCATGCTTGCATGCTTGTCTGTCTGTACGTGTGTGTACTGCATGTAAGCGGATGTCCCTCCATAACTTCCCTGCATTGCAGGATGTAATTGCAATAAAGGAAGACTCAAGACAATATGTGATTGAGGGGGGGGACCACAAGGCAGAAAGAAGGACAAAAGACAGAGAAAAAACAGAGGCAGAGAGACAGGGTGATTAAAAAATTCTTCTCTACATCCACCCTGCTGAGTCCTGCTTGTGCCCAAGGGCCACAATCCCACTCCTCTGAATTCCACAGCTGCCAGGGCATCAAACAGCACCAAAAGAGGCTGCCAGGGCCAGGAGGAAGAGGGGTGGGTGGGTGGGTTCAATCATACTGTACACCAGTGGTATCCAACCAGGAGTATTTGTGCTGTGCAGGGGGTACCGCTGCAGCTGCCAAGGAGTATGTGGGAAGATTATGGAGTAGTTTAACTATTGAGTCAGCTTTAACACCTGAAGTGCTGCTATTGCTATGCCGAAGTGTCAATGACAGTGTGAAAGAGAAGTTAGCAGGTAAACAGAGCAATTAGTACAGGATTAAGAGAAAAGAAATCAAAAAAGGTCAATCCAGGCAACTAAATGTGATGGATAATAGGAAAGACAGTTGAAATAGAAGGTTAAAAGTAAAGGAAAAAATTGTTTATAGAGAGAGCTATAAGTTTTGGAGAAATAGTACAAATAGTTAGCTAAAAGAAATAAATTAGCTTGATGTTTAAAACAGAGTGAAAAGTAGTCAATTTATGGTGAAATAGGCAAAAGGAATTCAAAAACACTTGAAATCCATCAGAAGCAGTGTATAAAGAGCTGAATTAGTTAGCTAAAACAATGTATAAACGATGAATATAGTTGGCTAAATGTAATAGATAACAAAAACGACTGAAATCCATTAAAAGTAATTAATAAACGATTAATATAATTAGCTATATGTAGTGAATAAGGTACTGTAATAATTAGCTAAAGCAATGTAGAAACGGTTGAAGCAGCAAACTAAAGTTAATAAGTTAACAGCTGAAACAGTTAGCTGAAGGCAATGAGTAAGCTAAGTGGTTGAAACAAAGGGCTAGAAGTAATTATTTGTAAGAGTGTGGATAAACGTTGGATAAATGGATAAACTGTTAAAATAGACAACTAAAAGTTACAGACAAACGGCTAAAATATTTAAAAGCACTAGCTAAAAGGGAAATAGCTTAGAGTTATGGATAAATGGTTAGAAAGAGGTACTGACACAAACATAATATTGACAGTTCAATCAGCTGGAAGAAGTTGTGAAACACTGCAGCACACGTTACCGGCAGCAACACCCAAACACAGATCCACTCAAATACTGACACAAACAGGAGTGACCTCTATGTGGACGAGTGGAAGTCAAGGAGAAGGAGGAGGCCAGCAGGCAGTCTAAATTTAAGGCCTTAATTACGTAACATGTAATGTGGTATCACCCAGACTCACACTGCATTTCCAAGCTGAGGAACTGGAGCCCCAGAAGTTTTCCTCAGGCACTAATTATGGTTCATATCAGCCCAGAGATTACTACCTACACCAGCTTTCAAATGAAAAAACTCTGTGGCCTCTGACAGCTCAGAGACTGGTCTCTGACAATCTGGAGCCTTGAGATAAAAATTGTAAATATATGCAATGTTGTTCAGTACTAACTTGTTGTTTACTTGCAGGATTGTCTTACTGCTATTGAAAAACACAACTGAGCACAAAACCAAAACATGCAATGACATTTGAGACAAACACACCAAAGATTAAATCCCACATAAACTCTAAATTAAAGAGTGTAGCTGCTATTATGAGGCTAAACATGTCATTAAAAGCAAGCGTTGTGTTCTATCTGACTGGCCTGTTTTGTTCTTTTTATAACTCAGTGTGGACACAGAGGATTTTGAACACACCCTGGTTGTTTACCCAACTCAATGGAGATAGGCGAGTACTTTTCAGAATCAGTTTTTTACACAACTATGGCTTTAAAGCCAACGTAGGCGACCAACTATGTGCTGTGCATGCTGCTCATATTCACCCATGACTGCAGAATATGGAATTCAACTTGGATGAAGAATGAAATAATGTTTAATCAAAGTATAATCTTCTTTTCAGTGATTGTACGGTCACCCTAATTTCTCTTCACACGTTGTAAATGATTATTCTGTTCTGTGGTTAAATTAAAACTTTCACACACTTAGTCCTTACTAACTTGTCCCAGTTTACAATAATATGGAAAATAAACTCATATTTAACATGGGTTTATTAATACAAACATTAAGCTTTCACCACTTTATCAAACAGATGGCTGGAGATGATTTAAATCTAAAAATCTAAGACAGACAGATATGCAGGCAGACAGGAGGTGAAAGCCAGCCACCCTGTAGATTTAGGCAGCTTTAGAGCACAACAGATCAGATGAGATTATCTTTCGCTGATCCCCTGTAAAGTAGACAGCAGATTCATTGATTCCTTGCTCTGCATGCCACAGCTTTAGAACCACAGTCAAAAATCAACCAGGAGGAAAAAAAAGGGAAACACAAACAGAAAGACGACAGGGCCAACAAATCCTAATCAGTGATTTCAAAACTGTGAAAACTCGAGAGGAAATATATACTTTTACTGAAACTGGCAGAAATTGTGCATCGAGAACATACCAGGTGAATGTGTCATGCTGCGGTCCAGACATGTTGGAGCAGTGATAACTAATGTCAAATCAAACTAGGGTTTGTTCTAACTTGCATAAATACACTTATTGGTGATCAAATGCAAAAAGCTCAAGAGAAATAATAAAACGGTCATAAAAACTGCCGATACCACAATCAGAGCTCCATGCAATGATAATGCATAGGGAGGAAATTACATGCATGAAGTATGTTGTAATGCTGGAGACCATTTTGCCTTGACACACTTCCAGAGAGTGTGATGATCTCAGGAGCCTGACAGCGACCTAGTGACCAGGCTTGGCTTGGGACACATAAAGCCACGCATGCGTCTCTCCCAGCCTCTAATCCATACTGCTCCTGTCCCGGATGGGAGAGGCGTGCAGGAGGGGGTGCTGAGGGGGTGATGGTGGGCAATCTGTATGCACTCATCCAGACGCAGAATAGCCAAATACCTTCTGTGCACATTTAGGCTGTGTGGACTGTACTGTCCAATTTAGCAGCCGCTGTAAATGGGAGAAGCATGTTGCAGCACTACCACGGCAGTTTGGCAGCTAGATTCATCTGACCTACTTTCTCCCCCCCCCCCATACCCTCCCCTGTGCCTGGTGTGGGAGTGAGGGGAGGGAAGACCACCAGGCAGGAAGCAGCGGGCTCCACAGCATAACAGCAGTCTACATACATATGCTCTTCATGTGAAGAGGCACACAGCAGTCATCATTAACCAGCAGCTATAACATAAAATGTAAAAGAAAAAAATTATCTCATTGGCCCATAAATAGGAAAGTCTCACTTCATCATCATCATCATCATCGTCATTCATCTTGCCTTGACTGAGAGTCCACAGCAGGCACTGACAGCCTGTCATACATGACACAGCTCCACAGTGCTTCAGCTGGCCTCCCTCTTGTCTGGGTTTATCCTACACACACACATAGGCCATACAGCACAGTTATCTGAATGCAAAAGGCCATTGACCTACATTTCAACAACTCTTTTGTTGTACAGTAGACTTAGTGGTGTCTCTGCCCAGCACAGACAGACATCAGGGAGAGTCAAATGGGAATAAATGTAATCAAGATCAAAGAACAGTTTAATTAATGGTTCAAAACTAGAAAAGTGAAGCCTTCTAAAAGATGAAAAACAAGACAAATAACCAGTGTGTAATGATCTCATATTTGTGAGCTCACTTCAGACAAAATCTCACAATGCATAGAATATAGGAGCTGACAGCAAACATCCTGGCATGATTATTTTCCCTCCCACCTTTTAAAGCGGCTCTCAGACAGGACCTTCAATCCCACGCTTTCTGTAAAATACTGTCATTAACATTAATGTAACCCCAGACCTCTTTGCTCCATACCTGCCCTCTCTCAAAGTTTTCCTTCTCCAGCTCCAGGCTGTTGGCCCCTCCGGTCCGTCGGATCACTTTGGGAATAGCGTTGGGTACTTGCTGCATGGAGCTTTTCACTCGATCCATTGTCGTCTGTTTTTCACACCAGCGACGGGAAACAAGATAGATCTACAGCCGATAAACTATCTAGACTGTAAAAACAAAAGTGAAATAAAAAATTAAAAGCTGCACTAACTATGGCGGGCAGCAGTCCATGCTGTGCTGGACCCGTCGCCCCCTTCACTGTGTCATTTGGCGTTTCTGTCCACCACCCCAGTCAATGACAGGAGCAGTCTGAACGGCACCAGTGTGAAGCTGAAGAAACACATGGTCAGAGGGAGAAACAACTTCCGGTTTCAGTTTTTCAAAATTAAGTTCCAACTTATCAAAGGGCTATGAAAATAAAAAGGTGTAGTGTGTAGAAACAGAGCTGCTTATTTAATAGATTAAATAAACATTTGCAGGACGGCCAAATTAATACATGTTAAATAATATGAATCATAGAAGTATTCTAATGAATACATTTCGGTAATTAACTCACTTCCTAGTAGCGTAAGCAGGCAAAATTTCATATTTATTTTCTCTTTCAATAAACTGCTTTTTTAAAACAAGCGACACTGATATTATAAATTTTATCTGTTTTCTGCATGTAATATATTTATCACACATTTTCTCAATTTGGACAGTGACAACACCGGAAGTCATATGTGCAACTATTTGCGGGAATTTTACAGATTTAATACTTGTATTATTAACATTTAGTTCTGCAGGAATCCGCACAAGGCATAACGAGCACTGAGCCCATTGTTTCCCCGGAGAAAGAAGGACGAGCGTCCGTTTTCGGGATGTTAACGTTGTTTAACTGTACGCTCACTGCCGGCGTTATTATTTGGATATTTTCTCTGGCAACTGCCACTGACTCCTCCCATCGATGTCTGCTATTGGCTGCGGCGCCAGCAAGGCCCGCCCACAACGTTGATAATGTGTTCAGATTTTAAATTTTTAGTTTTTTCCAAAAAACACGATCAGTCTTATCAAACAGATGCAACATAAAAATCTTTCAACGTTATCATTGTCACGACTTCAGTCTTACCTCATGTTAAAAAAAAAACACGACTGCTGCTCTGTAAAAAAATGGAAAAAAATCTACCAAAAAATGACAAGGTACAGAGATTACATTCAGTTTAGTTGTAATAGTTATGTTTGTGAGTGTAAGCAGCTGCAAGCCCCTTTAATATGATGTGGGAAAAGGTTCAAATCTAATTGAATTAAGAAATTTTCTTCCCTCGGTCTAGATCTTTAAATACACCCACTCCACTAAGTTTAGCTGATGGTTCAATTAAATCTAAAAAAGATGGAAAGCAGAAAATAACTGCTTGACAATTCTGTCTTTTCAGGAGCTTTAATATAGAGAATATGATCAAAAACCATATTTAATTTAAGTCTACCTGGATCTACCTTGGATTTGTGAGTTCTTCATTGATTAAACAGGCAAGCAAAGGATTAATTTCTGTCAATGATCATTCCTATATTTAATTAACTAAAACTGCAACACACTCCACAAGGGTGTTTCTGTGCCTTGTATGACTCAAGGCTACCACCTGTTGGTCAAATAGGGGCACCACAAGTAACCATTTAATCAAGCATCTGTCTAAGCTTTATTAGAAGCTTATATGAAAATACACACAGTAGCAAGGGTGAATGCAGCTTTTCAAATTCACAGAAATACAAAAAATGACATATTAGTGAAGAGGGAGATGAGGACCAGCTAGATTTCCTTTTTATTTACAATACTGAAAACTTATATCATAATCAAACAGGTAAAAAGATGATAGAAGACGCACTCAGATCTGTATGTAAAAGTACCAGAATGGATATGTAAAAGTACCCCACTACATGTAAAATATATTCTATCTAAAATTATAAAATTACAAATCATCAGTTATCAGTTTAAGAATCAAAAGTAAAAGTGTTCATTAATGAAAATTGCCCCTTGTGACAGAAATCCTATAATGCATTATTAGATCTCTAAAACTGATGCATTAATGTTTAAGAGTCTTTAAATGTTGCAGTTGGTTGCGGTGGAGTTAGTTATAACTCCTTACAGGCCACTCGTGAGTTTATGAAATGTATCCAATGCACTGCAGGTAAGATAGAAAGTCACATGATAAATCTGGTGTGGTAGAGTGATGATATATGGGTATAAGAAAGATAAAAATGGACATACTGCAAGGCAAATCTGTATTTATTCTTAAGAATATTGTCTTATACATACTATATGTATGTTAAAATATGTACTGATGTACAATAGTTTAATAAATGCTGCTTCCAGCCACTGTGAATAATCAACTCAACTCAAATGAATATAAACACAATGCAAATACAAATAAATTATATATGTATATTTTAAAAAGTGACACTCTATCATCAGAGCAATAGACAAAGAATAAGCATACAGAGGAGGTGGAGGAAGAAGCCAATAAAAAGAAAAAAAGAGATTATGAAATCTCGCGAGATTACCACTGTAACGGAGGGCTTGGGCTTGGTCTTGAAGTTTTCAGATGCATCTGTAGATGAATCATAACAGCATCAAGATGTCGGGACGATCAGGCCGCGCTGAGACCCGAAGTCGGGCTAAAGATGACATTAAAAAGGTCCTGGCAGCCATCGAGAAAGTCCGCAAATGGTATGTAGGCTGTCTGGAGGACAATATGGAGGGAAATGCATTAGTAGACTGTAGCTTGATATCTGCTGCGTTGCTCAACAAACTTCAGTCGGAAAAGTTAGATGATTGACGGAGCCGCGGACCAATCAAAGCCCGAGGTTGACAGGCGAGGCGGGGCTAGCGAGTTTTTTCCGCCGAGAGCTGTCAATATGGCTACAATCTGACATGCTGAGCGCTGTAGTGTAGACGACTGTCCTGTTGTCTGATCACCGTGAAATTAATGAACACCTTACGACCATTCCACCTCAATTTTACACGCTCATTTAAGGTAAACGACGGCTATTAGTGAGCATAAGTGAATATTTGATTAGCTGTCATCTCTGCTGTGGGCTGAGAAGACACGAGAATGTACAGTACACTGTATGTCATGTTACAGATTAATGCCACTAGCGCAGATGATTCAAACTGAGCTGCTACTCATTAATTTATCCCCAGGGAGAAGAAATGGGTGACAGTGGGAGACACATCCTTACGCATATTCAAGTGGGTGCCTGTGACAGAAACAAAGCAGGTGGGGTCCTCTGCCGTATATATAAAAATAAATAATTAAATAATAACACCACCATTGCTATTAAGGCTTTACTTAATGAATCAAGCGGTTTAATTTGACAGTCTCCTCTTTGTTATCAGATATATCGCACCAAATCCACAGGTGGAGATGTAAGAGGACTAAAAGATGTGGTCCTGGAAAATACTAACTCTTTACTTGATTTCACTGGTGAGTTTTTGTGGCTTTGTCTTTAATGCAATATTGGGAAATGTTGCATGCATCATAATGTGTATGTGACAAAAAGACAAAATATCATATGGACAAAGAAACTTGTGTAACTGTTGAAAACCCCAATGTAATATTAAGAAGTACAAGTGCTGTCTTTGCCTCTAGATGAAAACAGCAACCAGAGCTTTCTGTCAGATGTTTACCAGCCCAAAATGGATAATAGCAGCAGCACCTCCAGCTCACAGCAGGTGAGCCCTCCACATACCTCAAGCCTCCGGACCGAAGACTCTCAGCCCCCAATGCTTGGCCAGGAGAGTGTGGATGGTAAGTGGCATGTTTTCTTTCTATTTGGCATCTTATTTCTGTAACTTTAAGAAAGATATACACAATAGATTCTTTCTCTGTGGAAATAGTGGTATAAATTCTTTAGCTAAACTACAAGGGACCATAGACCAACAATTGAACCCCACTTGTGTCTCATTGTCAGATTAACGAATCAGCATGACATCAGTGAGTTGTGTCCTGTACTGTTTCTGGATCTCCATATTGTTATAGCTGGTTAATGAGGATCTAATTCTACTCTCCCTTGTACATGCAGAGCCCGTTCATTCAGGACAGGAGGGAGCTGATGAGCCTCCAACTCTTATCAAGGAGGACCTTCTTTCATCAGGAACTGTCAGACGGAGCACCCCAGACACACAGGTTCATTTTCAAAAAACTGGTTAAAGAAAGAACAAAACATTTGCTTAGTTAAACAGGGTTTTAATTCCTATAATAAATCTGTCACATAAGGTTAAACAGGTTATAATTTAATTGTAATTGTTTATTAGCTATGCAAGCAATTAATATTCCTTTTTTATTTTACAGGAAGAATTGGATGAGTCAGGAGCACCTCCTTTGAAGAAGATTTGCACAGGAGAAAATGCTGTTCTGAGATAGTTTTTTTAATATTCTTTTTTGTTAAAATAAACACGGTTTCTGTCATTAGTCCAATTAGCTAAGCTATCACAATTATTCTGAGGTTTTCTTGACATATTTACGCAAATATTACATTTCAGCAACTGACAAAAAAAAGTATTTACTGCAAAATCTTTGATCACTTTAAAGTCTTTAAGTCTTGAGTGTTATGTGAATATTGAAAGGAATGCAGAGGATTTCCCAAACCTTGTGTTGCAGTCACTGCTGTTGCAGGCAGTGTGTGTATTTCATATCACAAGCTGTAAATGTCTTGTTTTCTGGCAACTAATGGTTTCCAATTTTCACTTTATACAGTTAAACTTTACTTTTGCATGTTTCCATATCCAATTGCTTTGTTTCCAAGGCTCGCAGGCAATTCTGAAAAGTTGTTAAATGTGTAGCTTTATGCAGATTGATGTTAACTGTGCCACATTGTTTTAAAAACGATGCCCTTTCTAGAATAGATCTTTAGGCTTATCACATGTAAGAATAAAATGCTTTTTTAATATTTATAATTTGCCCATGTTTATAACTGAAGATGTTGTAAACCACAATAAATGCTACTTTTAAATTTTCAATTCAAATCCCTGGTGCTGCATGGTTTGTAATTATTGACAATAATTTCTTGACGCAATCACACTATTAAAGCCTATGATGACGGCAAACCCTATTGTTTAATCAGATCTGTTCAAGATGGAGCCCAGACAGTTAGTTTAAAAAAAAAAAAAGACTGGATAGTTCAAAGAGGAATAATTGCCCTAATTTTTTTCAACAAACCAATAACCACAATATTGAAAGGTGTTTTGTTATCAATAATTTATAAAGATAATAAAATCTTTATTGTCATCAGCTGACCTCCAGCCTCTCATTTATATTCTATACGGGCGGGGTTTGTTTGAAGGGGCCGTTCTTGATGTCCAATTGACAGGCAATATCAACCAATGAGACAATGTACTAGACCAATTCGACAAGGGCGCCTCACTAAGGGAGCCAATCAACGTCGAGAGGAGGCGGGACGTGCATACGACGCCGCTTGCTGCCGGGGAAACGGAAAACTGTCGGTGAACGGAATTGTGCCGGTGGACTAGAAACTCCCGCCATTTCGACAAGGAATTAACCTTTTGATTGATCCTGATTACTTTTTCGTAACACCTTCTCACGCTGTTATATCATTGTAACAAGTTCCGGCATTACGAACATGCAGCGAATACAATTGATTGAACGAAAACAGGCCTAGTTTGCAAAGACTTGGGATTGTACAGCGCGCCAGACCTCCCGCTGTACTGCGCGCTGGCTGTTGCCGCGAGTTTGATTTCGGTGTGGTTTGCGTCCTTTCTTGTTCATCTGGAAGAGCTCAAAGTTTATCAACTATACAAAGAGAAAGTCTAGCAACCCATTTAATACTATTGAATAAAACACAGCGTGAAACCAGCATGACAACGTTACTGGAAGAGAGAAAGGGGATGCGATGAGGCGGGTGGCAAGAAGCGCACTGTTATTGTTTTGCAACGAGATAGCAATCCAGCATACCAGCTAATCAGCTAGCTGCTACACGTTGAGTGCCGGGCCTGCCGGCGGTAACGTGAGACGTGCTAAGATAATCCGGAACAATTGTATTCATGCTAAGGACATATTATTGTATATTATTGCACTAGTTTGTCGCTAGACGTTTGCTTTTTATCGTTGGCACCTGTGCCATCTGTGGATTTAAAATGGCACCGCTTTTAGGCCGGAAACCTTACCCACTGGCTAAGCCGCTAGCTGAGCCACCAGGCCCGGGAGAAGAGGTCTACATCATCGAGCACACCAAGGAGGCCTTCAGGAACAAAGAGTATCCTTGAACATGATGCTGATGCTAAATCTCGGCTTGTAGAGCCAGCCGGCATGCTGTATACTGTTTTTATGTACCTGTATTAATCGATGTTCATACAGTCACGTGCACTGGGATTGTGAGGATGGCTAATGCAACGTTACATATTTTTATGTTACCTGACATTTTCTCTTATTTACTGTTACTCCATATGTACACAGTTTACAGAGTATGACAAGCTTGTTAGCTTGCTAATGTTTCGCTTAGCTAAACAGCTCACTCTAGCTAGCTAGCAATTCACTTAACTGGATTTTGTGAAGATAACTACTACAGTTTCCATATTTAACTTAATGTGTATAGTTTTCAAAAGATATCCTTTCACTTTCAGCTTTTAATGACCCTGCTGTCAGTTATGGTAGCAGGGTAAGTTAGCATGTTGCTAATGCTGGGTATCTCATTATGTCACAATAGCCCGTCGTCTGAGTGAAGACGTTGCTCGGGTGGTTAGTTAGCAGTTAACGCTAGCACGCAAGCCTCTGTGGGGTTAGCTAGCCTTAGCTACCGGTACCATTTGTGTTTTAAAGTTTGCCAAGACAGGAATACAGTTGTATCAAGAGGGTTTACTGAAACCTCTCAGCAGTTTTGGGTAGAAAAGTTTGGTCATGGTCTCATGGCTGTGTCACTTTCTCACTTGTTCTAATGTGTAAATGAAAACTTTAAACGTCAGCAGACCTCCCTCCATAACTGAGCTACAGAGCGAAACTAAATGTGACAGCTCAAAGTGACACACGCAGTACAAAAAGTGTGCTTTAGATCTTCATAAGGCTAACAAACTATTATTAATGATTGTAAATCTGGATTTTTTTAGTGACATAGTTTTTTTTCACTTCTCCGAACTGTTTGTATCCAGCTTAACATCAATCTGTCATCACTACTGTAAGAATGTGAAACACAGGCCTCACATTTACCTCTCCACGCTATCACATCTTCAGTAATGCCGAGAATTTGCCTGAAAAAGGTTGTTTACTTTATTGTTGGGGTTTTTCCAATGTGTTTTTTTTTTGAGGTAGCAAAGTCAAACTTCTTGTTCCTGTCAACTCTTCAAGTGTGTTTACTTTCATACTGGACTTCCACCCATCGTGGGTAATCAGCTCCTTCCCAGCCCCCTGAACCTGCATGTCCCTGCCCCAGCCTACTTTTGAATAACTAAAATCAGTTATACTTGTTAGGTTCAGGACCTTGGCATGTATATCTCACTTGTAAATAGAAAGCAAATGGCTTAGCAAGGAAGAATTTTTTATGGATGAATGTTGTAATTTCCTTGACACAATGTTAACAGAGAATATGAGGCACGCTTGCAGAAGTATAATGAGCGCATCTGGACATGCAAGAGCACTGGAAGCAACCAGCTCACACATAAAGAAGCATGGGAGGAGGAACAAGAAGTCACCGAACTGTAAGTATTGCATCCATTGTTTGCGTGTGCATGTTCACGGTTTAAGCCAACTAATGAAACGTGAGCAACTGGACTTGACTCAGTCCTCGGCCCATTCAGATTTTTTTTTTTTAAATAGGCTATGGTCTGTATACACCACTAGATGCACTTGTCCAAATATTCAGATTAGCAGAAGCTCAGTTGTATAAGGAAAGGGCTATACTCTCACAGTGAAGGTCACAAGGCTTGCTGCTTTGCTGTGATTGGATATATCTGGTGCTCCTCCTCTCTTTCTATTTAGAGGGTGTGTGATTGAGTCATCCTTGAATCTGCAATGGCCTGGTGAGAGTTCCCTTATCCTGATCTGCACAAGGGAAGGGCATGGCCAAATCTTTTTGAGAATGGTCAAACTGGTTTATTCTAGTCCACTTTAGTCCACCATCCAGGTGTAGGCATACTGTCTGTATATATGCTATCAACAAGAGGAAGATGTACCAGCCAGACTGAATACATGGCCCAAAGAGGTGTCACAGCAAAGACAGCGCAGTGTAGTGCTCAGATGCCTAGAGCTCAAGCCACTCAGGATCACAGGCTGTATTTAAGCTCTGTCTAATTATATCAGCCAGGAGATTTTACTCCCCCTACTGGTCACTGTCTGCCCTTTGTTGCCCTGTTATGTAATGCTTTGGTTCGCGATGCATCACAAAAGTCCAAACAATGTGAAAGATATCACGTCATGAATAGAGGTCATCACACCCTTGAACAAATTCAATTTACGTCTGCTGTTGTAATGGCTTTAGTTGCTGAGCATATTTTCAAATACAGTCAGTCAATGAAAAATGTTTTTCCCTATGCTCAAAAGTGGAACAGATTATGACACAAACTATATTATACTTATTATACTCACAGATCATTTAAACTTTTCTTGTACTAAATACAGACTATTTTCTGTGTGCAGGCTTCAGGAGGAGTATCCCCAGTGGTTTGAGAAGCCGGTTCTGGAGATGGTCCACCATAACACAGTGTCCTTAGACAAACTGGTTGAAATGGCCTGGGTTGAAATCCTCACCAAGTATGCTGTGGGTGAAGAGTGTGACTTCCTGGTCAGTTTTAAATCTTATTTTTTTCTAAACTCAGCAGTTATGTTAGCTGTTATGTAACTTTACATTGGAATCTAACTATGACTTGAGCATTTTCACCCATTGAGGTACACATTGTCACTATAAACATCATCTTTTTGGAGACTACAGAGGTAGTTTTGTACTTTGAACATGAAAGTAGCCAAATTATTGCTGACCACTTTCCAAAGCATTTAAAAGAAGTAAGATTTAATGTTCCGCCTCCTAGGCAGTGTTTGGTTTTAGTTCCTTTAAGAGGTATGATTGCAATCACAGCATAAAAAATAATTCATTTCAATGACGCCTATCTAATGTGACTCAGCAATAATGAAAAAGTCACATGACTGTCACACCTGTGGATTGCTTGTGGTGTGACAGCAAAAAAAACAACCACAGGATTTTATGATGAAAACATGTGATTTTTAGCATGATTTTAACAGCCAAACCACCAACTAAATTGCCAATGTATTGCTTTTTTCACCTTGAACTGAACAACTACAAAAGTACTGTTAATTAAAAACTTCCTCCTGATGTATCCTCAGATGTTCACAGCTGTTTTTTCACTTCAGGTTGGGAAGGAAAAAAGTTTGCCAGTGAGGGTGGTGAAAATACATCCCCTAGAAAACCCTGAGGGCGAGACAGCCGAGAAGAAGCTTGAAGGTGCCTGTGACTCTCCATCCAGTGACAAGGAGAACACAAGTCAAGAGAACCAGAGGAAGGATCCTCCTCCCCGAGAGGAGGAGAACAGGAGGGAGAGCCTCAGTAAGAACAAATGAGTGCACAAACAAAGTGTTATAAAAAGTGCTCCTGAATCACTGTCAATATGCCGTGTTTTTTAACCACTGTACAGCTGGTTGTATATTTGATTAAACGGGCCTATTATAGCCAGTTTAGCATGATAAAACCTTTAATTTTTCGTGTTTCTGCCAGTTCAAATGCAGTTTTAATAACTTTTTCTGTATGTTAGGAAAACTGATTTTGTCTCACTTCCTATCAGGTGACAGAGCACGCCGTTCACCAAGGAAACTTCCCACTGCCATGAAAGAAGAGAAGAAGAAGTGGGTGATGCCTAAATTCCTTCCTCATAAGTATGACGTGAAGCTCATCAGTGAGGATAAGGTTTGTATTTGAAGAAGTCTTTATCAGCTTCTTTCAACCTATGACAGTGTTTTACTCTTCTTTGAATAATTGTGCTACAAATGAGGATTTTTGACGCCTTTGTCCGTAACTGATCTGTTAAACTCCACCTATGGTTTATAATCTTTGAAGTCCACACAGGATTCAGTTTTGAGAGAAATTCTTCAATTTCAATCAACTTAATCTTCCCCTCTGACTTCATTCATAGGTAATCTGTGATGTGCCAGCAGACAGTCTTTTCAGAACAGAGCGCCCTCCAACCAAGGAGATTATGCGTTACTTCATTAGGCACTATGCTCTGAGACTGGGCATGGGAGAGAGTGCCCCCTGGGTGGTTGAAGATGAACTGGTGAAAAAGTTTAACCTGCCCAGCAAATTCAGTGACTTTCTTCTAGACCCACACAAGGTATGTGCTCTTGTTTTTGCATGTTACCAGATTAAAAATGTTGGCTCTTTCTTGGCTCACACTCTTTTGATTTTCTGCAGTTTTTGGCAGAGAACCCCTCTGCGAAGCGTAAGAGCTTGACATCTCCTGAGGGCAAACCTAGCAAGAAGCTCAAGACCTCTGAAACACCAGGAGAAGATTCAGGAAATGAGAAGGGAGAAAAGAAAAAGAAAAAGAAGAAAGATGCTTTAGGCATGCCTCTTAGTCCAACTATTTGGGGCCACATGCAGGTTAGCTGGCTTATATCCACATTATTGTCTTAGTTAAGATATTTACTCTACTCTTGCTTAATAGACTTATGTTTTCTGTATTACAGAAAATTAAAATGAATGGCTCCCCTCTCAAGGTAAAGAACTCTGGAACTCCAAAGAAGGGAGAAGGCAAAGGCTCAGCCCCCTCCACTCCAAAATCCGGGAGAAAGTCTGGGGAGAAGAAAGAAGGAAAGAAGAATGGAAAGAGCGGCGATAAGAAGCTCAACGTCCTCAAAGCTTCTAAAAAGGAAGGTAAAGCTGGTGCTAAGACTCCAAAGATGAAGCAGATGACCCTGCTGCAACTGGCTAAGAGCACCCCTGCTGGGAGTCCAAAGAAGAGAGCGCGAAGTACTGGAATGGGTACGCCTAAACTGGGAAAGCCCCTGCACCCTATGGCTCTCCACATCCTGCGTTACTATAAGGAGAACAAGGACAAGGAAGACAAAAAGAGCTCCCTGTCCTCCCTCATCTCTAAGGCTGCAAAGACCTTGACCTCAGATGATCGGGGTCGGCTACCAGAGGACCTGAGGGAGCTGGTGCAGAAACGCTGGGAGCTACTGGAGCAAAAGAAACGATGGGCAGCCATGAGTGAAGAGGAAAGGCAGGAAGAGATGAAGAGAAAGCGCAAGGAGCTCCAGGAGAAACTGCGAGAAAAGGCCAAGGAGAGGCGTGAGAAGGAAATGCTTGTCCGCCGCGAACAATCACGCAGGTATGAGGACCAGGAGATCGAAGGGGGCAAGAACCTGCCAACGTTCAAGCTCGTAGACATGCCTGAGGGGTTGCCCAACACATTGTTTGGTGATGTGGCCATGGTTGTGGACTTTCTTCATTGCTATGCAGGGCTGCTGATGCCCGATGACCAGTATCCTATTACATCAGTGGCTCTGATGGAAGCTCTGGCTGGGGAAAGGTCCGGCTTCCTCTACCTGAACCGAGTGCTGGTGGTGCTGCTTCAGACGCTGCTGCAGGACGAGCTGGCAGAAGGCTACAGTGAGCTGGACATGCCTTTATCTGAGATTCCTCTCACCATGCACTCAGTGTCGGAGCTGGCACGATTGTGTTTACGGCCATGCGACACTCACGGTGAGGAAAGCGGCCAGGGCTCAGAGGACTCGGGGGGTTTGGGGGGCTTTGACGACGTGGTGACAAGTGAGTTCTTGGAAAAGCTTGAGACAGCCGAGGTGTTTGAGCTGAGCCCTGAGGAGAAAGTCAACCTGCTGGTTGCACTGTGCCACCGCATACTTATGACATACTCGGTAGAAGACCACGTTGATTCCAAGCAGCAGCGGTCGGCTGAGCTGTGGAAGGAGCGTCTGGCAATGCTGAAAGAGGTCAACGTCCGCAAGAAGGCTGAGAGGAAAAAGCAAAAGGAAATGGAGAGCAAAGGTAGAGAGATCATGATAAAGTTCTGTCTGCACTTTTCAATGTAGCAGTGAGTGAAATAAGGAGATGTGAGACTATATTCCTCTTTGCGTGCTCATTTTAACTGTATTGAAAATACTCAAAAAAATAATTACAATTTCTTAAGTTCTTTTTGTAAATTCCAACCTGTGAATGTAAAAACTAGTTATAACAGCATATTGTTTTTTTTCTGTGGTCAAAGGTGAGAAAAAGAAAGAGAGCAGTGGTAAGAAGGAGAGCAAGAAAGAAGTAAAGGTTGAGCCAGAACCGGAGCCAGAAGACATGATCAGCTCAGTGAAGAGCCGGCGGCTGATGGCCATGCAGGCCAAGAAGGAGAAGGAGGAAATGGACAGACAGAACAAAGGTAAGATCTGGAGCAACTGAGAAAATGAAACTTTAAGATGGTTTACTATCAAACTTTATTGCACATGCACCACAGTGTGACACATCTATATAGACTTTGCTCTGTCAGTAGTTCCTCCACCACTAAGCTTTTGTATTAATGCATATCAGTTAGATAAAAAATTTGTTAATTATAAATTACTTAACTTTTATGAAGGGATACAATGATTAGTCAAACAATCAGTCACAAGAAAACAAATAGCCAAATACATTGACAAATGACTAATTTCTGTCATTTTTAGATAAAAACATGTTAAATAAAATTGTCAAAATTTGCTGTTTTTCAGCATCTTAAATGTAAGATTCTTTGTCAGTTGCGATAGTAAATTAAGAGACTTCAGGTTTTGAACTGTTGATTGGACAAAGGAAGTTATATTATCTGGAATATTTTAATGCATTTTCCACGATTTGTTTTTTGATATTTATAGACAAACTGATTAATCACGAAAGAATTTGCAGATTAATCAGTAATGAAAACAATCTTCTTTTTTTTTTTAAGTCTTTACACCTCATTTTTATCTGATATTCTGTGTTGTTCTGCCTCAGAGCGCATGGAGAAGGAGGCTGAAGAGGAGCGGATGCGTAAACAGAGGGCTGCAGCAGAAAGGGCTTTTCAGGATGCCATAAACAAAGCCCGACTTGTCATGCGAAGGACCCCTCTGGGCACCGACAGAAATCATAACAGGTCAGCGCTCTACTTAAACATTGAAAAATTAATGTGCAGTCTAAGAATAACCGAAGTTAATTATAACCGTGGTTTGCCTGATATTTTCTTTGTTCAGATACTGGCTTTTCTCTGACGTGGTTCCTGGTCTGTACATCGAAAAGGGCTGGGTGCATGAAAGCATTGACTACAGCTTCACCCCTCCACCTGAGGAGAAGCCAGCTGAGGAGAAACCAGCTGAGCCTGAGGTAGAGGAGGAAGAGGACGGTGGGTCGGCCATTACTAATGATGCACAAGGTACATAACCCAAAGTATAAGTTATCTTCAACAAAACATTTGTGTTTATGTAAAACAAGAATATTAACTGTAATTTAAACCATCTTACAGTTGATACTACATCACTTACTTATTAATTAATTACTGTTCATGTTGTAGGAGCTGAGAAGGATGATGGCAGCATAGATGGTGCTATTAGTGAGGGAGCCCAGCAGGGAGCAGCAGCAGCAGTAGACGTCTGTATAGAAACTACTGTTCCCAAGCAGGGCCAGAACCTGTGGTGAGACCTTTGCTCAAGTCCTCTGTTTTCATTTCATTCATTTTACACTTTTTCTTTTTTACACAATCAATCATTAATACCAATTTTTCTTCCTCTTCATGCAGGTTCATATGTGACAGCCCGGCTGAGCTGGAGGAACTGGTGGAAAGTCTTCATCCTCAGGGAGTTCGAGAGAGTGAACTGAAGGCAAAGATACAAAGCAGGTGCTTGTACTCTCATAATGAGAGATTAATATGTCACCATCCAGTCCTACTGTGTTGCTACAGCATTGCCTGTGTTCACTGAGATCTATTAAAATGCTCCAACAGGTGTCTTAGATATACTTTTATTCTGACATTAGCCTTTATTTTGACACTAGCCTTTGTTTTCCTGGACCATACAGCAACAGCAAACCTTAAGGTTATGAAGAAGTTCAGAATAAAATACAGTTCAATAGGGTATCTACCAAAATGTGTCCAATGAACACACACTGAATTGCTATGAGTGACAAGAGAGCTGCTCAAGGCAGCAGCAGTAGTGATGGAGTGAATATGAAGCTGAACACAAAGCTGTGCATCTCACTGTTTCAGATACCAGGATGTTGTCCACTCCATCCATCTGACACGGAAGAGCAAACCAGCCCTCAGGACCTGCGATGGCTACACAGAGCTGCTCAACTACCTGCGCAGTGACATCCAGGAGATAGCCTCACGGCTCCAGAAGGGAGGTCTGGGTTATCTGGATGAAAACGTCGACATTGAAGATCAGGTGATTAGTTCATCTTACTATATACAATTTTAGTATGCCTAAAATTTCAACCCCTGACTGAACAAGTGGTGGTTTCTTTTTGTTTGGTTGCATGATTGTACAACCTTCTGTCAGCACCTGAAATATTAATTTTTGTGAGTCTGTAGGCAACAAACTTTAGTTAAGTTTATTTGCAAAGTAATTTCAAGATTTAACTGTTTCACCTGTGTAGACATTGATGATCTTCATGTGCTAGTGATTTTCATACCTGCAGTTTGCTTGCTTTGTGCACAAAAACGTATTTGTAATTCATATGTTTTCCTGTTTCATACTTTGTTCACAGTTGAAAGACATGGAGAGCTTGAAAGACTTTGGCGAGTGCATCATCACCATTCAGGCCTGTGTAATCAAAAAGTTCCTGCAGGGCTTTATGGCTCCCAAACAGAAGAAGAAGAAAAAGGTTGGAGGGGAAGAAAGCAGCAAAGCTGAAGAAGTGGATGAGGAGAAAAGACTGGCAGAGGAAGCGAGGGTAAGAGAACAGAGTTGCAGTGTTTTAATTATGTCACTCACAGGTAACAGTTTCATGCCTGAGTTTTAGTTTCTTTATGGAAACAAGCTTAAGATTATTTTTTTAAATAACCGCTACCACTGTCTGCCTTTTATATAAGGTTCTGCTGAGTTTCAACAAGTCTTGGCTTTACCTTTCAGGTAGCGACAGCTGTGGAAAAGTGGAAAACTGCTATCCGAGAGGCCCAGACCTTTTCCCGCATGCACGTCCTGCTGGGAATGTTGGACGCCTGCATCAAGTGGGACATGTCTGCTGAGAACGCTCGCTGCAAAGTCTGTCGCAGGAAAGGTGAGGACTGTCTTCAGTGCTGCCTCACTTGTTTGGCTTCAAAGATAGAAATTAGCTTGAAATGGAATCAGAGCATCATCACTTTACAGACAGTAAAACACTTGTTGTAGACTTTCAGTACAACAGTCCATCCTTCCTGCAAGTTGTGCTTAGTTGTTGAGTTGCAACACAATGGTCTCCTGCTCCTTGTCTAGAGCTCGGGCAGAGCGAGTCTGTGCTGATGGTGAAGGAGTCTTAGCCCAGATCCAAACAGAGTGGCAGCAAAAGGCTCAGAGCAGAACATACTAGTAGTGTCAGGCAGGTCTAGATACAGAGGTGGCAGCTCCGCAAGCCAACAGGTGAACCTGTAGTGTGAAGATAAGATGGCTTTACAGATACACAGGGAAAAATTTCAAGAAGGTTTTGTGCCTTTAAGGCGGAGAAGACCAGAAAAAAGTGAAATAGGAAGAGCAAAAGTAAAGGCATACTGAAGGAAATTGATTGAAACACAGCTCAGTTTCGTGTTCTTATTGATCTCTTCTAGGTGATGATGAGAAACTCATCCTCTGTGATGAATGCAACAAGGCCTTCCACCTGTTCTGTCTGCGACCGGCATTGTACCGCATTCCTGTTGGAGAGTGGCTGTGCCCGGCCTGCCAGCCCACTATGGCCAGACGTGGCTCCCGCTCAAGGTAAGCTGATCTGTCTGTGATACACTGATCCGCTTGTCTCTGTTCTCCATTTTTTATTTTAACTAGTTTCCTCTGTTGGATGTTTAGAGGTAGCATTTCATTTGTATACAGTTACATTTTTGTCTTGAGCTCTTCCATTTTGACAACTACAAGAACATGTGGATTATTATTATATTTATTATTATTATTAAAAATGAAGCTGGATCAGTTACCTTTACATGTTATCTGTGCAGATTTGCATGTGCTTATGTGTCTTTTACCCCATTGACTTCATTCTTAAAGCTGTGCATTCCTCCAGCTCCATAATGTACATTAAAGGAAAACTGCAGGGCCTCTAGTATTAATGAGACTCTGACTTAGTGTTTGACAGTAATATGAACCTATTGTTGCTTTTATTATATTCATGTTGTCATTTTTGGTTGTTAACTTCTTCATTGCAGGAACTACAATCAGGACACAGATGAAGAAGAGGATGAGGAGGAGTCTGAAGAGGAGGATTCTGAGGAAGATGAAGACGATGAGGAGGACAATGACTACAAAGTCATGGGGCACAGCTGTGAGTATCAGAAACACAAATGTAAAGTCCAGCTTTCACAGAAATGTCTCAGCAACTTGACAGCAGTCAAATATCTCAACTTTGGTCACACAACATTTAGCAGATGGCAACAAATGTGGTAATCAAATGTGTCAGTCTATAGAGGTTATTAGACATTTTATTCATATACAGACTCAACACAATAGATTTTTGTATTAAAACTTTGGCACTAAACAGAAGGGAAGTCACATATTTGAACACCTGAGCTGATTCTGGAAAAAAGGGGGTCTTAATTGCTGTAGGCTGGGAATGAGAGGAATGCTGACGGGGAATTTTTGTCCCTGTCGTGTCCCTGTTTCTATTGTCTGTGTGACTGGACCTCTGCTTTGAAGCCATGTCTCACTCTGGCTTCACTTAAAGTATGTGGCAGGATGATCCCCTGTCAGTTCAAGCGCACATGTCAACGACTAAGAAAGTTTTATGCATCAGTGCTGAATAGTTGAAGAGAGGATCCCACTGCACCCAGAGCAGTGTTTGTCTTTTTTCTAATGTGTGTCTGGATCTTCTTCAAATTAAAATGAGAGTAAAATGAACAATTGAGCACAAGTCTCCATTCATGGGAGTCACTGGGTCTTATTCCTATGATAACCGCTCTCATGGCATACAGTGAAGCTTTCAGTCAGTAGACAGATTTTAGTAGAGTAGGAATAAGTGATGAAATGTCACTTTTAAACAGTTATCCTTCATTTGCATGTTCTGTGATGTGAAAAATGAACAGTCTAACTTTACAGATGGTGGTTAAATACCCAGATGTGTTTACCTTTACCCAATTTTTTTATTCTCAGTGAGACCAAGGAAGAAGAATAAAAGGTCCTCGTCTCGGCAGAAAAGTTCGAAAAGTAAACCCAAGAAGCCATCGTCTTCAAGTAGTCAAAACAGCAAACAGAGGACGGGCCCGAACAGCCCTGCAGACATTGATGAACTGGTAAGAAAACACAAGGAAGCATAATGAGAATACCTCTTTCTTCTTCAGAAAATTGAACTGTATGCAGGGAATTTGTCAAGGCAGGAGTTATTAATTCTGAAAACTTAGTCTAGTGAGCTACACGGAATAAATCAGTTTTTATGTCATTGTTTCACGCTTATTGTTCTGATGTGTGTGTGGTTTCTGCAGGTGCGACAGAGTTCCCAATCAGGAGTGCGCAGGCAGGCGCTGGAGCTGGAGAGGTGTGAGGAAATCCTCAAGAAACTGTTGAAGTTCCGCTACAGCTGGCCTTTCAGGTGAGTAAAGAGCATAATCTGCATGTATGAGTGTACAGTCAGCTTTATTAGGCTCCGTGGAGCAGCAACAGCCATCACACAGGATTTAGAGAGGCTGACGTCAGCTGCAAACCCTCTGCATACTTTACACTTTGTCCGCTCCACTGAAGGCAATAAAGTCATATTCATGAGTTGTTAAAAGGTTGTCAGTGTCAAGTGTTGCCTTAATTGAAGACAGAAAAGTCGCTTACGTTTCCAGTTTTCACACCACCTGTGCAGAGTTTCTCAGACAACACTTTCTGAAGTCTGCACTGCTTCCCTGATGAGCTGTAACAGTTAACATCCTTCAGTTTGTACACAGATGAGGTTTTATTTATTTTTGAACTTATCGAGCAAATCAGGTTGCATTAGTCAAAGTACATAAATATTTTCTACCAACCTAATGACTTTAGAGTTCATAAATTCTTATGATCCTTAAAGGGCATTCATTTGTATTTTGCATGTTTTTATATAGAAATGACTGGTACTTGAAGTTTTGCAATGGTTTCAGTAGATAATAATCCTTTGGGGCAACTACAACTGATAGACAGCGGATCTCTAGAGGGATAGACCTTTTTGTTCAAGAGTAAAATTCTTTCTGTTGAACTGGAAACAGTCTTACTTGAGGAATATTGTCACTTTGAAATTCCTGCAAGACTTCAAACAAGTCTCAAAGGATTGCAGGCTTAACAAAAAAGATTTTAGTCAAACAAAAAGGCTTATCGTTGTATAGATCTGTTAGGTAATGCCGTCAGACATTTAGATAACAGCAGCAACCAGTGATTAGCAAAAAATCAGCTTTATTGAACATAATAAACACAGTCACAGTTGCCCCAAAGAGTACATTCACTTTGCTGCACTTATACCTGAAGCATTAACAAAACCTCAGGTAAGAAACAGTCGTATGCAAACCAAAACCTGCAGAAAATAGCTCAGGTTCGAAATACCAGAATCTCCCTTTAGTCCATAGTGTGATGTGGCCCTCACCTCATGCTCTGCTCCTCTTACAGGGAGCCTGTGTCCTCAGAGGAGGCAGAGGATTACCTGGACATCATCTCTCAGCCCATGGATTTCCAGACGATGCTGGGAAAGTTCAGCCAGGGCTCTTATCGTCACGCCCAGGACTTCATGGAAGACATTAAACTCGTCTTTTCCAACGCAGAGGAGTACAACCAGCAGGGCAGCACCGTACTCTCCTGCATGGTTAAGACGGAGCAGACGTTCACCGAGCTGCTCCAAAAGCTGCTGCCTGGCCTCAGCTACCTCCGCCGGCGCTCCCGCAAACGCGTCAGCCAAGCCCCTGCAACATCTGAGGAAGATGAAGAGGAGGAAGAGGAGGAGGAGGAGGAGGAGGACGAAGAGCAGGAAGAGGAAGAGGAACCGAAAAAGAAGATGCAGAACGGCAAATCAAACAGGAAGAAAGCCAGAAACAGTCGACGACAGAGAGATGAGGAGAGTGAGAGCGAGGAGGACGATGAAGAGGAGGAGGAGGAGGAGGAAGATGATGAAGATGATGATGATAATAATGGCAGGAGAAGAAGTAAGCGGACCTCTGCCACCTCAGGCAAGAAGGATTACAGGGAGCAGGACAGCGATGGAGAACAGGAAACACGGAGAACTCGTCCGCGGGGGGGCCGGGGTGACGCAGGGGGGGCAAGCAGCGACGAGGACAGGTCCAGCCAGCAGCGACATTCCAAGAGGCAGAAACGCTCATGAAGTCCAGGGGTCTTTTTGATCTTCGTTGTCTCTCTTTGCTTTAAAAATTTCTGTCCTGCTCTTCAAATGATCAAGAGCCCTCCTCCTCCTCCTCCTCCTCCTCCTCCTACTCCTACTCCTACAACCAGCGGGACTAAATTCTCAGAAGGACTTTTTTGTGTTATTGACTTTCTGTTCATATTTTGAAAAACAAAAAGAAAACTGATTTATATTTGTAACATGTTTAATATTAGTGACGCTTTTTTTCCAACCAAGAAAAACATGACCTTCGAGATAACAGAGAGGTCCTTATAGCTCTTAAGACTCCTTGATTTAAATTTAAGTTCCAAGTTGAAAACCTCTCTCTATCACACACATACACACAAATACACACACATACACGTAATTTGACTCAATGTTGTCCTGTGATTTGTTTTTTACATTTGCGCTCCCTAAACACCAGTACAATGTAATAATCAGAGGTCTGTTGTCATTTGTGACACACATACTACGGCCTTCACTTTACTGGGGTGTTGTTGTTTTTTTTCCAGATCAGTAAATCTAGCTGGAAAATGTTTGTCCCTCTCACATCTGTCACACGTCAATGTGTTTTCACTGACTGCAAATTGTAAAAGAGATGGTGTCCGTGTAGCTTAAACCCAGTAGGAAGCCTTTCTTTGCTTAAAAACATTGCTGATGGCTAATATCAGTGTCCCTATCTCTCTTACTACCAAGCATCTTGACACCAAGATAATCTTTGGTCAAATGCAAGTCTTTAGATATACATAATAGATTTTTACTAGTTGTACTAGTCGTAGTATTTTTTTGTTTTGTTTTGTTTTTCCCAGCCCAGGTTCAGCTGGGTTGAGACCGCAGATCACACATGTAGTCACATCAGTTTAGTGATAAAACATGACTTTTATCTCAGCTCTTGGTGCCAAGATGTCTTTTTTAAAAAAAAAATTCTCCTTCTTGGCGTGTAGAGCTGACCAGCCTTTCCTCCTCTGTAGTGCCCTGCCACTTTAAAAGAACCGGTACCTCAATGCTCCGCCATGTTTGCACTCCTTCTGTGTAAAGTGCACCTATTATGCCAGCAGCTGCAGGACCATACTTTATTGAAAATTATGTGCATAAACATTTGTAAACAGTGTTTAAAACAACAAATGTGACATTTGGTAAGAAAATGGGCATTTTTTGAATATTTGATATTTTTTGCACATTTTATTTGGTATTGTAAATGATTTGTTAGATGATCTGAATCACATCCAATAAACGGCAAAAGGTTTAACCAGGGCTCTCCTAGTCAATGTAGAGAAACATGCCAGAGTTAACTGCTACTGTCACAGCAGAAACAGTCACTTGATGGATTTAGTGCCACAAACGTGGGAGAAACGGGGCAAATGAAGGTTTCCCCTGCATGTCCTGGCTCAGCCACCAGGTGGTGCTCTACTCCTGCACTTTGAACACTTATGTCCCAGCAGTTTTTTTTTTTCTAAGTAACTCATTGTCAGTGCTGTTAGTTGGGCCGGTGCAGCACCTGACTCCCACTGTTTGTGCGCTTACTGGTCATCAAAGGACGGGAAGCTTCTTACTGCTGGTGGATTTTGGCTCTTCAACTTGTTTTGTAATAACTTCTGCACACCAGACGGGAAAACTGCTGCAGCAAATTGATCTAATTTTCAGACAACACCTCCTAAGTGGAAATCTTTTGAATGTGCAGAAGTTCCTGCAGTTCGTGGCGAGGTTGCCAGCATTGTATATGTATATGTGTACATATATACTGAAAAGGCAGTGGTTGGTTTTTCCCTCTTCTGTCTGTATTTGTGCTGTGCTGTTCTCCTGTGTTTCTCTAGTGCTGTTATCAAGACTTTACCGATTTTATTTGGCCACTGATTGTCGTTCCAACCCCTTTTATTATTTTTTTGTTTGAATTCGGCTTCCTTACATGATTAACAGTTGTTGAAATCACTGTTATAATTGTTTGACATTTCAAAGAGCAAACAAAAAAGGTGACTGCCCTTCTCAACTTGAGACCTGACTGTAAATGCTTTCTTTGTTCTTGGAGGAACTGCAAAAGTCTTTTACACTTCCTTTTTTTATATATATATTTATAGTCTCTAAAGCTGGGTTTGGATGGGTTCGGAGGATTCACATGTAAAGAATTTCCAATAAAGGCTATGGACGAAGACTGTAGTTTTCCCTGTTTTTATTTGTGCTGAGCTGATGAGCGTCCCCGGGTCAGACAGACACACATCACTGCCATCTGTAAACCCTTGTGATAAGACAATGAAAGGGGAGGAAAATGGGTTAGCCATGACAGACTAATGTCCAATTTTCCCTTTTTTAAAATAAAATATCAAACTGTTTTCTTACTCTCTCGTGTGGACTCTTTTATCACAAACACCTGCATCTTCAAGGAGAAGCCAAGTTTGCTACAAATATGGAGTGCTGAAGCCAGAGCTGACATTACGGAGGATAAATAGTATCATTATTCACAGAGAGATGAGCTACTTTGTCTCAAACGTTTCCAAGAAAACATTTAGTGGGAAAGGTGAAACTGATGATGGTTGAGTTGGATGTTAACTATGCAATTCACGCTCTGTGCAAGTCCAAGTTTACTTTATGCTAAGCTGCAGGGTGCAAGGCTGTCATTATTTCTATAGGCGAAATGGAAACAAAGACCCTCTGACGTTTACTCAGGTAAAATGAGGCAACAGTGATTCCTACCAACTGGAAAATGCAGAAAACCAAGATGAGAAGTTTGTCCGCGATGTACAGAGGAAAGAGTGCAGGAAGGAAAGCAGGATCTTATGAAACGATCTATCTGCTGAGGTGCTGACAGCCTCTGAGCCGTCTGTAACTTGGCAACAGGTGTAGAGGCTAAGACGGATCAGAGTAAAGGTCAGAGATGTGAAAAGTCAGTGGAAACGTAGCACTTGATTAGCGACAGTTCAAGCATGAGAGCAGCTGCATCCAAACCTACAGTGATGTTTCACTTTGCTGCGCTTAATTATCTTTTACTGCATTTATTATTATCTCCCATACAAAACAAAGGTCTGCAATTTCCTTTCGACTTTGCAGAAATCGTTACGTTTTCAGCCATGAGAGAAGAGAGAGGCTGCAAGAAGCTAATGGCAGATTGAGGACATTATGAGCTAGTTTATACACCTTTAGGCATTTTAGAAGAATCACAGCTTTCTGTCTTATTTTGTAATTTCAGAGACTTTATGCTCACTGAATTGCTGTGACAGCCAGTTTTGATGGCTGAGTGTTTTGGGAAACGGAGCCAAAACCAACTAAACATTTGTATAACAAAATGATTTCAGTGAACTTCTAATGAACCCTGAAGTGAAACACTTCACTTCTTAGAGACTAAGAGTTTTTAACTTTCAAGATTTCTTTGTAAATGTAGTTAAAATACAATACTGATATGTAAACTAAAGGTTTTGTGGACCTATCAGGGTATTTCCAAACTCATGACTTCAAGTATTGTTCATTTCTTAGGAGGTGCATCCCACGCAGGAAGGCAAACATTCATCACCCAGTTTTTACTTCCTGATTAGGGAAACCAAATGAATGTACATGGTGCCATGTTTTAAAGCTTCTAAGCTTCTAAGTATTTTTACAGGAAGCATGATGAAGAGATTCAGAGATAGTTGCGTATCGTGAAAAAAAAATATTATATGATAAGCTGTATATCTTTTAATGGTCTTTTGTGGCCATCACATTATTGTTTAAGCTATTTATCTGTGTGGTTCTGGGGTTGTAATGTCAGTCCAACACTGTTTCAGGCTGACGTATCTCATCAACTACTGAATGGATTTTCTACATTTTGTAAAAAAAAATTTATCATGAGAGGATGACCCCTCTGACTCTGGTAAAAACCTGACTTTTAGCGTGACTGATGAGGCTCACATATGGGGTTTTGGGAGAAATCTTTGACAAAAGATGGATAGTTTGGGATAAAACTTAGTACAAACTTTTTCAACATTTCCTTGTTGAGTGATTTAGTTTATGATCAATTCTTGCAGACATAATTCTTGTCTTTCCAACCTCAGCTGCCTTTAGTGCTAAAAAGCAAATGTTGCTTAAATGGCTAACGTTATACTGCTAAGAATTTGCTAATTAGCCGTGTCATTGTCAGTCATATAGTCAATCTAGCATTATTTTTAATTTCAAAGCTCAGCAAAGTAATTATTTTCTCAGCAGCCTTAAACTTTACTTTGATTTAAGCACCAATAAACATGTTAGCATGCTAACACAGGAAACTAAGAATGTTACATACTAAAAAATTAGCCCGTTAACAATATAATTGTGAGCATTCAAGGGTTGTTGTTGGCACAAAAAAATGGCAAAGTGCAAAAAGCCACTAACATGTCTATAGACTCTTAGTATTGGTTAGTGATCAAATTTCCATCCTCTTTGTTTGTGTTGTTTTTGTTTAAATGCCACATAGTGTGGTTTCTTTTTGTTTGGTCGTTTTTACAATGTGAGGACATGTGCCCTTTTATGAAGTTAAATACATAAATACACACATAGTGACTACATATCAATTACGTGGCAACTAGCTGATGAACATAATGGCGCATTTGGTAGCTAAAGAGTGAGATATTTGAACCAAAAAAACTAAAAGGACAGTAAATATTGGACACACAACTCCAAATGAATGGTGATTATGCTTTGCAACTGCTGGATGTGTAAACAAGCAAATGTTTGCTAACAGCCTTCAAAAAATCCTGTCTGAACCTGCTCTTTTTATGCCTAAACACACAAGAGATACCTGGAACAAACTCCTGTTAAACATCAGTGCTTTGCATTCAGATGGTCTTTTTTTTTTCTTTTGCACTTACAAAGAACCAAAACCTCATGACAAGGAGCCCAAAAAAACGTTGTCTCAGCCTGTGTGGGTCACACATGGTTTAAATAATACTTGTAAATAATTCACTGTGTGTAGACACTGTGTGTAATTTCTGGTAGTAGCAGATGGGTGTGGTTTGACAAAACAAGCTACTGAGCAGCACAAGGTCAATGCAGACCGCACGTCATTGATTTAATGTGTCTGGATACATTAACCTCCAGTGAATAATTTAGAATAATTATTATTAGGGTCTATGTTGCCTCTACTATTATATTACAAAGTCTGACCTAACAGGTTAAAGCAGCAGGAGCAGCAGGTGCTCTCGCTCTCGAACAAGCAAACACTGGCCGTGTGCTGAATAATCTTTGAACCCTGTACAAACTGACAGCAGTGTTTGACCGAGCCATCCACCCTGTGTATGTGTGTGTGTGTGTGTGTGTGTGTGTGTGTGTGTCTAAGAACAGAGTGGAGCAACCCACCCAGCAAATATTTACCTCAGGTCCAAGTCAGTGCAGAGGGCATCTGGCAAGGAGCGAACAAGTGTGTTTGTCACTCTAATTCCAGCAGACATGATGTTCTGCAAGTCTGTGAGTGAAAACACTGCTGTGATCACATTACAGAGCAAGTGGAGCATTTGATTATGGAGGGATTTAGTTTAACTGCTTATCAATGAATACAAATCTTTATTCATTCATCTAATGATATACAATAAAACACCAATAGTTTGACAAAATAATAAATATTTGTCTTTCTAATGTTTTCATGCAGAAACTGTTGACATCTATTTTATTTTTATCCTCTGTTATTTGTGAGGTATCTGTGGACCTCCGGGACTGCATTAGAGGGAGCTAATAGGGATTGAATGAACAATGAATGAAAGTCATTACCTTAGACTAAGGTACCACTTCCTTTAAAAACTTTACTTGGTTAAAAAAAAAAAAGAACTACCACAATAATACAAATGGTTTCTTATCAGTTTATTCCAAATTGTTCGATTTCTATCAGTTATAGATGAGTAAAGATGACAAATGAAAAGTAAAACCCAAATAAACAAGTACAGTAATGTAGTATATACAGATGTGAGACATGAAGGGGTCAATAAATGGCTTGCATGTTTGTGTAAAAATGAATGTCCAAAACGTGATGAAATCTCAGCTGACGTCCTCCTGGATGCACATCAGGTGTTCAGACACAACCATCATCAAAACATCAGATGAGGGAAAATCTTAAGGAAAAATGACGTTCATCCCTCCAGTGGCCCAGAGTTGAGTCAATGTCAAAACACAGCGAAGCCGCTCTGGAGGCTTGTGACACCAAACTGAGACATCCATCTGAACCTTCAATAGCCATCAACTTTAAAAATGACTCTAAAGATCAAATCTTTATAAATATCTTCCTACATGTCGAACAGGTCTCCAGCAGGAGATGAGGTTATACTAAGACCTACTTGCTGCATTTTTTGACACCCGTCCCACCGGTGCCGTCACACGAAATGACACAGTGAGTCAAGCTCTCCTGCTGGAGTCAGTGTTGCAGTGCATGAAGGGAGTTATGAGATGTAAGCGTAAACTGGATTTGTGTCATATCATGGCACACTTCAGAATGAGCTCAGTCAGTAGTCTATCACACCAGCAGCCGCAGGAACGCACACAGAGGAAATGAGGACAACGGGGGGAAAGAGACAGAAAAATCCTGACAGTCTGCCAGAAAAGAAAGAAAAGTAACATCATCATTCTCAGAGCATAAAGGTGACCTGAAAATTGGGTGCCAAAACCAACTTACATGACCGCAGCATGCCCTAAATTTCTTTCTCTCCCTTCTGCTTTAAGTGCAAGCACAAATGATTATTAATGCATTATTCACAAAACAGAGCCTTCTCCCCCAATTTTCTCCACTCATGTGCTTCCTCTCCCTTTGATGATATAACCAAAGTAAGAGGGGGAGAAAAGCGAGGGAGCGCAGAAACAGAGGAGTTCAGAGGATGGTTTTCCTCTTGGGAGCACAGAGCTCTCATCCCAAAGGGAATCCTGCATTTCTCTGAAACAGTCTAAATTTTCCTGAAAACCAGGCTGCAAACAGCAGTATTTTCATATCAGTCATAGATCATAGATCAACCACCCACGCACACGCATCTGTGCCAAGATACACACTGGCCTTCTTACTCCTGCTGGCTTATCATCAAACAGGTAAACGACAGGTATTTCTTGAATGTTGCCTCCAATTTTATCAATAATATTTTAATTCAAGATTTACATGAGGGCACAAATCTAAGAAATGTTAAAGGCACCTGAAAAACGAGCGGAGAGAATAACCTCAGAATCACTCAGGGATGTCTTTGAACTCAGGATCCAGATATGGCAGCAGCAACAATTGGATGAGCGCGCTGCGGGGAAGATGAAAGGCAGTCAAACTTGTAGTCGTAATAAGTGGGCTGAGGCCTTTCATGATTCATACTGAGGCTTCATCTTACCGTTCAGTCAAGCTAGTGATCCCAAATGTTGAATAGGCTTAAATATATCTGGATTCTTTGTAAAGCTTAGCAGTGGATGATAGAAAGCCAATTAACTCACTCCCACTGTTCTCAGTAGGCATGTTGAGTGATTTTTTAAAAGAAAAAAAGCCCAAAGTATGATGAGTTTCTCACATAATTCAGATACACTCTTTGGCTAATTTTGTGTTTAACAAATTTTCTTCCTTTCAAGGTATATTTTGACATTTTGGTAAACACATATTTTCACTTTCGTGATGACAGTAATATAATAACATGATACCCATCATATTTATGTGTGAAATATGGGGCTGCAGCCAGAAGAGTGTTAGCTTAGCACAAACACAGAGAGGCCAACCCAGCTAGCTACAACTAGAAATAGTCCTGCACATAATTTCTTGCTAAACATATATGCTACTTGTTGTTTTTACACTTGGTTTCAGCATGAAATAAACAAATTAGATGTAATGTGTTAACTTAATAAGTTTAAAAGGTGTTGGCCAGCAAATTTTGTTGGCTTTGGACTGAGCTAAGCTAGCCATTTCCTTCTCTTAAAGGTCTTTGTGCTAAGCCAAAGCCTGACTCTGTCCAGACACACAAGTAAGACAAAATTTTAAAAAATTAAATTTTAAGTTTTATAGGGGCTATTTGTGTTTCTGTTTCTGTATGGATAAACCCTGCGTAAGCCAGTTATAATGTGTTAATTAGGGAACTTTAGAGGTGGGTGAAAGCCATGGCTAAGCTAACTAGCTGCTGGCAGTAGCTTAATGTTTACTGGGCTACATGACAACTCCGAGCTTTTTAAAAGTCAAACCATTGCTTTAAAAATGCATTTCCATGTCTATGATAAGAATGAAAATAAAATTCAATCTGGTGTACACCGAACTGTCTCATTCCTCCCTCTGAAGATCTTAATTCTTAATCTAATAATTCAAAGGAATTCATGTAGGATAATTTCCTGTAACACCAGGTCCTGATTCCCAAAAGCTTCCTTTTCACATCCTTATTTTTTCGGCTTTCTCTTTAGCTCAGATCAATCTAAAGGTACATGATGGCCTTGGTCGTGTCACGACTCATGTTTCTCTGGAGTGTACATATGTCCAGTAAGGGGGCATGTCAGCAATAAGTAGATTAAAGTGTGTAATGGCCCAATAACCACCCCTGCACTGCTCCATCATGCACGGGTGATTCACTTAAAAATAAAAAAAAATGAGAGGGCTGCAGCTGTTGGGGCTGACTTAAGTTAAGTAAGAAACTGTGAGTGAGTGTGTACGTTTATGTAACGGCCTGTGTTAATGTGTGAGTGTGTGTGATTGTGTACTATATATGACTAAGGGAAAAGAAAAAGAAAAAAATGGAAAGAAAGGCTATACATATGAAAATACCTATTCAAATGTAGGCATTAGTGTAAATGTGTGCATTAGTACAGACCTGTGTGCACTTTATGTGTTTGCATGTATGTGTGTTTGTGTGTGTGTGTGCCAAGGTGTGCATGTGTACCAAGTGTGCATGTGTCTTAATAGGAAGCAGTCACAGGGCTGCTGACGGCTCCATAAAGGAGCCTTTGAATGGCTTGGCTCTGTAAATTCATAGCAGATGTGAGGGAAAGAATATCCACCCAGGTTGAGTGGCCCTTCACTGCAAAGGCGACAGGAGTCCAATCCAGGGGAGGCAGACGGACGGCAGACAGGAGCCAGGAGAGACACACACAAACACACTCGGGCACATGCACATGTTGGGTGAACTCCAATCAGCCATAAGGAACCTCAACACAGCACTAAACAGGAGACAGGAGTTTTCTTTGAGCCACTCTGGCTTTTAAATTGAAATAATTCCCCCTTTAATTCCTGAAAGAACAACCTTGAATTCTCTGTGTCGCTCTCTGGGCTTATTTTTCCATTCAAAGTGTGCAAGTTCAGGCCAGGTGTGTACTACAGGGATGGCCCCCACAAACTGGATCGTGCGTTCTGGTTCCCACTGGACCCACGGAGTCTGGAGCGCTGCGAGGCCAGGCTTTATGCCACCTTTCCTGGCTCTGACTGACGCCAGAGGAGGGGTGGGGAGAGACTGGCGCCTCACCGCCAATTAACATCCTCCCACACTGAGGGCACGGCCAGGTAACACATGATAGGCCCGTCTCTTTCTAGCAAAGAGCCTGGCAGACAGTCGAGTGGGGTGAGATTCATTTACTTACCCATGCGCTGGGCATCTGTTGTCGGCCCAGGACAAGAGTTTTTGTTCAAAAGATAACAGCTAATGGTGGTGTTAGCTTAGCATAGTACTGAAAGAGTGGGGAAAGAAAGGCTGGCTCTGTCCAAAGATATCGCTACAGCTGTCTGACTAAGTATGTTATATCTCTTTAAGTGACGATGACAGGAAAGAAAGTCTCTGCACCCAGGCAAGAAATAGTCTGGCCTGTAACGCCCCACGAAGCTACTTTTACTACCTGTTTCATTTTATTATTTACAGAGGGAATAAGGTTAGCTGTTCCTCCCTTTTTCTATTCTCTATTGCTAAGCTAAGCTAGCTGCTGATAGCTAGCTTCCAATTTACCGTACAGACATGAAAGTGGTATCAGTTTTCTCACTGAGCTTTTGGCCAAAAAAGTAGAAAAACACATTTCCCATAATGTTTTTCTTTTAAAAGTCACAATCATACTCATGTACAAACCATACACTGCAACTTGTTGTATTTAAAGTCAAGCTAGTTGTTGTCCTGTTTCTAGTCACTAAGCTTATATGATCAGCTGCTGACTCCAGTCTCATATATACTTTCCATGAGGTATCAATTTTCTCATCTAAATGCCAAGAAAGCTCGTAAACGTATTTCAAAATCACACTACTTTTGTAGGTGCTCAGCCAGAAGGCAAGGGGCCCTGTGTGTATGGTAAGTGTGATGACTAATTCTTACAATATTTAGAAACTGTATAAATAAAGTATAATCGGTGCACATGTAAAAATCCATGTTGCGTTTTTTGAACTTGACAAATGTGTAAAAGTTCCCTGCTCTGTGTCAGCAAACCAGCTCCAGCTTTAATTAGAGGTAGTCTGGGACATTTATCACGCAAAGGTCTGTGAGGCTCATTCACACACTTTATGCCCTCTAAAGGTAATTACAACTGATAGATGGAGGGCTTAGCTTTATTACTAGTGTTGCTATAAACAAGGTGTATGTACAATGAGCTTTTTTTAGTTTAAAGTGATGAGAGAATCCATGTGCCAGCTCATAAATGAGGCCCCAGCACTTTGTATCCGGAGGCAATTGGTAAACACAACATGAGCTCAGTCTCACTTGTAAACTGCTGCTCCGACTGTGATCACAATGCAAGAGCTGCAGCAGTGTCGGGATTCACTTTGATGAAAATATCCTGCAAAAAAAAATCTATCCAAAAAAGATCACCATCTGACAATACACAAAATCTTGACAGAAAAAAAACACAAAACAGGAAGGATGGATGCTGGAAACTGCCCTCTAGTATCACCAGTTTTGGGTGGTAAAGGTCCTTAATGTGCTCTAAGCTGGCTGAGGGGATCTTGCATGCAAGGGTGCTCCTGGAAAACCAGACTCTGGAGAGTAAGCAGATTTTTCTGTAAGCAATACGCCCTCGTCTGTGTGTGGGGGGGCAACGGGCACTTTGTCTGTGACTGAGGCTGTTCCATCTGACTGCAACTGAAAACAAACAGCGCAAGGGGAAATTTCACACCCTGAGCACCTCCTGACCGGATAAATTCCTCTATATCTCCTATCTGTATCTCCTTTTTTCTACATTTCTCTGCATTTGTTTGCCAATTTCCTTTTTTTTCTGCCATACTCTAGTCTCTCATTGTCTACTTTTGCTGTTCACTCTTCATTTCACACTCAGATGAAGCTCTGGGGTTAGACAAAACTCAGGGGTGAGTTGGTGGGGGGGTGAAAGGGGATTCGAGGGAGGAGGAGGAGGGTTGCCGGCGGGCATCCCTTTCACTTTTAATTAAAACTTCACACCCAAATAAATGTAGCTGAGTATCGCACCCACTCATATCCAGATGGCCAGATGTTTGCCTTAGCGAGGATAAATATCTAAGTGGCAGCTTTCTCTGTAAGAGAATCTGCTCCCTCTGTCGTTTCGTCGGATTAGCTGGGGTAAGGAAAACATGGGGATCGTGTTCCGTGCGTTTCCCACTCTCTGGCTGTTCAGCATAAACACTATGAGTTCTTGGCCTTCCTAACATCCGCCTCCTCAGCTCCTTCACCACTCTCCTCAGCCCCTGGGGTTCCTGCGCAGGGTTTGTTTTAGTAGCATAGCCCCAGAAGAGTGTTTGGTTGTGTTGTGTGTCACACTGGGTGAGTGTTTGATTATGTTGAGTGTTACACGGTGCGGGTGAGCATGAGCAGAAAGGCGGGGGACGCTAATCCCTCTCTGCTTTGTCCTCTGCTGCACAGCTTTAGTCTTTGCAGGACACTTCACACTGGAACTGTGGAGGAATTCATGTAGCTGCTTCTGAATGGGGGGCCTGTGGGAGGTGAGGGTCTCATAGTTATCTGCACACATGCAAAAATATAAACAAGAAATTTGAGCATGCAAGTCCAGACAGAAACGATGAATAAAACACTCATCTTGATGTGCTGTTACTGTTTTCAGCTTTATCTCTGGCTTAATCAGCATTCAAGGGCCAACATGCTCAAACTATGCTATGAACTTCCTCTTTAGTGTCAGACAAACCAAACCAACATCAAAGAACTGGCAGCAACGAAGGTCGACTGTTGTGTTGACTCATGTTGCTTGTGTTAAAGTTACATCTGATGGCCTGTTAGCACTTATTTTTATGCACCTGTTTTATGCAGGAGAAAACTCTCCAGACCAGCAGGTGGAGGTAGTCTGTTTTTATTACTTAAAAAAAAACAAAAAAAAAACTTGCAGACTAGGATTTCCACAGCATTTTCACCCACCACTTAGAATTTAAATTCTAACTGCATCTAATCAAGACTCTGTGGGATGTTGAGGGAACTCATCAATTCAGTCATCCAAAGGCAAAACAAGTACCAGAATTTTGTTTTCATATAGCGAACAGCCAGTCAGAGTGTTTTTATTCTTACAGACAAGAGCCAACAAGGTGGGATGCATCATAAAAATTAGAGGAACAGATGCGTAATGGCAGCCAGACACTGACCAATGGCTGACCTGGATTCTTATCCAATAGTTTTGAAGACTGTAGTTACCATCCATCCTGTCTGCCACCCTGTGACTCCGGCGCAGTTGAGAAATGTATTGTTTCACTCACTAAATTTGTAAAATTGAGCAGAAACAAACAGATAATCATCAGAGTGTCAAAAAAATAAACAAATTTGTGTGTATGAACACTAATTTAATAGATTTAATGCCATGACGGCTTCACACACTGCCTTCTTTCCTTTTAAATCCTTAAAAATTTCATGTCCAATCTGACAAATAATTATGAGTGATAAAACATATAGAGTCTGAGACAGGGGATTTTCAGTGAAACTTTACAGCGCACACTTTCCTAATGAGTAAGACCCGTTAAGCCCTGTTTGGCCGAGTTGTGGAAAGCAAGCTGTATCACGGAGCACCTGGCCCAGTTGGGTTCTGGTTTGGGGCTACAGGCCGGCCTCACTAATAGGCACTTGAGCCCCCCCACATCCGCCAAAGACCATGTTCCACTTAATGAGGCTCTACGCTGGGCTGTAAACAAGCCCAGATGCAACCCCAAAACACACACAGGAAATGTCTCATGACCATAACAACACAAGAATCCTGCCAGCTCATGCATGATGGGGTGTGAACAGGAAGGCTGATCCTTGCAGGTTTTCTCCCGCTCTGCTCCACAAGCGGTTATTATCCTGAGGGAAAGGGCTGCATGTGGTACTGCTGCTCCTGCTCTTGCTCTGCATGCCAAATCCTCACCAGCCGCCAAGATCATCACAGACCGCTGCCTCGCTCCTTTTCCACAGCCTACAGTTACAGTATGTACACAAACCACAGTTTATTCAGCGCTGTGTTGGACCTGGCATGTCAGCTTTGACACACCACAATAGGAACAATGTCTGCTTCGACACAAAGAGTATCTCTCATGCAACGAGGTTTTTTTATTTAACTTGTAGGGGGCTGAGACCTTGACAAAAGGTCCAGTGTTAGCTTGAGTGTGGCCCCAGCTGGTTCCCTTTACTACACAGACTGGCTAATGTACAGTGATCAGCCTGAGTCAACAGTGCTGGCCGGAAAGGAGCTTAATTGATGATAGGAAACTTTTTGGCCAAATGCATTTGAACTGCCCCTTAAATGTCCCATTGAATTTTCTGTATTTTGCTCACCAAATACAAACAAACCCTGGATAACCTCAGCAGATACACGCTGTGCAAAAGGACACATGTGAGTTAATTAACGTGTTCATTCAAAGGACGCAGGGACAGAAACCAGGAAGCAGTTTTCACTGGTGATATGATGAGGACACCCACTAACACACACACACACATACACACATGCACACACACATACACACACCAGCACCACACACACACAACCTCTACTTAATTAGCCAATTATGTCCCTCCGCACAAACCTTTGAGCTGGTTCACAAAAGGACTTTTATGCCTTTAGACAGTCTGGACGAGAAAAATCACCCCTCTGTTTGAAACTGCTACATGGGTCCCACTCACTCAGCCACTTGTCTACCAAGTGCACAGAAATAAATGGTAATTTTAAATGAATAGTTGGACATTTTGGGAAATATGCCCACTGGCTTCCTTTCTGGGATTAACGCCTGGAGCACACTAAAAGACTTTCAAAACTTGACTGATTTTAAAAAAAGGCAGGAGACTATAGACAAACTCCTGACTGATTTATAGTATTTGAATCTAAATATCGCACAAACCAAAAGGTTCTGTCAAGACACAGGACCACCCACCACACGCTTTATGATAAACAATTTCAGAGAACACTACTCTTTTAGATTGATTAAACAATTTTGGATATGACAATCAACATAAATAAAAGTGAAATGAAAAATCTGCCTCTGTTTCCTCCCACTTTACAAAAATGAAGCCAAATTTTCCTGATATAGGTGCTGCAGTCTTTTGTAGGTGACGTCATTTGGAGTCAGCATCTGCATGATGGTGACCAACGAGTTACAGCTGCCAATCACTGACTCAATCACAGGTTAAGGTTGGCTGTCAATCTGTCAATCATGATGCCACACCCCTTCCCCACTTTTTTTAGCATTAAATATCCAATTAAAGCCAAACTCTTCAGAGAAATTAGCTGCTTAACATACAGGCATTATAAGAATCACATTTGAAACAATATGAAGGGAAAACTATTTGACTTCGGCTATCTACTAATATACAGAAATGCGATTGATTATACCGCAGCCAGCCACCAGGGGGCAATTGAGATGTTTTGGCTTCATCTTTGGGGAACGGCGATGTCGCTCATCCGCTTCATCCTTATTGGCTAGCTTTAGACATGCTCGTAGGCAGATTTTAACCTTAGGACAGATCAGCTAGCTGTTTCCCTGTTTTAAGTCTTTATGCTATGCTAAGCTAACTAGCCTTTGGCTGTAGCTTCATATTTACTGTACAAGCTTCATAGAGGCATCAATACTTCAAGTCTTGGCAGGAAAACAAGCAAGTGTATTAACCAAAAGTCCATCTATTCCTTAAGGACTCATTTCTTGTAATTATTGGCTCTGTCTTTGTAGAAACTGGGAATTTCAAAGCAGGTATATTTCAAGTGATTAAAAGCAGCATCAGAACCAGCAGTGCAAAGTTTGCAGAGCGCACATCAACTGGCAACTTCATGAAACAAGACAGTCAATATGAAACACAACCAAAAAAAAAAGAGGGAAAAAAGGCAAACAAGAACAAACTTCAAAACTCCAAATCAAAGAGCGTGAAATGCAACGGAGAATAGCAGATCCTTACCGAGCCCGGGGCCGGGGTGGGAGGGAAGGGATCAGTGCGTGTGTGTGTGGGTGAGGAGGGGGAGATGGGAGGTGGGGGGGGGGTATGTGTGCCTCCTCTCTCAGAACACAGAGCC
>JAPZDV010000024.1:10532605-10570116 GCA_029814665.1 Acanthurus lineatus | reverse complement strand
GTGAGTCTTTGATGGCGGAGCGTGACATGAGCACATTTAGTATGGGGGGGGGTGCAGCAGCGGCAGCAGCAGCAGCAGCAATGTGACAGCAGACTCACTTGCCAGACGACCCAGCCCAAAATCTGCAGGGTTCTGATCCATTTTGGTACCTGCTGACAAACAGCGTGTGTTCGAATCCTGACTCGCATCAAACGCCTTGCTTTCAATGACCCGCTGACGCACTCAGACTTGTTTTAAAATAGCTAGATCCAAGAGTTGGAAGATGTAACGTTTTTCGTACCCTGATACTAAAACGTTTTCTCAGCATGTGTGCAGATTTGGGTGTCGAGTCTTGCCTGCTGTTTGAGCTGTGTGATCAGTTGATGATCCTTTAGTTATTTAAGTCTGTAGCACAAACAAAACCACAGAGGTTTAAAGATGTTCAGGAGGGCCAGAGTGGGTTTGAGGCCGAGCTCAGACTCCCACATCCTGTCCTTTTCCACTCCCTCCCTTTAGAGCGTTTCTAAAAGCAGTCCTTGCATGGGTTTGTGTTCTTTGTTGATGCTGTTTTCACGTTTTTTTTCCGTCCTTTGTAACTCCTGCTCCCTCTCTTTTTCTCCGGGGAGAGACTCTTTGGTACAAGAGATTAGAGCTGGTGCTGCCTAGCAACTGAATAAAAATGGCAGCTACAAAAGGGGCGCTCTCACTCTCCAACGTCTGACCTACATAATCCCAAGCCTCTGATCGTGCAACATAACAACATGATGAAAGGCCTGCTGTGATTTAACCCTCAAACAAATACTTGCCAACACTGACCCCTTAGCTCAAAGAGCAATCTCGCCTGCTGCAGAACACCAAAGGGTGGCTTCTGAAATCTTGACGGTGCCTAATTAGAAAGGAAGAAGAGGCCGTGAACACTATTGGAAATGAGATGAATGTATTTGAGGAGATGGCAGCAGAGTGGCAAAGGAGATTAGCAGTGATCACAGCAATGCTGTTGGCTTCAGAGAGCGCGAGCGAGCGGCGGAACCTCCCTCTGTTCGCCGATTCATCTCTCCTTCAGCCACAGGCAGACAGAGCACAGGAATGAGTACAGAGGGATGAGAAAGCTTTACTTCTCTGTCTTCTGCTTATTGATCAAAGGACGTGAAAAAAACACTGGAAAAAAAAGAAGATACAGCAAAAAAAAAAAGAAAGAAGGAAAGAAAGCTGGAAACTTTTTCTTAAAAACTCTCTCCTCCTGCAATGTGTTCTTAATACAATTTGCCCGTCCTTTGCTCCTCCTAGCACATCTTTTTATTTGCATCCATTTTTAACCTGTCTGCATCTTTGACTGATGCTTTTCTCCAAAGTTACTTATAACTAACTGCTGTCGGAGCGAGATTTTAGTCATCACAGACTGCGAGTGCATCTTTTGCAAATTAGCAATGAGGAATATTAATACAGTGAGGTGTCCAGAACGTTTTCTGTCCGTGGTGGAGGATTTTTCAATTGGGTCGAAACTCTTTGTTGTAGTTTCAATGTTAAAATATTTCACCTTTTTCTTTTTTCCTCACCTTTTCCTTCAGCTATAAAAATAGGCATCTATTTTGCATGCTTGCTCTCTATTATTTTTGAACATTCTGGTGTGGAAGCAGCCTTTTCACAAACTTTTCATTTGATCTTCTCTCTTTTAAGTGTCACAAGTTTCATCCCTGACATTTATTTGTAAGTTTCATTGTAACTCTGCTGCTGCTGTTTCTGTTTACTCTGTGCACAAAATGTTTTGCATGTCTGACAGTCCTGGAAGAAGCCTCCTTTCTCTGTTGTTCTTTTTTGTTTTAACCTCAACAAAGAGCTTTTTTTTTATCCCCTTCTTGCTGCTTATCCAGTACTTCCGGGGTCCAGGGTCTGAGAAATAGTGGTTTTGATCTAAAAATAATAAAATTATTTATTTATTTAATTAATTTAGTTAATTCAAGTTTTAATCTTGTTTGAGTCCCGTTTGATGAATATTTTATAAAGAGTTTGTTTAAATTCAAAAGGACTTTTTTTTCCATTGGTGCTCCTGTCTTTACACTTCTTTAAGGATCAAGTCTGGAAACTGAGATTGAAAATAACATCCTTCGGGTTACATCAAATGCTGCTACACCTTTGACTTTATTCATACTTACGGAAATCTCTGCAATAACAAATCAGCCGGTCTACTTTTGTTTCTAAAAGTAAGGAAAAAAACAATTTGACAAGGGTAAGAATGAACCACAACTATCAAATATCCCAACATTGTTTATCAGTCACTGCAATTTATATTGTGACAATGTTGTAGAGATTACTATCAGTGCTTTCACAAAATACTGACTCAATGAGTTTCTTGATGAATAATAACTGATAATGTGGACATTGTGACAATTGTTAAAGGCAAATATTAGAACAGCTAAAACAGTCTAGTAAGTTCAGAAAATAACTTGACTTTCCAGAAATGCAGCCTTTAAAACCTGTAAAAGACAACACTTGTGCCATTTCATAACATAACGATATCCAAAATATTATATTGAGATAATACTGAGATATTACCCTTCCCTGCTTCCAAAAAACTATTAGAGATAAAAGGTCATTTTCTTGGTGCTTGTTCAGGAATTTACCCATTTTGTACCCTGACACTTTTGGAAAATAAGCACCTGTAACAGTTTGACTCATCACTTGAATTTTTAATTTGTCTTACAGCGTATGAAGTCCTCACAGGTGCCTTGCTCATAGTTAGATAACGTGTCATTTCAGATAGAATAAGAGATGAAATAAAATCATTTCTTCCCTTTGCAGTATTTGTGAAATTCCAAGACAATGAACAAACACAGCCAGGCCTCTGTTCGTCCAAACACACTTTTAATCTCTCCGCCTGCGTTCCTTCATTACATGGACATGATAGATGTTGCAGAAATATCTCAGCTGCTGTATCTCTTCACACACTTGACACCTTATCCTCACTTCAGCAATAAAAAAAAAAAAAAAAAAAAGTCACTGGAAAGTCAAACTCTCAACCTCGTCTGTGCAAGCTTTTACCTCATGTAAATGTTTATGTCTGCACAATGATGTGAGTCAGCATGTCTCTGTGCAATTGTGTGTGTGATTTCTCTTGTGTTTGTGTCTTGCTGTAACAGGCGAGACGGCAGCAGTGTAGCCTACCGGGTGTCTGATTGGAGTCTGGTTGCGAGGAGTGGGGAGCTGTGTGAACTCTGGTGCTCTCTGACTGCCGCATTTTCATGGAAAGCATCTCTTTGGGGGCCTGCAGGTTTTCAATACGCTCATTTACACATCAAAACAGCACAGGAAAGGGATAGTGCTCAAGGGGGGTGAGGGACTGCGGGAGGAGGGAGGGCAGGGTAATGAAGGATGCTTTATTTTCTCTTTTTTTTTCTCCCCCTCAGGGCTGGGCAGGGGTTTAAGTCTATGAGGGAGGCACATTGATGCCATAATGATCGCCTTTAATCAGACCCATGACCAGATGGAGGGATTTCTCCTCAGCAGACAAAAACATGGTGTCAGCAGCTAAAGCGGGAAGGTGTTTCTGCGCCTTTTTATGTAAAACAAATCGTACAAATCCCGTGTAAACAGACCTGTTCTGCGTTGCTTTAGAATCAATAAATACTCTTTTTGGACTCACAGTCAACACAATGAAATATTCCTGAGAAACTATAAGGAGAAGTGTTGCCTTTTCTGGGAGTAGTCTCATTTTTGGCCCAGACAGACTTGCTGCTCAGTGTGACTGACACTATTTAACCTCCTGAGCCAGAGGAGAAGAAAAACAGCGTGGAGACTCAGCCAAACTAAATCTTTCGAGCGAGACTGAGCTTAGTTACTCCTGAAATTGGACATTACTGGAAGATGGGGTGGGGTCTTCCTCAGGACGAGCTCGGTGTTGATTGGCTGCCACTGCTCCAGCACTGCAGACCTCAGGTGTATGTATGTGTGCGTGTGAAGGGAAGGTGTTCCCGGCAGCCACATCTCTGGCGCCAAAGGAACCACAGCTCAAACAAACTCTGTTTTGGGAATGAACCTTTTTCTTTCTTGCCTCTATCTGAAGCGCTGTGTGCTGTGTGATTCCTTTCCTCTGCGAAAGAGGGGAGCTAAAAATAGCTGTCAGTGACCTGGAAATGTAGCGATAGAATTCATATTTGTGGAAAAAGAAACAGAGCTAAGACATCCTGTTGCTGCTTTACCGAGTCATTTCTGTTGAGCTTTGTAATTCTTTTAAAACCTGACTTCGTCACATTCAGCAATACATGGAAAAATTAAAAAAAGAAGCGCAAGAAAAGGGCAAGGAAATGAAAAAAAGAAATGCTGAGAAGGGAAAAAAAAAAGCTTAAGCAAAGCAATGCTGCAGAAGACAAACTTGCCCTCTGCACTACCCCCATGTCCTTAACCCTCTGCAGCTACCAGCCCCCCCTCTATCTAATCATTGCAGCTCAGCGCAGGTGGGACAAGCTGGTTTGTGTCTCACACAGCAAGTGTTTGGCCTCTCCGGGTCATATCACCGGAGTGTAAACTGGGGAGGAAGCACGCGCCCCTGTTCAGGCGCCCATGAACTGGAACATGTGGCTGAAACACCACCAGCCGAGTCTCTGGCTGCGAGTGTGCTCCAAGCAAAACAGCCCTTTTTAATAGTTAAATGTGATCCACACGGTGTCAGAGTCCAGGACTCGCAGCGTTCGCCTGCCAAGCCATGGACAACGTCTACAATGGCTGAGTAATGAAAACACTCACATACACACACACACACACACACAAAAAAAAGGGGGGAGGATTTTTGCTAGTTAACCCACATCTTGTTCTGCAGTAGGAAGCAATAAGTAATTGAAGTTAACTCAGGCGTTGCACAGATCCACACAACACTGCACAGAGTGGAAATGTGGTTAATTTACTACAGAGACATAATGCAACTTTGATTCAGACTGGTGTGTTTTTAGTAAATGAATACTAACATGTGCATGGAAAAGGCTGTAGAACACGGATCTTGTTATGACTGCTGGAACTGCAACTGGTGGAAAAATGAAAACAAAACAACTTTTAACCTCTGGAGATGTCAGAGAGCACACGCCTGCTTCACACTGCAGAGGTTCCAGTAATGTAATGAAAACAAGCTCCTGGTCATCACATTTTTTCCATGCTATCACTCCCATGTGCTGCTGCTGCTGCTGGTGACACAGCACACAATTACACACACACAGACATAATAATCAATTCCATTGCTGTCAAACACTATAATTTCCACTGTGTTTTTGCTGTTCAAATGACTTGCTGTGTGTGGCTGCAATTTACGTTGACCCTCAGATTGTTAGAGTCCCGTAATGTAAAAGCTATTTATTCTCACTTTTTTATGGACCGCCTGAGAACATGGTGACTCTTGCGCATAATAAAATGGCTTTTATTACTGAAAACGTTACTTCCAAGATCCAAACTTAGAGTTTTTATTTAATGAAAATAACGTTATGCACACACACACTTTTTCTGCATCAGTCAGTGATTGTTAATGCCTGACGGTAATTCTTTAAGAGTTAATAGTGCATTGTTTCTTTAGCCAGAAAAAAATGCCTTGCAGTGATTCAAACATTTACACATGGAAATTTGGATCTTTTGTTTCCTGGATTTTCCTTGAATATCAGAAATATAGCTTCAAAACCACATATAAACTTAAATTTAAGCTAATAATCCATCAAGTCAATGAGCAGCCACAATTTTGAGTGCCTGTGCTTAACTTAAATCTGTCAGCGAAACCATGCAATACGGCTGAAATCCACTTCAGATTTGTCCTCTCAGATCAAAGTGCTGAGTGTTTGCACGGGGATCAAATGGAGCAGCGAGGGGGCAACAACAGTGATTCTGTGCAAGGATTAAAACTGCCATTAATTAAATATATTCCTCCGCAAACTGCTCCTGCATTTTTAAGACGATGATGCAAACATTAATACTTGCCACGGATTGTCACTCCATTCATCAGCAATTCTCTTTGAGGATTATTGCCGGGGACGCCTCTGGGATGTGCAGCATGCACTTGGAAGACAACACATTTGGCAGGGAGTCCCCCCCTTTTGCCTAAAAAAATGCATGAATCCCAGGAGATGAATGGCAGCAAAATCAGGAAAACAAGACTGAAATGAGCAATCGTTTGTGGCTATTAAATCTGAGACTGTTTTATGTTCAAATGGTTAAAATATTCATGAAAAGCCACTTTGAGACAGTAACCAAAATGATAACAATAACACTAAGAAGCCAAGAAGCTGAACATGAATTCCACAAATTTATTATCCTCCAAAAGGCCAGAACCAGAGTTCTTATAAAAGGCACTTAATTTCCCTTTACCTTTAATAAATGCATCTAAACAACAACTCCAATAAGAGCGAACTTTAAATTAAATATATTTACAATAAATAAAACATTTATACAGATTTATACAGTTAATCATGCCACTTTAGGGGGAGGAGAATAGACTAATATTTCCCATGATACCTCCCATAACAGTCTTCTTCTTCTTCTTTTTTTTTGCTTTTAAACACTGGGCATGTCTACTGCACAGAACACTATGAAACAGAAAAATATGGGTAACAATACTGAACATTTCCCTTTATGCATTGAATACTGTTTATAGATAGTTTCTCATAGTGACGCCTGTACCTGTGTGTCCCTTGGCAGCAGCAGAGCAGTAACTGACAGTTCAATTCAACCACTCATCATCTCTTTACAAAGTCTTTAGCAGCTCCTTATTCAGGGCATATTTATGTGTGTGTGTTTGTTAGAGTATGTGGTTGCATTTAGTAGTGTGTGTGCATATGTGTGTGTGTATGTGTGTGTGTGAGTCGCTCTCCCTCTCAGACATGTGTGGGATTGTCTGAGTGCAGGTCAGTCTTGGCCATGTGCAGAACCACAGCAGGAGATTTGTAGTGGCAGTGTGTGCTGCCGCAGCTGACGCCGCTGCAGGGTTTCCTGCTTCTAGTCCTGTCCGTCAGCTTCCTGCTGCAAAGGCCCTGCCAGGTCTGCAGGGTCTTCGAGCTCCACACCCACACCCCACTGGTGATGCCGACCACCAGCGACATGAAGATCTTCAGCATGAACACAGCCACCGTGGGCACGGATGTCTGCAGCGAGCAGTCGCTGTTGAGCCCGTTGAACGATCCACACTTCATCTGCAGACCCCTCAGCTTCCAGTAGTCCATGTTTAGCCTCTCGTAGAAGTAGCAGACTATGACGCAGGTGGCGGGGACTGTGTAGAGGATGGAGTAGATGCCTATTTTCACCATGAGCTTCTCCAGCTTCTCTGTGTTGGTGCCCTCCGTCTTCATCACCTTCCGGATGTGAAAGAGAGCCACAAAGCCGGTGAGGATGAAGGAGGTGCCGATGATCAGGTAGCAGGACAGGGGGATGAGGACGAAGCCAGTGAGCGCCCCAGAGTCCATGCTTCCCACATAGCACAGCCCCGTCAGCTCGTCCCCGGCCACTTTCCTCATTGTTAGAATAATGATGGTTTTTAGAGCAGGGATGCCCCAAGCAGCCATGTGGAAGTAGTTGCTGTGGGCTTCAATAGCTTCATGGCCCCACTTCTTCCCTGCAGCCAGGAACCAGGTGAGGGTGAGGATGACCCACCAGATAGAAGAGGCCATGCCAAAGTAGTACAGGATGAGGAAGACGATGGTGCAGCCTGTGGACTCCAGCCCCTCCTGGATGATGTACAGCTCACCATTCTCCCAATCACAGGCAATATTCTCAGGCCCGGCCACTGAGCGGATGATGAAGGCTACAGAGTAAACATTGTAGCACATTGAGAGGAAGATGATGGGACGCTCGGGATACTGGAAGCGGTGAGGCTCCAGGAGGAAGGTCAGGACAGTGAAGGCAGTGGAGACAAAGCAGAGGATGGACCAGACTGTCATCCAGATGAATGCAAAGTCCTTGTCCTGTCTGGACCAGAAGACGTCAACAGCAGAGGAGCAGCGGGGCGCACACGACTGGCTCTTCTCCACAAACTGGAACTTGTCAGGGTTCTCACAGGAGCCCATGCTGCCCGGAGAGCGGCCGCTGCTGGTGCCTGGCTGCCTGGGGCGAGGGGGTACCGGAAGCATGCCCTCACCTTTCTTTCCCTCCGTCCTGGTTTCGTTCTCGGGGGCCTCCATGCACAGAGCGTTGGGGTCATTTCTGGTGGGCAGCTTGGAGCAGTCAAGCGAGTCCGGCCAGGTGTAGCTGAACTTCTTCATAATGGGGGCACACCTCTCCCTGGCCTGCTCGCACATGGGTCTGCAGGCGGGGATGGAGGTCGACACTTTATCCGTGCACATGGGGGCGTAGAGGGAGCAGAGGAAGAAGCGGAGGTGCACATCGCAGCCGTAAGCCACCAGAGGGGCAAACTCGTTCAGCTTGATGGCAGCCTCCTTCTGGTCGTCGTGGTCCATGAAGTTGGGCATCCGGGTCAGGTTGTAGCCGATGCCCTCGCACATGGGGATCACGATGGGCTCGCACTTGGCCGGTCTGCCCCGCTCCAGGTCGTAGGAGCCGATCTCAAAGCTGGAGCCAGAAATGACGAGCAGACACCACAGAAAAATCACCACCTTCAACGGACAACCATCCATGCTCATTATTACAGTCAGAAAAACGCAGCTCTGTCTTTTCAAAATGATTAGAAGGGGGGAAAAAAGTCAAAAACACACGGGGGTACGGTTACAGAGAGAGCCCCGCTATTTCCCCATGGCGAAGGCTGGTCCAAATGTTGCCGTTACCGTCACCGCGCCGTTGGAAGATATATAAAAAAAAAACCCTCCAGAAAAAGCAGTCTTACGGAGAAAGTAGCTGAGTGTTGAATTACTCAGCCTTGAATTAAAACGATTAATCCCACAGATAGTCGAGATAAAACGTCCGTAACTGAGACGTGACAGTCGGAAAGTTCGACAAAACAATGGAGGAGAAAAAAAATCATTAAAATCAAAACACACAGAGATGAAGTGTAAAATCCTCAAATCGACCGTTGGCGACCGTTGGTAGAAATCGGGTCTGGAAGCGGGCCGTTGGCGCCGTTTGTCGCCGCTCCAAAAGGGCCGTTTCGGCTGCAGCTCTCGGTCGGTCGGTCGGTCGGTCTGTCGGCTCCTGCCTCCTCGTCCTCCGCTTTCAGGCTCGACACTGAAGTTTGAGAGCCGCTCAGTGGGACTCCAGTCAGGGGAGAGACGGAGGGGAGGAGGAGGAGGAGGACGAGGAGGGGAGGGTGGGCGCTCCGTGACGCTCACATTTCAACCGGCAGCACCACACAAGGAAAATTGTCAGACAGATGCTGGAGGATGGTCAAATACCTCTGATGTTTCTGCTTTGAACTGAGTTCAGACCCCTTTAATACTTTAAATACTTAAGGTAAAAGTATGCTACTGCATCCAAACTGCACTGTAAACGCCTGCCTATTTGAAGTACTCCTTTCAAGTAGAGGAATGCAGTACATAAGTACACATTTCAGGACCTTGCACTTTACTTTATCACCTGCATTTTATTCTCAGGCCGCACTTTAACTTTAAATTTCATAGAAAAACTACTTTTAACTCTTTACTTGACATGGTGACTTTTAAAATTAAGATTTTAGATACAAAGTGTGAGCTCATAAATCAATAAAAACAAGCTGTTGGCTGCAGCTCAGTCACTTAACACTAGTTTTTTAAAATTATTAGCTTATTTAGAAAAATATCTGAGGACCCACTATGTAGGCTTAGCTTTATACCAACTGGAAAGCTAATATATTAAATAGCGAAAACCAAAAAACAAAGCCGCTGTTTACTGCAAGAAGTATGTCACAAGAAATAATTATGTAAGAAACAAGAAACACATACCATGCTCCATCTATCTATTGTAATGGAATAAAACAAGATTTTGACAAACAAGTACTCTCAAACCTTTTTTTTATGTCAAAATACTGGAACTACTTTAAGGCCCTTACCATTTTCATATACACTTAATAAAACCTATAATTTAGAGCCATCAAGGGTCTGTGGGGCGGTATACAGTAAAATCCCCCTCGTCATTGTTGTGTTTTGTACATAGGCTATAATATCACTGCATGATTCCTACTATAAATGTTGTAGATGGAGCTCATTTTAACTACCTTACGTTTTTTTGGCAGTTTAATAAAATGTATTTTAGACATGACTGCATCTCACTTAAGTTATACATTTTCAATTTGCAAAACACAGGTTACGCATAAGTGTAGTGAAGTAAAAAGTACATAACAGCATCTAAAAATTATTCTTATGTGCATTGTTAAAATAAATGCACTTATTAACTTTCTGCTGAGGCTTTAAAACATAAGCAGCAATTTAACAACTGTTGAGTAGTAAAATTTACTGACTCTTGCATATGTTCACTGTAGGATTTCAAAATCTTACTCTGCAAAATAACTGCAGCTGTCAAATAAATGCAGTAGAGTAAAAGTACTATAAATGCAGGGGAGTGAAAAATCAAAATAAAATACTAAAGAAATATATGAGAACAGGAACCCCCAAGTTGTTTGCTTGTCAGGTGCGAGGCAATAAGGTAAGGATCCAAATATTTATACTATAGTCATTACAAAATGGAGCTGAAATTATTATCATTCCTCATTAAGTAATTGTAGGAAATATAGAGGAAAATGAAATTTGTTAGGCAACTATTTCCCCTCTGAATCTATAATAAGAAACCTACCTCTACTGCTCTGAGTCAAACACTGAGTATTTGATTTTTCTCTATAGTTGCAGAAAAAAGCCCACTCCTCTCGTAAAATGATAGTCCCAGTGGCGTTTTACTGTTGCTGACTCATAATTACTCTGTCACCATTTTCTGCTAATGTTTTCGTGCAGTATAATGTGAAACTTTATTGAGCCCTGCAGGTCAGTTCTCGTCTGTAAAACAAAGCTGGCAGGGGTTTCACTGCTCAGCTTAAGGACACTTCAGTGGGGGTGCTTTAGCGGTGAACCAGCTCCCTCTAAAAACTCAAACACACATGCACGATGAATTCGAAAATAGAATAATTTGAATTGGCATGAGGTGAAAAATACAAAACAGTGCACAGAATCAGGCATAACATGCAACAGATGAATGCAACAGTGATTGTGCACAGCAGAGAACTATTGTTTCCATCTAGTGGCTGAATGGGGCGAGCCTGCAGCTCCACAGCTGTTGCACTGAGCATTTGATCTTTTCTCAAACAGGGGTGGAACTCAAGGATTTTGGCCTCTCGCCCTGCAGGACTGAATTGGTTGTCAACTGCATACTGTCTCTATTAGCCCCTGCGTTAAAACTCTGCTGAAGGCAGTTTTGCACCTGTCTGGTGTGAGAATGACTTGTTGTTTGTAACATTTAGATCAATGCCTGCTGAGAAAAAAAGCACGGTGCTGCGGCCTCTTGCACATCAACTGACACACTAAAAAGCTATTTTTTAATTTTTAAAGGAATAGTTCATCATTTTTTTGAGTAAAAAGTGAGAGGATTAGATGTTTGAATGCTAAACATACGGCTATCGGGCCAACAGCCTGTAGCTTAGCATAAAGAAGCAGTTAGCCTCAACAGATGACTGAATTTGCCAAGCAGCACTTCACTGTTAAACAAATTATATGTTGTCTGCTAAATCTTACAAATGTAATGTAAAAACACTAATTTACATGTTATATTTTATCTTAAATGTGTGCTGTTTTTGTAAGTATTTCTTGACTGTAAAACCACAAATTGGAGTTCTTAGACCTCACCTGTCATACAGATTAAACAAACAAAATGTATGTTATTTAGTGAGTGCAAGCTGGAGCCTTGAAGTTAGCTTTTATCTCATGGATACCAGTCTTTGTGCTCGGCCATACCTAATCAGCTGCTGCCTCTAGCTCAATAATTAGAGTACACATATGAGTGGTATCAACCTTTTTATCTGACTCTTTCTAACTCTTTCCAGGAAAGCAAGGAAAACATTCCCCCAAATGGTGAATTTGTGTTTTAAAATGACTATTTCCCTCAACATTTTGATCTTATTCAGTGAAGTGTTAAAATGCTGCTGCTTAAATGCTGCACTTTTCTAAATTTACCTCTGCCTGAAAGAAAATCTCCTCTCCTCTTATGCATTTTAGATGACAAATTGAGCTAGATGAGGGTAGTATGAGCTGTCTAATCAGATCTGGCAGCAGGTAAAGAAAAAAGAAAAAAGAAAAACCCCTCCAACTTCAAATTAAGCCTGATCGAGCGAGGGAGGAAATACATTCCAGACTTGAGATGATATCTTATTGTACGTCAACGCTGAGGCTTATAGTGAATCAAATAGAAATGCTTTGACTGAAGTTCCATTACTACTCAGCAGCCTCTCCACTTTAGCGTTTTCAAGTTCTCACTTCAAAGACAAGGGGTCATTGGAGAGGGCCTGGAGAGGCCTAAATGTGCCCTTAGAAGGCTTCAGATTATTATCAGACTGATATCTCTCCAAGGTAAGCAGCAGCTATCAGAGTGTATTACAGTCCTAGTCATTAAGACTCTTAAGGTGGGAGCACTGATGGAGGTTTGACCCTCAAAGAGGTTAACTGACACTTACTCTATATTGGTCAGGGTTAAAGTAATTAAAGTAACTTTCATGAAGCAAACTGATCTCTTTTTTTTTGACTAAAAAAATGTGTTATTCAAAAGAATATTTCGGCACTTGGGAAAATGCAATTTTTGGCTTTCATTTCTGACAGCTAGATGAGAAGATTACATCTGCAGGGTATATCTGAAGCTACCATCAGCAGATAGTTAGCTTAACTCAGGAATAAACTGAAACCAACGACGAACAGTTAGCTTGGCTCCAGCTACGACTTTTGATGTGTTGCTTTTGGGTTTTGAATACTGTATTTTGTAAAGTGGTGGTAGGCAGATTTTGTTATTGTGAGACAGAGCAAAGCTAGCTGTTTGCTGTTTGTTTTAAGTCAGTAGACTATGCTAAACTAATCTGGACTAAGCTAAGCTACGCTAACAGGGTGATGATGAATACAGTATACACAGAAAGTGAATACCTGTATTTTCCCCAAAAAGTTTTACTAAGAACTTTGGTCCAAAGCTAACAACTAGCACTTTTAAAGCTCACAAATTAGCATTTAATATTGCAGCAAATTACTGTGCCAGACCAAAAGTCTCTCTTTTAACCCCCTTAAAAATAGCAGGTGTATTTTTAGGTCTCCTTTTAGATAGAGGTGTTTTCCCCCGTTTGCAGGTGCTAAGCTGAACTAACTTGCTTTAAGCTTTAGCTTCATGTGGTGTCATGCCAATGTTCCAACAGCCCATTATTTTTATTTCCTGTATTATTTTAGTCCCACCTGTATTCCAGGAAAACCCACCCCTTCTCTGCCTCTCACCATCTAACCAACCACCTACCCTAAACCATAACCAGTCTATCAGGGGGACATTAGGCAGGTCTTTTGCAGACAAGGCCTGCAAGCCTTCATATTTACCATCCAGATATGAGAGTGATATTGATCTACTGATTTAATTCTCAGCAACAAAAAAAAAAGCTAATAGGTGTAAATTTCAAAATCTCACCACTTACTGGCTTGATTTACAATTAGCAATTCGGTACACTGAGTATGTGTGGTTTCTGATTCTCTGCTGATCAGTTTAGGAGACACAAGGTCTGACCACAGTGCTGCTCGTTCAATGGGCCCTTCAATAGGACACCATTGTGCTGTCTTTGTGTGTTTTTATTTCACCTAATTGTGTTATTTCTTCTTGTTCTGAATGGAGAGAGAGTAGGAATTTTTGCAACTGAGTATTTTGATTTAGACAATCGTTGGCTTGCAGCTGATTTGTTTTAAGGAGGTCAGTGCTGTTTACTTAACCATTTTGTGAAGGAAATGGATATATGCTATTTATTTCTCCCCATGCTTAAGCTCTCCTGCTCATAATAGTGCTGCATGTCAAGTCTCTGTATGTCTTTGTAATAACTAGCCTTCACAGAGAACCCCCCCCCCCCATCTTTTATTTCACGCATTCATCAGGCGATCCGGTGGAGTGTGGGCCTTGTAATTACTACCTCTTACTTATTGGTTATCATATATCAGGCACAAAGCTATAAACATCTCATGGAGAACAATGGGAGAGCCATGCCACAGCTCCGCATGACATTACTATCCTGTCTGAGATTGTTATGGGTGTAATAAGACCTCACACTTAAAGCAATACATCTGGACCAGTGTGCTGCCTTTGACACGGAGCATAATGGCAAATTGTTGGGGCTTGAATCATGTAATTATCTCTTTGTTCATGCTGTGTAGTAATTTATGCATTGCAAGGGGCATGAGCAGACACTGGAGACGAGTGAAAGCCAGCAGCAGTTGGAGTTTGTAGTTTTCTTGTTTTCCAATCACAGCTGGAGAGTTATTATGTCTGTTTAAGTGACATTGTTCCCTTCTTTCCAAATCCACAATTTGAAATTGTTATTTGCTGTAATGAGAGGACAGTGTGCACGCAGAATGTCTCAGTTTCACTGTTATGCAATTTTATGTAGTGCTATTAGGTGACTGAGTGAATGGGCCTGATTCATCACCTCAGTCCATCTGTGTTCCTCATCCTCCAGTGTTTTGAAATGAGATAATGTCCTTTACAGCCGGTGGCAGGTAGCAAGCATGACGCTGCTGTCATATTCTCAAAATGACAGAATTATTGGATTAAACAAGCACATAATCTGGCTACCATTGCAGAGTTTCCAAATGATCCAAGTTGTGTTTTTGCATACAAATAACTGAATGTAACTGCGAATATACTTAAATGTTTCCAAGCCAACAAAGCGGATAAACATATGAACTTTTTTGTTGGTATGTTCACACTTCATAAACTACAAAGTACACTTAAAAATGCCAGCATGGATACTATAATCACTTGATTTATGATTGTGTTGTTCATGGTCCAGCATTGCAACACACAGCAGAAATGAAGGGGTCACTCATAAGCCGGAAAACGGTAAAATAACACCGAGCAGTGGTGCAATGACTACAACAGCTCAAAAAACAGAAATTAAAGTAATAAATCCTCAGGAAACATATGGGACAAATCAATCGTTTAATAATTTAAATTGGTGCTTGAGCTTCATACAAACATGTGAATCATTGCATATTAACATGATCATTAAATGTCAGTTTAGTGCAATAATTTCTTACTGTGTAAATCTACAATGAATACACAGTTCATACGTTAGAGTGTAAACATGAAATCTGGCCTCAGTCTCTACAGCTTCCTGCAGCAGTTTCAAACTAAATATCCATCCAGCTATGTTATATTTGTTTAACTATTGCATATAGCACATATAAACCAAACACTGATAGTGGAAACTCGGTTACAGGTTGAATTTAGAAGTTGTGTATCTGTCTTTAATACCAGTAGGCTCATGGCAACATTTAAACAATGTTTCCAGCTCTCTTTCAAGGACAGTGGTTACTTGTTGCTTAAAGGTTTCCACAAGTTTCCAGATGATGGTAAATATAAATAGGATATATTTTATCCAGTCCCCTGTTCAGAGTCAGAGGGATTGCACAGTATTCATTGAGCATATTGTTTGGTCAGGTGTAAGATTAAAGTCAGCTGTTTGTGGGTAAATGTTGTAATGGGTAGTCTTTATGTTAAGAGTTATGCTAAGGATCTTCCCTAGCTTAACCTTAAGACAGAGGGCCCATCGTTTTGCACACTTATATGTCTTTAACTGTACATACCTGCCCTACCATTTCCTGGAATTCAAGAGCCTGTCATTCATTCAATTGACATCAACTTTCCTACTGCAGATTTTTGAATTGTCATGGCAGGAAAAGCACAGGCGTTACCAATAACGTTAACTATCCTAACTATTCATACTTCTTAATGAGCCATAACACTGAGACAGTAAACCTACATACAAAACACCAGGATCCTGAAACTGCAGCATCTAAACTTAATTCAGTCATTATTATTTTTTAGTTTGCTCTGTGCTTTTCCTACCTTTACATGTCAACATATCTTCTTTGAAAAAAGTCTATTGTCACCTACTTTTTTTCCTACTTCACAGTCACCTGGTCATCACCTGCGTGCACACCTGTCCTCACCCCTAATAGCTCCCTATTGTAATATGATTCAGCCTGGTTTTGTCTCTTTTTTCCCCTTCTCTTTCCTTTTGTTAACCTGCTTTTTCAATCAAGAACGTGTAAACTGCCCTTTAACTTACCTGCTCTACTTTCATATCCTGCTTTTGGGTAAGCAGCAACATTTACAGATCTCATGAATCAACAAAAAACAAAACTGTAAATCTAAACAATTTTTTAGACCTTTAACTTGCTGTTCTTATGAAGACAGTCTGAGAAAATGCTACAGCTTGTTTTTTTTTTAGGTTGGCAACACAGGATTCTGGGGAAAAAAATATGACATGCATGCTGTTGCATCTGCATCTTAAATATCTCTGCACAATATATATCTCAAAAATCTCACTGTAACTGTGTTTTACCGTTTATCTTATCTCTGAATTATTTATTCAATATATTTCAAAAGGAAAAGCAGGTGTAAATAATCATTCTTGCATAGATTTATCACTATCCATATAAAAAATAAGAATATTTGGTCTTGAAATTGTAGTTTAACAGTTGGTGCACAACAGCTGGCCTTTCTCTGAACTATCCCACCCTTACAGTGACATAAGTTCAAAATGGCTCCCGTGGGAATGAGGTCTATAGGGTTTCAGTGCTTCAGCTGAATCATCATCTTGATAAAAAAAAAACAAACAAAGAAACACAAAATTAGAGTTACAGATATTTACAACAACATTCAAGTTTCCTCAGTGGGAAGAAAAAACATGAGGTTTGTGATGTTTTTCACAATCTTCTCACAGTACCTCAGTCATCAGTACAGATTATAAATAAGTGTCCTAATATTCATCGGCACAGATTATAAATATGTGTCAACTTCAGGATGTTTATCCATACTTTTGAGAGATCATGACATCTGAATGTCAACACTCTCTCTTATTCTGCTGGCCTCAGTATCCACACACACGCACACACAGTTTCTGTAAATATGCCTTGAGTGTGAGGTGCAAAAAGAGCAAAACATTTTTAAAAGGCTTTCTAAAATAAATGGGATTTTGTAGTTACTGTTAAAGGGATTATGAAAGAATGAACAGTGCAGCAAATGTTTGCATAGGAGAAAAAACAAGTTAAAAACAAAGTGCTCAGCAAATATGTATCTTCAGCCCTTTAGCCATTAAAAAAAAATTGAATAAGCGCATGATGTATGTGTGTTTTTGTGTGCCATGCATGCATTATGCCTGTGTTTCCACTGGGAGACTGAGGCACAATGGCTCAATTTGCAGTAGTTAAACATCTCTGCTTTGTTTTTAAAGGCTGAAGTTTCTGGGCACACTCAGGTCCACTCTCACATGTCCTTGGGGAGCAATGCAGTTGAAAGCAATACTACTGCGCGGTCATACAGCCGTAGTGAAGTAGGGTGGGGGTGTTTTGAATGGCCGAGGATTTGCGCTGAGGGAAAGTGGGGTCAGAAGATTTAGAAATATTTAAAGATAAAGTTTTTAGGGGAGGGAAGCCTAAACAATGATATTTTGTTGTTTAAATTTTTAGAATTTCTGTGGGAGGCTTTGAGAAGAAACATAGTCTGTTTGCCAAGGTTGTATAACTGGAGAAGATGTTATATTCTTCTTTCCCAGAATATGAATTCTCCACGGGCGTCCTGCGTTGGTAAGTGCTGGGATTGATTGTATTTCACTATGGGTTGGGGTGCAGCTAGTGAATGACTTTAGACTGTCAGCCTGGCCGGCCTGGAAGGACTAAAAATGGACTGAGGGGGAGGTGGAGTGAGCAAGGTTAAAGGAACAAGTAGCATGTCTGACTTGAAATAACACTTGCAGTTGCCGTTTATTTTGTTAAGGCCTGTCAATCAACTTCAACAAACTGTACTCACAGAACAAAGAGGTTTGCTTAAATTTCAAATGTGGTAAAAGTATTTGGATTTTTGAGATTCTCAAATGAATAGTTGAACATTTTTACAGAGAGTTAGATGAGAAAATTGATACCACACTCATATTTCTTTCTAAATATGATTCTGGGAGCAGCAACCAGTTAGCTTTGTTTAGCAAGTGGAAGCACTGGGAAAACAGCTAGTTTAGCTCCACCCAAATTTGCTTAATTAACAGATACTAACATGAGAAGATTCAAATTACATTGTGCAGTACTTGTTCTAAGAGTCTGCAGCTGGTTAGCCTAGCATAGCATATCAGTTAGGCTTGTCTGTCCAAAGCACTCCCAAATAATAAATGTTATATATTATTTATTTCGGTCATTCATTTAAAAAATTAAAAGCACAAGTTTTTTTTGCCTATATTTTTATATATATATATTTTTTTATTTTTAATTTTTTAGGTTAAGGACAGTGCCAAGCTAGCTGTTTGCCCGGTTTGCCCCTGCTTCCAGTCCCGTTAGCTAAGCTAACTCTCTCTCAGCTCCAGCTACAGGCAATCATCAAATTAGCTGCAAGACTAAAATTATGCCCTTAACTTTTCCTTTACATGCAACATATTTTACATACGACATCTTTTTGTCTTTTCCAAGAGTGAGATGAAAGATTAGTACAATGCGCTTTCTTATCTATGGGTTAAATATGGGGCTACAGCCAAGGACTGTTTGGCTAGCAACGCATGTATAGGCTAATGAAAAAAGGTTTTAATCAAAGGTAAAAGCATTAAGATCACATGTTGCAGTTTTAGTTACACATCAAACAATTTGCTCAAACAGCAACACAATGTTTTTTGTATATATTAATTATAGAAGATCTAACATGTTAATTTGGAAAGCTTTGCTGGTGATTGGATTTTGTTACCCTAGGACTATTGATGCATACAAGGCATGGAGAGCATTAAAATACTTTGCACTGTTGCACTGAATGTTTTTAGGAAATCAAATTAGATTTAAAAAAATTGCAAGAGCAAATTCAAAATCAAGTATTACAGGGGAAAATATTGCTCTGCATTTCAGTTACAGAATCTTTACATTGTAAACCAGGCAAAAGTTTAATAGCTGTTGGTCTAATGGTGCACCAGTCTGGAAAACCTTTAATGGTGCACAGGTTCAAGTCCTAGTCCACTGCCAGGCCCTCACATTTCTCCCTCCTCTCTTTCCCTTCTTTTCTTTGTCGTCCCCATACAGTCGGAAAACTAATAAAATACTGAAGAAGGGCAGATTGCTCGCTCTTCTTTTAAAAAAAAATGAAGGAAAGGATTATTCTTCGCAGCTGTGCAGTCCTGGGGCCATATCTAAGGAGCCGCCACCAGAGAGGTCGGCCCTGTTGCAGTCTCACACTATCCTTTAAATCAATCACATGTCAAGGCTGTGAATAGCAGGCCAATAAGCTCAATTAACACCAAAATACTCTGAATCCGTGCCCTTCTGCCGCCCGTCACCACCTCCTGGGAGAGGCCTCTCAGATCTCAGGACATAAGAAGACGCCGACAACCTGACCCACCATAGCTGCCCGCTCAGCCGCGGCCTTGCAGCCACGTACAGCCCCTATCAAGCTATAGTCGCATAACTTAAGCCTGCACTCGCACACAAACAGCTCCGTGACTATTTATACATCACATCCTGGCAACGCACATGGGAAAACAAGACCCCTGCACTATCAGTGTATCCAGTGTTGTCTGCCTCTCACTGTTCTGTCCCCTGTCTGATGTCGGAGGGGACAGAGACATAAGATAGCTGCTTAGGATAGCTGAAAGATGGCTGCTTTAGATAGCTGGAGATACCAAAACAACTTGATTATGCATTTGGCAGCGAGGAGCAGTTGTTGATATTCCAGACGTTGCATTCCCTGCCGACATTCCTGTGCGTGTAATTGTCTGCAGTGTCGTGTTATCAAATCATTATCAACATGAGTTAGCTACAATAAAACAGCAGGACAGTATGATTAAACTCTGCCTGCAATGCTTTGTGCTGCACTGCGGAAAAAAAAGACACAGATGATGCTTTATTCACTGCTCTTTATTTGGAGCTTTATTTAACTGATGCTTCACCCTGAAAAAGACTTCACAGGACAAACAGACGTTGTAATGTGATAAACATGTTGCATATCAGAGATATCTCACAGTACATCTCACTCTAATATACAGAAATATCTCTGAAAAATGTGACCAATGTGATGTTTAGAATGATAAGTTTATGTTTATGTTAAGACTATGTACGGGTTTTCAAAGTATGACTCATGTCATCAAAATCAAATCTGAAACTTTAAGGAAAACGAGGAAATCCAGATATAAATAATTGTAATTATAATTAAATTAAAAGCATTTTTATGGTGTAACATAAACAAGACAAACCAAGGTAAAAAAAAAAAACTGTTACAAAGACTTAAAAGAAGTTTGCTGTAAGTCTTTCTTGAACTACCAGACAGCAGCAGATGTGGATCCTTAAGGCTAAAAACCATTTAAGACATTAAAAACAGTTCATGGATGATTGAAGTGATGTTTGTTACAAAAGAACATCTGTGAAATTAAATTCTCATGTTTTGTTTTCTCATTATTACTAAATAACTATCAGCTTGGTAAAAACAAACTTCAGTAACAAATCTTCACATTTCAACCTACATGGTTTTAAGATAGATGCATATGTGAAGTACCTGATTTGAGTTTTTGTCGTACCTGACATTTACCATTCTGATGTGCTTTCTAGTCACCAGTTTTGATGCACAACAGACTCCACACCTGAGTCCTGTTCATGTTTGAGCTTCAGTCTGAGTTTCAACCGTGGAGCCTTCAGCTGAATTTCTCTAATGTTTCCTCTGCACTAACATCAGATATCTTGATGTTCACAGCTCTTACAGCGGTCAACACTGACGCAAGCAGTGGAGGGTGGAGCAAGAGGACTGTGATTCATAGATCCAGAATTTTTAAATGAAGATAAAAGAGTGGATGTGCTTTCATTGCTTCCTTTTATGTAGATAAACAATGTTAAAAAATATCAATCATATCAGTGTGTCTTTGAATACTTTAAAACATGTGAAGAGGGACTTTGACATTGGGCCCAACACTAACTTTGATTTAAATTCAAGACTGTTTTATCCAAAAATGTCAACAGAATATACAGTAAATACAACTAATAAAAGTGGAAATCCAGGGTTAATGAGTAGCTTAACAATGCCAATTCTTTTTAAAGGTATTAATATTAGTCCTTCTCTATAGAAACAGCCTTCTGCATCTGTAACTCCTCTGTAAATACACTTCGTCATGTCTAATAAGATTTGTGGATGATCTGAGTGACTCCAATTGACCTGACCAAACCCGTTTTATCACTGTGTTGTGTTAACTGTCAGGACTGACAGTCAGTGATTAAAGCCAGGTCTCTGCAGCCCAACATGGTTCCTCCTGTCTTATCTTGATTACTGTTTTTATCTGTGTTTTCTTACCAGAAGAAGCCTCCAGCGTGGCTCCAGGAAGTTTAATCCTCCAGGCTTGTTTTAGTTCAGAGCTCTCCAGAGATGGATCAGCAGTGATCACAAAATGTGAGCCAACAATTATACACTCAGACTTAAGATGGGGTTTAAAATCAATTTGTTGTTCTCCACTAACTCTGTATTTAATCTAGTTGGTCTTCTTTGATCTCCTTAATCTGCATATCCCGTTTCTCAGGGACTGTCTGTTGGAAAATGTGCAGACCAATGAATCATAATTCATACATTAACACATGTTGACTCATCCTGTGCTGCCGCCAAATGTGTAGATATGTTCAGGAGGGGGGAGGAGAGAGGGTTTGGGCCCATTATAATTACGATGATGAAGCACAAATATCTCCAACCATTTGCCATGAGCAGTTCGGTTACAGGCTGTCAACCAATCTCCAGCTGAAGGGAGAGGGAGAGGGAGAAAGAGAGAAGGAGAGACGCTGTGATGATGATGATGATGATGAAGCACAAATACCTCTTACCATTTGTCATGTTTTCATGTGTTTGACCATTTCAATTACATGCTGTCAGCTGGAAAGAGAGAGAGAGAGAGAGAGAGAGGGAGGGAGACGGGGAGAGAGGGCATGGGAGATACAGTGCATGCCGGAGAGAGTGCGAGTGACACATGTTTCACGGGGTGAGTGAGGGGGGACACATGGTGGGCAGAGATGGAGACTAAAAGGATCGAAAGTGGAGTGCAGAGTTGCATGTGAGAGAAAGCTGGCAGCAGATAGAGAGAGAGAGAGAGAGAGCAGGGGGGTTATATAGAGAGTGAGAGCGGTTAGAGGACAAGCACAGGGGTATCAACTATCTCTGACCCTCCAACGCCTCCTAGAAAAACCCCGCCCCGCCCCCTGTTGGCCCACCCTGAAAGCCTCAGCGCTGGTACGTCAAACGAGTCCTATTTATAACCTGTGGATTGATGAGGGAATCAGGTGGACTCTTCTCTGGAAACAGTCCACATCTGAAGGCTGCTTGTATGTGTTAATATAGAGATGTGTGTGTGTGTGTGTGTGTGTGTGTGTGTGTGTGTGTGTGTGTGCGTGTGTGTGTGTGTGTCTGGGGAGGGGTGGATGTTAACATATGTGCATTTGTGCCTATGAGGAATGTGTGCCAGGAAAAAAATGTGAGACTGTAAATGTGAGAATAGTCTGAGTTTTAACTTCCCATTTTTAACCCATCTCTCTGATTTGTTTTTCTTTTTACAAGCACCATCCACCAAATTCTGTTTACAGTCACAAGATGTTTTGAGCTGGAATTAAAAATAATGTTTGTTGCTGGATTGCAAGTAAATAAAAAGAGGTCAAAGCAACCACACTTGGTTTATCTCATGATCGTCACTAACAGACGGAGTTTTTCAGAGATTAATCTGTTGGCATGCAGCTCAGTGACTCTCTAACTATGTAACAAAAGTCCTTAATGCTGCTTTTGATAAAATATTGATCGTAAGAAAGTGAGTTGACCTTAAGTTTGGATTTTTGGTAAACTGTCGGAGTGCATGGAGTAGAAATAGTGTCGTGTCTCTTCAAGTGTCTCAGATTCTAGTTTTTTTTTTTTGTTTCACATTTTGTTGCTTTTCATACTGTTTTATTTTGTGTTTGCTCACCTCGCCTCTCGTTTTAGATCCTCACTTTCTGCCCTCATCTGCTCTGCTTTTGTGAGTCCAATATACCTGCCTTACTTGTATTTTTAGTTGCCTCTGCTGGTTGGTCTTTGCCCTTTGAGTCCAGCGATTGTTGGACACACAATGTTCGAGCAGTTTTCCTAGAGACCATCTTAACAACAATGTTTTTTGCATGAAACAGTAAGCTGCAGCTGTGGTTTGGACTTTCCTTCTCAGGAAAATGGTATGTTTGTTGTTCATGTTTCCCCGTGTCTTCTGTTTTGTTATGGTAACCATTGTCTTGTTTAGATCTTATGTCCTGACAAGTTTCTCTCCTGTTTAATCCATTCACCTCCCTGATGTGTTTCACCTGTGTCTCATTGTGTCTCTGTCTTTGAGTATTAAAGTCCTTGTCTTTCCCTCCTTTGTTGTCAGATTGTCTGACATTGGAGGGCAATAAATGGCAAATATAGTATTTGCTCCTGGATGCAAAGCAATCCTGCCTCTTGGTTTAGCCTTAAGTTTAGCTGTGGGGAACATAAACCCAAGTCAATAAGTGATGAACCCCCATCCTGCTGCTGCTCACTACAGCCGACTCCTCATTTCACACAAACTACAAACTAGCAAACTGCCTTCGATGTGCGTCACATCCTGCTCCGCCCACGATCCACTAAACAATGACGTATTTTGCCTCAGCAGGTGAAATGACTCTCCTGCATTTGTGTTTATGTGACTGCAGCTGTTTACAGGGATTAACCTCTCTGTCAGAAAATGTGGTTTTTGTTATCTGGCTTGTAGAACAGCATGACAAAACAATACGACCAGCAGAGACTGTGATAGAGGTTAATACCATAAAGTCTTTAATAAGCTTCATGATTTACAACTTTGGGGATTCTTTCTGTCTGCTTTTTGCAGCAGCATGCAAGAAAATTTTTCCTCTGTGAAATCAGATCTCACTGCTCTGCTCAGGGGTTATATCTACTGAATACCACAAAGTATTACATGAAAAAATGCTGACTTTAAAATATGTGTATTAACCTGATGTTGAAGCAGAGCCCTAAGAACGTTAAAACACAGGACTACTCATTGAGACGACAAAGATATAAGAGCAAACTACTTAACATTGATGCTTTGCTCCACTGCAGAGTGACATGAAAAAAACATCAGGAGTCAAATCTTCATAAAAACAATTTCAACAACATGTAAATAGAAAAACAGGCATCCCCTCTTCTCGCGGACACAGGAAAAGTGATCTTTGCATACATGTAGTGCTTAAACAGGTGTGAGTGAGAATAAGCGATAATTCAAATGTGTTTCAGTGGAAAGGCATTTCTTCTTCTTCTCTCTTTCTTTCTTTCTTTCTTTGGCAGGCCTAGAAAGTCACAAAATATGACCAAGCCTAAAGGTAAACAGACTGTGCAGGAGCTGATTTCTATTACTTCTGTTGATTTAAACATTTCCTAAAGTCCTAAACTTGATCTCATCATCTCATCCTCTGTGGTTCCTCTTTCCTCCTCCCTTTGGTTGCCATGATCAGCATGTGTGCATCCTGAAGTCGAGGTGTAAGGCTAAACCTGTGCTAGCATTGGATGGCTAATAGGCTCATCCATCATGAAGGAAATGAGACAGGCTCTCCCCCGCGCTCGGCCAACTCACAAGGCCAGACGTACTTACACACTTACGGGCAAAATTGCTGCAAAGTTCTCCACCAGGGTATCCTTTCTTTATTATTCTAAGTGAACAAGGGGGCCCTTCATAGTCAACGTAATTTATCCAGTGTCTTATTTCGGATAAAAAAGCTCAAAAATGAAGCAAAAGTAGCAAGAAGGTCGTTGTGGTTAGAAACCTCCAAACCTCTGGTCTTCCTGAGCTGCCTGAACGTGGAGCTGAGGCCAGAGGGTCGTGAGGAGGCCTATTCAGTCCTGCCCCTGTTTTAACACAAGCTAGAGAAACACAGATCCATCAGTAGGACCATTTAAAAACTGTTGTATTCTTACACTTTGTTTCTATCATAACAATTTTCTGGCCTGTTGTTTCAGGATATCTCATAGCTTTAAGGCATTATGATGCTAAATCCTGAAAATCTTATCTTCTCTACATGGTCTTGTGATAGGAAATGACTGTAAGAAAGATATACTGAGGATGGCCTCTTAAAGTTGCCTAACGCTTCATTCCTAATTTATGATTTTTTCACTGGGGCTCAGAATGTGCAGTGCCTGAGGGGATCCAAAAAAGTAAAATATTTACAGTGATAGTGTGAGCCTCCTATGCTGTGAGGCAGGTATTTATACTCACACTTATACAAAGCATTATAAATTTAACTTTCTAACCTCTTGACTTATGGATTTATAATATGTGTGTAGTATAGTGAAGTAGGAAACTTAGTGGTGGTGATGCTGAAGTCATGAATCTGTGGTATAGTCTTTTTTTAAGCTGAATGTTAGCTTTTTACTTCAGGTGATTACATTTACACTTCCAATAACAAACCAGTTGTGTACATTTTTGAATAATTTGAAGAGAACTTGTATGTTTTCTAAACTTTTGTTCTCCATAGAGCTTATTTTTTGCAATAATATATAAGCCAGTGTAAAAATCACATTGACTCTCTGTCAAGAGAAACAGGTGGATGCTAACTTCTAGGTTGGCTGTCAATCATCCTTGCTGTATGCTATAATGTGGCACATACCGAGTGCAGTGTGTGTGAGCTGTTTGTGACCCAACAGGTGTCGAAGCAAACAAAACGTATGGTGGGAACCAAAGCAAACATTAGCACACAAAGCTAAATAACACTAGTTGGTCTATCTTGTAATAGAAGACACAACAATTTTTTGTCCAAAAAACACCTGAGTAAGTCATCTGTGCAAGAAGCTCATTTTAAGCAATATAAGCTTTACTGTTGAGCAATAACCTCTTGTGACTATAATGAATACAAAAGGAGCAAAGAAGGAAAACAGGTAACAAAGTAAGTAATAAAAACAGATGAAAATTAAAAAAGGAGGAGGTTTTGGCAGGCAAATGTATCAAACAAAGTACTTTTCACCTAGTAGACTTCTGTTTGTGTCATTCTGACTTATTTTAACTTATATTACATAACTTGACTTACATAACATGGCTACTTAACATCAGGTATGTGACTTAAATTTACTTACGTATTGTAATAGAACCTACACACACAAAAAAAACTTCTTTTAACCCAAAACATCTGATCTGATCTTTTCCTAAACGTCACTAAGTAGTTTTGGTGCTCAACTAACCTGTGATCTTATTACAGTGTTGACCAGATGCTTTTCGACTACACTTCTTGTTTTGGGAGTCATTTGTAAACTTTTTAGTGTGATGATGTGCTAAAAGTAAAAAATATCCTAAAGCAGCAAAAACGACATGACCAATGCCATAAGGGCATAAAAATGTCAGTGTTCAAAGATATGCGAGGCTACGATGGAGCTACTCGAGTTAGCAGCGCACCACATTTAACGGTAGGTCTCCTAGCAACAGCAGCTCTCAAATGTCAGTCAACTGTTGCCAAGGGCAACGCCCACTCAGAGGCCTGAAGCTGAGATAATGTTTACACAAAATGTCCCAAAAAACAAGTGTTATCCATCTTTTGAAAAAAGGGGGAAAATGCACGATTATTGCAACATTTTTGTTGTTTCCTTACAAAAAAGTTTAGAAGTCAAATTTCAGCCCTACTTTAGGATTTGCTTGGTGTTTGGAAACATGGCAAGTTACATACAAATAGACATGCAAACAAACTCACTTTCTCTCTCTCTCACTCTCTTACACACACACACACACACACACACACACACACACCTTTTGATGGTAAAAGACGTCTTTGATTTGGTCCCAAGTGCTATACCCAGAAGTCTGTATGTTTTCCCAAAAGCAGGAAAATCATAAAAAGTCCAGGTTCCTAAATTACTGTCACTCAAAGAGTTCCTTTCTCCTTCTCTCTCTCTCCCCGTCTCCATTCACCTCTCCGCCCGCCAGCCCCGCAGTCTCCGACCCTTTCCTGCTTCCACCAGCAGCAATGGGGGCTTTCTCTTGTTTCCTGGTGCTGGCGCTGCTGGATAAACACACAACCTCCCGCTCATATAAAGGCTCAATTCTTCTCCATCATGTTTAAATATGGATACAAAGAGAAACTTGTATGATAATTTTTGGCATATGGTGGTGGGGGTCAGCGGGTGGGGTGTGTGTGTGTGTATAGGAGAGAGGGCTGGTGCAGGCTAGACAGAGTTCTGCCTTGTTCTGATACTTGTCTAAGATTTCGAGGTTTTTTGTTTTATGCAAGACCAGACCGATGCCGTCTGACAGAGTGAGTGACTGAGCAGCCGTTTGTGTTTGAGCGTGCCTGAAAATGTGAGGTTTAACAAACGCTCGGCTCCTTGCAGTCGTATGTGCTGATATGATAAGTGTTGGCAGGGTGTGCTGCAGCATAAAGCACCACTGTTATGGAATTTGGGTGGCATGTGGAAACAAACAGAGAAGCCAGAGATTAAATAAAGACTTAATTGCAAGACTGAAATGAAGGAGATCGTTTCTCCCTCTCTGATGGTGGGCCGCCGGGTCTCCGAGCATGCAGCTATCTTTCATCTTTGATTTCGTGATGGGAGTAATGGAAATGGGGACATAATCTGGCTCCTGCGTTGGAACATGCCAGAGATGACACAGATACCCTGGATGATACTGATGGCCTGCTGATAGCCTGTAGATCACCTTACTGCCCCAGTGCCAACAGCAGCACAGCGAGTTAAGTACGGGCCCCTGAGGAGAGAGATGTTACCCTCCATGGATGCTTCAGGGGCTACAACAGCTTCCAGTAATACAGCAAAGTAATAAAAGTTGTCTCTTGCAACATATTAGCAGCATCACTCTTAAATAAGGCATGTTTTAAAAGGGTTTTATAGGTTGTAACTACTAGTTGCTGTAAATGTTAAAAGTCACTGATGCTAATAAAAAGCAGCTTTTGAGTTGTGAAGCTGTAAGAAAATATATGTTTCTTTAACATACTTTTGCTTCTTTTTAACTGGCTTACTAGGAGGAAGCAAAGGAAATTGTCACTTTATAATAAACTATGAGGACTGCAGATAAATAAAAACAACAAAAACTTGCAATGCAAATGTTGTCTCTTTTCATGATCAATAAAGCTTTTATTTGGCTAATTATATATAAACCATTGGTAAAGCAAATAATTAAGACTAGAAAAACCATTGCATGGTATATGTACATACTTATATGCAATGTTATTCATGAAAGGTAAAACTGGATACAAAATGCTTCAAAATGTACATTTTTTTAGTACATCCTACGTTTGTCATCACATCTTTAAGTCTTTAATCATCCCTGAAATGATGAAAAAAGCTGGAAAGGAAATATGTTCACTATGCAGGACCTCGAGAGGTGAGAGGCGGTGGATAATTGGCTGAACAAAACATGTGACTTTGAGTGTGTCCTTTGCATCTTTGACCTACAGGTGCACATATGAAGTATGACAGTAAATTCTTGGACTTTTTAAAAGAACTAAAACTAGACTCAAGGTCTCATCACAAGCTTCTTTTGGAGCAAGGGAGAACATAGACATCAAGATGGGGTCGCTCTGACCAAATACTACATGCAAGGTTAAGAATCTGCTTTTATGCTTGACTTATAAGCACCATTAGTGCTTTGAATGAAATCAAAACAGCTACCGAGCTTGCATGTAAACAGATCAGTCTCCATGACGACTGAGCAAACGCCATTCATTGCTGATTTCCCAGCAGAGCAACACAAAATGACCTGATACACTTTTAAGCTTAGAGATGAGGTGAATAAAATATTTGATGATTATCAACACTAAAAGTGAAAGTCAGAGGAAAAGCAGCGACCAAAACCATCAGATAGCAGCTGGCTCCAGGATTCTCTCTGAAACAATTTCTGTGAATAAACTGAGTTAGGCAGCTTTCCAGTTGGATTGGGAGTAGGTGACACTTGGATGTAGGTGGGGTGTGGAGATGGTCGAAAAAGATGGGAGGATGTGGATTTTCCAGGAGAGATAAAATGACAGAGGTGCATGGCAAAAAGGTGGAGATAACAAAGTCCTCTCTTTGTAAAGGGACTCTGTTATTCATCGCAGGAATGCTGCGTGCTCTGCAGATCACTGCATTGGGACAACAATGAACATATGCGCACATGGAACTAAATATCTTAGTAAATTTTGGCAGTTTTTCCATGAGTGTGAAGAAAACCTCTGATGATTGGCAGCCGTGTGCAGAGGTAATAAAGCAGTTCATTCTTCTGTCTGTCAGAACATAGAGCTCACATTCACCAGTCGCCAACTGACACAGCCTGCTCTGGTTGGCTTAGGAGGACGTATAAAAAGTCCTGTTTCTTTTGTAATCGTCCCAAAAGCCTATTTGATATTGTAATCCAATCTCACCTTACCCCCGTCTCTGAAAAACGAAAACTCCAAAGATCCGGAAAAACAACACATTAAGTTTACATTTGGCTAAGCTCTTTCCATTTTGACGTATTCCAATGAAATGAATGAATGTTTGTGTTTTTGTGGAATAAGTCCACATCAAATGGCATATAATTACTTGTACCCGGTTTAAGGGGAACTATTGACAATCATGGCCACAGTTGGACCCTTGTACCAGATTTCCAACCAGATAAAACTACAGCAACTCTTTATTCAACAGAGCAGGAGTTTCCATGCATTTACTGAGTCTGGACTGCTGATTTTCAGCACAGTTGCCAGAATTAAAGGATGGCATTGTGTATTTCTTTAAACCAAGAACATGTCAAATTTGTATGTTCAATATGTATCAAATCAATGTTTGAACAATACACATCAAAGAGATGTAACTTGCATTTATAACCTACAGACAGAAGTCTCTCCTTTTCTGGCGGACCATTATGGGACTGATTTGGAAAAAATATGAACAATGTTCAATAGAGAGGATTTTCTGAAAGCTTCGGAAAAAACTTGCAAATGATGCTTTCAGTTAATTGATATAGGGGAAAAGTAATTACAGAGGTGAAAATCACTAAAATTCTGGCCAAATTGGGAGCAGCAGCTACGCAGGCAGATAGGTCAATAATATAAGACATCTCTTACCTGACTTTAGGTGTTTAGCCTTTTTAAATACATAAGTTCAAAGTCAGTTTTACAACAATTGTGACTTTATTATCATTGTAGCTTGCAAACCTATCTTTTTTAAGTCACAAACATCACATATGTGTAAATGATGACACAATTAAAACAGGATCAGAGAATTTTTTATCTCTGTCACTGACTGCCATACATATTTTTTCTAAAACAACATCCTTATCACATCACACATCACATCTGTGTTGCTTCACACTTTACTTGACAAAACCAGGTGTTTTTAAAGGTCCAGTGTGTAGGATCCAGTGGCTTCTAGTGGTGGAGTTGCAGATAGCAACCAAATACATATCCCTCCACTCATCCTTTCCTTCAAAACATGTTGGAGAACCGGTGGTGGTGAAAAACCAGTAAAAAAACATGAAAGAGTTCTTTTAGAGCCAGTGTTTTGTTTGTCCCTCCTGGGCTACTGTAGAAACATGGTAATACAACATGGCTGACCCCGTGAAAGAGGACCTGCCCCCTCTGTAAATAAATGTAGTTCATTCAAAGATATTCAAAACACGATGATTCCTATTTTCAGATGATTACACACTAATGAAAACATACTTATGAATATTATATTCAATTTCTGCAATATTCTGCCAATAGATCCACTAAATTCACCCTGCACCTTTAAGAGATGTTTGGATATTTTCCAGCTGTGTTTGTGGTGACAAAATATGGTATCTATGTCTAAACCTAACCAGACTTTAACCACAGTGTTGTCAAAACACAGAAACTGAAACATAGAAAAACAAAGTTTCAACATATCCGTGGTTTTTGAAAACATATGCCAACATTTATTCTGGCTATTGGTTGTGGGTTTTTTTTACACTAAATATTAAAACTAACTATCCGCCTTCGACCTCGCTTCATTAATCTTTCACGAGCCTCCAAACCCTCCCATGTTCACCAAAGAAGAAGAAGAAGCTGTACTGACACACAGTAGCATAAATGTCAGAGGCGTCTTTATCAGCAGTTTGTAGCATTTTGAAATCATTCACATTTAATCTGGTTTACTTGTAATTATATCAAGGCTACACAGAGAGAGGAGGTTTTTTAAATCTTCTTTGTGTGTGTGTGTGTGTGTGTGTTGGGTAAACTCATGCCCTCGTCTCACACTGGGGGAGATTAGGAGATGCACTGCAGGGAGGATGATGTGAGATAAAGCGCCCCTATGCCAAACTGTACACGAGAAAACTGATCTCAGAGATAATAAAGATCTAAAACACTGATGTTCAGGTTTCGACTGGGTAGCTCTTACTCATAACAGCCTCCTCAGTGCAACGGGCATGAAAGAAAAACCTTGAATGATTTTGACATGTGGAGGAGTGAGAGATAAGGTCAGTGAAAAAGGCAGGAAGAAAACAGAGAAGGCTTTTAGTGTTTCCAGCGAGACTCGTCGAGAAATTCATGTTGTCTGCTTGGTAGGGAGGGTTGTGTACACAGATATATACACGATTCTGAGTGTTTTCTTACTCGCGATAGAGCACAGCAGGAATGAGTCCTAAAACAAGGAAATAAGTTAATGTTTATGTGCTCCTGGTTCCCTTGTTTGGTAAAGACTTTTGGTCAGATGCCCACATGCTTAAGAGACTTTCATGCTTTGTTCATCGACATAAAATACATCAGTAAATAAACTTCACCGGTGAATTTTAAACTTTTATGTGTCTTTAAAAGAAGTGGTTGCTAACAAGTGGCTAATGGAGACCGCAAAGGTTGTTAGGGATGTTAAATGTCATCATGCCAAACACACTAACTAATCTCTATTGCTAGTCCACATTTAAAGACTCGTGTTTGTGCTTTCACTCCACCTAACTCAAGCTTTCCAACTTCAAGATTACATCAAGTTGTAGTAGAGAGTGAGTCATCGGCCTGGTCACCACAAAAAAAATGTTAACAGTTTACATTTTTTTAAACCACAGATATGTAAAATTGTAGATTTGGAACTGAATTTTCACACCTTGAGGTTGAGAAGGGTGATGGCACTGTGGCTACTATTTGAGACCTTTTTAATGAGGCATCCAGGAGAATTTCATACAGTATGTTCAGCAAAAACATGATTTTTGACTAACCCTAACCAAATATTTTTTTGTGCTCAAACCTAGCAAGGTACAAACTAGTTCTTTTGCACTTGTGCAACACAAGATCGCCCTCAGTATGAAGTTTCTTTATGATCAAACATTTGACTGTCAAGTTTTTAAAGTTAGTATTCACACAAACTTCAGTAAAACTGGGTTAACTCCGGCTGCAGCAGTTAAAATATGTGCATTGAGATCTCTCTGTGGGTAAATATGTTCTGCCTTTCCCCGTACATATGTTGTCTCAGTATGTCAGTGCGGTGATATGATTTTTGGGAAAGCTGCAGCTGTGTGGGGCATTAATCAGCCAGGGCTTAGCTTGTCAGCATTCAATAATGTACTTTACTGTGTTCTTGATCCTACAAAGCTCTGGCCAGCATTGCAAACTCTCTCAGCCTCAAGAGAGGGATGGAGGATAAGTTAAAATATTGATTGCTCTCACTTCTCTACATAAATCCTGTTAACAAGAAGGCTGCATCTATCACCGCTGTTGGACGGAGAACCTTGTGTCTCCAGAACGGAGAAAAACATCAATGTTGTATGTGAGTTTCTGATAGATAGCCTTGTCTTCTGAAAACAACATTTTTCACATTACGCTGGAGAGACCGGGGTCATAAAAGACTGAGTTAGTGCATATAAGGTAATGTAACTTCACAGTTTGGCTGAAGACTTTCATCCACGTGTCGAGCGCTCAGCTCCTGTCAGATTACTGTCCAGGTTAAACAGATGTGAGTTACGCTGCTTGCTCACCAATGGGAGGGTCTGAGTCTCCTTGGGTGTCATTGTTCTGGCTTCTGGTTGATTAAGAGCACGTGTCTGAAACATTTCCTCCGGCCTTAGAAAGCCCCTTCCGACCCACGAATGGGGGCAGCTTTTGTCCAATCAGGTGCTGAAGCAGTCCAGGTCACACCGAACGACGTGTTTCCACAGGGAGGCATACTGAAGTCTAATAAAGCTCCAGTGTGTCTAAGAGCAAAGGGGCCCCAATCCATGGGGGGGGACTCAATCTGTCATGGCCCATCAGTGAAGCCCTGAAGCACAGCAATGGCTGTATTCCTAACAGCTCATGGGACAGTGTTTGTTAGCGAGCAGGTCAGAGCTGCTACCACCCCACAGTCCATCGGACAAACATCACAGAGCGTGCAGTAATGTCAGTGATGAAACGATACTCCTGCTCTGTGAAGGCCGAAAAGGCTTAACCCCAAAGTGTATGAGACAACTGATGTTGACAGACAAACACGGTGCACGGCAGCTTGTAGGCGACAGCAGAAAGTAGCACACACAGGGGAGTCGCTGAACCACAGACTTGACATGTTGAAGATATCTGGAATAATTTGTTCTAGATTAAAATGAGTTAAAATGTGAGGTTGGTGATGTTCTATAGTTTTATAACTGTAAATCTCATTAAAAGACCAGAACTCAAGTGTTAAGTCCCTCTCCTAAATTTAAAAACAAATATTACAAAAGGAAGTGAGTTGTTGCATTTGAAAAGCTGAAATCAACATTTCTAATCTTTTGAGGTTAGTTCAGTGTCCTCATAATCCTCAGATTAAGAAAATTAACTGTAAAAACAAAAATTTTTCAGGTGGCTAACCCCCTCACATCAACTGGACCACCAGTGATCCACTAAAGCTATTGACTAAACACAACTTATTAAGATTTAAGTGTTTAAATTACTGCCTTTCTGTGGCATGCTTGACTTCTTTTGATTTGTTCAATTATCCACTAATGAATTCACAAATCCATTTATGTATTTTTATCCCAGTAGTTATCTTTTAACAGCTTTTTTCATTTAGCTATTTCAAATTGTCCCAAAAAGGTAGAGATTTTCGAGGGTTAAAGGCATCTTCATGAACCCTGTTGGTGTTTTTCAATAGTCAGGACCTTTATTATCCCAACACCTACAAGGGCTTGATGTTCCTGGAACCCTTCTGCCTGGACACAGACTTCATTTACAGGAACACTCGACTGAATTTGAACCTTATTTCCTGGTATTAGTCATAGTGGTGGCAGGTCTGTATCTTCTACAATACTTGCCAGTTTGCCCTGCAGCCAGCTGCAGCAGCAGAGGGTCTTCTGTCATCTCCTAATGAGTCCTGACACCGATGGATGATAGAGGAACTACAGAGAGAGTTTGGCTTCGATAAGATTGTGGGTTTTTTTTCATTCAGAGCTCTGAGGAAATTCAAGCCAGCTCAGAGTTGAAAAAGGCATTGTTGTGACGCAGGACATTTTGGATTCTTTGACATTTCACTGCACAGGGTCAGGGCATGCATGTATGAACTGCAGCCCAGGGCTGGATGCAAAAGGCAAACTCAGGCTGCCACTGCTTTTTCTGGGAGACGGCACCACAGCGGACGATAGGAGCCTCCAGGAGCTGACAGGTAGTGTTTGTGCTCCAGCTGCTCACCGGTGCCAACTCAAACCAAGTCACTGTGCTGCAGCTTCAGAGGGGCCAACAGAAACAAGAGGGCAGGCAGGGGAGTAAGTGTTTCTGTTGACTAAAACTGGGTTCTTATATATTCATTTCAATTTTCTAAATGTGTTTTCAATTTCTCTGTAAAGCATTTGGTTGAGATTTATTGCATTTAAATGTGCTGTATTAATAAAATTGACTTGATTCAATATATTATGAGGTATGGTTATAAATGCTAAATGTGGCTGTGTGTGAACATATTAACTGCTCTACCTTCCCCTTCATGATCACACTGAAGGTTTTGTTCAGTTATGTGAACACTGTACATGCAAAGTCGTGTGTTTGCACGCTGGTCAGGTGAACGGAAACACTTTATCAGCAGGTTGATAAGAGACTTTTAACAGTCAAAGAAACAACTCACAGCAAACACACACATATCTCACACACACTGTGTCTGCTGATACCTGCACACACTCTGAACAGAAGAACTTTTATTTCTCAGTAAATTTTACTACAGTTAATAATCACTTTGTTTAAGAGAGGGTAAGAGCTTGTTATATGATCTTAATATATTTAGTCTTGTGAGTTTTTATAGAATTTTGGCTCTAAATAAGTTTCGTCTGACCTGAATTGATTTATGGATTTAAAAAAATCATTTTTTATCATCAAATATTTGACTTTATCTGACTCGAGTCCAACTCATGAGGCCCATAGAACTGACTGGATATTCACAGAATCACCTCAAATGTCCCTTTTATTGTCAAGGAGTCTGTCCTTGCTGATGCTAAATATATACACACTTATGCTAACAGCCAATATATGTCTGCTGCTATCACGCCAGCAAGCACTGAAACAAACATCTTCTTTCAGTAAAGAACACAAAGAGGTACAATATTTTATTTGTTACATGCATTTCTGTTAAATTCTAGGTCATGTAGTAGGTTATTAGGATGTAACCAGTCCTGGTCAAGGGCACTGAAAGAAGAATTGACCTTCATGCTCATGTTTTTGATGGTGGGAGAATGCAGAGCGAAGAAGAAACACACGCAAGGATGAGAGTGAACATGCAAACTCCACACAGAGAGGCTGAGGCAGGGAATCAAACCCATTGACTAAATGGGTTTAGGGTTAGGTTCTTCAGAGCAAAGAAGAAACCCACGCAACTGAGGCAGGGAATCAAACCCATAACCATTTATTTTATGAGGCCACAGAGCTAATCACTGAGCGGCTTTATAGTTCATTTATTTTTAAGACTTAAACAGTACTTTCAGGTCAGATTTCATCCTCACCTCGACTCATTTTAATTGCTTTTCAGTGCTTGAAGTTCAACTTTGCTCAGAGCTCTGTCTTAACCTGACAGTCAAACCTCAGCCTTCACCTCAACTCAACTTATGTAATAACTTCTTTCACCCCTACACTTTTTAAATTTTTTTAAAAAAACCTTTAAGTGCAAACTTCCTGCAGAAAACAAACATGATTTTTTCTGGTCAGAAATGTCCTTTAAATTGTTGGAAATTTCATCTGAATTGATGTTGTAACTCTGAAAAAAATCACAGAAATTATAAAAACATAAAACATACAATATGCATTTTAAAAATGTTGGAGGATTTTCTCTCCTTTAACTTAATAAGACTGATACCAAGAAGACTCTTAAGAGAGCTATTTTAATTTTTAAGTGGAGCTGACACAGAGCTAACGGACACGCCTTTCATAGCCCCACCCTCCCCCATCCCGCCCAGTACTGTCCACTATGTTTTCAATGTACGGAGGCACGCCGGATCAACTTACCCAGATCTCCCAGAGGTCTTCCCCTCTGGTCATAAAGGCCACTTTATACAGCTGTACATCTGTGACCCAGCCTGTGGAAATGTCACACCCGGGCTGTTTGTGGCCTCTGTGCTCTTCCTGGCGAAGGGGACACACTCCGTTACACCCTCTCACCCACAGATGCCTGCCAAGGATGACCGGGCCTCATTAATACATGCTAATGCATTCAGAGTGGAACATGTGCTGCGAACCACACATTTCTCTAGAGCTTGATTCATACTGTCCATGCTAATGCTCAAAACATTTGACCTCCCGTCGTCTTGATATCAGTGCAAAGCCAAAGGAGTTATATCTGTCCCCGGCCGTTCTGATTGGTTCAATGATGAGACCTCTGCAGCACATGTGCACAGCGCCATCGTGAAGCGTATTTGCAAGGGATTACCTCAATGATCTGCACTAAAGTGCTCAACTGTTTTCCACACTCTGCTCTCATGGCCACAAGGGCATTAGAGGCAGATAGAAATGGAGAGCATGAAAGAAAAGAGGGAGGGAGACAGAAATAGTAAGAGGGCAAGATGGACGCAGGGTGACAGGGAGACATTGAAAGGGAGAAACAGAGGAAGACAGACGGCCGAGCAGAGGGAGAAATGAGCAGTGGCAGAAGCGACAGACTGCAAGCATGAGATGGCAGAGAGGGAGAGTGAGAGAAAGAGGGGAACAAAGAGCATATTGTCAGTGCTGGGCGCTAATCGTCTCCTCGTAGGCTGCCAGAGACAACAGGTGAGAGCAGTTTGACTCCCTGCAGGCTCCATGAGGGCTTTCAGAGCTGTGTGTGTATGTGTGTGTGTGTGTGTGTGTGCCTGTGTGTGTGTGTGTGCGTGTGTGTGTGCAGGGGCCAGGGGACCTCAGGAGAACTCCACCAATGCCAACGCAAACGGCAAATGAGGAGTGAGGGCCGCACCATCAAATGGTTCTTTGCAGACATGCCAAGGCCTTAGCTGTATCCATACACATATACATACATATATATATATATATATATATATATATATATATATACATATATATATATATATATACACACACACACACATATAG
>JAPZDV010000024.1:10515431-10532505 GCA_029814665.1 Acanthurus lineatus | reverse complement strand
TACATACATATATATATATATATATATATATATATATATATATATACACACACACACACACACACATATAGATATATATATATGCATGTACGTGTGTGTGCATGTGTGTCTGTGTGTGGTGCCCATCTGCATCTGCTTTTTATGTTTAAGGTACACACATCTTACCAGAAATTCTCACACCGGCAGTAATAAAGGCATACGTGTTCAAAGCAACAACAGAAGGGACGCTGCATCGACGGCGAGAGGAAAAGACGGTCTTTGATGTTTACAAGAGTGCGTGGGCTTATTATGTGTTAACAATGTGACAAAGCATGTGACCCAGAGCAGCTGTGTGCAAAACTCTCACGTATAGAAGCAAGGAGCTGCAGAATTTCAAGCAGGAGACGTTAAGAAAGAAAAGTAAAGAGAGTTGTTATTGGTGGATTTTAATGGTAAAGAAAATCCATATTTATCAGACGACACATAGGGGAATTCCTTCAACACTGGTGGTGATGAAGCTCTGGAGGTCACTTGAGTGACTGAAGTTAATTTTTTTCTTAAAAAGAAAATTTAACAATGATCATTAATATCTGCATAGATTATTCACTTTCACTTTATTTGAAGGATAAACTGAAAGTGAGACAAAGTTTCTGTCTGAAAAAATGCTTCATTACACTAAAAAAATATGAGGATGCACAATTCCAGCAACTTACAACTGTACTTTTACTTATTTTCTGAGTAATACTTTTAGCAGCAATCAATTTGTTGTTGTTGTTTTTGATCAATAGAAAATGGATTACAAAATAAAATCCAAGTTGTAATAAACCATACTTTCAATTAAAACTCTGACAGCTACACACCTGTTGCCACCCACACAGGTGTTTTTGCTTCTGTCGAGTAATTACACTTACTACAAGTATCCCAGGATAGTGGCTGCATCTCACTTTACCCTGGTTGTCTAATTAGAGTTTGAAAACACCTGTGAGAGTGTTCAGGACTGACTGAATTAAATGAGCCCCAATAAATTAACAGAGCAAGAAACATGCAGTTAGAGTCTCAGTATCAGACACACTTAAAAAATTAAAACAGCTTTCTTGAATGGACCCTAGGTGTCAGTCTTATTCAGGAAAGAAGAGAAAATCCGTCCTCTGCATACAACTCAAGAAATAAAAACAATTAAGAACCAATATTACATTCTTAAAATACATTTTATTAGGTTTATCTTCTTATATTTATTTCCCCTCGATAAAGTTGCAAAACCAATTTTCATTTCGTTTTTTTTGACAATTTATAGGACATTTGAAATGTCTAAAAAGAAAAAAATCATGCATGCTTTCTGCAAGAAGTTTGCACTTGAAAGTTTAAACACTTAAATTACTTAAAGAAGCTGAACTGGCATTCAAAGTGGAGGAGTTAAAGAAGTTATTGTTTCAGTTTGGACGATGGCCTAAGTAAGGTTTGAGTGTCAACTTTAGAGTGAGTGTTGAGTGAATTTATACTTCAGGCACTAAAAAGCAAGTAAAATGAGTCAAGGTGTGAGTGAAATTTGACCTGGAAATCTAAGTCAGTTTGAGTCCCGAAAATAAATTTACTATATTAATGATGAGTGATCTGCACTGACGTCTCACAGCATGAGCCCAACTGTTAATTCACGTTTCAATGTGTTGTGTGATGAGTGGGCATGTATGACGACAGTTTCTGTGAGTTCAGCTGATATTTATCTGTGATTTAGCCTTATTAAAACTGTTTTTAAATGTTTGTTTATGAGATAAATAACTAGCAGTAGTAAGCTCCCATGATGACGCTTTGCTGTTGACACATTGAGGCTTGTTGTTGACTGCCACCATGTGTCAAACATCAATAAGATTTATAACATCTAAGCAGGCTGCAATAATTTTCATAAGTGTTTAAAATGAATTACTTGACTTGTTAGTTACAGCAGAAAATCTGACCTCAGTAACTTGTGACTTGCCTGAGACTTAGCGGTTAAGACTTGAAACTTGTTTTGACTTAAACCCCCACCTCTGCTCACTCTGATGGCACTTTCGGGACACCGGCCATTGCATGTCTGATGATGCATTCATGGAAATATGTGTTGGTTTGGTGTTGGTGCTTCATGCCAGAGAGCAGATGTGCGACAGGCACAGTGGCATCTTTTGGCAAAGCTTTGGTATTTGTGATCTCAGTGTCACTCACCAATGAAATAATAACCATTTCAATGCAAAGAATAAGAGAAAATGCAGTAATCACTATAATTTGATGAATGTTTATATTGCGTGTCTGTGGCGGATCAGGAGACATATGAAGGAGTGGAAAAGACTTCCAGTGGAAAAGCGCGGAGCTCTGTTGTGCAGAGCATGGAGAGTTAACTACGCATGCAGGGATAAACAAATGTACTGGAGTCACAGCAGACCATGTCCAGAAACATCTGGGGGCAGTGTGTGTGCGTGTGTGTGTGCGTGTGTGTGTAGGTGTGTGTGTGTGTGTGTGTGTGTGTGCATGTGCATGTGCATGTGTGTATTTATGCTGGCATATTTGCATTAGTGTGTGGGAGACCACATCCTCATAATCATCACAAGATAAAACCCATTAATCCATCATGCATGTGAGTAAGACGTCATTCACCGAAGATAAAAATAAGAGCGATAAAGTTTCAGTGCGGAGTTTTTAGATTTGAGGTATGTTACCACTGAAAGTATTCCCACCAGAAGTTATTGACATCTTTACTGGACTGGCAACTTGAGCTCTGCAGCTCTGAGATGGCCCACAAGAGCCTGAGGAGAGAGAGAGTTTCTTTAAAACTGCATATCATCTGGAAAAGAACATTATCAATGTCTTTTCTCAAAAAGACAGAGTGTTAGGCTTGTTGGTATAAAAACATTTAGCCCCATATTTAGCTTTCAGTATGTTGAATCGACACCGCAAAGCTATGACAACATCTTCATACATCATCCGTCCATTCACATAAGCCATCATGTTGGCGCCCTGGTAATTAATACAGAATTTTTGTACATTTTGTCACTTTTTGGACATCATAACAGGTGTGAGAGTTGATTTTGGCTTCATTCACCTGCTGCTACTTCTCAAAATGCCTGTATTAAAGAGTGCTGCGGCATTTCACCAGGACCTAATGTCATGAGATGACGATCAACAAGTATTCGGAGCCTGTGACACCCTGCAGTCGCAGGCGTGATGGTTAAATCACCACTCATCAGCCCCTCTCCTCTCCTCCCCTCTCCTCTCTGCCCCTTTTGCAGAGATACACCCCTCTCTCCATTCTTTTCCATGATAGTGTCCAGATTCTGGTAACCAGATTTTAAAAAATGAAAACTGGGAACATTTCTCATTCAATGGACCATGCATCATTAAAATACCTAATGTTATTATCTATTAAAAAAAAATAAAAAAAGGGACAAGTGCAGTTTCAAGTGCTGTGACTATGGTAAACAATATTTGTTTCTGGGATAAAGCAAAGTAGAATTATAAAGTTGCATAAAAATGAAAACACTCCAACACTCAAATGGCTGAGTTTTTTGACAGCAGTTTTCTCCAAAACTGTACTGAGAAAGTACTGAATTGAAGAAGAAAAAGGATGTGAAGTTTCTGTAGTGAGCAGCCTCCCTTTGTCATCTGAAACAAGCCCAAAGCAATTGAAACATCAACTGTTAGTCTCTGCTGTCTGGTCTTTATTGCCACATAAAATAGTATTTTCCTTTGCAGTCTGTTTTTAGCATACAGTTAAAAATGGGGCCATTTTCAAAAATGAGCCTTGAAGAACAGAGCTTCTTCAGAAAACAGGACGTCAGGTCTCTCTAGATGAGATCAGTCAGGATTCACAAATCTGAAACTGCAGGAAAACATCTGCAACTAAACCTCACTGCTCTCTTGTCTGTATCATATGCACTGAAAACTTCAAGGGAGGCTTGCTCTCTAACTGCCTAAGATGTCCTGAGAAATTTTAGGTTGAAAAACAAATAAAATAACTTGCAAAGAAAACATCAGCACTTTAAAATAACTGTTATGAAGACTTAAACTATACTGGCTGACATTTTCGGCAACAGTTTTCTTTCTCCACAGCTTGCAGGTCGTTATTTTAATTGACTGGTTTATTTAACTGCACTGGGCCAAATGGTGCACAGCCACAATAATCACAGAGCAAATCATAATATAAAGCTGCGCAAATTAAATTTCAAAAGATTACATTTGCATTACAGAAAAATCCCATGCTGACTGATGCATCGTCCAAAATAAATACTTAACAAATCACATGCTGGTGTTTTACCTAATGGGAACAAATAGGCTTGTCGCCCTTTGTCTCTGCAAACCAGCACTTAAAGTTAATACACTGGTGCTGTGAGTTTCGCCAGAACAATCTTATCCTCTGTCAAGCAGCGCAGCATCTGAACATGGATACACCTAACAGAACATCAGTCTCATAAAAATGTAACTAAAACTACTCTGAGATACCGTACCTGAGCTCTTTCACTCAGGGCAGCTGCTTCTCCCCCAGCATAAACACGTTGTCAGGAAACAGCAGCGATGCCAGGCTGCTGTCACCAAACTGGACGATCTGCAGACCTCCACTACAAACTAACATCCTGTCCATGATGAAAGAAAAAGGGGATATGATGCATCCTTTCAGGAGTCAAAACTAAAGAGTCTGTACATCGCTCTCCCTCCTCTCCCTGCTGTAACATTAGAGGCAAAGTGAGTCACGGTGTGAGGAGTACCTGTGTGGAAATACCACATAGTTTGGTCACTTTTTAGTGTTACAAAACACATCCGACCTTTGTCTTTCAACACTTTACAACACACCCTGACCTTTTAAGTATTACAGGAACAGCTCTGCAGGAGTTTACCCATCAGCAGCTGTGTTTCAACACACTCCAGATGTCCAAGATTGGTGTGATAGGAGTGAATTTTAGTGAGACACACACACTCATACTCACACACACACACACAATGAGGTGGATATCGAGAGTTTGAAACACAGTGACAGACTTAGAGGAGTCTGGGAACACACAGCAATGGCAGAGATGGACTTGGATTCGCTCCAGACTGCCTGCTGCGCCAACTGTCAGTCATATTACACCGCTCACAAAGAATGCAATAAGTACCAGCTAATTAAATCAAACTGGATACACTCTTAGAAACTAATACCAGCTCACAGCTTGGATTTCTGCTTTTGTGTCACCGTCATCCAGCTCTGTGGAATCGATTGCCTTCATACCTGCTTCTGACGTCCTCACGAACACAGACGCCAAAGCCCGCTCGGTCAGTGACCCCAGAGGCAGCATGGTGTATTGTAATTAAAGTACATTAACACATGCACCAGTTTTTTTTTTTCTTCTCTCACAGCTCAGGACGAGGGGCTGCAAAGTGTTGCCCTGATACAGTATTCTGTATCATTATGTGCTTCTCCCTTCGTTTGATGTGCTGATCTTCAATCACCCTGCAGTGGAGGGGTGAGGAACATCAGAAAGCTTTACACTTCAGCCAACTCGGGTTTCAGGATGCATGTAACTTTTTGAACTTTAAGCTGTTTCCTTGGGATTTTCTACTTGTGGGAGAGAACTTTATTCCTAGTGACAGGTGACCGGAGAGATGTGGCAGAGAGAGTGCTGATGGTGGAAACGGGTAAACTGTGAAAGTTAAGAGGGAGGGCAGCAGTTTAAAAAGTTTGGTGTGGTCGCAGCCTCATAATCAGATTGAATTGCAGGCCTGTAATCTGTCGGCTGCAGCTGTCAGAGGGAATATAGACAGATTGTGGAGCTGCTTCACTAATTTGATAAAAAAAAAAAGAAATCATGATGTTACAAGCTGAAGCAATTAAGGTGTTCAAAGTAGATCTTGACATCAGTTCTCTCTAAAGTACACAGTTTGAGAGATTAAATAACTAATAGTTCAAATTCCTGATCAAATTAAATCAATCAGGTTAACAACACCTGACTGATATGAAGTAAATCTGATGTCTCTTCCAATAGTCTGCTCTGCTGAACTGGTTTTCCAGCCTGCAAATTTAGCAAAACTCTCCTTTTTTTCTGCAATTTTTCACTTTTTCAGGATGATTAGCAAAATTGTCTGGCAAGAAAACACATAGAGGTTCTGCATGCAGGATTTGTGGGGATCAGTTTATAGAGTATTGCAGAAAAAAAGATTTTTTCAAGAATGTTTTCTTGAGTGTATAATTACCAGAAAGAAAGAATTCTTGTCTTTTTAATTATATTATAAGGAACCATTTTCACCTACAGAGGGGAAAGGTCCTGTTCCATAGAGTTCATCATGTTGCACCCTCATGTTTTACGGTAGCTTAGAACAGACAAACCAAACACTGGATCTAAATGAGGCCTTTTGCGTTATTTTAAGTTTCATGGTCACCAAATGTTTTCCTAAACACTTGGAAGGGAGAAAAGAAGGATATTCTGATGTGTGCAATCTGCAACTTTAACACTAGATGTCACTAAATCCTACACACTGGACTTTAAAGTTTTATCCAACTAATTCCTAAATTATTTCATAAACTCTGAAAAAATAAATCTATAAACCTTATCTATTAAAGTGTTGAGATCGTTTCCACAGTTTTAACAAGCAAATCAACTTGTGTGAAAGACTCTGTGCAAAAGTATAAAACTGTTTTCATGCTCACGATGTGCAGTTATGATTCAGCGCATTAATACTTCAGTAATTAACACTCTCATTAATCGTCTGTATTAGATAATTCCTTTATCATGGATTTATTCAGGGAACCGAAGGCACTATCTGGCGCCATTGGCCGTGTTTAGTGGTTGTTGAAAGACACATAAATCTTCAAGTCTGAACATGAGATTAAATGACACAGACAGATGATTTTTGCAGCAAAGGGCCCAAACATGGTGCAGAGATAGGACGTGGGGGACTGCTGATGTGTGCGTGTATTTAGTGTGTGTGTGTGTGTGTGTGTGTGATCAGGCTCTATCCATGACGTTGTCCAGTCCCTGGCAGTGGTCAGGGTCTGAGGTCTGGGCGCCATGGAAACTGCCCATTGGGCCTCAGCGGGGAAGAACATCATGCACACACACACGCTCTGTTTCTGTTGGACCGCCCTGCAGGAATTCACTTATTTGTGGAAATGTTAAGAATTCAAGCAATGAAGCTTAGAAAAATTGAACGCTAACCAAAAAACTCAACACTTCCTGAGCCGTAGTGGGATCACCTCGGCAGCTCAGGACAATGACACTGCAGAACATCGTCAGGTCTTTAATTATTGATTTATTTAGTGACATAAAATAGCATAAAAAAACAGATACCCCCCCAACACAAAAAAAGACCTTGCAATAGCTGTGAGAATGAGACATAGAGCAACAACCCTCTTCCTCCTTCAATCTCTCTCCCACATGGCTGGCTCTCACTTTCCCTCCGCAGACAATGGCCTCTCTGTCTCGACTGTTTAACCACTTTCTCACCTATCCTAAACACTCACGCACACCCTCACAGACACACCCTCGTGCATGTATAGACCTAAATCAGTGCAATTTACATCCACTGCAATGTACACACACACACACACACGCAAACACACACACACACACACACACACACACACACATGCATGTACGTACGCTCACAGCTAAAGAAGGGAAAAGCAGCAAAATCACTGGTGTGATACCATCCTCGGGATGCCAGGGCAGAGCTGAAGTGTGGCACATGCCTTTGATGTGAATCCAGAGCATGGGCATGTAACAAACGCAGATACCAAATTACACCCTGTCCTGCTTTGATCTCTAAAACCCCACGCCTGCTTCTACAGAGGTAATAAGATTGTGTGTGAGAGTGTGTGTGTGTGTGTGTGAGAGAGAGAGAGAGGGAGAGAGTTTGTGCATCAGGGTGTGTATTTGAGAATGTTTATTTAGATGTTTGTGGGGTTTGTATGCATCTTTGTCAGCAGTGTTAACACGACTATGTGAAAGTGCATGAATGTGCACGTATGTGTGTGTATCTGCATGCATCACTGCAAATGTTCAATGGTACGTGCAAAGTGTGTGTGTTTTGTTGTTGTTGTTGTTGTTACAGTTTGTGTATTAGAGGGCAGAAGTTACAGCATCAGGCCATGGGGAACTAAACCCTGGCAGAGGCTTGTAGGCGCCTGGTAAAAACATGTTCCTGGAGACCTTCTGCCGAGTTTGTCTTGTCGTCACGTCGTCCGCAGCGGACTCCCCGCTCTGCCTCCACAGCCGACGCTGATCAGGTTGCATCTTGGATTTCCATCTGAACCACCCTCTAATCTCATGACAGTTGAGCGTGAATGGAACCACTTCTCAGCCCTGTAAGGTCACCGGCTCGCAGGAGTTAGCACAGCACATGTTTGTGTCCCTCATTACTGAATGTGAGCGAGGTTTTGGAGTGATGGATGACGAGCTCTGAATCAGTGCTCTGTTGTAACTATGAATGTACTGTGGTTAGTTCCTGTGATGTTTTAAAGTGACAAACACCTTCCTTTTTTTCACCTATTCTTGTTTGGATGTAGGATTAAAATGAATGCATAACTGTGAAGGCCCTCATTTTGAATGTCATCGCTGTGAGGAGGCATTTTTAACAGAAATCACTGCAGCATTGTGGCATAAAGAATGGCTTTATTTTACTCAAACTCTTCACATGTCATATAAAAGTTGTCAGAAAAGCACAAAATATGCTGTGAACAACACATGAAAGGGACAAGGAAGCAATAAACAATATATAAAATCATTAAAGCCAAAATATCATATATTATGATAGAAAATGCATTCTAAAATCACATTTAAGGCAAGAAACTTTGAATATTAATACCATGAAAAATTCCCAGTTGATTACTGACATAAAGACAATTACTTTTTTCTTAAATTTATTTTAACATATGCAAATTAGACTCTCTATTATATTATATCGAGAGAACATTTTAGCTAAAATTAAAACTTAAATGTGTGTTTTAGACATTTTTCTCCACTAGTCTGAAAGAAGACATGATGGGAAAGCACAATCTTTCAATTGACAAATGAAAAAAAAAAGATTTTCTTTGATATCTGACATCGTATTTCATTGGCACTTTGATGCGCTGACAGCGCAGCTCTTTATGCAGTTACAAGTTACAAGTTAACCTGAGACATGATACATGACAGAGTACATATTCATTTAAGACTTAAGAACAGAAACTAAAACAAAAAGTTGTAAAAAAAATTATTGTGTGAGTCAAAAATACGACATCTGGGACATTCTTGAAGCCTAAAGCCTCAATTTGAGTCCGACCAGGGACCTTTGCCACATGTTATATGTCATTTCTTCTTTATCCTTGCTATCACAGAAGGCCTAAAATACACAGAAAAACTACCCACAAAGAGAAATTTCCTTAGTTTTTCAAAAGCTTAAGAATGTGACTGCAATTGCTGTCTAACTTGGGATGCAAAATCTCAAGTTAAATTATACTTTTTAACAACAATAGGACACAACCAGAAGCTCCACATAGTGTTACAAGAGTTAACCATCTGAGAAAGCTAAATAGATGTTTGCTGTTGCTATGTTGTAAGCAGTTAATGTCTCACCCTTTGGTTGTGTATGGCTTGTAAACACAGGGTGATTTTGGGGGGTGTAATAAAGGGGTTTAGTATTGCAGTGTTCAAGCCAGAAATTTAATGTTAACATCTTTTTTTTTTTAAGTGGAAAAACTACGTGTGCATACGACAATTTGTCTCCCTGCATCCCCTTGTTAAAGCTGAACGAGTCATCCAGTGCTTGTAAATACCTGAGCAGCAGAGCCAGGATAATGGGGAGGATGAGGAGCTGCGGGAGGTTGAAGGCACTTCATGAGTGTCTGGCGGCACCTAGTGGTGAACGTGTGCTACTGAGAGACTCAACATTAGCCTGCAGCACCGAGGTGGCTTCAGAGACGGCATGAGCAGAAGGCATTAATGGAATTTATGCAAGACTTCAGTTTGTGGCACATTAATGCAAATACTGATGACATCCTGCTGCTGCTATTTAATGACTTTCAAGTATTATGTGGCTTGTTTACAAACACATGTAAACACTTTGGCCTGCCAAAATGGCGGAATGATGTAATGGAAACTATGAATGTGCCTGGATTTGCTGTCTCATTGGGAATAGAGGGCAAAGATTGGAGCAGCAGTTGCAGCACATTATCTTTTTTTTTTTTTTTTAATCTGGGCACAAAGCTTCAAATAAAATCTGGTTTTATTTTAACACTGAGGCAGATTATCCATCATGTTTGGCTGTTGCATCATAATGATAATGTAACGTGATAAAATCCTTTAGAGACTCAAACTTCAAAGATAATTCCTCTTCAGTAAGCAGTGGTGGAATGAGATAATGTTTATTGTTCTTCAGCACAAAACTGAAGTAATTTAGAGGGCTACTTTGTCACTTTTCACCTTTCACTATATTTAAGGAGGAAATATTTTTTTTACTCCCCTATATTTATTAGACAGCTTTAACTTCTTTACAGATTCAGATTTTTGTATACAAAACTTACAAAATGTGATGTTTTGAAATGCATTAAACTACCCAACAATATATAATATACAGCTGAAATAAACTTCTTATCAAGCTATCAGCAGATTGATAGAAAATTAATTGCCTGATAGGCTGATTAATTGGCATTTTTCATGCAAAAATATTTCATGTTTTCAACTTTTTCAATGTGAGGATTTGCTGCGTCCTAAAAAGGTTTTATATTTTATGTTTTTTTAAAAAAAAAATAATGTTGAAGTTTGAACTAGATTGGATTGATTGCATATAAGAAGCAATGTTAAGGCTTCACTTAGGGTTCTGAGTTATTTCTTGCTATTTTTACAAACTAAACAGTCAAAGTGTTGATGAAGAAAAAAGTTATCAGATTAATCCATAATGCAGTCATGCAGTCCTTTACAAAGCAGTAAGAAATGAGTCCCTGACTTTTAAATGAGTGCATGAGAAGTAAAAGTTATGCATTTGATACTTTTACTTTTACTTTTAATAGTGTAATAAAACTTTCCTGATTAATCTTATTTTTATTTGAGTAAGATTTTCAATGCAGGATTTTTGCTTTTGTATACAAATAAACTATTATAAAAAATAAATTATTTGCATAGAAATTGTTTTTATATCATGATATTAATACTTTCTGTACAGGATCTGAATATTTTTTTCACCACTGTTAGTAAGAAAATACATTAAGCTAAAGGGAAAAAAACGGTAAGTACCTCAGGTGCTTCATTTAGTAAAACAGGCACTTTGAAGGTGTAAAAGTTTTGAAAGGATTTGTGTGTATCCTACGGAAGCCCTGAATAACCAAAACAAAAAACAAAACAAAAAAAAGAACAAAACAAAAAACATGAAAAAAAAATTCTGGTGATCCTTTTGTTCTTTTTTAAAAAAAGTCTGATGCAAATTATTTCCTCTGTCTTTGCACCTTTGTTTTTATTTTTAACATTTGTGAAACAGGGCAAAAACAAATTTACCAAGTGGAAAAAAAAATGTCAATTTTGTTTTTTAAAAATTGATCACTAGAAATGTTTAGATGCCATTTAAGGCCTCAGTAGTGTTTTCAAGTTTTCAAAAGGAATAATTTTTAGTCCAGTTGTACATATTGATGAGCAGATAAAGTGCTTACAAAATGTTGCACGTCCTGGACATCCATGCAGGCTCCCACTCTCTCAGTTTGGGGTCGTTCATCTCATCAAACAAGCCGCTGTCGATCATCTCCCTCTGCCACCTTACGGAGACGGCTCCTGTGCTGAACTCTTCGTAGAATTTTTCATCCCTGGCATCAAACTTAATGTCGTCGACCTCAGTGTTGTCCCTGAACTCATCAATGTTCTTGGCGTAGACCACGTTGGATTTTGGCACCCAGGGGGCCTCCACCAGCCCGGCCTCCAGGCGATGGAAGTTGATGTCCTTGAAAAACGCGTGGTTTCGTGGGTCATTGCCTCTAGAGTTAGAAACACACAAAGGACTTCAATGATGCTTAAAAAACTAATTTGATAATAATGTGTATTATCAACTAATATTAAATTAATGATACAACCGCTTCCTTGACAAAATTACAGTGAAAAACAATTAAAGTGCAAGATCCAAAGGTTTTTGATATCAACGTAGAATGTTAATTATGGGTTACAGAATTAAAAAATTTTTACCTCTCGAGTTACAGCACTACAGGCATTTCATTTTGCCTGGTAAGACCTGTTCTCAAAAGAGCTTCACTGACGTCCCCCTTATTCTCTCTTTTGTTTTATTAGTTCATTTAGAGACGACTGACATTCTTTTTTTCCTTAATAGCAGCCTCATTATTGTCTCCATCTAACTTTAGCCTGAGCAGAAGTCTCACGAAATTGTGGAAAAAGTAGATAATTAAGTTGGCAATACAGACTTTATATAAGAGGGTCTTAAGGTGAGTTTTTAAAGGTGTCAGACAGATTTTCTTCATTAGACAGAGGTGTGAGTGGCAGTAACATCATTCCTTTCTGTTGAGATGATGAGACACCTAATCTGATGTTAAGACACCTAATCTGAATGCAGAGCAGAAACTTTTAAAAAACATAGGACTCAGAAAGTATTTGGGAAGTTGGTGTAGAAATCAGGAGGGTGTGATATTGTTGGTTGTTCTTGTCTCAGTGGCGGTTTTGTTTAAAACAAGTTGCATATGAGTCAGTTTCAATAATGACCAATCAAATTATCAAATTTAAAAATCTTCAGTGTAGTAATTTGTTTAATTAATACATTTAGCACCATCTTTTGCTGATAGAATCGTTTCTCTATCTATTATCCCTAACCTCTAAATCTTGCCTAGACTAGTCGTTTCTAACCTTTTCGACCCCTTAAGAAGATGTCACACACTCTGCATGTCAGTGACTTGTGAGCGACTCTACTTGTCATTTTATGATTTTTATGGTAAAACTAGCCAGTATTTAACAAGAAAAAGAAGGCAACCTTGTGTTAAAAAGATCCACAGTACGTTTTGTCATCTTTCCTGTTCTTTTATCATCCTGCGACCCTTCAAGATGTCCTGACCTCCAGGTTGGGATCCACTTATCTCACTGGTATTTCTGGGCCTTCCCCTTAAATCCCTTCAATAGCTTGTTGTAATAGATGCAAAGTCAAACATATATTTTTCTTGGGATGATTTGTTTTATTCCTACAATAACTAACCTCATGTTACAGCAAACTTAAGATAGGTTTTTAAGTACCGGCTCCCAAGGCGATGCAGCACCTTCTTCCTGAGAAAGCGGCTGATTATATCTTTGGTCGGAGGATCAAAGTGCTTGTGTTCAAACTTGCACTCATCCTCCAGAGTGCGACGCGTCACCTCCTCGTTCTGCACCCTTTCTCTGAAGTCTTTGAAAGGCAAACGGGCAGCAACCATCTCATAGATGCTGCAGCCCAGAGCCCACCAGTCCACAGACGTGCCGTAACTCTCCTGCCTCAGAATCTCAGGGGCCATGTAACCTGTCGTACCAGCCTGACAACACACACACACACACACATGCACACATGCACAGGGAGGAGATAGTATGAGGGAGGCTTAAAAGACACAGAAGTTTTACTTGTCTTTACTTTTCGGCATAACTTCAACAATAACTGCAATATTACAACTTTTAAAAATATTTTTGGTTACATTCTTGGGCCCAGGAACAAGAGTGAACTCTCTCATATGTTTAATGTGCTCTGTTTTAGCTGCTTAAACTGTACAATAGTGAAGAAAGAGGGCCAAAATGGATTGAGATTTAGCGTTTTCTTTTTGGTGAAGGGAGTCAGCATGAGTGGGCCTTTTTCTTCAAATACAACATCATCAAATTTATTACCAACATGTTAACAAAGGTTAAATCATCTTAAAGGTTTAGTGTGCATGATATAGTGGATTTTTTAGCTAAAGTTGATGTTTTCATGAAACTGAACGCCCTTTCTCTCACCCTCCATTTCCAAGCATGTGGCTCTGAAACCTGTTCAAGTCTTGAAATGTTTTTGGCTTGTTCGCTTTTTTGTTTTAACGCACCAAACAAAATAAAACCAATCCCTAGGTCTGCCCTCCCTAAACATAGTTGTTCCACAGTCACTTTGGCGTCAAAAGTAACATAAACAGGGATTTATTCATTTTTACTGCACCTAACTTGAGTGGATCATAACATATTGGGTATGACATAACTCTGCAGATGCTCCAGTTTATGATGAGACCAAACTTTTCTACAAAGGTCAGTTTTTGAGCCTCGACAAACGGCCAAACTTGATCAGCAAAGGGTGTGTCTCATTTCAGAGACCACTTTTTTCCAAAGCTCTTGTTTATAGGAGTGAGAGGTCAGCATTACGCTATGAAAAAGTCAGTAAAATAGACTTTCAAGGATCTAAAAAAATTGTGAATCATTGCAACCACAAATTTCCATTTTTCATGCAGTCAATAAATATTAGGCTGATAAAAAAATTAAGTGCACATAAGTGCACACTGGTACCCTCAAAATACTTTCAACTCTCTTATATAGATATTTGTTAAAAAAAAAATAATAATAATATAGGACAAAGCAGGGCTCTGAGGCTGGATTGAATAATATAGTCTAATAAAAAAGTCACTTTTCTATAGTGCATCTCATTTTTTTTTTTGCAACAGACTATTTTGATCAGCACCACACAAGACGGAAAATAAAGTTCACTAAAATTCAATAAAAAAAAACATGGCAATAAATGGATACTACAGTGTACAAGGATACTATAATAGCAGATAACCGACCTCCATAAGGCAGGTCAGCTGACACAGTTCACATTATCTTTTCACTGTGTGTCTCATCTGTAGTGAGTGAAGGTCTGCTGTGAATCTCCTAACTCATCTCATTGCACGGACACACAGAGGACACACCTGGTATTAGTCAAGCAAAGGTTAACCAGCTGAAGCTAACAGGCTCTGGCAAGTCATTTCTCAGCCAGTGCAGCATCCAACTGTGGATGAGGTCAGGCACCTTTTAATAAGATTAGTTTGGGTCTCACAGGGTTTCACTCTCTTGATGTCTGTCAGAGCAGGACTAAGAGCCATCATATCTATTTCTGCTAAGCTACTTGTGCTAATGTGCAATGTGCTAGTGTGCAAATACACTGTGTTATGGTTTTAAAATATGAAAAAACACAGAATATGGATAATAAACTATTTTCTATTCGTGTACTCCACTAACCTTCTGACAGATCATTCTGCCCTTTGGCAGCTCCACAGCCAGTCCGAGGTCTGACAGCCGACACTGTCCTTTAGCATCCAGCAGCACATTCTCAGGCTTCATGTCTCGGTAAACAATGTCCATAGAGTGCAGGTGGAGTATCCCCATGGTTATCTGGGCCGTGTAGTGAACCACACGCTCCATGCGGATACCCCGCTCCCCGAGCTCATAGACATGAAACCTGAGGTCTCCTCCATTCATGAGGTCCATGACCAGGCACAGGTGGGTCCTGTTGTCGTAAGCGTAGGCCAGGTTTACAATGAAGAGGCTGTCCACCTTCTCCAGGATCTGTTTCTCCAAGAGAGCAAACCTCTCGCCACCTTTCTTCTTCAAGCGCCTTTTATCCAGCTTCTTGCAGGCGTACATCTGGCCTGTGTGCTTCACCTGCACAGCACACACCTGCAAGACAGCGGCATCACGTTAGGATTTATAACGTTTAATTACTTTGTGTTCCTCTCTCAGTATCTGTTTTTACTGTATCATCATTAAATATGTTTCTGCTACTTTTAGCTATAAAAAAAGACAATGGGGCCCACAGTGAAATGATAATAAAAGATGATGTAAAAACCGCATAATTAGAGCATATTGTAAAGTCAATGCACTGATGGCAATATTATGTTAAAGTTTGATGACATTAGCCTTCAAAAGCTGCAGTAGCAAAACTGTTGCAGCATAACTCCCAAACATAAGAAATTAAGCAAGAATGCATTAAATTGCTAAGTAAAGTATGTTGTTCGCTCAAATTACTACACGTGTCGCTTAATGTCTGACATACAAATTGAAAGTCCATTAAGCTGTCTAAGATTTCTGCTACTTACCTCTCCAAAGCCACCTTTCCCTAAAGTCCTGAACTCATAAAAGTATTTGCTTGTGATCTTTTGCTTCTCATATTCCTTCCACTGTAGGAATCTATAAAAAAAAGGACTTGTCAGATACTCTGAGAAAGGTTTCCCTCTCAGGAAATCCCTTGTGGCTTCTCTTATCTGGCACATCGTCACCACATTGAAGTTATTGTCTGACAACTCTTTGCATTTTTCAGCTGCCTCTCCAGAGAGGTAGGAGAGAAAACTCGTGGACTCTGGTTGACTGAACTTTGCAATGATGCTCTGTTTGGCCTTTGCTTTGGTTTCATCTTCTGCGAAGCTCCACTGATTCAGCTCCTCCAGGAACTCAGCTGCAGCCACATACTGCGGGTTGGAGGCCAGGAGAAACTGCTGGAACAACTTCTTCCCGATAGGCTCCCGCTCACACATGGACTCATACTCCCTCTCCACTGCAAAGCGGAGAGCAGACGACTCCCTTGGCCTCGGCAGCATCAGGGAGAGTCTGTGCTTCCTCAGCTCATCCCGGTCTACATGCTGAGCCTTCAGGTAGGCCGTGTTGGCTACCAGGCTGTCCAGCCCCATCAGGTCACCCATGTTGTGTGTATCCTGTGACATGCCTGGGCCTCATCTACAGCACTACAGTTCACCCATCTGCAGGTTCGGGGCACAACAGAGCCCCTCAAGCACCTGCATCCTGAGCATTGTCCACCTCTTGTGCTGCATGTCTCGGAGCATCAAAAGTACCACAGTCCTCTGGGATTTGCTGTTAGCTAAGTGTCTTTGCATGCTTATTGACTGCACTGAGGGAAAGCAACTTATGAGGTTTGAACTTAAGAGGCTTTAGGCTCCTGTATTTTTAGAAGAAGCAGAGTGCTTGTGTACAGTAAAGTGGCTGCCATGGTGACATCATGAGGTGGCAGCTCCTGACATGAGCAAGTTAAGGTCAACTGGTTTGTTGAGATAAAGATGCCAGTAAAAGGCCTGTGTGTCTTCAATATATGACAGAATGAAGGCTTCCTTTAATCAACCCTAACTGGTTAAGTTAGCAGCCTAAGAAATTAATTTCACTGAACT
>JAPZDV010000024.1:10469715-10514952 GCA_029814665.1 Acanthurus lineatus | reverse complement strand
TTAATCAGCCCTAACTGGTTAAGTTAGCAGCCTAAGAAATTAATTTCACTGAACTCTCTGAATATAAAAGACTGTGGAGTCAATACTTAAGAGTCAGCACAAGCTGCATGATCAATCTTTATCACTTGAGCATCATTGTCACTGATGAAAGACAGCGTATATACAGTTTTGGACAAAATAACAAGAACACTGACGTAAATATAGCGATTTGTTACAATAACATGGCCGTAGATGTTACACTTACAAAGCTAAAAAGGCTTAGTGCTTGCAGAGATCATGTCGGAGACACATTTTTTAAAATCTTTGGTTTGGTTTTAGGTCACAGTTGAAAGTGTTTTTGTATTTAAAATGCATTTATAAGTATAAATGTATTTATACATGCATAAATGCCTCTCAGGGTTAAAGTGAACCTTTGCAGCCCGAGAGTTAGCATTTGGTTACATTGACTCTTCTCAGTCTCGTTATAAACAATATTAACAATTGTAGTGTTGGGGTATTTACTGTAGGACTAAGTGACTAGAATTATAAAGTGCCATAAAGGTATTTCTATTTAATTAATAGGATAAATTTCAGATACAACACTTAGCGAAGTAATGGTCAACTAGAAATGACTTTTAGAATATACAAGAGAGGCAAACATTTGATATTTCCACATTTTTGGATGTGAGAATTTCCTGCTTTTCCTTTTCTTTCATGGTATAACACACAGTATATACTGTATGGCAACCTGAATATCTTTGGTTTTAGGCCATTAGCAGAAAAACAAGGTAACTAGTGGCATCACTATATATGGTTGCTATGATTTACAGCTTTATTTAGCCTCATAGACCAAATCATAAAGAAAAGAATACTAGACTATTTGATAATGAAAATAATCTTGAGTTTCTGCCTTTAACACTTATTAAAAAAAATCCCATTTAGTGTCCTGCACTTGTTGCATTTGCTGGAGGACATCAAGACAAGTAGCACATCTTGTTCAGCTCTCCCACAAGCAGTCAAAAGGTCTTAAACAGCGACCTTTTATGTAAGTAAATTACCCTGATTAATTACCCTCGCTTACATTACTCCCTGACAGGGGAACCTTGTGCAGCAGTTTCTTCTGGTCAGAGGAAGCGCTGAGCTATCCTTCAGTAATGTAGCTGCAAAAACAAACTGATCATGCATATATTAACACTTATTTATTGTAATTATTTCACATTTTGCAGATTTATCACATTTATTTTGAATTACCTGGATCCTGGCTGGATTCTATGACTTTTTCACAGTGGTAGAAGAAGTTCTCAGATCCCGACACATAAGCAGCAAACTTAGGTTGAAATACCAAAAGTAAGACAGCTTCATTCAAAGTGTCACATCTTATTTAATACTATGGCTACTAGAGATTTATCCTTGATGTGTAATGCTAAGAAGCATCTTGAATTTGTAAAATGAAGTTAATTATAGTATATATACTTTGAGTTAACTTTATTTTTAACAATGCCATTTAATATTAACTTATCAATACTTTCAAATTCATCTGAAAAAACACAATTGCTATAACCATCAAACAAAAGTAATGAAGTAAAAGGTATCATAATACAGAAATACTCTGATAACATAAAGCAACTTTAATTGGTATATGAGTACAGTACTTAAGTAAATGTCCTTAGTTACACTGCAGCAATGGTGTTTTGAACAGCTTAAGCCTGAAGCTGAAACAAGGCCAAACGTAGCATACGTGAATAACTAGTGCTTGCGATCAGCATGGCCGCCCTCCAGGTAGATCACTTTGACTGCCAAGGTACTTATGGCTGTGAGGCAACTTAAGGATCGCAGACTTCATCCTTTAACTGGACACTTCCACGTTTTAAGATCTGTGGATGATGTTCAAGAGTCTCCCCACACCCTGATGTCTGACTTGAGGTTTGGTTTTGTTAACAAAACTTGATAATAAAAGAATATTGACATTTTATCTGCATGACATTTTCTTTTATTCACACAAAGAAGCCAAACTTCTGAAATAATTGATGTTGTCTAAATACAAGCACCTTTTCCATAAATCAATCTTAAGTGAAAATACTAATTTTAAACAAAACCTATTTGAAGAATTAGTAAAAATCTGTGTGAATCTTGGTAAGGAAAAGGACGAGCCACTGTGCACTTTATTTAATCTGAACAAAAATATTTGTCATAAAACAACAAAAAAGAACCAATTTTAATAAATTCACTTGCGTAAAGGAATTGTATATCAAGACTATTCAAATGAACTGAGAGAAGAAATACATGTTTACAGCTATACACAATCCTTTATTTTTAAAAACAGACAGTCACATATTCAAGATGTGCTGACCACCACCACGGACAATAATGTAAAGCTAACATGTGACCAAACACTGCAGAGAGGTTCATCCTTCTTTTAACGACTCTTGATCCCTCTGGCAACTCGAGTCCTCGCTGCTTTAATTTGTCCACTGTCCTCCTTTGACACCAGGACTACTGGAACATGCAATCATAAGTAGGAGGGCAGTAATTGATGTCAAGTCGCTCTGCACAGGACGTTGCAGTGATCATTGTCAAGTCTGTCACCCCTTTTGGGTGCATACAGATGTCAACTCAGCATCAGACCACTTGGAGTTGAAGCTCATTTGCCAATTCTCTGCACCACCCAGTCCTGCTGGCAGAGGGGACAGCGATTGTTCTGCTTCACCCAAAGGGACATGCAGCAGTTATGGAAGGAGTGGTTGCACTCTCCCCACACGACTGAAAGAAAGAGACAGAGACATAGTGACAGTATGAGTAATGAGTAGTAGTTTAGTTCAATCACTTTAAGTTACGCAGTATTAAAAACTGATTTTCCTTTGGTTAATAAATAAGTTTTATAAATCATTCATTGTATTTTTCTCATTGTAATTATTAAAAGTACAGCGATTAACAACTATGCAACACTAAGGTACAGTTAAAAAATGAAACACGACAGTTAATGTTTTGCAAGCTATATCAAATGACGGTGAATTTGTTTTTACAATATTTTTTTAGAAGAATTAATCAGACACAAATACTACGTGTATTCAAATCAATGTCAAATCAGTAAGAAAATCAGTGATTTGCAGTGCAAATATCCTGTAAATTAACTTCTGATATAATACCTCGCACTCTGTCTATGTGTAGAAGTACACTCATATTACTATGACACGAGCTGTATACTAAATACGTGTTTTAGAGGTGGCTCTTAAATCTTAATAAATCTGTTCGCAGTCATTTTTAAGTGTTTATGTTAACACTAAGTCACTTCACAAAATAATTTGTTTTATTCAAACAAAAGCATGACAACATCTCTTGTGAACTCTGTGAATTCAGGCCAGTGTTATCTATCAGACTTGCATGTCACGATCACAAAGAAATAAAAACCACCTTTGGCTGTAAAGAGCTAACTTGGCCGGTTTCTTTGACAGCTCCGACTCATTAGCTAATGTTAGCTAGCTGGATTAACCTGCTGAGTAACGTTAGTAATCGGATGTCTGAATGTTGTTGTAAATATTGCAATGATGACATTTTCTTACCAACACAGTCCTCCTGTTTGTTTTCCGCCTGGCATCGAAGACAGGCGTCTGCAAACCAAGAATAAATATGTTACAGTGCCAATCAGCCACGAATCTCAGTATTAATGTTACTGTTAGCTCCGCTAAGCTACACTAGCTGCATTAGCTGGTATCAGATCTGAGCTAGCTAACTCAGCTAGCTTCGGTTCCCCGGACTCACCCATCACTTGTACCCGACAAATGGCACAAGTATCGCACTCAACGTCCCAGCTCCACATGGCGACAGCGTTCCACTTCTTCAGGGAAAACATCTTGTCTCCACCCGACTTGGAGCCTGAAGTTGTGTTGTGGGACAGGACTAAGCCCGGTTCGTCACCGTCATCCATCTCTGCTGCACGGTACCTGAGGTAACGTTAGCCGAGCTAGCTAGGCTAAACAAAATGGACGAAATACTCAAGCAATGCTAAGGCTAATGCTAACCGGTTTAGCAAGCTTTGACTCTCCAAAAGAGGGCGATATTTTCAAAGATTTGAAGACTGACATACACATAAGCAAAGAATAACTGTTTCTTTAAATATGTTCAAAACACACAGAAAAGATGAGAGCATTCGACTACAATAAAATTGAATAAGTAAACTGAACAAATAATTGTATAGGCAATTTTTCTATGAATGTTACACACTTCTACGCGCTGTAAAATTCATACACGATTATGATTTTTTATTTGATATTTAAAAATATTTGACAAGTACAGTGTTTTTACATTAGCGCCTGCGTTTAGCCCCATGCACGTACTCGCTATTATAAAATGCTGGTCAGAGTCAACTAGTCAGTAACCATTTTGATAAACTCAGTCACAGTAGTAATCAAAGGCTTTATAACTCCTGACATGCACTGTACAAAACAGACAGCACTGGCAATAAATACTAATAGAGTCTTGACATGTCAGTGCATCAGCCCTAAAGCCCCAAAGCAAGGGAGCATGTATCATCTGTGTTGTCTGTATTGCACCACACAGTCTCTTTTGACACAACCAAGAAAAGAAGATCAGAGGTCAGTGCAGATGGGAGTGTGCTGTCAAACCATCGCTGATATATTTTGTGTGGCTGCTCATCCATAACTAAATTTACCAGCAAACATAAGTATGGATTGTGTACTGAATGCAGGCATGGAGCCATGAGACAATTTGAACTGACCTTCAGATAATTTATCTCCTAAAATCCACCTCACACTTGATAACACATTTATGTTGAGAGGATTAAATAAAATCCCCTCAGTGTGTTTTAAAGTCGGAGATGTGTGACTGTTATATCTTTCACATGCTTGTACAAATGTTAGAGCTTTACAGCAGAACATTTTTCTCGTAACAAGCTGCAAGATGCATATTGCATTATGCATGTAGATCATTTGTACCAAAGACAGAGAGAGAAGTTTTAAAGATTGTTATATGTAACGTTTGATGCATCAGTCCAAACACTATCAATGCGGGGAAATGGGGAGGAAAAGCTGCAGTGATGACTTTCAAGATTTCATCCACATTCCCTTCTGACGCTTTGCACATGTACATGAGCTCTTTAAGCTTGGCTTATTGTTTACACTGAAGGGACATATTCTCATCACATCATTAAATAACTGCACGCAGTGAGACGTAAAGGCTGTTATTCAGATATTTATCTTATCTGTATGTTAACCCATGTGTTTGCTCAGTAAGAGAATTATTGCACAATATATTTCCCTGGCTCTTAATACTTGTCTGAGTTGTCTTGAGACGATGTCCAGCTTTAACTTATTACAGTAACAACTGGGTGGTCACAGAGGAGAGGATAAATTCTTAAGCAAATGTCACTAATCTGTGCAAAGTAGAGCTATCTTTTTCTCAGATACTACATAATTAATTTTCTGTGAAATATTTTTCAAAATATTCCAAATAAGATATTTGCAAACTTGAAAAATGGAATTCTTCTCTTATGCTTTCTCTGGTTATAGAGGACTTTTACTTCAAGGTTTAATTCACTGTTATTATCCTTGTATGCATGTCTCAAATATGCATCTCATGGAGGGTGGCATGTATAAGGGGTTAAGAGGAGCTCAGTAACTAAAATTGCTTGTTTCCTATAGGAGGATAATCTGGCCATGCCCAGAGGTAAACACCCACTGCTGGACATGTGTTTTAAACTGGAGATTTGTTCACATGCAGCACACAATATTGAGCCCATAATAGTTTATAACCAACAGGGTCAAGTGATAGGAATTTGAAAAAGTAAACTTGCTATTGTACAATATTTCCTGAAGTGTTCTCACAGCAGTAAATGTGCACAATCCCAACGTTCCCTGAATGCAGCGGAGGCTGGAGCATGCAGAGCTTTACCAAAGTGGACCTGCATCCAGGCTGTAGATGAATGTGCTGCTCTAGACTCATTGTGAGGAGATTTATGAGCCTGATCTGAAACCTGACTGGTTTGAGACTGAGAAGCTGTGAGAGGGAATTTTTTTTTTAAAGAGAGGATCTATCATGACCGCAAGAACCCAGGGAGCAACGGGCAAAGACAAACCGGGGCCAAAAAGAAGAGCAACAGGTATTTCATTGGACAGCACATGAGACAATGAGACATTGACAGGCGGCTTCATTAAATATACATTTTACTTGCATTAATCTTAGTCTATTAAACTTATTGTATTAAAATTTTGTGTCTTTCAACTCTTCTTGTGGCCTGATATTGACTGATACTTTGGCCAAGTTAAATGTGTTTTGAGGCTAGTAAGTGGCTTTGAAACAGATTTACATTTTCTTGTCTTATACTTAGCAATCTCATCTCAGCCAGTAAAAATAAAGGTTTGTTGTTCATCTTTCACTTCAGTTAAAGTTGTAGCTCAGATCAGTGATCCTTGATCAAAGAATTTTCAAACAATTAATTTAACATTTAATAAAACTGAAATCAAGAGTGAGAAAAGGTGAATGTGGTTTTTTGAGTTCATTATTAAATTTTTTTATGTCTGCCTCTTGGAGTTTTGGATAATTTCCAAGTAAGATGTTTAACCGGATGCTTTTGTAGCCTAAAGATTGTGTTCATAATTTGCTTTGGCTTTATCCGATGTAATATGAAAGACAATGCGCTGTAAGCACAATGCAGGGTTAAACATCAGTTGACCCTTATAATTTAATTTGTTAAACATCAACACACAAACTGGAATTCAAGATTTTCTCTCAGTTTACACTTTGTAGCAAATGTGTTGATTTTTCTGGGTTTTCAGTGTTAAAGCTTGTGTTGCATTTAAAAAGCACATGCATAAGCTAATAAAGACTAATAGAGACTCATCAGGGGCTGCAGTTTGCACATCTACAGGCGCTTTTTTTTGTATTTCAGACACATAATTTCTGCTGCTGGAGTCGTTTTTGTAATTAAAGTGATTTTTAATCAGTCTAAATTAAATTTCTTTTCCGATTGTAAAGCTATTACAAAAACACAAATATGCAGACAAGAGGCTCACGGTTAGTTTTGTTCACTATGTTTAATTGCGCTTCACTATGAATCTTTCACATTAAAGGTTTCTCCTCCTCTGTGTGTTGCAGAGATGATGTTGAGGGTCAGGCGAGCTGTTTTCCTCGTGCTGGCCATGCTCATTCTGTCTCTGCTGCTGGTCGTTCTGGGATTTTACACAACGACTCGAACAGAGAGCCTGAACGTGTCTGGCTACATCTCTGGAGTGATTGTAAGTTATTTATTTATGTCCCTCAATAACTCCACTGCTATGAGCTGCTCAGAGATGACAGATTGATGTATTTTTAAATGGTTGATTTTAAACTTTCCGGCAACCAGAAACCAGCAGGGATTTTCAAAAACATATCCAAACATTGCCCAATATATGATTTACATTTCAGTCCTGCACTGTCTGTCACATTTTGGTCTTTCAACAGACTTCTGCTTGGGACAGATGTGATTTTAGGGGGGGCATGGCTACCTGGTCAGACATGCTCATGAGGACTTTGTGCAGATTTTAAACAAATGCTCAGCTGTTTTTAAAACTGAGAGAACATAATGGGTGTTTTCGTGTAGACGTTGTGTCACATTTCCCCTAAATTTTTTACAAAAACCAATTTATGGAAATATCTAAGTTGAGATTAATTTTATATAGTGCAATTAGTAGCATGAATCATTCTGTGTTGAAATTGTATACAGGTGCTAATGTTTGCTTTTCTCTCCTTGCAATAGAACCAAATCATAACAAAGTGTCAAAGTTTTATTGCAAATGAACTGTATTTCTTTATTTTGCGTAGCACTCATTGTGTCCATCACATTATGTTATTTCCAGCTGACCATGGGCTCCTTCCTGGGACTTCTTGGACTCTGTCTGGAAGAAAACCGCAAACAGCTGGTAGATTCTCCTGCTCCCTCTGAATCTTTTCATCACCTTCACTCACACACATCCTGTTATAATTTTTCTTCATGTTTTCCTGGTGCACACCCAGTCCCGACCCACCAAAAGGGTGTGTGTTTTGACTGTGAGAGAGATGCAGCATGTTAGCACAGTGACCAGTTGTGCTGCTCTGCTACATGCAGCAGACAAATTGTGGCCAGTTGCCAGTCCAGTAAACTTTAAAAGTTTTAATTGAGGAGGAAACAATTTTCTTCCTATCAAATTCTCAAATCTTATCCAACATCTTAGCCTCACCGTTTAAATATCTGGATTTTGTGGGAGACTTTGATGTAAGCTGTGTTACTGGTTGTCAGATGGAATAAAGACACATAGTTAATAAAGTCAGAGGGTCTCAACAGCAGCGCCTCAGACGTTCCTCCTCAGGCTCCTAGACTCTAATCTCCATCGCCACTTTCGCTCTTATGCAGGTATGATCACCCCCTACTTGTGGCTTAACGTGTCTCCGGTTAACTTTCAACCCAGTGGTTGCTTATTGGGACAGCAATTGTTGAAAACAAAAAGCCTGTAATTTACTTTAGTCAACTTAAGTCAATTCTAAATATAAGCTCATCTATGTTTAATAAATGAATTAAATTTTACACAAGTTAAGAAATGCTCAGCATGGTCTCATATAATCAGGCTTTTCTCAATAGTGCTGTGTCAGAAGAGAGAGAGGTGTCTGACTGCACATATTATCATTAGTCTTTAAGGGAAAACGCTCTGGCTTGTGCATATTTCTTTAAACAAATCAGTTTGAATCGTTTGAGGGTTGTAAAGGGAGGAAGAATGCAAACTGAACAGTCTGTCAATGGCAGAATTATACAAACATCATCTTCATCATCAATTACATAACTTAGTCAGACTTTGCTCAGCAGGATTTAAGAAACATTAGCCAACATTTATTCAGTAATTTCTGACTTTTGCCTTTGTAAAGCAAAGGGCAGATCTGCACTGCAGTAGTTTGTTTAAGGGAAAACCCGTACAAAAAAACTGTTCAGTTAATATTCGATGCGTATTTGTCTGGTCTTTTTTGTCTTAGAGAAATTAATTTTGTTGTCAGCAAGAAGCATTTACCTTTCTTGAAGTTGGTTACTGGTTAGCAGCTAACAACTTACAAGGAATTTAAACTTGTAAATTAAAACTTAAAAATAGTAGATTAATTGGAGTGATGATATGAAAACAGCTTTTGGTTTCATCATATAAGTGAATAATTAGCCAATAATTAAAATATATAATCTGGTATTCAATATTCCTGCTGCATGTAAACTATTTTTTAATATACATCACTAATGCTACAGGCAATTACTGCAGTAAAATAATGTGAAAAAACATAATTAGATGCTAATTTACTGTCCTTTAATGCTCACTCTTTCCTCTAACATTCAGCCCCAGATGAAGCAACCCACCATAGTGTTATTTCAGCCTTTGGAAAATTGTGAAGCATCTGCTGATCGTTCTGCTCACCACTGATAGAATTAAAAAATATTCAGAGGGTTTACAACATTAACTCATGTATTGTTGTTTGACAGTATGAGGACAGGTAATTTGATTTGAAACAGAAAGAATCATGTATGTTGTTGCTGCAGTACATGTGCACGCCTGCTGTAGAACTAATTACGTTAAAATTTGGACTCATTTAAATATATTAAAGTCTATAAACTTCACCTCTGTATCAGATGTCAAATCAGGGTCAAATATTTGTGGTTCTGATGTCGAAGCGTTGCAAATCTTTGCCGCGTGACTCCACATGTGTAGCTGTTGATATTTATTCTTATCCTTGTGAGATGGTTGATTTGTTGTTTGTGTTTGGTTTATATAAAAGTTGGTTTATAAATAAAAGTCTTTAATTTTTATTATTTTACAAAAATTTATCAAAAAACACCCATTAAATCATAAAACTTTTTAAGCATTAGATCAGCAACTTTTATTCAGATTGACAATTGATTTATTTGGTCTTTCACGGCTGCTGTTTGATGATTCCTTTAACAACTTCTGTGACCCTCCAATCACCACGAGCAGGCCAAAATTTCTACTGTTGCACAGGAAACAATAGTCCAATAGATTATTATGATATCATGCAAACCATCCCGGATCCTGTCAAAACAATCTCTGTTTGAGTTTAAAAGTTTAAAAACAGTAGATCATCTTATCTGCAAGGAACACAAAGTCATAGATTGGACTTAAACTCTGTAATTCTTGAATAGATCTAGTTTTTCTTGAATTTGTTTTGTGGTTTTATTCACCTTGAGAATGTAATAATGTTTGAAAGTGGAATTTTCAGTTGTCATATTTAATATATTTCACCGCTGACAGTTTTTTCATGACTTGGTAAATTAAGATTGTAAAATGAAGGGAATGTCAGATTCACTTCACAGTCAGTTTCTGTCAGTCACAGAGTGCCATCACAGTTATCTCGCTTCGTCCAGTAGGCAGGAATAATATTATGATCTTGAAGAGTCACAGGTTAAACAAACGAGATGATCTAGTTTCTGTCTGAAGGCTGACACGAGGCCTTCGGACATGTTCTTTCAGTCTAATCTGAAGCAGCCTGCATGTGTGTGACTTTCTCTTCCTGCAGTCCAGGTAAAAGTTAACATGCAGTTCAAAAGTTTAATACAGTCTTAACCCCTGCATATAAAGGTAAACAAAAGCCTGTGCAGGAGAGACAGGAAACCTGCACAGATTAAAACACCATGACAAAACGATGAATAGATGTTGATATTTTCATTATTTTAGTCTTAGCAGCACAACAATGAAACATAAGATGTTAAAGCTTAAAACAAAACTCTGTTTAGTGAAGACAGAGAAACAAAAACTCCATTTAAAAGCTATGTAATTTTGAGCAAACTACCTTGTGAAGAAACCAAATAGCTTCACACCAATAAAAAAAAAAAAAAAAGTAAGTGTGGTTTCAAAACAGCCACTGCGGTGTTCAGAAATGCGATAGGCATGAAACTTTTAAAAAGAAAAACAAACTTTTCTACATTCTTGTCAAACAGGGCCACCCTCACACTCTATTAGCAGGTCCAATAAGCGCTTTTTCATGATCAAACTGTGCTCTCATTCCCTTTTATAATCATTTAAGTTTTTTTTTAATCTGTTATTTGAAGATTTTATGTGGAAATTCCATCAAATAAACTCTTTTTCTTTGTTCTTCCTCCAGCTGACGGCTGCGATCGTATTCCTCAGCTTTGGGATCGTCTTCTCCTTTCTGTGCACGGTGATCGACGGCGTCTGTATTGTCTCAAACATGGTGAGTTACTCATTATTGCATTTGTTTACTGTAACACTAGCTGTGATTGCACTGGATGATGAAATAAAGCAAGAAAGCATGAAGCAGTAATAAACCACTGTGCTGGTTGACTGTGATCCTCTCAGGCAGCCTCTTGGCCCTCACTATCACTATTACAATATCACTCTGATGGATTAGATTAGAGGATTTATTGCCATCTGTGCAGGTACAGGACAGTACCTCTACGTTTGTTTTTTTTTTAAAGTAAATTATCAGTTGTAAAAGCTTAAAGTGAGGAAAAATGTGTTGAAGAAAGTCAGGTTGTTTTTGGCTCGGTGCCTCCAAACCAGTGATTACATAGATAACGACTTTAGACACAGTTTCTGAATGTGAGCAATGTTGCTTAAATAGAGAGTTGCCTCCCAAAAAAGATCATGTAGGGTTAAAAAAGCAAAGCTACATTCCTCTTGAATCAAGATGGATGAAATAAATTTAGATCTGAAGTGTGAAAGATTCCCCTTTTTTATTGTGAGAGAAACAGTCTTGTTTTCACTTCTCACTCACTCTGTAGGTGGATTTACAACCATAAATGTGAAGAAACTAAAGACTCTTCAGATTAGCTGTAATAGATTACATTACATCTATTGCTTCTTTTGGATTATTTTTCTAGTTGTAACCACTGAGTGATGTGATTATTCTGAGATTTATTTTTCTTTCCCTCTATTTATTTTTTACTGTCTTTTTAAAGAAACGGTTTCACATTTTAAATTTATTTACCTTGAGGTTGCCAGGCAACCAGGCACAAGATCAAGCACATAAAACCTCAAAAACCACAACTTGATGGATATGAGACATTATTTTTACATTTTTTTCTTTCTTTATGCAGAGTAAACACATTCTTTGTGTATAGATCAAACAAACATGTTAAGAAATGAACGTTTTGGGTTTCTGGATGTTGTTACCTCTCTGCAGAGGCGGGCTAGCTCTCTGATTATTATGCTAACTGACAGGCTGCTGGCTATAGCTTCATATTCAAGTGCACATACATGAGGAGTATCCATCCTCTGAACTTCTTCCTTTGTAAGAAAACACATTTTCCCAAATGTTTATATCGCCCCATTGCCAATTCTTTGGGATTAATGTCAGTTTATTCTGTTACTTTATATCTTGGTTTTGTTTTTTGTTCTGTCTTATTTCCAAATGAAACCCTGTGGATGATATTTCTTCACATGTTAACTTTTGCCAGGACATGCGTCCACTGAAGGCAGGGAGATGTCAGTATTACAGCAGTGGCAGCAGCTACGTCTATGAGAATTTCTACACCTCTGTGAGTGAAAACTATAAGTCCATGTGTGCAAGGAAAATGCTAATTGAATTAAAATTATGGCACACTTAGTCAGTTGAATTTGAATTGATGTTAGTTATGACTACTTATCATTTTGACCTCGTTTCCTTTTCCAGGTTTCATGTTGGACACCGACCGAGTGGTGTAACATGACAGTGCGAAGTGGGACATGCTACTGCTGTGACCTGTACAACTGCGCCAAGTGAGACAAAATATTATTATCCTGCCATATTATCTCGGTGTATTGGTACCATTACAGTTTGAGTAAATTCATTCACATCATCTGCATAAACACCTTGTTATAAGTTAATTAATTACTGATAATAAGCAGCACTGTTGCTTTATTCTGCAGTGGAGGATACCTCAACAACTACTACGACTTTATTGGAGTTGGAAGCTGTGAGGAAGTTTATACTCTGTACATTTTGACTTGGACGCTCACTGGTCTGAACCTCGTGGCCTTCTTTATAGGCATCCTGACCACAGCAGTGCTGGGCAGCATCAAGAACTTGGTAAGACACACATACACAAACACCACCCCAGACAAAGTCCATATATCATAAGGACACGGCACATTTAATACTTTAAACACTGAAAGAAAGTAACTTAAAGAGATGTGCAAAAGCCCCCACAATGATAAAACAATTTTAATGATAATTTTATGATAATGTGCATTTATTATTTTTGGTTATAAGGGAGCAGAAAAACCCCAAAACAAACTCAAGCAGAAGCGTCATTGCTGAAATTTATGTCACCAAGACTAAATCTGTGTCTGTTCACATTTATGTGCAGTTTTCTTTGACTATTTGTACCTTGTACCTTTTCATAACTTTGCAGTTAGTCTGGATGTAGCTTCATGGTAATGTTACATGAGAACTAGCTTATTTTTGCCTTAAATGCTGGTTGCCTTCACCATTGCACAGATCAGTGTTTAGTCTGATAATTCAGTCCATATTTGAAGCTCTGTGGTTCACAACAAGCTAATTGGTTTTGCTGATACTGAACTTAAGATTGTTGTCATTGCAAGATGTGACAAAGCTCTCTATTTTGCCTCTGTACATCTCCTTAGTCTCTAAGTTAGGACAGCATGTTTCCAATTGGAAATTATTTACTGGAACCATGCATGTCAACTATCAGTATAAGTTTGATTCTGACAAAAATACATGAAATACCTCTTCTTCAATTCTCTCAAAGACTTCACAGCGTGTATTATAACTCTGAGCAGACATGAATGTAAACTGCAATTTGTCAAGTTTGCACGACCACAAGTCTGTAATTCTGTAGTGTTTCTTACCTTTATTTTTTAGCAAACCGAACTGTAAATTAAATTGCAAACTGAAATAACAGCCAAAAAGTCAGTGGCAGGTCAGATCGAGCTGCACCATAGAGAAATCTGCCTGTGTAATGGATAGCTTCCCCTCTCAGGTTGAATCTTGAGCTTCACATACTGAAGCCATTCTCACTCGTTGTTCTGCATGCACGAGCTGTGCATGGATGAATGATTGAGAAAACAATGAGGAGGAAAAGGGAGGATGTTCAGAAAACTGTGTCCATGTGTCGTCTATAATGTGGGACTCGTGCAGAAACTCTACTATATTTATCTATAAAAAGTAAAAGAAACTATTTCACCCTTTTTGTCTGCATTTCTCAGCATGATCAGCCATTTAAGTCGACCTATGAATCACATATTTGCTCCCAGTAGTTTCTAGGATATTTCACCATTTATTTAGTGAGCGTCGGCCAAGAGCTTAGCATAACAGTAGATGGAGACAATTGTTGAAACAGAGGCAAGTTGAATGTATTTCAAGGTCAATTTCACATAGATGTTATTGAGTTTGGTGGTTTTTTAAAAATCCCAATATATATCATACAACTTTGTGTCCTTTAAATGGCCTGTGTGGTCTGCCATTCTGTGGTTTTGTCTTGGTACTTTATCAAATTCAACATCATGAAAATGTAACACTGATGCTGGAAGGAGATGGGCATAAAATAGCATTTGAAAACTGAGGACTAGGAATGTTTGGGTTTAGTAAATCGCTGTTTATGGGAACGCAAACTGTGTTACCAGATATATTTTCTAATCCATGATAAGGTTTTTAATCGTAACTATATACGTCTAATTGCAAGATGTCATGCTCCTTCAGTAGCATGTCAACACTTAGCCACATGACCTTCAGGCCTCATGCTGCATTTGAGAGAAATAAAAAAATGTTTTTTATTTGAAGCATGATAGTTTCAAATGCTGAGGTTATATGACTGGAGAACAGTCACGGACTAATAAGAAACACTAAACTGGTAGTAGGTTCGCATAATTATTCAAGTCCACATCTGTCCAGATGCTGTTTTTGCAGCAGCAGCTCTTCAGTGTTCCATGGCAGCGGTTTGCCTGCGTATTAGACTCTGGTTTCATTATGTTTTATTGTAAGTTGGAAAAGATTAAAACAGACAAGGTCAAAAGTTTTATTTGAATATTTTGAAACTTGTGTGGCCTCATGTGACTATATTTAGTGTGTTATGGAAAAGTCCCATGGACTGTTTTTTGTTACAGGTGAAAATTAAAAAGGTTTGCTGTCAGTTTCATTTTTTTTATTTTGAATGTTTATCAAACTTTACCATGTAGAAAACTATGATTTTCTTTTTAAAAAGAAAAACATCACAAAAATAATTTATGATCATTTTACTGTTAAATTTTCGATTTATACCTGATCAAAGCTTTTATTGTTGAAATGATAATGACAAGAAAAACTACTTGATTTTCTGACAAAATCATCAAGTATCTCTTATTACACACCACAATCCCATTTTGTTTTTTAATGTCTTGTTTCTAAAAGTTTGCTTCCAGTCGTGATCATCAGCCAGCCTGCAGAATGAGAAATGCTCACTGAGATAAGTTCATGTACCTGTTGGTGCGTGACTTTCTAGTTTTAGGCAGCACTCTGCCTGTCTCCTCCACCTGCAGTTGGAGCTGGACTGATAGCAGTGGAGGTTAAATCAGCAGGGTTGCCCGGGTCAGCACTGTCAGTGGATGTTACGCCCGGGTTCGTCAGCGAGGTTTATGAAAAGCATTCCTTCACTCCTCCTCGTGCAGCATCCGCTTACAAAACCATCAAAGACATTTTCCCACCGAACTCTCCCTTATAAATCATATGTGTTGAAACACGCCTCGCATGCTCATCATGTTACTGAAGTTTTTCAGTCCAGGAAGGAGATCGTGGAGTTCATCACAGGAACACAAACTAGTGTCAACACAAGTTTGGTTTCCTCTAGAAATGTGGTGTTTGATGTCAGATTATTGCATCAATTATGTGCTTTTTGGAGTAGGTTTTGCTAAAATTAGTATCTGGTAGTAGATATATTTAAATGAAATAATTGAAATTGGTGGTGTGTATTAAGATTTTGCACCAAGACAAAGCTCACGTGTGTGGTTGTTGCTTTTTCTAGAGAGAAAGAATGAAGGGAAGAGAAAAGAAGATCAAGAACTTTGTTTTTTGGTATAAATTTTTTCAAAAACAAGTGTGAACACTTTTACTTGTCTGTCTGTGTTAGTAAATTGAGTATCTTTAGGATTTGGACATTTGGAATAACATAACTGCAAGTTGAGGCGATGACAAAAATGTTATTTTTATTTATCTATTTTTTTCTTTATTCCTAACTTCTAACCTCTAATAGACAAAACACAGCAAAAATGCGGGCTCAAAACACCAAAGGTTCAGTGTGTTTGTGGTCTATGAGGAGCTCATGCTGATGTGGCTTAAACTGTGCAGGAAGATAACTGCAAGCAGACCACACAGCCTCTCGTGATTCCCTCACTACAGGCTGCCAAATCTGCTTTCTTTGAATAATATTCTGCAAAAAGTATCCTTTTTACAAATAAGATTAGCCCTGAACTGTCGTGATTCTCCTGGTTATCTTTAAATAAGTCGGTTATCTGTGTCTTTGCTGCAGGAATGTTTTCAGATTTTCCCCCTCATGTTCTTCAGTTTAATATAATTCAGTACTCTCGAATCAATCAGTTGCTGACTCTTCGCTGAAAGACTGCAATTTCTCAGAAGTTTCCAGATTTTTGGGAGTGGCAGTTATTATCTGAAGTTTTTAAGCCTGTATTTGATGCATACCTATTAGACGAAAAGTTTTAATATGTTTACAATAATTATGTAGCAGATGCTCTGTGACTTTTTCTCCTGTGTGGCTGCAATAGATTATTTAACAGACAGGCAATCTAACAGTTCATAAAATTTATATAATTGCAGCCTCAAACAGATTTGGCTTAAATCTCAAGTGTGCTGCAGGCAGACCACCCAAATGGAGACCAAAACAACGCCGAGGTCCATAGTCATCAATGATTGTTGCAAGGACGGGTGTGTGCTGCATTGATACTGTGATCTGATAAAACTAACGATAAGTTACTGTTTACACAAGTGGGCCACATAGTACATGAGAAATTGAAGCCACTCCCATAATTGCAGAATAATGTATAGGAGGACATATTTGTGAAAAGATTCAGGGTCAGGGTCAGTATCATACATGCACCAGATGGAGTATAGCTCCAGCTGATTGGCCTCTGCTGTTTCATTCACTCTTCACCATCAGCTCTTAAGCTAACACCCGAAAAGTAATTTCCAGTCATAATCACACAGATGTCATACAGTGTTGACATCATAACCTTACAGTTTTTACTGTCAGTCTGCTGCCACAGCTCCCTCTGCACCCTAACTTCCTCCTTAAAGGTCCAGTATGTAGGACTTAGTGCCATCTAATGGTGAAGTTGTATATTGCAAACAAGGAGGACCTGTGGTGGCTGTAAATAGTTTGCCAGATGTACTTAGCAGGCGTCCTCTGTCAGCCATTAGCAAAACTCCAGCTAATCAGCTTCTTTTTTTAGCTCCATCAAATAGCAGGGCCTTCTCTGCCAAATCTAACTGTTTAATCATTTGTTTTATTGAAAGGAAGTGACTGAACTGAATATGTTTTTAAATGTTCAAACTATAGGACAAACTGGCCTGATGCCCACTTGGAATATAAAGCCTGCCAGCTGTTGATGGTGCAGGCTATCTATGATTGTAGGCAAACAATGATGTAATCAAAAGACCTTAAATCAGACCACCTTAATCATATCTTGTCTTCGATACAGTGTAACTTTAGAGCTCCTTGTAAATTTTTTTCTTCTTTACGTGTAAGTTTTCCTTTTGTTTTGTGTCAGAGGAGAAGCAGCGCTGTGCCCTCGAACGAGCCCTCTGAGAGCACAGCGTCTTCCCCTACAGCTCCTCTGCTGATGGACGCCAACACACACATGATTCACCAGCTCCACCCGGTCAGTATGTGGTCCACACACACACACACGCATACACACACACACACCATCAAAAGATACCAGTGCAAACATATAAATTTATGTCTTGTTTCTCCACATTTTTTATGTCTTTCTCCATCTTCATCTCTCGGACTTATGATCTTAAAGTCTCACAAAAAACTTAAACCCCCTAACCTCCACCAATCCTCCACCTACACATTCATCCATCAAACATCTCTAAAGCGTTTTTGCTGTTAATTGATGGAAATTATGTACTGTTTTCAGGAAGGACTCTACTCATTTTTCTGTAGATTTGAATTCAGAACAGTCTCTGGAAGCTTCCCATGAGACATGAATGTGGACGGTCCTCGTTAAAAACATTGTCTCAAAAACTTTAAACCTTCATAAAAACTGAGATAATTGAAAGAAATATCAAGATACAAGATACAAGTGTTTTGTTCCCTTTCAGTTCTCTTCACAACACAGGGTTTCTTTGTCAGATTAAAAGTAGATTATATCAAACAGATTTTACGATTCATTTAAATAAATGTAATAATTTGCAACACAAGTACTCAGGTTTAAATGCACCTTATAAAAAGGTAAAAATGTATTTTAGCATTCAGAAAATTATTGTGATTGTTGTGACATCACACATTTCTTATGAACGATCGAATATTACAGTGTTTGGAAAACACAAAAGACTACAGACTGTAATGTCCTTTATTGCTCTTTTCTTTTTCTGTCTTTCCTTTGTCCTGCTCTGCTCATCCAGGGAGCCTCGATGTTTTACCCCCAAACAGGAGCGACACTTTCCTCGCAGAGTTTTCCCTCACCAACTCCTCACACAGAGTGCAACACTCCTCCTGTTGCCCGCTGAGCAGCCTGCTGCCTCACAGACTCCACAGCGCCTCCACCTGAGCACCACCTGCAACGTATCAACAAGAAATTGCCAAAAACACTTATGCTTTTTTTTATCATTACTGTTAGAATTATTATTGCTAATATTGTGAGGTAGGGAAACTACAACAGGTACAACTTAGAGAGAGACATGCTCATCCGAATGTGATGCAGAAAAATAAAGATTTTGTTTTTAAAACATGTAAAAATGGACATAGGAAGTTTGATTGAAAGTGCTTCCTGTTTTTTTGTATGTATGTAATTGTATGCAAATATCAAAAAATATTTTACTGTATTTTACTCCAAAACATTAAAGCCTTAAGTTGTAAAATGTTTGTTAATTAATGTTTTGTAACATACATGTGGTTAAGACAACATGAAGGATATAACTCAAATTTCCAAAAACCATAAAAAAGAGTTAAAACCTCAATGAAATACTCGTAGATTGATTTTAGTGTAGAAACTTCTGGCCAATCGTAACTCTGAGGATTTAAACAAGAACTCGATGAGCTTCAGATGTTTTTAGTTCAACATATAATTTTATTACAACATAAATCTGAAGATGCAGGCACAGCTCAAATACAATGACGTCGTAAAATACATGCAATATTATCAGGAGGTCTGGAGATCTACGAGATTTCCATCTTATCTCAACCTCCAGCCACACACAGTCTCCCCACACACTGGAGACCTCTGTTTGTTTTAGTGTGTGTGTGTGTGCTTGTGTGTGTATGTGTGTATATGTTGGTGAGTTTCTTGAATGTCCTATGAGGCCCTTCAGACACGTGATTCTGATACTTATTTGTAATGTTTACTAATGATTAAACATTTTTATACATCCCAAGGGCCTAACACTGAACAAAAAGTGGTTTAAATAAATAAATAAACAAAACTCATTCTTCTGGGTTCCATAAATCAACATATATATATATATATATATATAAGTTGTATAAGAGATAAAATGTGTTAATTTAAGACATTTGTAAGTCATCAAAGCTGTTCATTATTTTGTGGGAGGATTTGTTGAACTTTAAAAATGCTTTGTTTTATCTACATGAACATGAAATTAAACTCAGGTTAACCTTTCACATTAACACAGATAACATCCATAAATTTTTATTCACCCTGAGGTCATTTAATATGACTTGGACGTCTTAAACTCCTAGTGACATTAACAGCTTGACCTGGTTGTGTGTTTTAATGTAATTAGCAACATTTTGATATGGTGCTGTGTTAGCCAAAATACAATGAACTTCTTTACACAACGCTCAATATAAAATATAACTTCATAACTATGTTCATGTATTTTTTATTTTAAAAATATCCACACCTGTTTGCTTGATGCATTTTCCGCAACACAGTTCACCTCATGTCTGGCTTAGTTGAGCTGTGTACAAATATCCTAAAATATTCCCTGCAATGTTCAAACTTGGAGAAATCTATAATTTTGTTCAAGGTATTAGTGCAATAAAAAGTATTAGTGCAATAAAACCTTCATCTGCAATGGAAGCTGTCAAACAATCAAATAAAGAAATCTCATGATCCCCAAACTACTTCACAACTTAATCCCAATATTTTTTTTCTTTAGTAATAATTTAGACGTAGCTGAAATTACAGTGTCACGGTTTGGGGCTGTTGTACTGCTTTGAGACCAGAACTGCCTATAAATACGTTCAGGATTGTACCAGCAAACTCTACAGGATGACGTCAGGGTATCCACTCCCAAACTGCATCTCAACAACCGGTCAGTTATACAACAAGACAATGACCTAATCACACAAGTCAGTCAACCAATAAACGGTCAGAGCATAATAAATTTAAGTTTTGGATTGGCTGAGTCCAAAATATGCTGTGGAAAGACCAGCAGAGAGCAGTTCAGAGGGCAAAGAGGCCCAACAACACCCCAGTTAAAGCTGTTCTGAGGGGGGGGGGATGGGCCAAAAATTCAGCGCTAGCGGTGATAGATGAGCATAAATTGGAGGTTAAAGCACCAGTGATTATTCCTGTCATCTAAAGCCAAAGTGTGTTAGGGGGACCCTGAAATGACATTACTTGTAAAGACTAAATTGTTGAAATAGTAATTGGAGGAGGTGTGGATATTTTAGAGGAGCCTAGAGTCAAAGTCATACATGCTGTCGGGTGATTGATTCTGTCCAGATGCACTTTGTTAACTTATCGTCTCCCACCTCTTTTATCTTTGTTTTTTCATTGTTTCAATTGTGCGCGGGACTGCTGTTTCTCCAGCTTTGTCAGAATTAAGCCTGCTCACCAGACTTTTGCAGATGTTTAGTGAGCACTGATGAGTTAAAAGGGCAGTTTGACATTTTGAAGAATGGAAGACTCAAGCCAGCTGCCTGTTTAAGCTGTTGGCTTAACTTAGCAAAAAGACTTAAAACTGTGGGAAAACAGCTAGCCTGGTTCTTGTAACCACACAAATGTCACACACACTCACAATTTGACGTGACGTTATCTGCCATCGTTGGAGGTGCGAACAAACATGACAGGAAGTGCCTTTTAACACAGGATGACCCTGATGTTAATATGGAGTGTGTTTCCCCAAAGCATCAAACGTTCAAAAGACGCAAGCTAGCATGTTGGTTAAATTTTATGATTGCCAGAGGTGCAGATGTTTTTTTAAGGTTCCAGTTTGTCTAGCTTTCGGGCAACGCAGTTCAGACTTATTGATATTATTAATTTAAGCATATATTACAGATTATTAAACCTGATCTGAAACACTGTAAATGTAGAGGAGAATTACTTAAACTAATTGTGCTTTTGTTCATCCAGGATTTTAGGATGAAAATTTAGTTAAAGTGGATGGGCTAGTATTGAATAATCAGACCTACATCTTTCTGAGGATCTCTTCTGATCTGTTTCCAATAAAGTATGTAGAAGAATCTAATATTTAAACATAGATATACTATATTTCATGGCAGACTTCGCTTCACATTAAGTATCATCTAACTTGGGAACATCAAACATTTTTATATTTATTATGATTTGAAAAAGGCAAAATATGCGAACAGATTTCATTTGCTTTTTGGTGCCATTCACTTCTGTCTGTCTGCATCTTTTTAGAAAAAGCATTCTCATAAGCCCACAGTGCTTTTCTCTCAGACCCTTTTTTAATAGCCGAGGAATTTAAAAAATCCATATTCAAAGCTCCCGTTGTCTTTCTTTCATAAGATGATAGTTCCTGTAGGTCCCCGCAACACACCACCTCACCAGGGTTTTGCCCTGGCATGGTACAAAGTTGTAATATGTAATAGTGGTGACCTAAGTGCAATTTCAATGGAGATGGCTATTTCGCACCTCCAAAAACACTGCGGGGGTGGCCCACAAGTACCTATATGTGTGTAAAACAATAAAATCCTCTGAGGCTTATTGATATGTCTTGAATCTTGTTCGTTAAATCCACAAAAAAACTAATCAGAGAACAGGAATAACTTGTAAGGAAAAAGAGGCTCACTGCCATGAATGTGGCCTCTTACTGATCACAGAGTGTTTTTGCTTTCTCAGGGTGCGGGCTCAGTGGCGGGATAGCACCCTGCTGCTGATAGAGATCCCATCTGCTGCTTGCTGAAAGAAATAAACGGTATGCTATCTTGTTTCAATTTATTTTGAAATTAAATCAAATAAAAACACACAAAATAAGGCCCCACGTCCACCCATGACACATTTAATGTACAGATGTCAAACAAACTGCAGGGAACCCTCTGTTACTGAATACAGCCCTTCGTTACCTGACAGGTTAACACCATGGATGTATAAAGGAAAACCAAGAAGAAGAAGGTTACCACTCCTTAAAAAAATCAACAAACCCCACAGTTTTTCTTGCTGTTGTGTTAACTGTCAGCCCATGTCAAAACCTCTGACAATCAATCTGTGGTGTAAAGAAAGGACTTTAAAATCATACTTCATACTTGTAATAGTCATGTATAAACAGATGATCAATAGACGGGACTAACGAACACCTTTTTGGTACAACTGCAGCAACAATTGCACATATAGTTTTCAACAGTCACAAGATAATTTTCACAGCTGTTTTCATACCACTTTAGCATTGCTGAAATTCCAATATATTGTGCATCACTTGTGTACACGCACAGCTTCGTGCTTTGAAGTGCCGCAGAGTTATTTTAAAGCAGCTGGGTTGCTGAAGAAAAGTTAAGGGTCGAGAGGGGTCAAGAGGGGTTATTTGTACACCTTTTAGTCATTCAGTCATGATTTCTTAAAAACACGCCAGTGTTACTTTGCATCTGTTCATGTTGGACTGTTTTCAGGAGCAAAGCAGGAATGGATGGGTTTAAATTTACACAAGGGAAGATTAAAACATCCACGGTTTAAAAAATGACTACAGGCTTCATTATGACAAAACACAGTTTATTTAATTTGAGCAAGATTAATGTGTGGCTTTCTAAAATGTCAGGTTGTTTCCAAGCCTCTTTCCTTTTGCTGATGCTTTGTTCTTAACAAAGGTTGACTGATACAGGGAATAAATGTTTTTAATTGAATTAACTTGAGTCTGCTTCTCTTTGCTAGTCAGATACAAATTTTACCTCAGAGAAATATAACAACATAGTTGTGCAACACAGAATGACGATTTGTGCCCTTCTCGAGGGCTTTTAGATGAAATTAAATAATTCGAAATTTGAAATAATCTGGAGTAACCTCTTGATATTTGGCTTTTTTAATACAAGCAGAGACAGTCAACAAATAGGAGAAGCGTTGGCAAACTGTTTATTGTAAATTGTTTCAAATGGACACAGATAAAGACCATTTATGGAAAATAAAATATTTAATGTGTATAAAACAGAACAGACATTGTACTCAAGCATATGGAGACATTCAGGAGAAGTGTATTACCCTTCGCTGTCTGATTGTGCACTTGACACAGAAGCTTTACGGTTTCAGAAAAACTTCCTATGATTGATTATTGTACTCATCAATTCTCACAGAACACATGTAAGTTTGATTGGCAGGAAGAAAAGATTGTTTCGCAATTTTAAGCCTGTATTAAAAATGTAATTTCTGTATTGTTGTCATGCTTTGAAAGTAAACTGGGATTGACATACCCTGAAATCAATCTTTGTTCTTGCATAAACACAGACTTCTCATTTCTGCAACTGATATGAAGATCTTTAAAACAAACATCACATGTGCGTGTTGGCTACCACCTGGGACTTGATGGTATGTATTTCAAAACAAATTATGATATGAAACTGGCCACAGACCAACATGTCAAAGATGGTTAAGTCTGTACTAATGCACTTCAGCGACCACCAGGCCCCCTGCATGCACTTCCACATGCAGCTTATCCACATCCTGACAAGGACCAATTTTATTTCAGGACAATGAGCCGAGATGAAAAAAAAAAAAAAAATCCCTTATTAAAAGCAGATAAAAAGCATACTTCAGTGAAGCAAAACAAAACCCCAAAACCTGTTCACCTTCACATGAGAATGAGCACACTACCAGAGGACATTAACCGCTAGTTTACTGGCAATTGTTAAAACTAGCAAAGGAGCTGACATGCAAGCTTATACAGTATATAAAAACAATAATGTCAAGCTGTGATTTGTTGAAATTTGGTCCAGAGTAAAATTTTTTTTTCAATCTAGTTTAATTAAAAACTTTTCACAAGCATAGGCAAAGTTCTACCAATGATCAGTTTCTTGAAATCAATCATTTTACAGTTGTGTTTTGGCTCCGATTAGGCAGTTCATTCACTTACAGCCTGCATGTGAACACAGTCAGTGCCAGCTGCAGCTCATGGGACATGACACACATTATTCACTTCAGTAACACTGCGTTAAGCTATCAACAAGTGGAGGTTTGGCAGCAGCTACAACCACACACACTCATAAAGGGAACATTCAGGGACAAAAAACAGAAGCGCGCAGCCTCAGAGAAGCGCAATGCACCGTACCAGTATAGCAACACGTTAAATCAGTGTTTAAAAAAAAAAGATACAAAAACAATTTCCTAGAAAAATATATTGTTAAATACACAAGACATGCAAGTTAGAAATATATGATGGACCAAAGACAAAACTTCTGAAAACAACCACAAGCAAATCAAAACACATGGTTAACCCTGCATTATCAGCATTACATGTTCAACTTCTTTTTGTTAAAATTAATTCAAGTTTCTTTTGCATCTTTTCAACACATCACTGTTTAAATGGGCAAACGATGAAAAAGACAAATCCAGGGTTGAATGAAAGTTCAATTGTTCTTCAGTTTTCTCCAGCGCAACCAATAATTTGCTTACTAATAGATATGTTGACTGACAAATTAAATAACTTATAAAAAGTGTTTGCTGGTTAGAGATGCATTTTTTAGAGGTTGGCTTGATTGGACGAGTTTTAAAAAACAAACTGAAGACTCAAAATTCTGTTTGACCCATGAGAAAAAAATCTCAAGCAATTATAGGACACAATGTTTGGCTCTGAAGACCTGTGATAAGCATTTATTATGATCAAGTTTGACAGCTTATAGGTAATTTATATGAGTGTATTGATCAGATGCAGATATCTGCAAGATATGTTTGTTAGGCTAAAAATGTCTGCAGGATACAAGTCACATCAAGGGTGTGGTAATGTGTATTATTATTATTATTTAAGTTATTTTTATTTAAACCTTTTTACTACTTAGACTTTTCTTAGCTGTTTTGGCAGTGGAGTGCTGTGACTAACAGCTGGGCCATATTTTAAAATAGTTCTCTAAAGTACAATGGCTGTAGCTGTGGAGTGCTGCTGGTGAGAAAAGAGGAAAAAAAAGACATGATTGTCTGGACTAATTTAGGGATGACAGGGTAATCTGTAAATCTGATTGATTCCTCAACATTTCGTACATAAGCCACTATAGATATGTTGCGATGCTCTCAATGTGACAGCACAAATCTGATGTACACCGTACCAATACGATTCACAATCACAGGGAAATACAACTCTACACCACAATCATGTGCTATCAGAATTCAAAACTGAATGCATGCAGTCTGCTTGCCATAAGTCACTAAAAAGTAAAGGATATGTTAGCAAAAACAAACAGAAACCAAATATATATAATTTGTCTCCATTTTTAAAACATTTGTATTCAAAATACATTAATTAATTTTTTTTTTCAAGTCAAACCTATGAAATTGTCTTTGGTTGAGAAAAATATCTTAAAATCTACAGGCTATAAATGTTATTGTACAGGAATGACACACAAATGTACTCAAGATCATGTAACTGATCAAAATGGGGGATGCTGATACCAAGTATCTAATCATTTCCATTTGGAGTGCTCCAAATATTTAAAGTGCTTCTGCATTATTCCCTCAGCATTTAATGTGAAAGAAACATCCATCAAAGTAAGGCAGATTGGTTTCATCTACTTAACTGTCCTCCTAAATATATACACACATTTGTTCAGAACAGGAAAGACACTAAAAGAGTAGAGAAAGATCAAAAGGGGCACAAACAGAAGTCCAGAAAGAAAGATGATCAATCAACTCTAAGGACAGATGTCAGAGCAAAATTTCAAGAGTGGGAGAGCATCATCACTGCTGATATAAAACCAGGTGAATAAAAAAAATTAGCAGCCTATTCACAAACCATTGAATGATGCCTTTTCCACACAGGTGTACACATAAAAGAGGACATAAATTAAGACAAAGAAAAGAGTCTCTTTATAAGGGACCTGCAAAGCAGCGTGGGGGAGGAGATGAGGCAACAAACTGCCAGAGATAACAACAAAAACACCTCGGGTTCATTCAATTACAGGACCGAGGAGATGTCCTGGAAAAGCTCACAAGCTCATTCTGTTTTTCCCATTTTTTAGGCTATCAATGCTGTAGTGGACTCGTGGTGTCGGGAGGTCAGGGTGTGTAGTTCATTCTTCACCTGGACACACACTGGGTGCTCTCGCTGGGAAAACTCCCAGGGCTCCTTTAGGACTGTGTTTAGGTTCTCTGTGGTGTACAGACACCTGCTGATATGGCTGTTTCAGACCACACCACCCCGCCCTGGTTAAGAGGTTTTCCCTACTATGGGGTTGTCCCTGCAACAGAAACGACAACAAAAATAGTTGTCTTGTTTCTCTGTGAGTAGGAGCAATAATGTTTATACAGTTATACAGTTTATTACAGCACAAATTAAATGTGTAGTAATGGTAGTCCAGACTTACAGGCTCCCGTACTGCGCTGTGGTGTCACTCCTGATGTTGTGCTGCCTCTGAAGTTCCTCCATGATGTTTCGGAGCTGTTTGAGTGTCTGAAAGGTCTCTTTGGGTTCCTGAATAGTAAACTTGGAGTACTCTTCCTGCTCCCGCTGAGGGCCCTGATACACGGCCATACTGGCGCATGCATCTATAAAGAGGAAACACAATGTTACACAGTGCAGCTTAAGGGTTGAGTTTTACTTGACTACATTTGAAATCAACAGTGTCTCTCTGCGAAGGCCTTCAAAGTGTTGTTCTTGTGAAGAATGACAGAAATTGATGCCAGTATACTGGCCCCTCTACTATTAGAAATACTCTGTGCACTGTACTCTTTGAGCCAGGGAGCAAGCAATTCTTTCCCAGAAACTGCATATGGCAGCAGCACCGTGTCTTACAAATAAATTACCAGCAATTACAGATGGAGTCAGTTCAACAGAGCTCTGAAATGCTCACGTGTTGGCTGCAGTTTTGGCATTGTTTAGGCACCTTTACAATCTTCACAAAGTAACGATCTTTATTGATGTATCCAACAGAATTCCTTTACAAGTGTAATTATAAAATCCTGCTCGCTCGCTCTAAAACAGACTCATTAGTTTGTGAACAGACACTGACCCTCCATGTTCTGGAGCTTGGTATTGTTAGAGGAGAGGAGGGAGAAAATCCTCTCAGTTTCCCGGTCACAGTCTATGTCCAGCTGCAGGTTGGCCAGCATTGTGCTGAAACAAGAGAGAACAAAAGTTTTAAGGAGATCTTGTCCTGGTGTAAATAACAGAGAGGAGACGATCTTATCTTAAATTTGTTTAACATAAAAACAGAAATCCAACTGAACCCTGTATGTTTTTTTTTCTGTGAGCGCCCTGCTTTTAACATTTGACAACAAGTACACAAGGAGGAAAAAATAAAAAAAGTAGAAATAGGCAGTAACCTCAAAAGTTCTTCAGCCTGCAGAGTGCATAGTGACTGGCCAGAATATACAATAGATATAAGGCTCAAGTTTCTATTACCAGCTAAAGTAGTCCACAGCAAAAACCATTAATACAGTGTTCAACTGAAATAAATCAGCTTTCTAAAAAGAATTTGTCGACAGCTTTGTAAAACATTTTTTTTGCCCAAGTTTGTGATTTATTACTGAAAAATTGTGTAATCTTTGAAGGGATGTTGGAAAAAAAAAACAAGAAGATTTGAAAAAAAGTGGACTGAAGAAAATCCTCAGAAAGGCAAAAAGCCTATCTAAACATTAATGAGGCTATGCTTAGCATTTTCTGAATATTTACTGCACTTATACCTGCATGCACAAAATATATTAAAAAAAGTTGTATATATTTTCCTGTAAAGCTTCCAAGACAAGTTCTTCCTTGAGCTGTTTACCAAACATTTAAGAATTACAAAGTAGTAACCATTACAATACCTTAAACAGGCTATACTACCCTTTTTAGGCTTTTGTCTCCCCTAAGTCTGTTATTTAGCCTTTTTTTTTTTTTTTTGCATGAAAAAGGTCTGCAAAGTTACAGCGCACAAAGCCCATGGCAAAGGAAGTAGATATTACCTAGAAAAACAGTGTCTTGTCTTGTTTGCATCACTTTTGGTGTTTTTTAACCAGTCAAGCTCTGATGCTTTAATCCACTTACTTTTGAACAGTTTTAGCAGAACTATTGCAATCAAAGATAAGTCATTAACAGAGGGTATTTCACAACAGCCTGTATTTAATGCATCCGCTTCAGGTCAAAGAAAACTGTTTTTTTTCTAGCAGTAAGAAATTAGGGGTTCAAACATTGACAAACTGGTTTCATGTTTGTTGAAAAAGCTTTAATGTAATAGAATCACCTCAGCTGGACCCCAAAATAAAAGCATGGGCCTAAAAAGGAGCATAGTATGGCCTTTTTATAAATATTTCATTCTTATCCACTCATAAAAACAGATCAGTTTATGGCAACAGATGATTGTCAGCTGCTTAAAATAAAACATAAATGATCCAACTCTCTAAGTTTTGGATTTTGACATTTTGCAGAATTTATATTACCTTCTGCACAACAAGCCTGCTGTCATGACTCACATCTCTAGTTTCAAAGTAAGCATCAGACCTGCTGATAAAACTCAGCACTAGTGGCAGAATTTCAAAACAGTGGTAAGCAATTTTATGAAGTGTTAATTGTGATCAGCAACATACTTCCTACAATAAAACACTTGGTCGATTAAACAACTCTGGTTCTGGTGGTGATGATGCAGGCAAAAACTCACGTTGTGCAGGGCTTACAGCCTGGTGCATTGTTACTCTGGTTTTTGCAGCACTGCCAGGCCCCACTGGTGTAATTTGAAGGGTGAAAGGTGGTCAGACGTCCCTCGTTGCAGCGGCTGACCTGGCCCAGGACCTCCAACCACTCACTGGCCTCTACACAGTTTCCTGCTTGCACGTACAGAGGCTTCTCAGAGTGGACCACCTGAAACATCTGGCACAGAGGAGACAAAGAGCCATTTTAAAAGCAAAGGCAAAACAGAATTGCCACCCTGAAATGGTTTTTGTATACATGCAAAGTTATCTGGTATCAGAACTGATTGTAAGGTGTGTGTATTCTTAAGATTAGAATTAAAAATTAGTCAAACGTGTTCAATGTGGTCAAATGAGAGTTCCAATCTTTCTGACTTTCTGCCAGTCAAAACTTAAGCTAATATATACAAATGGATGTACACACAAACATAATCGTGTCTTAAAGTATCAGTATTGATCATGTACTGTCTGCACCTGTCACAAAGGTGCTCTGCTCCTGAAACTAGCTAATACTGAGAGAAAAAACTGACCCTTTTGTTTCTTTGGGAGAAAGGAGCTGACAAACAGATGAACAGCCAAAGAGCTCCCCACCAAGTAAAACTGGTAAGTATGTGGCTAAATACATCAAGTATGGATTAACCATTACATATCATTGTTTTGAACATGTGCCTCAGTAATATCAGTGGGTTTCCAGAAACTTCGTGCACAAGGGGGCTCTTGGCTTAAAGCTAATGTTATTTGGGGGCTATGGCATGGAAGAGTTTGAGGACCCCCAGTAAAAGGGATAATACTACATGGGCTCAGGAACTGTAAAAGTGATTAATGAAGTGTCCAAATGGGGTATCAGCTTACATTTTTGCGGTTAAAGGCACTTTCATCCAGTTTCTCCACCGCTTGGATATTTTTGACATTGATGATGCAGAGGGCCTCTTTCCCTGGAAAGCAGAAGTTGTTTGTCTTTACACTTGCGTCAAGAAAAATACACAGTGACAAACAGAAGTGGTAACAACTGTTACAGTGTTAGAACTGTCATCCTTGTAAAATTAGAAAATATCAATAAGTATCTGTCACAACTGACAGTCTGATAAAGACAGTAACTCTAACCTGTCATCACTTTCTAATTTTTTAATTAGTTTAGTAAGAGCATAACACTCTTGACCCTTTCCTTTAATCCCCTGAGAATATAGGATTTGTTCAGAAATCCCTCAGAACTTGTGACCTGATGATCCCATATCAATCAATCAGAGTCAATCAGTTGAGGAAAGGTAAACACACACTTAAACACAGACTCAAATGACTTATGACCTCACCATTATATATTTCTCAATGACACACATGTATGTGAGATAAATCTATCAAGTCATATGTACAGTCACAAGTGTTAAATTTCTACATGGTAACATAATAAATGAATGTTTTTTTAAAACTCTGCTGGCTCTTCCTTTTTTAATAAAAATAACTGCTTTATTTAGGCACCTTCATAATATTGTTTAATTTTTCAAATTTTGGAAAAAATTTCAAAAACAATTTACTGCCACTTTCAATTTGTATGGGAACAGAAAATTCTTTACTTCAGTGCCACCTGGTGGTTCAGAATGGTACTTGATTGTGAACAAAGCCTGCAGCAATCTCCTGTCAGTTTACGCCTCAAGTTCCAGGTAAAAATTTATCTTATTGGAGTAAGAGAGAATAGAAATGGTCCCACCTTTATGTTTGTGGTAGGAGAGCTCCCTGTTGGTCACTCTGAGCCATCTCTTTTTAAAATTTTTTTTGCCAAGACGTTTTCTCCCCTGGGCACGTTTTTGAACCTCCCTATAAGGAACGTACACAAGATTGAGGTTTAACAAGTATTTTGAGCATTTTCTTTTAGATTTCATAATTACATAGATTTGAGTTGAGATAACAACACTGTAACAAGGCTTGTGTTATGAGAAATCTTAACTGAATTACAAGCAAAGTTTATTACCGTTTTTTAAGTATTTCATGTCTGGTGCAAAATTTTATTTGATCATTTCAATCTGGGAATCCATGTCTAAGTATAGAATTCTCCATAGGCACACAAGCAATGAAGCAAGTGGGGGAAATGAACACTTTACTCTTTTCCTAAGATCTTCTTTGTATTGACCCTGGCCAGGCTCATAGAGCACACTTACCCCTCTTTTAAAACCACTGCATCCTCCAGCCCACTGGACTCCTTGCTGACATTGGATGAGATCTCATCAAGAAACTAGAAAACAAAATTCACAATGATAAAAGTGTCGACTATTTGAAATAATAAAAAATCCTTAAACATTCTACTTTTTATGGTCATTTTAGTAGATCAAAAAACTTACCTTTTTAACTTTTTCGATACACTTATCTTCTTGGAATGATTTGAAGAAGTCATACATATAGGTTTCTTTGAAGCTTGACTACAAAAGAAAAATTAACTAAATTCAAAAATAGGCAGATATTAAAATAAAGCAGTTACACAATACATACAACAGATCGTATCTAACACCATTAAGTATTCCTCTGAACATAAAACCTTCTTTTTGATTCAGTCCAAACTAAAGTTCCAATAGCCTTTACAGAATGAAAGATGCAGCATATACACTTCTTCTCACTTTGATTTAACTTACCAGTTTTTTGGACAAACTACCCCAGCTGCCAAGAGTCTGAATTGTTTTTGAGATCAGTGTGAGTGTGCGAAAAACCTCTGGATCCTAGAATTACAGAAGCAGCACAATGAAACAATCTGCTGTACAGGCCACACATGAATTTGTTCCTATTATATTATTAAATGACAGGCCTTGGTGCCAGGGCCATGTACTTACAGGATGGTGGGAACGGAGTTGAAAGGACTGAGGAGAAAGAACAGCCACAGCAAAGAACCGCAGGAACACAAAGCTGCTTACGGCCGAGTACTGAACATGTGGGTCAGCTGTAGACACATGAAACATGTTAACTGGTGATCCTAGCTTTCTATTCAAAACTCAATTAAAACCAATAAGAAAGCCTTTATGGCATACAGAAACAGTGGGTCATAAAATTAAATTTTCACCATTTTACTGTGTATATACAGGGAACCAGCTATGCATTACAAATACCAAACTATTTCACTTATTAAAGTTTACTTGATGCGTAAATAAATCCGATCCACTCTTGTTTTAATAATGTTGGCAAACTAAGCTGCTGATATTAAAAGTTAAATTAAACCTTCCTCTGACTGAGAGGATGCTAAAATCTAATGGTAGCCTCTGTCACAGGTTTTAGAGTTTACCTGGGAAGCGTTTGCAGGCCAAGTGTCTTAGTGACCTGAAAACATCACACATGAGTGGGGGGCAGCTGGAACTGGACTGGGTGATGGATGAAAAGACTTTCTGGACAAAACCCTGCAGGTTCTCCTGCAGAGATGACAAAAAATTGTTTTATATAGAGCAAAACAAATATCTGAATTGCAAAGGCTGCGTAACACAACAAGGGAAGTTTGAAATGTGGCAATAAATTTTGTTTTATGGCATGTATCTGTGTATAAAAGTACCATAGCTGTAGGGGTTTATCCACCCGATCATAATGAGAAGGAATTCAAAGGATGTTCTGCTTTGTGATGTTAGAGACAAGTAGATTTACCTTGTTGACCTCAACGTTGTCACCTTCTTTTAGTTTAACAGGGTCTATCTCACATGTTTTGTTGGATTCACAGATCTATGGAAAGTTAAAACAAAAATCAACAACAAAAAATTAGAATAAGGCCTAATGTTGCAGTCATAAATAAACAAGATGATTTGTGCTTCAATATTAAGTCACAGATAGGATGCATCTATCAACATTTTACAGATGCAGGCAGATTAGTATCAACAGCTACAAAGGAATCACTGATCCAGAATTTACAATTTTAATTGTCTGGAATGGGAGCCATTTGAGAGCATTATTGTGAAAGGGCTTCAAAAAGTGGTCAATGCAGTGCCTTTTGAAACTTTAAAACTTCCAATTACATCTGCACATCTGCTTGTTTGCAGTGAAAAGGCAGCTGTTCAAGTGAAGTTTTCCACACTGACCTCAGTGAGTCATGGCCACTCTGGCATCAATACTGAATGTGTGTCTGTGTGTGAGTATATTACTCATGTTGTGGGGACTAGTCTCCCTAATGGAGACAAAAGCAAGTCCTCCATAACATATTTCATTTAATTCTAGGATTAAAACTTAGGTAAAGGCTGGTGTTAGGGTTAGTGTGGTAGTGGTTATGGTTACAGTTTGGGTGGGTCTTCATAAAACTAATATAAGTCTATGTATTGCCCATAAAGTCATGGAAACACAAATATGTGTGTGTCATGTTACTCATACCTCATCTATGACAGGCTTTAGGGTGACCGCCAGGTAATTCTTCCCCACAATCTTCATCATGTCATCAATGCAGCGTGTTGCCAGCGAGTTGCCACGAAATATAGTGTTAGCCTCCCTGTATGCACACAAAAAAAGTTCCACCAACATCTGTCTGACAATTTAAATGTTTAAAACCACAGTTCTCAACAATGGAACATCTCACACTTATTTTTGTAGTAGTTTTGGACTGATTGAGATAGTAACCATTAAAGAACTCCGTGTATGTAAGCACGCAAAGGTTTAACAATCCAGCCCATTTTTAAAAGAGGGGATTTTTTATGATCTGGTTCTTATTTTTATAATTGGAAATCATTCCTTTCACATTTTTTAGCATCTGGAGAAGACATAATATGCCTCCTCTTACTTTCAGAATCAGGGGGATGAAGTGACACAGTGAATGGCAAATTACAAGTTTATTAAAGTGAAAATAAAAATAAGAAAATTATCCAGATTCCTCTTTTGAAATGTCAATCGGTTTTATGAGCTGCTTTCTGTTTCAGATTTAGCTTTGGTTACATTATCACAGCCAGTGGGAAAGATAGCAGAAACTACAAAAATAACCCCCACGTTGTCAAAAAAAAGAACTTAACTTTAAGGCTTTGTGAATAGGAGAAGTAATAGTGTAAGTCATGAAATTTAACTATATGCATGTGTGTAAACACTGTGCTGCACTGTTGGTATGCATGTGTGAATACTCACTGAGTGTTGTCCAGCTCTAGCGCCGCCACAGCAGAGACAAAAGGCACACAGCGATTGTGGTGGAGCAGCAGTCGAACCATGGGCAGCACAGCCTCATATCGCTCTCTGCAGATGTCCCCCAAGATGTGTGCTGCTGATGCTGAGATGGGCTGAAGGTGGCAAGGAGAGAGAGAAATGTGCATTTGTGTACAGGCTTTCCAAGGCTTTTCCTCCATTCTACTGTAACCTGAGCTAATGTCTAACCTTCACATCCGGGGATTTGAGCAGCAGGTTGCAGAGTGCTGTGTAGCAGGCAGATGGCAGCACTGTGTCTTCAATATAGGTCAGCTTCAAACGCAAGGATCCCAAATCATCAGATTTAGACTTGTTGCCGTTCCCTTTAGGCTGAAGGAGATACCTGTGAGAGCACAACACCACAGATGTCATATAACTGAGCCATGGGGAAAAACAAGTGCTCCTTAATGCCACGATTAGGCAAGAAATGGAGCCTGATATTAAAATAGATAAACCAAACACATACAATACAAAACATGGCCTTAAATTACACATTGGCCAAATAATTATGACGTACTATCACTTCATGAAAATACAGGCTGATGGGATGGTTGATCCTGCTGACTTGAAACCACCTGCTTCACACTTCGAAAACCAACTACACCAATTATTATAGGCAAAAAAACAGCGAAAGAAAAAGTGGAGAACATTTGCACAAGAGTTTTAGGTTCCATCACTTTTTTTTGGTTTCAAAAAATACAAAAGCAGTGTTATCAGTCAAAATGTCTTTCAGTAAAGATTCTTAGTGTATCTTTAGCATATGCCTTGCATAAATATAGGACATTTTGTGTATACAACCACCGTTTCTACATTACAAAACAACAGCAGAGCATACTTGTTAGTGAAAGCATTGTTTCTGGGTACAGTATCAGGAAGCTGTTTAACACAGCAGAGATACTGAGCACTTCATACAGTGAATATAAGATAATACTGTTGTATAAGTATATGTATAGACAGCGTATGTATAGACAACAGAAATTGTGTGATCAAAGGGTCCAGTATTTTGTTATCTTCTAACCGGTATAATGCCTCCTTAGTTATTATCGTCAAATGTGTACTAAAACAGGGATTTAATAATAAACCTAGAGGTTGTTTTAAGGTAGCTAATGTTCTCTGAGGTGTCACACCAAGTTAAAAACAGCTCAAACTCTTTGTAAAGAGTGTTCAAATTATGTTTAAATAAAGCTAATTCTTATCTGTGTACACTATAATATTGTCTGTCTTTGCTAATAGCCCCTCATTCTTCCAGCTACTTAAAAATTCTGGTGGACTGGATAACTTGCATGTAAAAACTCAAAGCATTTGCCAAGTGGTGAACTTTATTCAAGAGAATACTGCTCATATTTCTGCTGCATGCATGTCTCTCAAGAAGCCAACAGGTGGAGCAAAACACAATATGAATAAATGCACAGTTGAACTGCAGTGCTTCAAAAGCTGCAGCTACATTCTGTAGGCTTCTTTGTAAGCTGCTTGATATGTAATCATGGTACACAGGCACAGAGGTGCTTCTCTGAACAAGTCAACAAATCACCTGTACTGATTTCATAAGGCTGAACTGTTATTATGTGTGCAGCATGGACAATTTCCAGCATAAACATAGGACATGAGGTACTGCCACCATGCAAAAAGCCACCCACGCACTCAACTCACAGCCCTCATGTACTAACAGATTGCTATCTGGCACAATTCCACATTACCTACTCTGACGCAAAGCAAGGAAACACCCACACGATGGAAAAACTGCTGAACACTGAGAAATCTAGGAAGACCTTTTTTTAAAAAAAATCTCCTTGCAATGGAAAGGAAAAATGAAGAGTTCAAGGTGTCCTGATGGATAAGCAGGATGTAATTCCTCAACAGAGACTTAAAAGCTCCTGTGTGAAAAGAGCTGATCTGCTTAAGAGGAAGATGACCACGCTATGACGTCAAGGATGTGATTGTGCCTGGGTTGGTTTTGTTTATTGCAAACAATGTAATGCAATTTTAAAAAACAAACACATCAGACTTTGTAAGTGTTAAAACAAAAAAGTCCTGTATTTATCCCCACCACTGTCTTTTTTTTCTACAGTCCATTAAGCTCCAACTAAGAAATTCTAAAAAAAAAAACAAACATAAAAAAAAGAAAACAGATAACCATATCCGTGGTTATTCATGGTGTATGCATGCTGCACAGATCTGCTACTTAAATATCTTTCCGGAGATCTAAAATGGTCCTATTTCTTTTCAGGAAGTTAGCACCGTATACTGTAGACGCTGTTACAAATCTCTGGACTGCTTCATTTTCTGTGTTAAATTGTTAACTCAACATTGTTAATGCTACAAATTCTGATGTTCACAAATGAACAATACAGTCTAAAACACTAAACAAAATAATAAACAAGATTAAGTATTTGTATATAAAAGTCTAAAGTGATTCTAAATAATAGCTGTTCAGATGGAAAATAATGGAGGAAAAAGTAGAAGACATCAGGATATTAAATGTCTGAAAGGCTAACTGAATCAAATAGTTATAACCCAAGATCTGGGTTTATTAGAAACTACTTTTACTAGAAGATAAATGCATAAATAAATAAATGGATATTAGGATGTTTATTCTTTGTAGACACTGGCCACCACCCCAGTAAAGTGTGAGCACAGCAAATTGTTCCAGTGTTTGTATAACGTCTCTTTCAACTTGACTGATTTATAACTCATACAGAAGTGCTAAGACTTTTGTGTAAATTGTATTATGGAAAAAAATAAATACAGTGACATGCTGTTTTTATCAGTTTAGAGCATGTTATCTGTTTACAACAGATTATACATTTCTGTTTTTTTCCTTTCAGTAAACATTAGACATTGAAATGACATTTTCTCCTGTTTAGTCCTTACCAGGCTTTGTGGATGTGGTCATTTCGCAGGATCTTGACAGGAACCCGAGTCTCCCCAAGAAACACATCCTGAGCCAGATTCTCATTGTTCCACAAGTCAACTCTGCAAAAATAAAGAATGGGAACTTAAACAACTCTTTCATCTTTGAATATATCAGCAAACTGCATGTATGAAATAGGACACTACTTTTGTTGCCGTGTGTGATCAGCACAAACGCATAACCACCCAATTTCAATATGGCCAAACAGGGCAAAATAAATGTCACTACTCAGTGGTGCTTACCTGCTCGGTGAATAAAGCCAATGCAATACCCGTGCAATAACACCACCTCAAATTCAAACCTCAAAACCATGCATGAGTGTTTACCTTTGAATCTGCCTAGTCTTACCCAGTGAGCTATGAGTCCACTGTGATGGAAGCCCCACATATCCTTAACCAGAAACCAAGGCTCTCTATCAGTAGTCAGAACACACCAGATCTAAATTCACTTTTTTGTCCTCAAGTTGTTAAGAAATTATTTTTCCTCTGTCAAGATGAAAGAGAGAGAGAAGAAAAGAGAAGAGAGAGAAACCAAAAGAAAACCAGAAAAAGAAAGAGAGAGAGAGAGAGAGAGGAAAGACAGGGGAAAAAAATACAACTTACTTGATCTCAAGTTTTTCAATGTCCTCCTCCTCCACGTGGAAATGAGACTTTTTAGAGTAGCTGCTGGACCGTGTGACCTGAAAACAAACATGTCAAGGCATATTTACAGCCTTACTTATACCACAAGTGTTTATTTCAAGCAATATCACAGTAAAGTAACCAATAGACCATTTCAAACATATGTAGCTAGACAGATAAATGTGTGGTTGCAGAATTTACCTCAAAGAAGAAGGTCTCTCCAAATTGAGGGTTGCTGGTTTTCTTCTTCACCTTTGTTTTCTTTTGATCAGACCTGTGAATATACATTACATAAACTCTGACACTCACATTTAAAGAACTTCAAAAACTTTAAAAATCCTGAATTTGAGAACATTCATAAAAATGAGACCTTTTTAGCTAGTGATCTTAACAAGGTTGTTAAAGCTTAAATTGGTTTTCTTCAGAGCCTTAGCCTCAGTCTAATTTATAAAAACTACAGCTTGATTCAAAATGGATAAAACCCCGAGATGACCATAAGTTTGCATTTGTTTACTTAGATATTGGAACGGCATTGATCTTTGGAGTGGTTTCTGCGAACGCCTGATCAATGTAAGTTCAATTTTCACTCTCCTCTAGCTCTTACTTTGGTCTCTATCATCTCCTGAGCAAAACATCTGTCTCTCTAGCTGCTTGGTGCAGCTCTATGTTCACCAGCTAGTCACTAACTAAGTCTGTCTGCTGTCTGGCGCTGAGCAGGTAGTGCACAGTAGGTTTTACTGAGCTTTTTGGCTGAAATCAGCTGCCTGCTGTGGGTGAAAACAAAGCTTCGAGAGTGGTGAGCTTTGAGAATACACCACAACAGGCCCCTGGTTAATTTCTGAGTTCATGACCTTTAGTCACTAGTTGTAACAAGGCCACATTAGTGGCAAAAGATGAGCAGACATTTACAGCTGAGCTCCAGATGCTTTGGGATATTCAGATTTAAGAGCCTTGATTAGTCAGCTCTTCGAATTTCATTGAAATCTTTCAAATACATTCATTTAAAAAAGCTTAATTCAAACCATGCTAAAATACTGACATGTTTCTAAAGAGCAAGACACATTGACAGATCATACTGAATAACATGACCTTGTTAAGTAATGTGATGTTAACAATACATTTCTTAATGTAAAAATAACAACTCATGTTTTTCAGTTTTGTTTAATTTCTGACATTTTACTCTGTTTATCTGTCTTTTAACTTTTTGTTTTGGAAAAGTGTATAATGTTTAGTTAAGGAAATAGGAAGAGTTGTATAATTTAAATGTAAAAAGTCCAATAAATAGAACCAAATAACATTTTTATACCTAAAACATGCAACGAATGTCAGAATATGTAATTGCTTTTGGGTTATCCTAGATCCCTGTGGTATATATGTGAAAATCAGAGTTACCTGGCAGGTCCAACAAGTGACACGGTGGCATACGGGTCACAGTTTTGCCCACTTATCAAAGGCAGCCCTTGGCACTCTATTATCCTAGAGGAGGTCACAGTGACATAAGGAGGGACACTATTAATACAATTACTGTACAGGCCACAACATAGGCAATAATTAGTTAAAACATATAGCTATAGTGCTGTTTTAAGTTCAAATGCACATAGTTACAGATTAGCAATAAAGCAGTACTCCACCCTTCTAACTGCTACTATCAAGCAAAGCAAAACTTTAACTATTTTAAGCAATTAAAAATTGACAGACTACAAGGTGACCTATATTATGGGTTGAAATAGTTTTAACACTTGAGAGCATAAAGGATTAGAAGTTTTTTTGTTAGTTCAACAGATACATGATTTGAAATGATATTGCTACTAATCATCATCCTAACATTTGCATTATCACGACTAAGTAATAACTGAGACTTAGTTAAAACAGTTAAAATTTAAAAAAATCTTTATTTTTATTCAGGTAATTTTGGAGGCACTGCTGTATTAACCATGGGAAATAAAACTGTTTCAGAATCAATGGATGCTTTCAAATACCAGTAATCTTTAAAACAAGTTGTGTCTTGAAGTGCTACACTCAGGTAAGTTAACATGCACTACAATACATGCATTTCCAATTACTGAGTCTTCCTTTTTGATGCACCACTGATTTATGTCTAATGTGCAGTATTCTATTTTGTTGTCACAAACCCCCCCTCAAAACATTAAAAAAAATTGGTCATGATGCTTGGAAGCAACACTGGACAACAATGTTCTCCGTTTTATTTTTGCTTAATCTTACATCAACTCTCAAGATCACAATTTTAAAAACAACACTGCTGCCATATCTTGAGTCCCCACAAACACCATTATAACAGAAACAGCATTATGTACTGGTAAACTGCTGCTACAGTCTTCAATTTGAAGTCTTGCTTTGCCCTCATATTTGACTCATGTCACACAGGGACCAGTGCTTTTTCACAGGTGTTTCAGGTGACAACAAACAGACACTGTAGGCACCCTAAACAGGATGTGGCTGCTAAGCAGGAGTCACCAGAGAATAAGAATAAATTCAGCCCATCACTAAGTAAGGCCACAGGGAGAAGCCAAGCAGAGCAAATGTCAGGATGTTTGTGTATGTTCTTGCAGGGTGTCATGACATTATTCCCTAAAGTCTCCTCTGCATCTCTCTTTTAACTCAAGCCAATCTTGCTCTTCTCAGACCATCTAAAGTGATAATCACACAGGAACAGAATAACTAAAAGTGTGCAGATGATAACATTTGCTTTTAACTTTGCTACCTTGTCTGGTCAGGCTGATGTGGAGATAAAAAAAGAGCCTGAAACGTTCATCGTCTATGCATATATGGTGAGAGCTGACGGGGAGCAGGTGACAGTCTAAGCAAACAATCCGAGTTACACAGTGAATGACGGCAGCAGAAAACCACAGCGGTTGCAGTGTGAGAAGCACAGGCTTCCTGTTCAGATGCCATCACTTCCACCTCATTACCCTGCTCTCCAAGTATGAATGGGGGATGCAAAACAACATACGTAAACAGCATGAGGTGTGAAATACACAAACACATACTTGTACATGTGTTCTATGTGCCCTGCTTGACCTTTCAATGAGAGCTTTCTTTTGAACACACCTTCTTCCCAAGTCAGTGTTGTGATTGTTACATTTTTTAAAAATGTCTTACTGAGCAATTTCCAAAAAAGAGAGCATAGTTAAAGAACATTATTATGTGTTTCTTTTAAATCCATCCAGCCAACAAATATGCCTCTCTTCAACTCCTTAACATACACTGCAATTGATTTAGTACAAAAATTAATAGCCTCTACCCCTTATCAGTGTGTACAAAGCATAACTGTGAAAGAGCTGAGATATAAACAAAAATATAACAATAAAAATATCTGCAATAAATACAGTAAAGAGGTAAATAACTCCCTTCCCCTATAGTTGGAAAGAGTCATAAACATCATCAGGTAAAGGAAGGTTGATTTTGGGGTTGGTAATTTCCAGGTAAATTTTTCTCACCAACAGTTATGTTATAATCTTTTTAATGTCCATTGGTTTTAGTTGATCATTGACTTGAATCCTAAAAATAGCTCTTCCAATGTTTGGCCTCTAGCCTCTGCCTGTGGCTTTGGGGAGATGTTAGAAAGTTCTATTTTCCACTCTAAAAATTCTCCCCAGATGAAGCACAAAATGTAAAGAAACACACAATAATGTCAACAATTTGGGGTTTGAGGAGTGTCCAAAATAGACTGGAGCCCGGACTTTGAATAAGAGAGGTTAAACACTTTGACAGGCTGTTTAAATTTGTAAATGTACAATCAATGTATAGGTTCTTAAGACTGGTAGTGCCTGACTCTTGCTAAATAGAGAAGTCAAAATAAACATCATCATGTTAAGCAAGTAGAGAAGTCAAAACTATCTGGGGCAAAGAGGTAGTTATCACATTATGGGCCCAAGTTTGAAAGCTCAGTTATTTAGGTAATCACCGGAGATTTAGCAAACACATCCGGACCCATAATACCCATCAACATCTTGGGCACAAATCTGACAGCCTCCTGGATATTTTCAGTGCCCTTTGGCTTGTTAACAATGCCTAGATTTGCTCTTCTTAATGGACTTTCCAGCACTTACACATGTTCTTTCAAAGCACTTTTCTGAGCCTGTAAAAGTTTAACTGTTTTGGGAATATTGCAGATAAACACACCCTAACTTTGTAGAGTGCTCAGGAAAGTCAGGTCTTCTGTTTTTATTATTTGAACCACACGACATAATAAATAAAATTAAAAAACAGATTTATTGATAACAACCATTTTACAATATCTGGAATGTTTGGAATGTTATTTGTTAATTTAATTCTCTATAAAACAAGTGTTCAAGCAATTTCTGATTTTGTCTAATTGCAAATTCTTCTCATTATGTAATTACAGACTCACTTGCTTATACAGTCTAAAGCACAAACTTACTTTGCTCTTAAGGGGGTTGTATTAATTAACCTAAACTCTAATAGACAGCTGTTAGGATTGAGCAAACCAGTGGAAGGACTCATTTAGTTCAGCTTTAAAAACCCTACATTGGTTTAAAATTCCCTGACAACATTCCCACATCATTTGACTGGCAGCAAGGGAATCACGGTACTCACTGGACTACTAAGTGTTGACCTGTTGAGCCGTTCTCTGTGATCACTTCATTCAATCGCATCTCCAAGTGAACCTTACCCTGTTGAACATGAAGAGAGAAGAGTAACTGGTGAGATGTTACAAATTACTGAAGTCACAAGATCAACACAGTCTTACATCAGGGCACAAGTAAAAAGTTAAAAACTGAATCCAATGTTAACATGTAGGTTGTAAAGAGAGATAAAAAATGTGGAATGTAACATTGTACTTGTAAGAAAATGAACACATTAAATGCAATTCCAACTACTAACTCACTTAACAATCCTGATATCCTATTAATTTTACTACATATTTGCAAAAATATTTTAATTGCATTTTGTTTGAACAAGCCCATTTCTCCTAGTGTCCTCTTTCAAAACAATACATATTTGCTTTGTGTTCTCTATGCATATTTCTCAACCTGTGACCCAGCACAACCTTATATTTCACCTTGCTTTAAGTTAATGGGGGAACCATGTGTGACAAGAGCCTCAGCAGCTGTTAATTCTGTCATCACTCAGAAGGATCTTTATGGGGTCGGATGTGGTGAAGGCAGGTCTCGCCTTCGGAAGTGTTTGTGTGTGAGAGAGCGATAGAGAGAGCAAGAGAAAGAGAGGAGGGAGAGAGCACTAAACATAACGCCCACACACTTGCACTCTGCCTCTGCAATTCAGCACTTGGCTGATATGGCAAATAGTTCTTTCTGATGCAAGATAGGCCTTTAAGCCAATATAATTTTGCCTTCTTTGCAAAGACCTAAATGAGCTAATATCATCAGCAAATTAACACTCACATTACAAATACCTATCCTCCCTTTTGAGTAATGAATATGGCAAAAAAAAGTGTGTATTGTTTGTCGTGGCATTGAAATTGTCCTTATCAGCTGAACAGGTTCACTGAAATATGAGCTAATGCTGCTCACAGGGCACATATACAACCCTCTGTTTCACTACAAACCAAACCAGAGATGCATTGCAATAACACCATCACTCACTGATGTAACTTTGCAGTTGAAAGTGTCTACTTGTGAGTGAATCAGTGTAGCAGCACATACCCAGAATAGTCTGGCGTGGGCTACTGGCAGCTAGAGTCAACACTTAGCTACAGCCGCACAGAAGTGGTAGTGCGCTGTAGTTTCACCCAATGCAACCAGACCACAAAACCGATTTGATCAAAGAAATGTACAGTTGAAACAGAACAACCCACATATGTTATATATGTGATGGAAACTAAAACTGCACCCCAGAAAAAAAAAAATTAATAAAATGCTGGGAGGCAAAAAAAGACTGCTTCAACTAGGGTTGGACAGGTTGAATGGTGATAAACAAGATCTTTTTTTCAGAATCTGACTACACCACGTCAGGCTATGTAATTATGCAATGGCAGGTGTTACTGACAGCGACACAAATGACTTTCTCAACACCAGCAACAGTGATCATATAATGCTGAATGCAAACACAAACCCCATTGTCCGTGAGTTTGTTATGTTATTTTAACAACATATTCTTAAGTGCTTATAGTTATATTACAATCTCATTTGTTATATAGGAATTTTGTTTTAAAGTCAAGAGGTCTCTGAAATGTTTCACTGCCTTTATGTTATGGCATCAATAGTCCACTCAAGATAGTCCAAACTTTTAAACCTATGTCTTAAATATTTGATTTCATTTTCCTACAACCAGACAGCTGTGATATATGCATTCAGGATTTTTTAGTGGAGGCTGACAGTAGCAGCCAATTGTTGAACAGATTTGAGCCCATCTTCAAACTGGTTTTCAAACTGTAAAAACACGCCAGATTGGACAAAGACTGTAAAACCTTACTTTGACAAGGAAATGATCTTTGTGCAAATTCTCGTGTGCAAGTTAATTTCCTGCTTGTTATTTTGGGGCTCTGCAAAATGTGAAAGCCTGCATAACTCGAGCCTGAAGGTAGTGGTGCAGTCCGAGTACTAATAACTTAAGTGGAAACCTCAAAGTTGAACCCAAAATCAAATCCAGACAAATAACCAGGGCAAGATATACAATAAATGTGCCAAATTTATTTTGTGAAAGATCATTTAAAAGAAAATTACCTGAACTTCTGAGTTAGGATCTACGGGGTGAAGGCTAAACCAGTGCTCCTTCCCACTGTATTTACACAGGTCATCTTTCCGGATTGACACCTTGCCTGTGAAGACACAAACATACACAATTCATACACACTACAACTCATTTGCTTTGATGTGAAAATATACTTGATTAAGTGCCTCATTTAATGTAACTCACCAACAGGTAGTTCCCTTTGAAAAACGCTCTTGGCATAAACATAGAAGGATAAACACTGGAACGGACGTGGGATCTCAAAGTAAAAGTCCTCTCCATAAAATGGGCTGTAAATAAAGGCAGAAGTTTAAATTAGCCAACAAGGTTGCGTCCTTTGGGTTACAAAAAAAAAAACAAACAGCATTTGTGAACCTTTGTAGTAGGTAGTTTAACATGTAATAAGCGGTGACCAGATTGATGGCTATAGCCTAATTTTCTTATATGAGCCATGTCAAATAGGATTAACTAAGATTCGCTAAATCTGATGCTTGATTCTTAACTGTATGCAAACCAAGTGTGATCTAATTCAAAAAACCCAATTTGATGTAGTCTGTAACTTATTTCTTCACTGGAAAATAACAATAAAATCACCAAAGTAGTCTTTGCTTTGAGTTAAAAAATTTTATTCACTCAAAACAAATTGTAGAAAATTTCAGAGAAATGCATGTTGCCTGCTACCCATATATATACTTGTTTAATAATTAGGCTAAAACATTTTTAAGCTCATAAGAAAAGACAG